>ML681964.1:61497326-61853548 GCA_007922195.1 Podocnemis expansa
AAGGATCCCTAAAAGAGATTGCACCTATTTAGGCACATGGGTTACATATTGTTAACCAAAGTGCTGATCCTGGCTGTGCTTACACTTTCCAGATATCTGAGGAATGGCTCATGTACATGGTCATGTGTGCAGCCTATACCCATTCCCCAGAGTCCAGATATGCTGCACTGGATACTGTTATAATATACCCATATAACACTTTCATGCTGCTGCTGTAGGTATGTGACCATTGCAGGGGAAGTTTCCCAGGGTTCTGTGTGTCATAGGGAGACACTCTTGCAACTCCTAAATGTGTTTTGTTGGTACTGTCCCCTGCCTTCGCGCATTTGCCAGTGGCAGTTCCTGTTCATGTCATTCCTCACTGTTATTCCTGGCAAAATGGGATGCCATGGGACACTTGGAGGATGATCTGCTTCTGCTCCTGCTTCATATTGCAGGACAAATGGCTATGCAGTGGAGTTGGTGCTCAGTGAGATGCTGGAGGGAATTTGGGAAGCATTTTCTGACAAGCTGAAGATGGCTGACCTTGAGGGTCAACAGCAGTTCATTCAGATATGTACAGATGTGGTGAATTATATTAATCATGGTATGCCTCTGACTGACCATTGCTTCTGGTGCACTAGAGCATGCCATGGCCAGGAATGGCTTCAGAATGTTTGAAACAGAGCTTCGTGGACCTGTGTGATGTGCTAGCACCACTTGGTTCTGACAAACCATACTGTTTCAAAAATAGATTTTTATTGCCCTGTGGCAGCTGACTGTACCAGACAGCTCTAGATCTATATTGTTTTTTATTCACTGTGAACTTTTAAATTGTGCATGCCTGCGTTTACTTATTCATGTGGCAGATATAGAACACAAATGCAGTGGTAATATCCATGTGAAAAATTGTATATATTTTGACCTTTTGAAAACTTCATTTATAGTCTACCCATTAAACCATCTCTCATGGTGTTATTTTTTATCTTAAACAGCCTCAGACAGATGCCATTACACAAAACAACTGTTATGTCTCCATTTAGGTGGAATTTTACTGATCCCTGAAAATTATACTGTTCTAACACAAAGCGCAGATGATATTCAGTGTTGCATAAGAGACCCAGCAAGGCTAAAATTGGGAGTTTTATACCACAGGAAGGGTGAGATTTCCAGTTGAATACAAATGGATTGCTTCATGCTCTAGAAAGTCTTGACATGTTGGGTGAGATCTTGAATTTGCAGCTCAGAACTCACTGCCTAGAGAAGTACAAACACTGATGACTTTAATTTAATTTAGTTTTTAAAATTAAATAAATCCTCTAGTTGTTTATTTTCACATCTAGGCTAAGCTCTCCCTTTTCCCCCCCAATTTAAAATTTATATTGTTTGTTGATGTTTTCTAAAATAAGGAGCTTCAGTTTTTTTAAAATATGGTTTTAATGATACTTTCCATGCAGATCTTACAGAGAACCTTAGTAATTAAAAATACAGTAGCATGCAGCACTTAGTAACCTCATATCTTGCTACAGGCTCCTCTGTATTAATGTGCTTTACTTTATCAGTGAAACAACAAAGGCATTTGTTGCTTCTGAAAATCCACATCTATTTTTAGGGCCAAAAAAATTAAAAGGGGCATGGGTGAGTCACATTCTTGTTAGTGAAACCTCAAACTCTACTGCAGTGGCAATTCTGGTAAGTTTTGGCATTCTCCTGAAGAGTATTCAGAGGGCAGATTTGCGATATCTCATGTATAGACTGAAAATTCACAAACTCTCACATATTTCTTTCCAGCTTCTAGGAGCCAGACCATCAGAGACTTCTGAATCTTCTGGACCCTGGATTCTTGGGAAGTTCTTAATATCTTTCTGCAGCCATCCCCAGTCCAATCAGCTACAACTACCACAAAACTCTTAAATCCACATTGGATAATTCAGCAACACATGAATGATGCATATCTGACATTGCTTGGAGTGTAAAACCTTCCCTCTGCATTGCAGATACCCAGAATCCTTCCATGGTTGAGAAAAACAAGCTATTTAGTTCATCAAATATTTAACTTTTGTCTGTATTTCCTTTGAAAGCCTTTTTGGCATTTCGGCAACACGCCCTCTCCCCACACCTCTGCAGCACCATCACAAAAGCTGAAAAATCTTTGGTTTTCAAAAACTATTTTTGGTAAATCTTTGGGGAATTAGGTTTTTGTTTCTTTGTCAACCCTCCTGAAAATGTCATTGATAATTTCCTCCGAAAACTTACATTTCCATAACAGCAAAAGACCAAACTACATGCTAAATAGCTTATAATCGAAGTATAAGACAAGAGACAACAGATGGATACAGGCAGATGGGATACAAGGACACAGTAAGACAATAATGGTCAGGATGGTAGGCAGTGGTCTCAACTCACTAGCTGCCTAACTGTTGTCAAATTTCTTGGTAGGCCTTATGACAAAGGAATAATTTGAGGGCAGGATCTGAAGGTGGATATAGAAGTAGCTTTGTGGATGTTTGGGTAGCTCCTTCCAAGCATGTGGGGAAACATGGGAGGAAGCATAAGATGTCTGAAGGAAAATTTCACAAGTGGGTGATGAAGGATAACATGATGGGTCAGTCAGAGGTGAATATCAGCAGCTCCATAGTAGATAGGTAAGGTGGGGACTGACTGTGAAGAGTCTTGAAGGTGAATACAAGCAGGTTAAATTTGATGTGAAATAAAACAGGGATCAATAAAGGGATTCAAAGAGAGTGGTGACAGTGCATATGAGCAAAGAAAATGAGCATGGAAAGGAGAGGGGCAAGACTGCATTTGGCAGGATCAGAGAAAAGGTTATTGCAATAATTAAGGCATGAGTTTGGTTGAGAGGTTTAGTTTTGTGGATGGATAAAGAAAGGCCACATCATAGAATATTAGTTAGTTAGAAAGAATCATCAATTCTTAGGAAAAACCTGAATGTAAGGATGTGGAGAGAGGCCCAAAATGAAGATGATGCTCAGATTATGTTCCTGAATGACATGTAGCATGTTGGTGCTTTCCACAGTGGTTGAAAAAAGAGGTGGTGGGGGGAGGCAATTAAGAGCTCAGTTTACACTGTGCTGAGATTGTAGACACCCCCAAAGAGATATATACTCTGCTGTGCATCACCTGCACTGAAAAATCTTCTACTATCTGAAATCTCATTTATTTAGAATAAATTTCATTTTATATATTCTGTTCATATGAGTATTCAGATCTGTATTTAGAAAATGTATGGCTTGACTTCCATGGGAGTTGCAGGTGCACTGTACCTCCTAGAATAAGTCCTATGGGCATTCCAGTAACAAGATGATGGACGCAGAAAAGGAACCTGAATGGTAGTTGTTGATAGCAAAGTGTTGTGATCAATGCCTTCAACAAAAGGCAAAATGAATCTAATCTATGGTACTTTTGAAATGCACATCTCCTTGTCAGTAAGTGATATCTTAGAGAACACTACCTACTGGAAAAGTGTTAAGGGATGAGAAAATACAATAATAGAACAGATTTTAAACATTATGTGACAGATTTTCAAAGGCAAAAATGGCTGTTAGATGCCCACTCCCATTGATTTTCATTTGTGGCTTTGAAAATCTCTACCAGTTTCCTGCTAATGATAAGCATGTCTTGCAAATGGCATAAAATAGCATAATTTTACCACTCTGTGTATGTAACAACCTGTCATGCTAGTTTAAATCTGTCAGCTATCCAATATAATCTGTATGGGAGTGAGTATCACACCCTGCACACAGGTGGTATGAAATGCTATTGCTCTGGCTTGGTAGCTATGCACACCAACTTTTCATTGGTGCTACATAGATACAAATAACTACACAAGACAGTGGAAACCCAGGCTTGATGGCTTTACTTGCATATTTCTTTAATATGGAATGTGTAGGATGTACTATCCAGCTAGAGAGCTAAGTGCACTGAGCTCCGCTCAGGATCAGTCCTTAACTTGCTGCAATTTGTATAAAGGTTGCTAAGTAGCTTAAATCCATTTCACAATGTAGAACCATATAGCTCCAAAAGTGCAGAACCTGACTTAGTTTCTAGTAACTAATTAAAATGACTCTACGATTCTTTTGATGTTCTGTGCTAGTCTGGTCACATTCCTTTGTGTTTTATAGCAAGGTAATAACAACATTCTTATAAATAGTCTTATAAACTCAACCTCCGTATTTCCTTGTTTGTTACCATGGCTCATCTGAAAGTATTTGCACATTAGAATAAGGCTTTATTCCGACACAGCATACTGGTTTCTATTCAACTTTGATAATATTACCACGGAAGCATGGATAGAATTTGAGGATGCAAAAGATTGTTATTGATGGGTCATTTACTCCATCTAATCATCTGGATCCATCATGTAGATGCACATATCTTTGCCAGCCGTACATCAAGTATACTAGTACATATAACCAAGAAAGAATTTAAACCAAGTTGGTTTTGCTTCTGTTTGTATATGGGCTCAAACTGGATTTTGAACAGTTGTCCAGGGCAGTGGTTCTCAACCTTTAGCAGGTTGCAACAGATTTGGAGGCCTATCAGAACCCTACAGGACACACCAGCCCACCAGTCCCTGGCCTGAAATGAGTAAAATAAGCCTATTAACCTGTAGGTTGCACCTGAAGGGCAGCCAGGACCTGGCTGATCAAGCACATTTGAGAGAGGAGCTGGGGTAGACTGATAAGGAGAGAAAGTTGGTGATAAAGGGCTGTAAGGGGTATATCTGTATTCATTCTTTAGAGAGGAGAGCAGCTAGCTAGGTAGAAAGTGTTTTAGGGGTAACATAGGCCTGGGATCTTGCCTTGGATTACATATTCTGGTAAAACAAACAAGAAGTCCTGTGGCACTTAAAGACTAATAAATTTAATAATTGGATGAGCCTTTGTGGGGCAAAATCCCACTTTGTCAGATGCTTAGATGAAGTGGGATTTTCACCCATGAAAGCTCATCCAATTATTAAATTTATTAGCCTTTAAGTGCCTGTAGCAAGATGGAATCTGGACCCGAGCTCCCACACCCCCCTGCTGGCTGGGGAAGGGTATAGACCCAGTTTTGGCACAGAACCAAAGGGGCTAGGCTAGAGGAGGGGAGGACTATTTAAGGGGGCGGACCAGGCAGCCACAGGGGAGAAGGAGAAGAAGATGTGCAGTGAGGAAGGTGGATTTCCCTAGCTGGGAGGAGTGAAGGCATGATCAGCGCCTTGATGGCCCCACCTACCCTGCCCTGGGTGAGGACCTGGAGGAATTACCCTCTGCTGAGGAACTGCCAGACAGAGGGGATGAGCAAGACCCACAGGACCTTGATGAGCTGCCCTCAGCAGAGGATGCTGTTGACCTGGGGCCACCTAACTCCTGTGACCTGGAGGAGCTACTGTTGGTGGAGACTGCAGAGGGATGTCCAGATCAACCCACACTGAAGGCCTGACAGGTATCCCTTTCAGAAGGTATCTGAGGGTCTGGTAAAGGGAAGATCCCTAAAGAAGGAAGTAGCCCAGAGGGGCGCAGGCTAGCCCCGTGCGGCTAGTGTGTTTCAGCAGGTGCACCACTGGCTATCTGGTGGCCTGTGGCCACCTGGTAGGGCCTTGGGCTGAGATGCAGTGGAGTGGGTGGGCCTGCATCTCTCTCCCCTCAACCCTTACCACTCCAACCCCCAACAGTGAACTCCGCCTAGTGAACATTGACTGCTTGCTATAACTGTGCTTGCCCTGCGGGAGGGCTGAAGCCCTGATTGCCTTCGGTGCCTCCCCCTGCCTGGGCTGGAAGGTGGAGACTTATTGTACTGCACATGCCCTGTGGCTGTGACTGCTGGCTGCAGCCATCGAGTGGTGTGGATGGCCCACCAAAAAATGACCCAATTTACAGTGCCATGGGACTCCTTATTTGTTTTGCTGAACTAGACTAACATGGCTACTTCTTTAGAACTTAAATTCTGGTAAGACACTGAGAGGGGAAAATAGCCTTGGGAATGGAGGAAATTATAGTAGTGGCCTGGAGGTAGGCCTGAAGAGAGGTAGGAAACAGTCCAAGGAAATAGCAACAAGGTTTGGGATTGTGTAGAACAGGTGTTCTCAAACTGTGGCTCATGACCCACTCTGGGGCATCATGAGCAACTTAAAGGGGGGTCGTGGCATTTTTTAGAGTTTTTTGTAATTTCCTTTGATTAAAGCAGGGATGTCAGACTTACAGCCCACAGACCAGAGCTGGCCTGGTGATGGCACTGCTCCAGGCAGTGGAGCTGCAGCCTAGGTACTCTCTGCAGCATCAAACAGCAAACACCAGCTGCTGGCAGGGCAGGGCAGAGCAGAGCAGGGTTAGGTCTGGTCCCCCCCCCCCCCACACTCTGACTCACAGGATCTGAGTCACAGCAAGTACTCCAGTCTATCCCAGCTCAGCACTTGTTGTGGTCTGCCTACCAATAAGAGTCCAAGTCACAGCAGGCTGTGCCAGGCTCCTGGAGAACCACTACACCACCCTCCACCCCACCTGTTCAATGTCAATCAGTCGATCAGTCTGTCAGTCAGCATGTTAATCTGATCGACTGCACATTGAACAAATCACAAATAAGAAAATAAAAAGTGGCTGGGGCCCACATGGGAATGTGCCAATCAAGGGCCAGCCTGGACTGAGCCCAACCAAAGGCTAGCATGCTGAATGATTGACAATAAGCGAGGAAAAGGGGAGAAGGCAGGAGCTAGCCTGCCTGTGACTGAGACTGGATTGATTGACTGCATGGGGTCGGGGAAATGGAAAGGGTCTGGGATCTGTCCAGCAGGGGAAAGGGAGTGCTTGGAGTTGTTCAGCAGGGGAAGGAGGTGGTGGGCAGCTGCCAAGCAAGGGAAGGGCGGGGGGCTAGGAGCAACTGTGGAGAAGGGGAGCCCACAGGACAGGGAAAAGGGAAGGTGTGGGAGAGCCTGCAGGGAAGGGGAGGGAAGGGGGGGGGCATGCTGCTCTGAATGTGACAGGGGAAATAAGCCTAACCCCAATGAAATCATTAGTTTTATTCATGGGGGGGATTGCACAAATTCATTTATCATTTTGGGGGGTTGCAGTCTTGTAGTTTGAGAACCCCTAGTGTAGGCTATGGTGGCATGATGTGGGCTCCCTGGATTGTAACCCAGAGAAGAGGGTGCCCAAGGGTTCCCTGACCACAGTCTGGGCAGTGGAATAGAAGACTACTTGAGATGATTATCCACTGGGACTTAGACACTTCAGAAGAGGAGAACTATAGCAACCTGCCCAGACCGAAAAGATGGAGGGACCAAGTTACAAAGAGGAAGTAATGACTCCACAGAGGAGAGAAAAGGAGAGTTACATCACAGGGTGAGCAGTTGTAAGAAGTGACATCGCACTGGTCAAGAGCTAACCCCTACATGAGCCACAAGGAGACATCTGGTGAACAGTGAACCAGTGTCAGGCTCAGGGGCGTTGCTGGGGCAGGGAGGGACCCGGGCCATGCCCCCAGCCGGAAGGCCACGCTCCCTGGGATAGGGCCAGGGGGAGGCCGTGCCGCTGCGGGTAGCTAGGCCGCAGTGGGGCTGGGCCAGAAGCAGCCGCTGGAGGCCAGGCCTGCGGCCACAGCCACGGGCGGCCAGCTGGGCCCTGGATCCTCCAGCGGCCACTTCTGGCCCGGCCCCACTGCAGCCTAGCTACCTGCAGCAGCATGGCCACTCCCTGGCCCTGTCCCTGGCCAGGGGTGGGGCCTGCCAGACAGGGCCGCTGCGGCCGTGGCCGGCTCAGGATCGGGCTCCGGATCCCCGGCCCGATTGGGCCGGAGATCCAGGGCACTGGCATTGGGACTTGGGGCGCGTGCCCAACGCCAGCGACGCCACTGGTCAGGCTGTTATTTACTATGTTTTTAGAGTATCTAGAATAATGGGACCATGATCTGGCTAGCCTCTAGGAATTGCTGTATTATAAATATTAATTAATAATAGAAATTAACACCCCATTCCAAAGTTTAGCCCCAAACCAAACTTTTTGGAATTCCAAGTTTGGCTACCCTCTACTCCATCCTTTGGCAATTGTTATTTTAATTTTCCCTGGTCTCTCTGATGCCTAATTCTGATTCAAAATGAAAGAGGAAGTGATGAAACAGCAAAAAAAACAAAAACAAAAAAAAACCCCAAAACCAAAAAAGTCCCAAAACAAACGGCAACAAAATAACCCCCCCAAAACTTAAAAACACAACACGCCAAATCTTTTACCATGAGATTTTCAATGCAGTTTCAGAAAAAGAAAAAAGAGAAAAAAATTTGATAGTCCAGATAACCTTCAGAACAGCATTTTTCCCTCCTCTCCCCCACAAACTCCACCCTTCTGAGATTTGCTCGTCTTTACTTCCTATGAGATGTCATAGGGTTTGATAAATTCTGAATTACCTCATAGCTGCAACTTGTGCTATCACTTTACATGAAGCTCCTGTACACTGTATATTAGTGTCAGCATTAGAAAACTTTAAAAAGAAAGTTATACTTGTGTCTGTATTTGGAGGTGAGGACTTCTGTTTTAAGGAGAAAACAAGTGCCATCAGACTTGTTGTTTGTTTTAAGGAGAAAACACATTTGTGACCTTCACTTTGAAAATATTTGTAGTGGTTCTCCACTGTATCCCTGGGGGAATGCACAGGTCTCCCAGGGGATATATCAACTCATTTAGATATTTGCTAGTTTTACAACAGGGTATTTATAAATCACTAATGAAGTCTGTACAAACTAAAATTTCATATAAACAATAACTTGTTTATGCTGATCTATATATTATACACTGAAATGTAAGTACAATATTAATAGTCCAATAGATTTCTTTAAAATTATATGGTAAAATAAGAAAGTAAGAAATTTTTCAATAGTTGTGTGCTGTGACACTTTTGTATTTTTGTCTGATTTTTTTGTAAGCAAGTAGTATTTAGATGAGGTAAAACCTGGGAGTATGCAAAACAAATCAGCAGTCTGGAAAAGAAAGGTAGTCCTACAATAGTCTGGAAAGGTTGAAAACCACTGGTTTGGAGCCTATATTTTTATATCACATAGAGTCAATAAACAAGAATTGGTTTAGAGCTTGTGTATTACTTCAGCAAAATTAAATGACTGCACTTAGCTAAACATTTAAGGCCAGATCCTCAGCTGGAGCAAATCAACATAGTTCCCGTGTCTTCATTGGAGTTGCACCAGTTTAGAGTAGCTGACGATCTGGGGTAAAATTCTGGGTCCACTGGAGTCAATGGGCAGATTGCCATCAACTTCTCTTGAGCCAAGAATTTACCTTTTGTCGAAGTCAGGGGTGTCGCTGGTGCAAGGCACACGGGGCCTGTGCCTCGAATCCCAGCACCAGTGCCCCGGGTCTGGTGGGGCCCCGCCTCTCCTGGTCTCTGGCCCAATTGGGCTAGAAATCCAGGGCCCAGCTGCGGCTGCCGCTCCCAGCCCTGTCACTGGCCGGGGGCGTGGCCTGTGTTCAGGGCAGTGTGGCCTTCAGGTAGGGGGCGGGGCCTGTGCCTGTGCCCCGGGTCCTTTCCCAGGGCAGCAACATTTCTGGTTTGAGTATTTTCTGGGGGTTAAAAAAAAATGTTGGTCAAACTATAGGCCAAATTCAGTGACAATATGACTAGAAATATAACATAAACTTTGGTAAGCAGATGTAAATGATAAATTAGTGTAATCTATTTAATAAAGGAGAGGAAGGAAAAGTTCCTGCAGAGGGTCAACTTATTTTACAACCTCTTCCTGGTACCTTAGCCTCAATAATTTCCTGTGGTAATGAGTTCTAGTCCAATGTGGGGAAAAAAAGCATCTCCTTTTGTCAGTTTTGAGTATCTCAACTTTGAGTTTTAATTAAATGTCTCCTTTTTCTTCAGTTCTGAGACAGGGGGAACTGAATCTTCCATGTCAGAGGCTAACCCTGGAACCACTGAGCCATCATTCTTCTCCTTTCACCTTTTTCTCTAGTTAGGTTGAATTTGAACAGGGTGGGGAGTCAGGAATGCTTAATCCAAACTCTGATTCTCTCTCTCTCTAGCCCTAGGCAACTCAGATAACCTTTTGCCTGCAAAATGGGGAAATCATGCTTATCTAACTGGCATGGTTTAAGGATTAATTATTTAGGGCTTGTCTATGCTAGGGGGGCTACAGCAGCATAGCCATGGAGGAGGTTTTCTTTCAGTGTAGGAAAACCACTTTCTTCTTCAAGAATTGTTCCTGTGAGTGCTCCAGTCAGCTGTTGGATTGCCCTGGTGCCTTTGATTGGAGATTTTCATCAGCAGTGTCTCCAAGAGCCACGTGTGTGCAGCCAGTCTCTCACCCTGTTTGGAGCATGCAAACCGTTGGTCATGTGGCCCGACCCCTCACTTTCTTCTCAACCACCTCTGGCCAGAGACAGAGCTCCACAGCATTCTCCCTTTTTGACAAAAGAATTGAGAACACAACTTCTTTACACAGTTTTTGTCAGCATTCATTAGTTTTTCCCTTCAGCTCCCTTTTAAAAAAAAAAAAAAAAAGAGATTTTTTTCTTCTTCCAGTTTGGCTAGTTCCCCCTGTTTTTACTATGCCTGGCTCACCAGGATTCAGAAGATGCAAACAATGCAAGTAGGTGATGCCCATTCAAATGGGCACTCCCTCTGTATCAAGTGTTTAGAAGAGGGCCACAACACCATGAAATGCCCTCACTGCGCAAGTTGAAGGTGTATACTCACTGTGATAGAGAACTTAAATGAAACTCTTCCTTACGGAGAAGGCACTGCAGTTTCCATGGATGCTGCCACTTTGCAGGAAGACAGACCAACAAGCTCTAACTCCTCAGATAACAAAAGGGGGAAGCGACTCAGTCTCATCGCATGGAGACTCACGAACATGAAAGTGAGCTCCGGAGCTAACTTCTGCTTCAGTGCCATCTACTTCAAAGGGCTCTGAGAGAGCCACTGCTGTAGCAAAGGACACAGTGCCAAGAAAGTCTGCACCGAGCCTAAGAACAGTATCATCCGCAGTCTATTACACCTATAAAGACTGCACTGAAAATGGTACCAGCACATGTGCCCACTCCCTTGGCACCAGCGTCAGTACTATCACCACAGACAGCACACACTGCAGCACCAATTAAGACTCTGGACCTACTCCGCCCAGTACAGAGCAATCGATATCATAGGCATGGCACCAATGAACTTACCTCAGCATCACAAACAAACAGAGGCTCAGCATGCCTCACCACTTTATGGCACAGACTTATCTCCTTCTTCACGTGGATCCCACTCTCTGGTGCATACACTCTTATCAAGTGAGGCTGATATATATTCACATGGATCCTTCTCTCCAACTTTTTCTTCCCCAGACAGAGCTGCCTCCACTGCCTCTCTCAAATTCTTAGCTCACATGGAGAAAACTGAGAGAATGGATCCATCAGATGAAGGTTCTGAAACAGATCTATGCGCAGTCACTCCCTTACAAAGGAGAACCTGCATACACATCAGTTGGAACCAAGACCTTCCACATCTGCTACAATAGAAAACAGGTCACCCTCTACAACTCCAATGGCAGACCTGGATGAGATCTCAGAAGGAAAGGTAGTGGAGGAGATGACCCCTCCACATAACTCTTCATTCTCCCCAGAAAAGTCTCCACCATCTGTCATTGATGATGCTAAGCAATTTCAAGAGCTGTTCCACAGAGTGGCAGTTGGCACAACATACCATTGCAAGAGGTACAGGAGTCACAACAAAAACTCCTCTGAATACTTCATATGTCATCGAATCCAAAGATTGCTTTACCGATAAACTAGGCTATGCTGGAACCTGCCAATGTGATTTGGAAAACACTAGTGTCCATACCCCGACATGCAAATAGACAGCAGAAATGTAGTATTTTCTAAGGGCATGGATTTTCTTTACACTCATCTGCTCCCCCCCCCCCCCAATTCCTTAGTGGTGGAAGCAGTCCATCACAAGAGTAAACAAAGCTCACAAAAATCTGCTACTAGTGACAAGGACAATAAAAAGATGGACATTCTTGGTTGCAAGGTATATTAATCTAGAACACTTCAATTCAGAATAGCCAACTATGTGCTAAGTATGGTCATGATAACTGAGAAAATCAAGGAACTAAGGAAACAATTACCTGAGGACAAGCAACAGCTGCTTAAGTCCCTGGTAGATGAAGGACAACTTATTGTGCATGCATCCTTACAAATCAGCCCTAGGTGTCACAGATGCTGCAGCCAGAGTCACAGCGACAGCTATTACAATGAAGCACGCATCATGGCTTCAGGAATACCAAAGGACCTGCAAAGCAAAGTAGATCTACCTTTTGAAAAATATAAATTATCTTCCAAAAAGGCTGATGAAACCTTACACTTGATGAAAGACTCCAGGGTGACACTTAGAACCCTAGGCACATACACACCATCTTACAAGAGATGCAGATTCCAGCTGTATCAACATAGAGACTACCAGTCCTCCAGACAGCAAAGATCCTATGATTCCTACAGGCAACAACACCGACACCAAAGGAGGAGGCAACCCTCCAGTCGGCCAACTTCTAGGCAACCCTCTCAATCCAAGTAGACATTTTGAAGCTCATGTCAAGTGCTTGAGAGCACTCCCACTGGGTCAAACATCAAAAACCTTTGGACATCATTTGCAACCCTTTTTCAGCCTATGGTCTGTGATCAATATCAACAGATGAGCCCTCAACATCATCAATGAGGGCTATGTCATCCCTTTCAAATCCATTTCCCCCTACTCAGACATCCACCCCAGCCCTGTCCCTCTTCAGGGACCCCTCTCACCAACCACTCCTACTACAAGAGGTCTCATCTTCCTGAAATAGGAGCTGTCGGAGAGGTCCCACATCAACACCATCAAAGAGGCTTTTATTCCAAATATTTTCTAACTCAAAAAAAAAAAAAACAAACCAACAAAAAAAAACAAACAAACCCAGTGGGTGGAGATCCATCCTAGACCTCAGATTACTGAACAAATACATTCATGTCCAAAAGTTCAAGATGGTAACATTATCAACGATCATCCCAGCATTAAATCATGGAGATTGAGGGATGAGGAACAACCTGAAGGATGCGTACTTTCATATAACTGTTCATCTAGCTCACAGGAGGTTTACACTCTGTACAACGCATTACTAATATACAGATTTACCATTCAGTCTTGCCAGAGCTCCTTGAGTATTTTTCCAAGTACTCACTGTGGCTGCATCACATTTATGATGCTCATCCAATTACAATATACTTCTACCTGGATGACCGTCTCCTGCAAAGCCTATCACAAGCAGAAGCTATTATCAATACACAAACAACGATAACCCTCGTGCAAAACCTGAGGTTCCTAATAAATCTTGAAAAATCCATGATAACCACCTGACAGGTGTTAGAGTTTATTGGAGCTCACCTAGACTCAACCACCACAAGAGCATCCCAGATGCTCCAAAGATTCCAGAACATTCAAACATCATGGAGGAGGTAAAGGTAACTCCCTTCACCAATGCCCACATGTGCCTCAGTCTGCTTAGATACATGTCCACCACCACATTTGTGGTGGATCATGCTAGGCTTCACATGAGATCATTACAGGCCTAGTTAAGCCACATATATAGTCCAAGAAAACAGACTGAACAAAAAGATCACAACACCAACATACATCAAAGAAAATTTTGCAGTGGTGGACAAACCCAAACAACCTACTATCAGGGGCACCCTTTTTCACAGCTCTACCATCCATGATCATCACTGTAGGTGCATCCATCATAGGCTGGGGAGAACACACTTCAAGCCAGACAGTACAAGGTCTCCGGATGGAACGTGAGACCCTCTTACACATCAATCTACTGGAACTCAGGGCAGAGAGGAAGGCCTGCTTCCACTTTCTTCCTGTAATACAAGAAAAATCAACTCAGATTCTCAAAGACAACTTTACATGCATGTGCTATATAAACAGGCAGGGAGGAGCTTGTCCCCCTCCCTGTGCATGGAAGCAACAAAACTCTGGAACTGGTGTATCAGCCACCACATAACCATAATTGCATCTTACCTACCTCGACATCTGCACATGACCACAGATGCCCTGAGCAGAAGATTCAGTGTCAACCATGAGCGGGAACTCAACAAGATGGTATTACAACACCTTTCGAGATGGGGGAACACCTGCAATAGATCTCTTTGCTACAGCCAAGAATTGACAATGTAAACCATACTGTTCCAGAGCAGGTTACAAATACCAGTTCTTGGGAGGTGCATTTATAATAGATTGGCAGGGATGTCTAGTATACGCTTTCCACGCAATACCACTCCTACCATGAGTGACAAACAAAATCAAATGGGACCACACCAGAATAATTCTAAAAGCCCCAGTGTGGCCATGACAACTGTGGGATCCCACTCACCTAAAAATGTTGATTTCACAACAATGAGAACTTCCAACCAACCTTGACCTACTGTTGCAACACAATGGCAGTATGCATCACCCCAACCTAGTCATGCTGCACCTTACGGCATGGCACCTTCACTGTTCCAAGAACTAGAAATTTTATGCACCAACCCGGTTCAGAATGCACTTTTAAATAGCAGAAAACCAGCAACTCGAAAATCATACCTTTTACAAATGGAAAAGATTCTCCTACCAGTCTATTGACAGACAGATCCCTTTACGGCAACTATACCTTCAATACTAGACTATCTATTGGAACTAAAATTAAATGGGCTCTTACTCAGTTCCATTAGAGTCCATCTCACCGCAATCAGTATCTTCCATCGGAATAATGACACAGCTTCAATCTTCTCACGTCCAGTCACACAACACTTTCTAATGAGGCTTTAGAACCTATACTCTGAGGTCAGGGAACCTACACCACCATGGGATTTACTTCTTGTCTTGAAAGCACTTACAAATCCCCCCTTTGAACCCCTAGCCACTTGCTTGCTACTACACTTCTCTATGAAGGTAGCCTTTTTAATTGGGTTAACCTTGACCAGGAGAGTAAGTGAACTCAGGGCCTCATGGCAGATCCCCCTTACACAATCTTTTATGAGCACTCTGTAACTGAGACCTCACCAAAAATTCATTCCCAAAGTCTCTTTTCACTTCCATATCAACCAAACAATGTACTTACCTGCTTTTTACCTGAAGTTACATAAGGATTACAGCAAAGCATGGTGGCATACCCTTAACGTACACAGTGTTCCTCTTCTACTTGAAAAGACCAAAGAATTCCATAAATCCACAAGACTTCATTTCTATCATGAATCCCTCAAAAGGGAAACAGATATCCTCCCAAAGACTTTCAAAGTGGATTTTGAGTTGCAGGTGTCTACGTTATGAATGTTCCGGTTCAGTTCACCCACAGTGGATCAAAGCTCATGCAACTAGAGCATGTCCTCCTTTGTGGCATTCCTCCACAATGTACTGATTCCAGAAATCCATAGAGCTGCAACATGGTCTTCAGAAAATACCTTTATTGAACATTACGCTACCACCAACATGCCACACCTAGGCACTAAGTTTGGGTCCTATGTTTTGGCTACAATTAGTGGACTTGCTCCAAAGTCCCACCTACCTTAGTTGGTAACTGCTACATACATACCTGAGTGGACCAGTCAGTGGGACAACTCTCAAAGAAGAAAGGAAGGTTGCTCATCTTATCCAGTAGCCAATGTTCTTGGAGATGTGTGTCCCCGTGACTGCTCCACTACTACCCACTTTGGAGATGTCTCTTCATGGTAGTGAAGGAACTGAGGAGTTCAGCCACACAAGTGACAGTTGGTGCTCTCCAAACACCAGGAGATGCCAGCTGCACATGCATGACTCTTGGAGACACTGCTGCTGAAAATCTCTGATGAAAGGTGCCACGGCAAGGCATTGCCTGAGTGGAGCAGTCACAGGGACACACATCTCAAAGAATGTCAGGTACTGCACCAAGGTGAGCAACTTTCCTTTCCCAAGCAACAGTAGCTAGCTCAATGGAAGCAATTTTTTTTTTTTTTTTGTCAGCCTAGTTGCATCTACGCTAAGGGGGTTAGATTAGCATAGCTATCGGGCTTAGAGGCATGGATTTTTCACACTCTTGAGTACCATAGTTATGGTGACCTAAAATCAAGATATAGATCAGATTTTAGTATTTCTAAAGGCCATATACTATAAATCCCAAGGATTAATATTGCTTTTACTATTTTGCAGTTTTTCATTGTGACAATAGTACTAGATTTTTAAATCTTAAAACATCTTTCTGTACAGCATCATATTCTTTGTTCATGCACCAGATGGCACTATATTGCAAGTCCAGTTATTACAGAGATTGTAACTTGTTTAATGCTTTAAATGAACATGTTAAGTTTATTATTCTTCTACTCTATTCCCACAGGCATTATGTCAAGAAATTAGATTTGAGAAAGAAAGTAAAACTACTTCATACACTATTTTATGGGATTCTTCTTTTCCCACTCTGTTTTCACACAGATATAGCAGTCGTCAAATCTTCCTATTCACAAATAAAAGAACAAGAGACTACCAACCATCTGATTTAGGAAGGTTGACTGAAGAATCTAGCATGTGAAACTGACAAATACATTGTTCTAAATAAATGGCAGTGTAACTTGGTTTTTCTTTGCTAGGACTGATTATGGTGAAAACATGATTTATGTCAGTGGTTTTCAACCTGTGGCTCAGGGGCCAAAAGTGACCATGGGGGTTTTCAAAGTGACCCATGAGTCCCCTCCTGCTGGCTGCAGAAAGGAGCTGCTGCCTAAGGACCCAGGTGAAGCACATTCCTGCAAGGCTAAAATACTGGTACAGGGTCCTTATTGTAGCTAAGGGGATGGGAGATCAGCACTCCCCTCTCCCTGTCTGTAGCAGGGAGCATGGCAAAGCACTTCATGTAAGTCTATAGGCTCTGGGTTCCCTTCTGAAGTCAGAGGAAGGGGGCATCATCACTTCTTTCCTCTCCCACCCCCAGCATCAGCAGAATGCAAAGGACTCTGCCTGGGTCCCCAGGTGCTGGGCTCTCTGGTGGAGTCAGAGGGAGGGGAGCACTGATCTTCCATTCTCCTGGATGCAGAAAGAAATAACTGCCTAGGGACCCGGGTTGAATGCACAGGGCTAAAAGATTCAAGCATTTTTCCCTGCTGGAGCCAGGGAGGCAAGAGATCAGTAAGGAGGCAGACTCCTTGCTGAACTTGCGTCTGGTTGCAGTGTGAGCTGGGAAGAGGAGAGGGCTGCTGGCTCAGGTTGGTGGCCCTCTTTGATTGTAAAAATGATACCTGTGGCTCCCAAGTTCTGAAAGGTTGCAAAACACTGATTTATGTAATAAATCCAAAATATAATAATATGCTGAACCTCTATCTAATCTCAGAGCACTCTTACAGAGGTGGAAACAGAAGAGATCATTATATTCCAACTGAAGGAACTGAGGCACAGGAAATGTGAATTGATCTGCTGAAGTTACACAGCAAGGCAGTAGGCAGGAGTGGGACAAGAACCCAACTTTTCTGATTCTTAGGTCCAGTTCCAGGCCATGTTTCCTCCAACATAAGAACTCATTTACAGTTTGCATGGAAAATAAAAGAAAGAAATGGAATGCTACAGGAAAAAGGAATCTCATATTTATGCTGTAATTGTTCTAGTACTACCCTAAAACATTATTTATCATCATTGCTAATGCAGAATAATAATACGCTCCTACTTTAAAAAGGCAAAGTGAAATCTGTGATTAAATTAAAACTCTCGTTTTACATTCTTTTCTCCCTACTGAGCATTTAATTTGCAATTAGGTTCTCTCGTTTCCACAGAGTCTCTTTGATTCTGCAATTCTGAAATGATCAGAAAGACACCTGGCTTTAAATGCCACTTCATGTAGCACTGGAAAAAGGAATAGTAGAGAAAATGCAATTTATCTATTGTAAACCTTCTGTGAATCTATATTTTACAAACCAAGACAAATTAGTAAAGATATCAGAGAGAATACATATAAAAGTACAGAACACTCTATGTAGGGATCTTCTTAACGCAGGAATCTGAATGTTTACGGTACCGTTGGTGGTGCTTTCCAGGGTTTATGATGCTAAAGTTAGTATGAGGCACAAAGAGTTCATCTCCATGGAGCAAGTATTGCCCACAGGATCCTGAGGCCCAGACTTCAGCTTCATCCTCACTCTGCAGTCACAGGAAGAGGATCACCTTGGAAATTTATATTGCTGGATGGCAACTAATTTCTATTTTCTAAAGGGGCAGCTGTGTTAGTCTAGTCAGGTAAAACAAACAAGGAGCCCTGTGGCATGTAAAGACTAACAAATTTATTTATTGCATGAGCTTTCATTGGAGAAAATCCTATTTTGTCAGACGCTTTGAAGATGGGGGAACTTGCAGCATAGGAGGAAATTTCTATTAATTTGTATTTGTCTGCCAGGGGAAAAAAAAGTACAAACAAATATGGCTTCCTACACACATTTAATGGCTAGCTATATTTTTATGCAAATTAAGAGGTAATTCCTGGCATATCTCAATGGGTGTAAAAGGTACTACTCAAGTGGTAGAACCACTGCAGTTCTATTGGGGAGGAATGGGCATCTTGATTTGTGTTGCTGCTTTTCTTCCTTTTTGGTTCCTTTTGGGATAAATTTCCAAATTCTCTAATTACTGTTATTTTCAGGCTATCTGATGCTAGTAGAAGTTGGGCTTACTTTGCATCCCATCAGAGAGAAGTGGCCTTTGAGTGAGAATTAGTGGAGTGTTTTGAGCAGAATTCAGGTGTGAGTGCATGTGGCAGAACATCCTTGATTTTGTAGAGGAGAAACTCAGCTCCATTTATGTGCAGATGGAGCTTCTGCAAATTGCTGTTTCTTGTGTTCTGAGTAGCTGCCTTTTGATACGTTCCCCTCAGTCATGGATTTGTCCTGGTAGAGGGCATCAGAAATTACTAATCCCTTTGAGGAATAAGGAAATAGGGGAAGAATTTTAACTCAGGATTGTCTCCCAGTCAGGCTACATCCAAGAGCTGCTCCTGCAGTGTGCTTACACTCTACCCCTTGGTAAAGGCTGCCCTAAAGGAACAAACTAACTCTTAACCTCTGTATATCAGCAGTCCTTTCTTAAAAATTGGGCTATTACTGTCACTGAGTGGGTCTTGGGTGGATGGGCCCAGTGTTTAGAACAGGAGGTGGTGGTGAGGAATTGGAGCCTGGGATCAGAGCTGGAGTCAGACTTCTGGAATTAGAGATGAGGGCCAGGACTAGATTACTTGGGGTGAGGCAAGTCAGGGTTAAGGCTGAATTCAAGGCAGGAGTGGTTCCATCAACAAGCAGGTGTAGGAACCATCACAGCTATAGGCAGATGCTTTGAACAGCCACTGAACTGCAGCGGACACTTCCACCTAATCAAGTGGTAGAGTCAATCAGACAGGCCCTCTAATCCAAAGGGCTCTGGATTAGGCCCATGTGTTGGAGATACATTGTAAGAATTAGTTGTGTGCAGATCTTTTCTAATTGGTTTCTGATGGTCTTTGAGCCAAATTCTACTATCATGCTAAGAGAGGAAACAACGTTGACTTCAATAAGGTGCTACTTGTGTACCTGAAAGCATAATTTCGTTTTAGGAATCTAGGCCTACATTTTCAAAAGTAATTGGGGATTTTATGTGCTTGAATTTTGGGTGGTTGTTCATTCTTCATGTTTGAAGATGACCATGACATCACTGATTGATTTTAATTTCTGTGACTATGTGACTAGCTGATCATGGTGGTTTGAGCTTTGAGCTGTCTGTGGCACAGTGAATGAGAGATGCTACTATAGGTTACTTGATTTACAGCAGACTTGCTGTTGTTTATGAGATTTATCCTGCTTGTGCTTCTGCTCTGCCTCAGTATTTCTCCTCTGCTCACAGACAGTGGCTCATGTATGGATGAGACTTCATGAGGTAGAATGATCCTGAATGAGATCTTCCCAAAACTTTGGATCAATAATTGAAACACCCCAAGGATTACTTGAGGGAGTCTTTGTAATGTTTCTTCTGGTGTCCCTGAGAGCACTTTCCCTCCTTTAGCTCACCACAGAAGATCCTTGTTGGCATTTGCTCATCTGACATTCTGGTGACATGTCCTGCCCTGCTTATTTGTGATTTCATCAGCAGAGTATGGATGCTTAGAACACTTGCCTGTATGAGAACCTCAGTATTTAGAAACTTGTCCTGCCATCTTATTCTCATCAGTTTCCTCAGAGAGCCCAAGTGAAAATGAATCAGCCTCATAACATAGCGTCTGTTTACTATCCAGGTTTCTCATGCATAAATTGAAGTTCACAACACAATGACTTTGTAAACCCTCAGTTTTGTTTGTTGACTAATGCCTCTGCACTCCCACATATTTGCATATAATCTTCCAAAGGCCACACTTGCTTTGGTAGGTCTGGAGTTGGTTTCATCACTGATGTGAATTGAATGTGACAATGTACTATTTAGGTAGGTGAACTTGTTCACTCCCTGGCCATTTGCTCATTCACTGTGACAGTAAGCTGTACATAAGGCTTCCCTGGTGTGGACTGGTACATCACTTCTATCTTTTTGAGGTTGATTATAAGACCAAAATTGTCACAAGTTAAAAAGAAATAGTCCATGTTCTGCTGCATGTCAAATTCGGATTTGGCATTCAGGGAACAGTCATCAGTAAACAGAAGAGCACAAAGAGTTACTTTCTTTACCTTGTTTATTGCCTGTAGCATCCTCCAATTGAAAAGCTTGCCATGAGTCTGGTATCTGATATCAATCGTGGTGTCACAGTCATGAAAGCCATCTGTAGGCATGGCAGAAAACATCATACTGAACAGAGCTGCGGATAACACAAAACCCTCCTTGATTCCCTTGATGACTTGAAAGGGATTGGATGATTCACTGTCATCCATAATGTGAGTGAGGATGTCATCACTGAATAGCCAAACCATTGAGATAAATTTCTTCGACCACCCAAATTTTGCCATGATCTTCCACAGGCCCTCCCAACTTACTATCAGATGCTTTTGTCAACTCAATGAAAGTCATAAAGGTTGGAGTTCTATTCCAGGCATTTCCTGTGAAGTTGCTGAGTTGCAAGCACCATATCTGTGATCCCACAACCTTTCAAGCAGCCATACTGACTCTCAGCAGTAACCTTTTTTTCAAAGTAAAACAAACAAGGAGTCTGGTGCCACTGACTAATGAATTTCTTTATCACATGAGTTTTCATGAGAGAAAATCCCACTTTGTCAGATGCTTGAAGATGGAAAACTGCTGATATAGTCTGGGGCAGTCGATCAGTTGCTTCCTCACTAATAGATATGTGTTGATTAAGAATGTTGTTAAAGTGTTCTTCCCATCTTTTGCAATGTCTTTCATTTATAAGTGAGTGGTGTGGTGTCATTGGCACTCAGTATTGGAGACATTCCTGGTGATGATGGCCCATAGATTGTCCTCAGAGTATCATAAAAGTTTTTCCTATCATTTCTGTTGACAGAGGACTGAATCTTATCTGCCTTGTTCTTCAACCACGTGTTTTGTATCTCTCTCAGTTTGTACTGGACAGTCCTCTTGAGGCGGTTGAAGGCTGCTTTCTTAGATGATGACACGCTGTCTCCTAAAAAGGCCTTTTGGAGCTGCTGTTTCTCACTCTATAGTTTCCCCAGGGCCATCCTGGGGGGTGGGGGGAGGGAAGCGGGGCAGTTGCCCCTGGCCCTGTGGTTCTGTGGGCACCGTGCTGTCTTGCTGTGAGGAGGGCAGCATGGGACCCACCGCTGCCCCCCGCCCCCAGCCAAGATGTTCTCCACCTCCACCCTGCTGCCTTTGACACAAAGCCAAAGGCAGCAGGACAGGGGCAGGAGTGCTGAATCCACCCTCTGCTCTGGGCTGGCCCATGGGGTGGGCCAGCCCAGAGGTGGGGCGAGAGAGCAGAGACTGGCCCTTGGGCCAGCCTGCGCTGCCCCCATGTGAGGGAGGGCAGGGGGCCCCCACAGGCCGATTGTCCCTAGGTCACACACTCCCAGAGGAATGGCCCTGAGTTTTGGTGCACCAACTTTGTTTTCATCAAACCAATCTTGATGTTTATGTGTGATGGAACCAAGCATACTGATGCAGCTGAATACACAGTCTCTAACGGATACACAATTTTCCTTGATATTATTGGAGTTTGCATCAAAGCCTGTTTCACATTCTCCTGTTTCAAATTTGGAGATTTGAAGCTTCTGGTGTGCTTTATACATTGTGATTATCTATTAGGATGTATCTGATAATTCGAGTTGGAAACTTTATCCCCACAATCAGTCCAGTGTTCTGCATATTTTATGGCCTTTGTTTCTCTAACTTGCTGTCTCTCTTCTTCTGATGATGCCATAGTCAATGAGATGTCAGTGGTTGGGGCATGAATGCTTTCAAGATCTTTTCCTATACTCTGACAGGCAGCAGGCTGTGTTGCTGATGAAGGGGCCCTGTTCAGCACATTTCCCCAGCAGGAGGACCCCATTGCTATTGCATTTCCCCAGGATGTTTTTTTCCACACCTGGCAATGCTCGGTAATCTGTGCTAGCTCTAGTAGTGAAGTCACCAAGGATGTTGAGCTTGTATGCTTTCAGCACATCTGTGATAGAAGATCCTAGGTTTTCGTCAAATTTGTCTTTGATTGCATGTGGACTGGTCATGGTGAGTGCTTGAGGTGCTGATGATAGTTGCACATCTTTTCACAAACAGTGGAGGGCTTATTAACATGAATCATTATTCATACCCTTTAGGAAATTTGTAAGCTTCCTTACCATCAATGTTTTGCTGATAAACCCAACACCAGGTTGATGTCACTCTTCTTTACTATGGCCACTCCAGAAGAAGATATAACTGGTTCCTGTTTCAGTAAGTGAAACAGCTAGAAGTGTTTCACACAGGGCTGCTATCTGGATATTACATCTAGCTAGTTCTCAACCAACTAGAGCTACTACACAATTAATATGTGCACATTCCAAGCAAAGATGGTGAATGGTGTCATCTTTGTATTTGTTGTTGTCTTTTCATATGATTTTTTTTTTTTTTTACCTTTGTAGCAGTATCCCCATCAACTGCAGTATGCTGACCAGGGTAAAGTGAAGCAGATAGAACATCTTTTCTACCCCATTTATCATGTTACAGATGTGAGCAATGTGATCTTAAATAAAACTTTTGAGTCACCCAGAAGGTTGCCAAATACCATTGCTGCTTAAGTTCAGTATAAATGACATTGTGCCTTAATCTGCCTGTGTGTAGGTCTACAGCTATGGCTCCTAGTGTATCCGCACCTGCTGCTTTGTTGCTTGCCCATCATCACAGGACTGGAGGTGGGGATGAGTAATTGATGTCATGATTGACATAAGCGAGGGAAAGTTGCAGCAAGACTCCTTCATTTTTTCATCCAGTCTTGTCTGAATCCAGTGACACAACAATGTCGAGGTGTCTGGAGATGGGTCAGGGTTCATTGGAAGGCCATTGGGTCCTGCTGCAGCTGAACTGATACAGTAGGCTGTTCGTACAACTCTTACTATCCACCTTCACAGCTGGAGAGATGAGCAGATCTGCTTGACCACCTGGTCCACCAGACCTTCTGGAGCGAGCCAGCTGTAGCTGTTCACCCTGGTCAACAGTCACAGGTGGTACAATCTACAGTTACTTGTGGTAGCAAGGTTAGCCTGACCTGTCTTGAAGTTTGGACTGCATTTTATTTGAAACCTCACCTTAAGTCATTTGCTGAGGGTGGCCCTACCAGGAGTACAAGAGTCTAGGCAAGGTAGTTCTGAGGATCACTGGGGGAAGCAAGCCTCTCAGTCACAACAAAGTAATGGTCCCAGGAGAGAAAACTGTGGGAACTCAATGAGAGACACCATGAAAGGACCTGATTTTTTAGAAAATGAAATCGGGCATCTTTGAAGTTTATCAAGTTTGGGATCCAAAATTAGCAGTCAACGTTTGAAAATTTAGGTCCCAGTGAATAGACTATATATACTTGCCACTACTCTAGATTTCCTACTGTTCAAGATTCTAAACCATCGGCAAACTCAAGGTTGTTTTAAGTATGTCACCTTAACTACTGCACTTGTTTTAAGCAGGACCCACTTACATTCCCCCACAAAAAGGATTTAAATTATTTTATTAAATCCAATTCAGGGGAATGATATCTTATGTGTTTGTGAAAGGCAATACTTGTGGGTTTAGGCATTAATGTTCCTGATGTGGCAAAAAAGTGATAATAGATAGATGTTGATTATATGTTTGAATGCTTTCTTTGAACCTAAGATGTATGATCTTTGGAGGAAGATATTAACAATGTAACAAAAATCTTGAAAAAATACTAATTTCAACAGAAACGACTATTAAAGTCATGTCCTAAAAAACTGGATGGCAAAATTTCAAGGGGACAGTCATGTTAGTCTAGTACAGTAATGCAAACAAGGAGTCCTGTGGCATTTAAAGACTAACAATTATATTTATTGCATGAACTTTTGTGGGAGAAAATCCCACTTCATCAGATGCAGTGGGGGAACTTACGGAATGGGAGGAAATAAATGCAGGGAAGTATAAGTCATGGGAACAGGTCATACTGTAACAGCATATCAAAGCAATTGTAAAGATTCAAACACTGGAGAACAGCATATAGAGCAAGATTAGGTCAAATCACCTGTGATAATAAGAGAAAAATCCAAAATCCCTATTTGCAAAGTGGATTGCATTACATTGCTTCAGGGCTTAATAGGGACTTTGGGCTTTTCTCTCATTACAACAGGTGATTTGACCTCATGTTCTTCTATATGCTGTTTGAATCTTTACAACTGTTTGGATTTTCTGTTAGCATGTGACCTGTTCCCATGATTTGCACTTCCTGCATTTGTTTCCTCCCATTCCGTAAGTTCCCCCACTGCATCTGATGAAGTGGGATTTTCTCCCACAAAAGCTTGTGAAATAAATATATTTGTTAGTATTTAAGGACATGTCCACACTTACACTTTGAATTTAAATTTAAAAAAATGATTATTTTGATTTAAAGAAGTGCCACAGGACTCCTTATTTGGTTGTGGGTTTTTTTGTTTTTTTTTTTTTGGATGGCAAAAGGAGCTTTAAGGAACATTAAATCATGATCTTGGATATTTGTTGGAAAAAAAATGAAAAACAGGAAAAGGAGCAAATCTTTTAATTGACATAGTTTTTTTTTAAACCCAGATTTGGATCATGAAGGTCTGTTCTCTGTAATAATTATAGCCAGTGATTTTCTTAATCAAATTAAAACTTTCTTTTTGTAGCTTTACACATTCTTCATGAGTACAAATGGTGTAAATTTAACATCAAATGACAATTTCCTTTCCATTTCAAAAGTATTCCATATATGATGATGCAAACCGTGGCATTAGTAAAAATAACTTGAAGGAAACATTTTAACTGTAACTAATGTAGTGCTAAATTCAATAACTCATTTCTTGTAGCACAGGGCATGCAGAACATCCTGTTGATACATTTTAGTGACTTTTAGATAAGTGTCAGCTTGAATAACATTTGTAATATTAGGATTGATAGATGATGATTTTCATGAATCTGTCTTAAAAAGAACATAATTAAGGTTTCAAAGACAAACAGTCAGAAGTTTGGAAATGGCAGTGCTTGACCTTAAACAATGATGTTTTACCATATTTTTTTGTGTGCAATTTCCTAGGTTTTTGAAAAAAACAAACAGGAAAAATAGAAAATCCATTATGTGATGTCGTATTGACACCTTTATGAGTTATCGGTGGTGTTGGAAACTTTAGACACATGTCACAAAAGTCTACCACTGAAGCTAATGGTAACTGATAATAGTGGAACAAGCAAGGAGTCCTGTGGCACTTAAAGACTAACATTTATTTATCGTATGACCTTTTGTGGGAGAAAATCCCACTTCATTGTCTCGTTTTGATGAACTAGACTAACACAGCTATCCTTTGGAACTTGATAATAGTAGTAGGTTGTTATGCTCTGTGGGGACAAGTGCTAGAGGCAGGAGGGACACTTTAACTAGTGGATTTCACTGGCAGAACAGGAATGGTGACATTTGGGAATGGTGGGTTCTATTTCAGGGTCTGAAGGCTAATGTAGTATAGTGTATACAACTCTTCTGCTCATTAACCCCAAGCATGACCCCTTCGGCCTTGTTCTTTCAAAACTGTTTTGAACACTTCCTGTCTCTCTTGTCCACATCCAACTCCTCTTTGCAGGTCCATGTTCCTCACTTAGCTAGTTCCAGTCTCTAGCCCAGCCAGTTCTAGTCTCCCATCTCTAGACACCTCATCCCAGTCTCCTCTTCTCCCAGTCCCAATCTCCTTGTCTGACCAATACAATGTTCTGACCCTCTCTGTCGTTCATCCAATCTTTTCTCTTCCCTGTCCCACCTCCAATTACCTCCCCTTTTTGCTCACATTCTTTTTCAAACTGACTGCCCGTCCCAATCTCCATTCACAGACTCCTCATACAATTGCAGACTCTTCATTTTCCCCTCCAACACCCAGTCCTAGGCTCCTTGCCCAACTAGTCCCAACTGCCCCTACCAGCCTCCTTGCCCAGCCAGGCCTAGAATCCCCCTCAACTCTGAGTCCCAGTTTCCTTCTGTCTACTCTCAGTCTCTAGTCTATAATACCTGTCCCATCCTACTCCCCTTGGCTACCCAACATGTCTGGGTCATGTCCCTTCAGCGTTTTGAATCAGGCAGCTTCCTCCTCAGTGCTGCTTGGGCCCAGAAGGTGACTCATTGAGAGCAGAAGAGAGAGCTCTCTTTGCTTCCAGTTCAGATGACCTGACATAGTTGCCAGCAGTTCAAATAAGGGGAAGTCCTGTTCAGTCCTGGACAGAGGCATTCTCAGTGTGGATGGAATATTTTTGGGGACTTTAGTGGCTAAAATCTAAGTGGTCTTAGCCAAGCATGTGCAAGATGCTATTTTTTAAAAAATTGAAAAGTGGGACTCTCCCAGTACCAACTCGCGCGCGCGCGCGCGTGTGTGTGTGTGTGTGCGTGCATGCGTGTGTGTGTTAGTATCTTTCTGGCTATTTATAGAACTGTGGCAACTCTTAAAATATGTTGAAACAATTGAAAGGTTTGAATTGTTTGTCATGCTCTGTCTCAGACAGTTAACATTATAAAAACAACACTCTAAGTCTGAAGGGAACTAATCTGAGCTGATTCCAATTAAAAGGAAAGCAAAGCATTTTAAATGGATCAAGGCTGATGGGAACTGTGGGACATCCATGACATCTGATAGGTAGGGATATTAGTCAGTGTTGACAGCCAATGTTTAAGGGAAAATTCTGTAGAGTAAAGAATGTTATTCTCTGCTGAAAAAAAATCCAGTTGTTTGTTTGAATGTCATAAACATTTTCAAGAGGCTTTTTTAAAGCTGTTCCATTCTTTAAATACATTGCTCTCAGTAGGTAGCCCATCTTCTCAAAGCTAGCAATACCTATTGTGGTAATCAGCTATTTATTTACTGAGTAAATTATGTGAAAAGAATGGTAGATTGAAATGTCAGGTGTTGATTTTTCTCCAATTTGGCCACCACGCTCAGAACCCAAACTTCACAATATTTGGGTGAAACTTTATTTAGGCATTCTACGAGAAATAGATTTCTAACTGAATGGTAAACTAAAAAGAATTTAAAAAGTGATGTAAGATTCTTAAAGTTGCTAACAGAATGAACAGAGAGCTTTCCTGGCCTCATCTTCATTCATTAAAGTACTTCTTCCAATTTTGACTGTTCTGAAGACATCTGCATAACTTCAGATTAAACCATCTTTAAGTGTGTTACATATGCATGAACTATTTTCTGTTTCAATTAGATTGCAAACTTCTTGGATCAGAGATAATTGTTTCTTATTGATAGCTTTGGAAATACTGATGGAATGTGATATAAAACTAAAATTTAGACCAAAAAAAATGGTTATATAAAATTTCATATCTTTTTGCATTGACTGAATAGTCAACTTTATGGGTCGAATTTTCTAAAGCACTCAGCATTGACCTATTTTTGTTTCCAGTGAAGACATTTCAATTGATTTGAATGGGAGCAGGGTTATACTAATTAACACTTTAGAAATTCCCACCTTACATGCCTGTCTTGAAATTATGCATAGCAGCAGCCATCTTAAGTCTGTATCTGTGGAAATAACAATTCCATTAAGGATAATTTTGTGTTGACTTACAATTGGTGTGTTCTTTTTTTAATTTGGGTAGTGTGGAAGTCACTCCATAATTAAAGATGTAAATGTGTTGCCACTACAAGCCCATTTTTGAACTCCTAGCTCTAACCATCCCCCCTCCCCCCAAGATCAAATGAGCCTAAAATTGGTAAATTGGATCAGGGCTCAAGGTAGAATTGTCCTATAAGATTTAAATCTAGCTGCAATCGAGTGCACAGGACCAAAATTTAGGTTATGTAATATTCAAGTGTTTATGTTGGCATTTTCTTTAGTAACATTACTTGGGATCATAGTTCTGGTGAGTTTAATATAGAATGTCAAATGCTTGCTGGAGACCTCAGCTTTCATTTGAATTAAAGAGAAGTCTCTAACCTTTTCCCTGGAAAAGATGGAGCTAATGGTAAAACTCGATGATGAAAAAGGTGTGTTAAAGGATGATAACAATTTCTCTATGAATAGATTTGTCAGTGGGTCTCTGAGTTTGTGGTTCTCTCCTCCTGGAGGCTGAGGAGGCCCACAAGACTAAAGTGGGCAAATGAACCCATTTTTCTCCCCCATTCCCAATTCTCACCTGGTCTTCTTCGCAGACCTTTGGAGGTCCCTGCTGTTCCCTGGATCACAACAGCAGAACACCCTGCTGATAAACCAGTGGATATTTATTACATGAAAAGGGCAGGGATGTGCATGTTCAGAAACTATTACTTTATATCTGCATATGTAAAATTTATCAATTCTTTAACTTAAGTGTTCTGGATAGGTAGTATGCCTTCAAACCACCAGTATGGTCCTGCAGACCTCACTTCAGTTTAATGGCTTTTTGAGGGTAGGGAGGGAGTCTCTTTGGCTATGTCTACACTTAGTATCTGAATTTGAATTACTGAATTTGAATTCAGTCAATTTGAATTGACATGACCACACTAGAAACTCCAATTTGAATTGGTATGTCCAGGAACTGGACTTGCCAATTCAAGTTGGAGTGGGGGCATTATAGGAAGTGTGGCATGATGGCCATCTAAAATGGCCACTGACACAGCCAATCCCCTGCCAGGCTCTGGCACTCTGAGCCGGGGACTGGAAAAAGCATCCCCTACCCAGCTGCAGCCACAGGGCGGCTAGAGCTGGGGAGGGGATGCTTTACCTCATGCTAGGTTCAGAGTGCCAGAGCCTGGCAGGAGAAGTTTCCCCTACAAGGGGGGGGGGAGGCTTTTCCCCAGGGCTTGTTGCCCGCTGGGAAGAGAATGCGGGGACGGCTTGTCCCACGCTGCCCACCTGCGGGGAACAGACCCCGGCGGGCAGGGTGCACAGGGCAAGCTGCCCGCCAGTGTTCCTTGCCCGTGGATGGCCAGCCCTGCAGGAGCTGCGCGGGGGCTTACTTGTCCCCCGCGCGCAGCCAGCCCTACATGAGCAGCATGCGGGGATTGCTTTTCCCTGCGTGGGCAGCCTTGCAGGACCTGCGTATGGGGATGCTTCTGCATGCAGGGGTGCTTCCCTCATGCACAGGTTGCTTCTCCGCCACATGGGTAGCCCTGCACCAGCCATGAATGGGGATGCTTTCCCCCATGCCCTGCTGTCAGGAGTCGCTGTCCCCAGCCAGGGGACAGGAACCCCATTCCCCCCCCCCCCCCCGCCAGATCTGGCTGGGAGGGGTGAAGGCACCTTTGGGGATGCTGTCCCAGGTGCCAAAGGGCTGGTCTTCCTCCCAGGGAGTATGGCACCCTGGAAGGAAGGTCAGCCTTTGTCAATTCAAACTCAGTGAGTTTGAATTGACATGGCCACACTGGGTCAATTCAAACTCCTGGGTTCGAATTGACCCTGACTTCATCAAATAAGGTTTGAAGAATTCAAAGTCAGCTTTCATCAATTCAAACTGAGGAGGTCCTCAGTTTGAATTGAGGAAAGCGGCCATGTCCGTGCACTTAATTGAATTGAAATTGATGACAATTCAGCTGTAAGTGTAGACACACCCTTTAACTTCCAAAGTGAATGGAAGGAAATGCAATAGCACCTTCATTAACCAAATCTTACATATTTGAATCTTTCCTCCCAATTCTTAGTGAAAACAGGATCATGTCCTTCCATTTCCTTTTTTAAAAAAGTGTTAAAGCATTTATGCATGGAAGATTTCTGGAATTTAACTTCGCAGCAGAGCTGTTTATGCGTGGCATCTAAATATGACATAAATATTTTTCTGCTGAAGTCTTTTACGCTTGACATTTGTACTATGTGCTTCCAACTACCCATATTTATGTGCTGAGATCTGATATTAATCAGTGCTGGTTGAAATTTTTCCATTGAAAGTGTTTATTGATGGAAAATTGGGTTTTCAATTAAACAAATTTTTCATTTAAAATCTACTTTTCATTTTAAAAAGTAAAAAAAAGTTCAGACTGAAAATTTTCAGACTTTTTGGTTTTCCAGTGAAAAGGCAGCATTTTCCACTGAAAAACTTTTTTTCTGACCAGCTCTTATATCCATACATAAAGACTATGCACTTGATTTCATGCACATAACTGTGTTCCCCATTTACTGGAACCCTCTGATTGCCTGAAGCATTTAGGATGGAATTTTCAAAAGTGCTTAATTGAGTTAAGGATTGAGTTAAGCCCCTTGACTTTAAATTATTATATATTTTAATAATCAAGGTTCTATCATAACTACAATTTAAAACAAAATAGTTTAGAATTATTTCCTGGGAGAGGGGAGATCTTGTCTTTAAGCTGGAGCTGGAAATCAGCTGTTCTGGGCTCAGCTTCCAACTCTGCCATGATCTTGTGAGTTCTCGGGCAAGTATAAGGATTGAACTGATAAATCTGAAGGAATGAATACATAAATAAAATTATGACTAAATTGGCATCACAGAAATGTGGTGGGATATGTTTTGTGACTGAAATACTGATATAGATGGGCATAACTTGTTTAGGAAGGCAGTCAGGGAAATAAACAGAGGAGGTGTTGAATTGGACATCAGGAATATATACAATGCTTCTAAGTTCCAGAAGGTGGTGGGAGGTAGATCAGTTGAAACCCTCTAGGTGAATATTGAAAGAGAAGTGGTAACATCATGGAAGGGGTCTACTATACAACTACAAATCTGGAATAGAAGGTGTGTGAAACATTTCTGTAACAGGTAACAGAAATATCCAAAACACAAGATCTGGTAAAAATGGGAGTGTCAAGGGGCAAAATGGCTGTTGTCCATCAAAATGGAGCTCAAGGAGCAGAGAGGAAGTATAAAAGCCAGGGCAGGGAGCTCAGTCCAGCCCTGGCTGCTGAAGAGGAAGGATGGCTACCTCCTGGCTCCTCAGCCCCAGCCATTCCTCCCACAGAGAGAACCCGTGCTCACCCGCGGGCCTCCATCCCAGTACCAGGATGGCTGGCTTGGGCCTCCCATGGCCAGTGCCCCTGAGGAGGAGCCGACTCCACTTGAGGATGACGAATTTGGGGAACAGCCAGAATCCAGGAACCTCAAGTTTTCTCTGGAAGGCCCAGACTGCTGTGACCTGGCCCAGACTGCCGTGACCTGGCCCAGCTGCCTTCCTGTGATTTTGGAGGAAATACCCCTTGCTCCACAGGAAGATGATCTCCCTGCAGGACAGGACCTGGAGGAGCTGCCCCTCTCACCAGACTACATGGAGCTTCCACAGCTACCTCTGCCAGAGGAGATGGAGGTCACACCAGAGCTTCCCAACCTACCTCCACAAGACCCTAGTTCAGGGCTTCTGCTCCTTGCTCCTAAGTGAATACTTGGAGGACCTGGCTGACGGCGCCAAACAGGTACTAAAGGGAGAGGGGGAAGGCAGTGGCCTAGGGGAATTGTGTCCCAAATACCCGGGACTGAACCCTGTAACAGGTTTGGCGTGTTGCAGCCGGATCCCTGCTGACACTATGGTTGAACCCGTGGCCACTATTAGGGCCCTGGGCTGGGACGCAGTGGAATAGGGTGGGCTTGTGTCCCCCCCCCTTTTCCTAGATGGCAACCTTGTCTGATACCTTGCGTTGTTTACCCTCTTGTACTTGACGACTCAAAAGACATTTGAACAATTGACAGAGTGCCTTGTCTCCACATTATAGACTATCGGACAGCAACTGTTTTTTCCCCCAAACCCTTTTCTCTTCCTGGAAGGGACTGAACTAAAAACTATGTTGGTCCACCTGCCAACCAGGCTGGGCGAACCTTGTCACAGGGGCCTATAACACCTCTGTTAGAAAAGTAATAGGGCAAAAAAAGAAATTTCTAATAAGTTCTTAAAATGTATTTGGGATAACTTCTTGTTTCATAAAATGGAGGAAATAAGCAGGGAGACAGCTGTTTTAGGCTTGACGCTTATCAGGGAAGGATTGGTTGTGAATCTTAAAGTAGAAGGCAGTTTGTGGGAAAGTTATCATGATTCTCAGGGAAGGAAGGAGTGAGATGAGCAGAATAAGGAAAATGGACTTAAAAAGAGGCAGATCTTAACAAATTCTGGGAGCTAGTGGGAAAAGTCCCAAGGGAAGACGCTGTAAGGGATAAAGTTCCAAGGGGTAGCTATGTTAGTCTAGTTCAGCAAAACAAACAAGGAGTCCTGTGGCACTTTTAAAGACTAACAAATTTATTTATTGTGTGAGCTTTCATGGGAGAAAATCACTGAGGCCTAACTCCTCAATGGTGTGGCTCCTTATTTCCACTTCAGTGGAAGTGAGGAGCCTTAATACTTTTGGAGATCCGAGCCTTTTTTTTTTTTTGTTCACCCTCAGCCATCGATAAAATGGGGACTCCATGTCTCCCACACTTGTTTGTTTAAACCATAAGCTCTAGATGGCACAAACGTTCTCTTATTCTGTGTGACTGTATGGGATCCTGGTCTTATTGGAGCTTCTATGCATGCAGTACTGGAAGAAGTATAATCAACCTCTCCTAATTTGCTATGTGGGTGTGTGATGCGAAGGGTACCATGTGGACAGGCCATTGTGAATGTCAGAGGTGAGTCAACCAATTGCTCCCAATTGGTTGAGTCACCTCTGACATCACAATGGCCTAGGAGTCTTGGCATGGCACAGATATATACCTTATTGTAGCTGCATGCCTCATTGTAATTCATAAAGGTGAAATCGCTGAGGATTTAAAAATTGGACAGAAACAGCCAGTGAAACCCAGGGATGGTTCACTCTGGTGACATGGCTGCCCCTTTGGAACTTGTCAAAATTATAAAGCTCTCAACCATGCTTTCAGCTGTTTCCAGTATTTCACACTGACTCTTCAGACAACTGTATGTGGTGCTCACTCGAGGGAGAAACCATGAAAATCTGGATGTTTCTGTGAAGGATATGAACTACCAAGGAAAAGTTTTAGCTGACAGTAGAACTTTCACAAAAAATGATATAATTAAGGAGTTATTAATTGATTAAAATAAATATTTCATAAATTCCCTTTTGATTTTTTCCACCATCATTTTTGATGGGTTACAGCTAGTAATGATATAACGAAAGATTTCCTTTAATTATCTGAAATTAAGACCCTGAATGTTTTCTCTGTACCAACTGATCTGAAGATGGTGTCTAGAGCACTGCATGCAACATAGCACCAACCTCAGATGTCACCAGCTTTTGTGAGAAAAAACATAGAATTCCTCTTGTCAGTCTAAATTAAATTCAGATTAACAGATGTTTCAGTCAGTGATTTGTCTAATTAGTGAAATTTAATTATTGACAAATAGCCCACAAAACAAATTGTGATGTTTGATGAAGACATATTAAAATGTGTAGATTTGTATGGAGGGGTTAAATAATCAAATTGTTAGCAAAATAAGTGCAAACAAGAAATTGTTGCTAGTATCCTACTAAATTGCAAAGCTGCCCATACATAGTGATCTGGGGCCAGTCAAAGTTGAGAGTAAGTGATATGAAGACGACAAGATTGCTCTGTGTTTGTGGAATGTAATTGGGAACAGAATTCCTTCCTCTCCTCTGCAGTTCTGTCCCCCTCACGCCTCTCCCTTTCTTTATTTTTCTGTTTAGATTATTCCTGCCTAACTAATCTCTTACAACCCTTCTCAAAACAAGAAAAATTGCAGCACCCAATGACACTTGCTTCCATTATGCCAATCACTCTGCTCGAGTGCTATCCTCTTTCCCTTCATCCTATGTCTGTCTTGTCCATTTAGATTATACATTCTTTGGGGCAGGGACTGCCTACAACTCTATGTTTGTACAGCAACTAGCATCACTGGGCCCTGTTCTTTGTTGGTTCTGGGTGATTTCTGTAATAAACAGGATTAATAGTAATGCAGTGTAGCTATTTTAGTCAAAGGACTTTTTTATGGATTTCAGTGAGATTAGGATCAAGTCCAATGTCTTTCTGGTGATAGAAGACTCTGGATAGTCCACCAAGTTTATTAAGACATCTTCTCAAGAAACTCAGAAAAACTTAAGTAACTTTCCACAGATGCATAGCCCTGTGAGAGTATCCTCCCTTTTGAAAACTGGAAGAAGGCAATTTGCTGAAATGCAAATGTCTTAGGAGGTGTGGGATCATTTAACACTGGTTAACACCTCAGGCATTCTGGAAAGGCTCTGTTACATTAGGTGTATTTCAGAGTTTGGTATATGTGCTAAATGAATCCTGCATCTTTGCCTTATAGCTCTGGGAATACTAGGCGGGTAATTAAGAAATCATAAGGCACAGGTGTGCCAGGTGAAGTTTGGTAGCTTGCTTTTGATCTAAATTGAGATGCTCTGGGGATTTAACTTCTTAAATAAAAAGGGGATAAATAAATAATCGGGATTTTTTTTTAAGGTTGGAACATGCAAGCTAGCTATAAAACTTTGTCTTGATCTACTCGAGTAGGCAATGTTAGAAGATTATTTAAGGCGAGGGCTTTGTTTTAAATTGAGGCATTGTTCTTGTTAACTTGGACCCATTCCTTTTTTCTCTGGGACGTTCACCATAGACATAATGGGAGCAGGAATGGGCCTTTGATTATTAACTCAGGAATAAGTCTCTCTGAGATGTTTTTTCATGAATATTATGTAAAGACAAATATCAGTCACAATGCTTCCTTTCAATGTTCATAATTCAGAACCAATATAGCTGTAGTAAATTCTCTAATGAGATATTTAGTACACTTTACTGGAGCCTAGATTATATGCTTCTAATAAGGAGAGGAGAAATGTTGCTTTTCATTAATAGGTGAATGTTATAATATGATTATTTTAGGAAACAAACACAATAACCTTATTTGACAATATTACAGTATGGTGCAAGACTTATGAGGAGGACAGAGGGGATGGGAAATATAAGAACACAACTTCCCACTTCTGACTTTTCATTAATTAGTAGATCCAGTGTTGTATTGGCCTTTTTTTTTTTTTAAAGGTTTTGAGCATGGGCATAATTTCAGGGGTGTGGATGGCCACTACCTTCCCAAACTACAAGACTAGAACAGGTGCAGAATTTGCCTCTCCTCCCAAGCATGGCCTCATTGGCCTGATTGGAGAGGCCCACCCAAAATATAGAAGTCAAATTATATCTATGATTCTGATATGTTTTGAATGCCTTTTTCACATCTGATTTTCAGATGGGACTGGAACAAGAACTATTAAAATACTGTATGAGAGGCTGTTCTTGTGTATTTCTGGCTGTGACTAGAAGTGGAAGAACCAGAAATCTTGCAATCAAAACTTTTCTGAGTTTTCCAATCTGACTTTGTAGCCTTACCAAGTTTAAAGACTTTGAGCTACTTATCCAATAAACCAGAGTGCTGAACTTTTGTCATATACCTATTTCTGATGTAAGAGAGGAAGCCTTAGTTTCCACTAGTGATGAGCACTCTCTTCCTGTCTCAGAAAAAAATAAATGTAACATACAGTATAACTCTGCAGTATTGCACCATTACAAGACAATGGGATATGTATGTAACAAACATCACTGGTAAGCATTCAGAGCTTTTCCTTTGCTGTAGCAAATTTTCAAATAATTATTCTACTCTTTTTGAAAACAGCAGAGGGTCTAACCAACATTATAGATTGAAACTGACTCTAGAATAAGAAAAAACAATGCAGTTGTGTGCCAGGCTATTGGACTAAAGTGATGTAATGTGGGCAAGTTGTAATCTTAGTGTAACTTTGCAGTATATGGTTTTCACTGGGGTATTCATTGCTTTTGCTTAACACTGATGAAAGTAAGATGAAAAGGCCTGATGGTGTGGAACTGTGATGTCAGTTTCAGGCTGGTGGTGCTCTGCTTCAGATCCATAACTAGCCTTTTCTATAGCTCCGTGTTTGTATCTGGGCTTCCAGTTTAGATTCATGTATAATGAGAATCAGGACCTTTGTGTGGAATCAGATACTTCATTCTTTTCAGCTCAGCTTGGATGGATAGTTAAGGCTATATCTACACCAGGAAGCTTAGTTCAGACTTCCTTAGTGCGAGCTAAGCAGTTTCTGGTCAGTTTGAACTAACTGCGGGTTAGTTCAAACTAAGTGCAGATTTTAAGTTTGAACTAACTTCTTAGTTCAAACTAAAAAGGCGTGGCTACTTCAAACTAAAAGTTAGTTTGAACTAAAAAACACAGCTAGTTTGAACTAACCACTTAGTTCGAACTTGCTTAGCTTGAACTAGCACGGGTACATCATGCTAAAGTTCGAACTAAGTAAAAACTAAGTGCTTAGTTCGAACTTATTTTTTGAACTAACTAGTTTCAACTAAGCTTTGCTTAGTTTTGAACTAAAATTTTTTTAGTTCGAACTAGGCAAGCCTAGTGTAGACAGGCATCAAATTAGTCAGTTTAAGCCTCCTTAATCTGAACTAATTTGCTTGTGTAGACATAGCCTAAGTGAATGAACACTATCGTCATAAATTAGTTAAAATAACTGGTTGATTAGTTATCAAATGAAATGGGCTTTTTTTTTTGTATTTTATCTAAAAATTGGAAACCAAATACTGATAATTTATTTTGAAAAGGTTTTTAAAGTAATTTGTTTACAGTATTTAGTTTTCAGTTTTTTATTGAAAAATCTATTTTCTTGTGTGGGAAATCTAAAAAAAAAAAATAAATCTTTTTTTTAAAAAAAATTCCAAAATGTCCTGTAAAGAATAATTGTTGTTTTTCCAACAAGTACATACAGCATACAAGTCCACTGAAGTCAAAAGGGTCATATAAGGTCTAAGTGGGAGCAGAATTTGCCCACAATATCTTCTTTCCTCTCTTGTTGCTCGCAGACATTTTCCAAATCATAGCTCCCCTCCCCGGCTCTGCTTAAACTATTACTTAAAGAGTAAACTAAAATTTATTTGGAGGTTGTTTTCAGATAATACACAAGTATTTGGATACTTCTCCAAATCTTGTCTGAACCTCTGTTATATGTTGAAGTTCACAAGAGGCTGTCTTTCAAAATTTGCTAGAGTTCTTACTTTCAGTTGGTCTGGGAATATTAATAATTATATTATGGAACTTTTCATCTGAGAAAATCTGTGACTCTCATAAAGAGACAATTCTTGCAGGAGCCTGTGGCTGGGCTGACTGAACGACTGCCTGTCCATGAAAACAAGTGTGATGTGGCCACTATTCAGGAATCCAGTAAAGGGTGCTCAAAATGGGTGTCTCTGAGAGAAACCAGCTGATTTAACAGGCCTGGCATCACAGCACTTTTATGAGATAGGGGTTATAATCCCTAACTGATGGACAGATTACAGAGAGGTTAAGATCTATGGTTTCCAAAGTATCCAGACATTTTGGCGCCTCCTTTGGGGCACTGATGTTAAATTCCCAGAAAAGAGGATCACAAAATGAGTAACTACTTTTGAAAGTGTGTACCTAAATATACTGCTAAGTTTGTACACTAAATCAGTCTCACATCAGGGAATATAGCCCAGGAACTTCTTTACTTTGTCTCCTACTATTAACTACATTTTATCATTTATTTAGGCTTTACATTTTAACAATAGCATGCAAATATTAGGGGTCTGCTCCAAAACTCACTGAAATCAATGGGGGGTCTTTCCATTAATTTCAGTGGTGTGGGCCAGGCACTAAATCTCTCCATGAGGTAGGCTAGTAACTGTTCTCCCATTTTAGAGATGGCAGTCTGAGACACCGTTTGGTTAAATGAGTTAATGCCGCCCAATCCCATAATTAGTCCACTATTCTATAATCCATCCAAAAAAACCCAAAACAAAACAAAGTATTGAGTATTGTTTGTGCTCATTATAAGCTTGCAGCTCATTCATATGTCCAGGTTAGAAATACCTGAAAAAAGAAGTTAGCGTGATTATTAGCTATTGTATAGTTGCATACATGTTGCTGGTTTAATATTCATGATTGTAAAAATATTTATGCATCTGAATAAATGTAAAGAATGTTACATAATTAATAAAAAATCCAAATAATTGATGTTTTGATGTCACACTGAATAGTTTTTTTTCTTTCAGTTAGATACAATCAACAGAGTTCTTTTGTTTGCTTATTATGTGGGCAAATTTGCTATATGATAAAAAATGCATGCAGTTGACTTATTGCCAGATCTCCCTAAGGTAAGAGGCTCATTTTCATCTTCTGTTTTCAAAATGAAGCCTTACATCTAATTAGATCCTGAAGAAAAATAATTATGATATGTTTTCTGTAAGTAAAAGGACTCATTTAATGTTCTTTGTTTGTGTTACTAGTTTCGCAAGCAATGTATTTTATTGCAGGTATTATAGATATTTATAGATTCTCCCTGACAAAACATTTTTAATGAGCTATACGCTACTTTGGACATAGATTCAGAAAACACAGATTTTTCAATAACCTTAACTTTGTTAATAGGATTCAGACATGTGGGTCCTTGATTTGGACACATCTAATCATTGATTTCAATCCAGGTCAAGGGCAGCATGTTTTATTTATTTTATCAATTTCCAAAGGGATAGCCATGTTAGTCTAGTCCAGCAAAAGAAACAAGGATTTGTGTGGCACTTTAAGACTAACAGATTTGTTTTTCGCATGAGCCTTTGTGGGAGAAAATCCCACTTCCTCAGATGCTTTGAAGATGGGTGAACTTACAGAATGGAATGAAAATAAATGCAAGGGGGTGTAAAACATCGGATCAGGTCATACAGTAACAGCAAATCAGAGCAGTTGTTAGGTTCAAACCATGGGAAGCCTGAAGTCAAATTACCTTTTGTAATGGGAAAAGAAACCATAGTCTTGATGCAGTCCTGCTTTCACAGAATTTAATTTGCATATTAATTTGAGTTCAGCTGTTTATCTTTGAAGTCTTGATGTCCCTGTCACATCTCTGATGATGGTCATTAACAAATCATTTATCGAGTGATTTAGAAAGATGGAAGTGCTCAGCAACTGGTTTCTTTGTTTTGTGGTTTCTGATATCAGCTCTGTTCATTTATTCTTTTGCGCAGGCATCGTCCTGTTTGTCCAATGTATAAGGTGTTGGGGCATTTCTGGTACATGATGGCATAGATCTCATTAGTTGATGAGCAGATAAATGAGCCTTTGATGCAGTAGCAGGCTTGATTAAGACCTATGATGGTATCTATAAATGTTTCCAGTAGGTAGAAAAGGGCAGTTGTCACTTGCCATTTCCTCTCATTATTTTCTTCCCAGCCAACTATTTGGATCTGGATTGTGAAGAGGGGAACATACTGACATTGACAACATAGTCCCTGATGACAGTCATCATCTCTGATGCTGGAGATATGGGAATCACCCTGGTAGTCCAATCACAGGAGGAGTTTCAGGAGTGTGTTTTTTGTGGATCACTGAGAAGAACCTTGCTCTATAATACTGCAAGATAAAATTTTAGGAGATAACTGCAGAAGCTTGCACTAAACCAGATACTCCTTCAAGTCAGCTTCCATAAATGCTTGTAAACACTGTTAAAACAACAATAAGCATCAGAATGTAAATCATGCTACAGTAGCATCACTTACCGTATATTTGCTGTAATGCTCATGCAATCTGTAGTCTGGAAGATGTTTCTCTGTTAAACAATAGAAAGTGTTAAACCTCATCCTAACTAATGGCAGGGCTCTTTTCTAACATGACAGGTCAGGTGGGCATTATATAGCCTTTCCAGAAAGACATCAAGAGTGTAGTACTATGTTTCCTGTAGCTGTTAGGTGCAGTGCCATTTTTGAGGGAGAACTATTAGATATGAAAAAAGATTTTCAGATGCTGGGGGTTCATTAGATTAATGTCCTTTCACTATCTAAACACATAGGCTGTGTTCACACACAGGCATTGTTTCGATACAAGTTGTGTCGAAACAACTTGTATCGAAATAATGCCTTATTTCGAGATAACTTAATTCGAATTAATAGTTTGTTAATTTGAATTAAGGAAAAAAGCTCAAAGTGAAATAGCAGTTTCAGGCAACAGTTATTTCGAAACAAGTCACAGTTGTTTTCGAAACAACCTGTTTGGACGGCATTGTTTTGAAACAAGATTGTTTCATCCCCACATGGGGTTTAAGTTGTTTCAAAACAATGCTGTTGTTTCGAAACAACGGGTGCCGTTGTTTTGAAACAACTGTGCGTTGTGTGAACAGGGTATTTCTTATTTTGAAACAACCTCTGTTGTTTCAAAATAAGAGTGCTGTGTGAACACAGCCATAGGGTATGTCTACACTTGCAAGTTGGTTTGAATTAAGGAAGATTAATTTGAACGAATTTAGTACTAGTCTATACTAGGCTTTCCTTGGTTCAAATTATGAATTCCTTAATTCGAACTAAAGAAATCTTAGTTTGAATTAGTAAGACCTGCTGGTTAGTTTGAAGGAAGTCCTTCGTTCAATTCTTAGTTTGAACTAAGGATGGTGTAGTCTAGGAATAATCCTTAGTTCAAATTTAATAAATTTGAATTAAGGGCAGTTAGTTCGAATTAACAAAGTGGACTAATTTGACTTAATGTTCAGTTGAATTAGTCCACTTTGTTAATTCAAACTAATAAGTTCAAGTTTAGTTTGAACTAAGCTCGAATTTATTAGTTCGAATTAACAAATTCGAACTAACTTTTCCTAGAGTAAACATAGCCATAGAAGGTAGACCACATGGTTATGTGTCCATGGTAATTATCCTTCAAGGAGTTGGATGGCTTTTCCCACTGCACTGGTTCTAACACTCCACAGAGGGAAGATCTGGGGCTTGATTCCACAAGCCTTTACTCATGTAACATTCTGCGAAAGTACATTATCAAATCAAGCAAAAATGTAAATTAAGGTAGACTTTGTAAGTAATAGTTTGGTTTCGCTAGTACATTATGCTATGAAGTTGTATTCTAACATGAAGCCACATGTATGAACCATTGTATGTACTCCAATTTATAATTGCTTTGTAACAGGCTGCCACAGGCCAATACCATCTGTTTTAACATGTCTTTACAACATATTCTAATGTATCTTCTAATAAAGCAATTTCACTTGAACACATTCATTCTTCATCATCTTCATCTTCATGACATTGCCCCTGCAGATTCCCACTATAAGATTATAAGCCTGGCTACATCATGACTGGATCCATTTCAAAGGAGTTAGCTAATGGAGGAGAGTCTTTCTGTTCCAATGTTCTGGAAACAAGAGTATTGAAAACTCCAACTCTCGACTGCCCTGCAGTTCCTTTTTTTACATTAAGCTGATAAGACATGGAAACAAATCTTTTCTTTGCACAATTGGTGTATCTACTAGTGAATAGTTTTACTTTAAAATATTTGTTTTTGTCTAGGAAGGAACTGTAGTATTCACCAGAGAAAGATCCAAGTCCTATTCCACAGGATCTTTTTTCTTAAGAAACCTCCACATCCATGATGGAAAGACCTGCTCATGTCAGTCTCTTCTAAGTCTCAGGCTTGTTGGAACAGTTCTTGTGTATAGCAGGACACAAGGTCTTTAGGCTGTTTTCCTATGCGAAATGCAGTCAGGTCATCTAAAAATTGTGATTCTTTGGATTTGTCTGATTCTCCTTCTAGGGAAAAAAGAAAATATAGTGATGAACAGACCTCCAATTACATACATTTCTGGATCTGGTAGGGACTTAGTCAAAGAATGGATCCAACTATATCCCAAATGCAGCCAATCACACTTTTTAATCCATAGTCTCTTGCCTTGCTGGGTCGTTTATTAGTCTTTCCATAAGAAGCAACAGGCTTCTTTCTGATATCATATAGGCTGATCTTTCCAATCCTCTTTTTCAAGGGGATTCCATGTACATCATGTCAGTCTGGGGTGAAAAAATAATAGGTTGCCAGAAATGTCAGTTGTCATCTTTGCCCATCATTGGTTCATATGTTTTTTTTATTCTAGAGGCATTTTGTCAGTGGACCTAGAACTGATTTTAATTTTAATTTTAATTTTTAGTTGTCTAGATTTTTACAGGTGTAGAAGCAGGGGTTAAAGTATAATTTGGTGGGCGCTACAACCCTCCTAATTGGGTGGGCCCCTCTTCCACATGGGTGGCACCCCCATACCTCAGCTCCTGCCCCTCAAATGCCTTTTCCCCACCCCAGCTACTTCCCCCAATATCCATTCCCATGTCCCCAAAATCTACCACCAGCCCTCAATACCCACTCACTAGATCCACTGCTGGCCTCCAGTACCCACCCCAATACTCACTCCCCTGTCCCCAAAATACACCCCTTGACCCCAATATTCCCCCCCCCCCGGTGTGAGTGGGGCATCCCAGCACTCACCAGCAGCTCGCTGGGCTGGGAAACTATGCAGGTTGTGCATGTACAGGGGAGCCCACCCCCTCTCCTGCCTGCTGGAACGCAGGGGAACACTGTTCCAAGGCCTGCTATTTTCAATGGTGGGCCCCGGAATGCAGCGTTCTGGTGTCATTTCCTATTTTTAAGGGGGCTGGAACGCTGAGCCCCTTAAAATAGTGGGTCTGGAATGGTGTTCTGGGCTGTTCCAGCCCACTTTAACCCCTGTATGGAAGGATAGCTCTGAATCAGTGCATCCTTACCTGATACTTTAAGGTTGTACCAAATAAAATCCCCTTTCTATTGCTGTTAGGGAACCCATTTTATAATACTTATAGCAGAATGGTGATTAAGACTTAACTAGGTAGTATCAGTTGCAGTTATGCTTCAGACACCCTCACTTCCTATTTAGTTAGAGCAGTATTCTCTCTTCCTCTCTCCCTCTGCCCCTGTTGTCATGCAGTCAAATAAAACAGCAAATTCTCAGCCTGTAGTCCTGTGAATAAACTTATTTTTGTAACACTGAATGGCCATTTATACAAAAAGACTGCGTGGGATGTGGCACAATCCCTTCTGTAAACAGGAGCTACAGAATGTGTGCAAGGACCAATTCTTGTTTTTACATTTCTTAGGGGAAAAATCCCTGCTTTGAATTCTCTGGATTTGTCAGGACTGTCAGGATACATAGTTCCATATATCAACAAGAGCACAGGAAGCACCTAAGGTTCAATGAGGAAACTGTGGTGCTACTGGATATAATGCTTGGGAAAGCATGAGCTACAAGATTGTTTGTTGAGTGTCTGGCAAGTGTGGCTGCCAACCTTTGTTATCAGGGCCTGAAGGTTTTTCCATGTATATACATCAGGCTTCTAAGGGCCCAAAATTATCAGGGCGTGATTTATACTCTGAAGATAACTTGTTCTTTAGCTAACACTCCAAGGATAAGAGTGAGTATGGGACAATTGGTCTCAGTTCCACATAGGCTCAAGATTTTTAAAGGCTTTCTTGCATGAGTTTGTCTTCCTGAAATCTTCAGGGAAGATTTCTGGTAGGTGATCTCAAAAATAAGATCTAGATATAGTGATCCCTCAGGAAACATGAATTAATTTGGACTGAAGTTCATCTGGTTTGCATTTCAAACCATTTTTACTCCTTGATTCTATGATAGAGAGGGGTAGGTCTCACAGATTGCTATGTGGTGGTTCATTTGAAGATATAGGGATATCCCAGTCTTCTGTGCTGTGCTGAATAGCCATGGGGCTGTGGGACTGGTGGATATTCAACAGGAGATTGTCTCTCATCTTAGACTTTGGTAAGTGAGAAGAGTCTCCAACAGAAAGCAGGGCAAAGTCAGATCAACATTAGAGGTCTTCAAGATCTTTGTAATTTCCTCCCTCCCCCCCCACGAGGTCACCTGGATGTGGATTTCTTTTTCTTTTAGAAAATGAACTATTCAGTGTTCTACACTAGATCATACATAGTCTCAGTTAGGTGTCAAAAGAGTTTGTTATATTGGGAGAAGTCATGCCCTCTTTTAAGTTTTTTATTAAAATTCTCATGACAAGTTTCCACGAAAGTGAATCTGGAAGCCCCACTTTGGATTCGCTAGATGTGTTCTCTATCCAGTCAGCAGACTACCAGGATAAATCCTCTGTTCTCTGAAGCCCAGACAGATTGCCTCAACAGTAAGATCAGCAATAAAATCCTGGTCCCATGGAAATTAATAAGAAAATTCCCAAAGATTTCAAGAGATCCAGGATTTTGGTCCACGTGCTTTGCCCACTCCAGAAATCATTTTATCTGACAGCCTGGTTGCTAGGTTGTTCAAAATGAAATTCTAGTATTTCTCTGAGAAAGTCAGACATGTAGTTTTGGAATCACACAACTCTTCCATTGGAGGGTCATATCTGTAAGAGGAAATGTGCTCCCTGATGTTTCTGTAGCAGAAGAACCTTTTGACCTTTTTAAAAAATGGAGAAGCATCTTCAGCACTATCTCTTTAGCTACAATGCCTCTTTTTACAATGCAGTGTTCAGTGAATACTGACTAGGTCCAGATCAGATTAGATGCTTCATTCAGGAGAGGAATGTTGCAATGACACCTTCACCTCACCAAGGATTGTTGCTGCTAGCTAATTTCTTAAAGTGGGAATCTGTACAGGCAACGTGATGAGGGAGAAAAAGGGGTTATTTAGCAAAATAATTCTTCTTCTCCAAACATATTGCATCCAAACCACCCTCCTGACTCATGCTGCTTAACTACATTGTAAATTTAAAGGATCTGGATGGAATTAAAATGAAAATTTCATCCAGGTTGGGGTCTTTCATATAACTGATTTTAGAATCCTGGAACACTGGCTCCCTGCGGCTGCAGCCCCAGTGGTGGGGAAAAGCCGGGGCCCTCGCACCCCACTGTGGGGGTTGCCACCAGCCCCAGTTGGGGGGAGAGCCGGGCACCCCGCCGCTGGGCTTGGGAGCAGCCCCAGAGGCAGGGAGAGCCAGGCACCCTGTGATCCCTGCTGTGGGGCAGGGGAAAGCCGGGCGCCCTGGCACCCCTGCCATGGGGCTTCCCCTGGCCCCAGCAGTGGGGAGAGTTGGGCGCCCTGGCACCCTGCCGCTGGGCATAAACCACGGCAGGGTGAGCCGCCACAGCTGCGGCTCACCCTGCCAGAGCTGCGCCCCAGGGACCTGGACGCGGGGTGAGCCACCACCACTGTAGCCACCCCCCGCCCCTTGCAGCTCCCCTGACCTGGATGGGGGAGCCTGGGGGTGCCGCGGGTCCCCAAGCTGCTTGCTCACATTTTTCATCACAATTTGTTTCTTTCTTAAAATGATTAGCTTTAAGAGAATTTTAGCCTTTCTCCCTCATTTTTGGAAACCATTAGTTTTCTTGCATACCCTACTAAATTTTTCTACCTCAACTGGAATGAGCATTTTGTCATGTGATTGTTTACAGACAGGCTGTAAAATAGAGCCACCTGGTGGCTGTTTGTGAGACTGAGCAGCTACTTTTAGCTGTGAAACAGGAAGTAATAGTTTTGAGAGGTCTCCAGGAAAAAAGGTCATAATATTAGTGGAGTTGTACTGGTGTGAAACTGGTGTCATGCAGTGGTGAATCATGTCCCTTATCTTTGCCTTCCATTTCAACAGTCAGAGGGAAGTAAATGATAAAAACACCCTGGTTTTAATAATTATGTTTCAAAATGTAGTGTGTGAAACATTGCTATACTAGGAAACCTAACAGGTCTTTCCCATTTCTGGCTTCTATGATTCTGTGGTAGTTTAGCAATGATTGAGGCATTGCTAATATTAAAACACTTGGCAATTTCAGGAAACCTGATATTGAGATCCCAATATGATATAACACGGTAAATGTTCTTTCCCTGGATGGCTTCTTCCTGCCACACATTCTGCCCACAGGTAGTGTTAATACTGTATGTGGTCATATTTCAGAAATGTGTGTGTGTCCTCAGGACTCATGGGACATCTTAAATTGCAGAAATTAAGTAGCAATGGAGACTCCAAAGTCGTCTTGCTTTTCACATATCGGTAGTTCAGAACCAGGATTTGGAGATGATGTGAGTGAAGATAAAGTCAAGCTAGAGACTAATAGCCAACAGCCATAGAAGCATAGCAATTTCTCAAATTTTACCAGAAATGAGTATAAAATTGAGGAAGAGGTAGAACAATAAAGGCTAATTCAGAACCTAAAGAACCAGAAAGCAAATGAAGTGAATTCTATTTTATGTAAATTAGATGATGTAAGAGTACAAATTTGGATTAGACATCTGGGAGCATAGATCAATTCAAATGGTCATTTTACAGTAAAATGGAATAAATCATCCAATCTAATTGTGGGTGTTTATAGTGGTGGTGAACTGAAGTCTAGAATAATGTTAAGATTAATACTATTAACAATACTGAATATATCTATTGAGAAATCCTTGTATAATTAATTTGCGGTCTTTATTTTAGATTAACAAAAGTGAAAGAGTAGAAGCTTAGGTTTGGGGGAGGGGAATGGGTATTTTAGGTATTGGAAATCTTATAGCTTGCATGTCATGTTTTTATTGTAATTAAAAAATTAACAGGGCCTGTCTACATTTGCATGAGGAGCAATAATAAATGTTCATAAGGAAACATTTCTTACTACTAACAACCATCAATGTATTTAATGGCATAAAATATATTTGATCTTTAGTAACATTGAACTTGACCAAACTCATTTTATAGCCAGGAAAATTACAATTTTTCCAACTCATGAAGTACTATTAAACTTAAAACAACTTATTTCTGGAATCTCATGACATCAGAGATATACCAACATCTACTATCCAAAACCTGAAATATTAATGTTTCAAAACAAACAAACAAACACTGTACCATACAAGAACACTGAGGATGATGCAAACTGTATCTTAATCAACTCCACCAGCCTTGAAACAGTGGAAAGAAGCACAGAGAGGGCATTTCATCCTCATATAGTTAAAATTAAGGTATGGTGATTCCAACTAGTAGGTAGGTGGGATATTTTTTCAGACCTTCCATGCATGTCAACTTGTGAATTGTTATGAAATACACCAAAGTGTTTACAAATATTCCTGTAGAACCGTGCAAATGCTTTATTGTAGACTTATGTTATGATTTAATTGGGATTGGTCCTGCTTTGAGCAGTGGGTTGGACTAGATGACCTCCTGGACTAGATGACCTCCAACCCTAATCTTCTGTGATTCTGTGTGACTTGCTAAAAGAGTATTGTTGATTTGCCATATTTAAATCATTCTACCAGGAAGGTTGTCATTAGGAAAAAGTAATGTAATTCATTATAGCTTTCCTGAAAGATACCTTCAGCACAGAGACTACTGCTATCTTGAAGTGGTTAATTGGCCTCAATTTATACTCACATACAAATTTACCTGCTTAAGTGAACAGTAACTGTATTCCTGGGGTAATTCAGCATGAAATTATTAAATATTCTGTGCACACTATTTTAAAATTTTAAAAATTCTGCATATTTTATATCAAAATAATTCAGTATAATTTTGCTATTTTCAATTATTTTAGTAATTTATTTCCAAATAGCTATCTGCAAGTATGGCTGTAACAATAAAGAAGTAATTTCTGGGAAAAAGCCTGGGCGTGAATCTGGAAGGTTGTTGGGAGTGTGTGGGAAAAGTATGGAACACTTTTTTATGGGAAGGAAGTGGGAAGTTGAAGCGTCTCATCAGTGCAGACCCTGGATGACCCCTCACCTTTAATTCATTCAGTCACATCTGTCCCTATCCCCATGTGTACCTTGACCACTCCCATTTCCTTGTGTGTCTATACTGATTTCCCCTGTCCCAATGTGTTCCTGTACCCTTACTTAGCCACTCTCTGTCCTGTCCTCATGTGCCTCTGTCCTCCCTCCCTCATGTGGCCCTGCATCCCCACTCCCATTCAGCTTCCACCCCAGTCTATCTCCCCACTAGCCCTTCTGAACCCTAGTCTGTGATCACCCACCATCCCCTTGTGTTTCACACTGTTTCCTCCCCACACCATATGCAGGGATTGTGGCCTGGATTTCCTACTTATAGAAAACCAGGCTCTGGGGATCATCTAGTGTGAAGGGCACCTTCTGGTGGTATCTCTCAGAAAGCAGGTGGGAGAGCTGCAGGAGGAGGTGGGCATCCATGTCCAGGAGAAATTCTTCAAGAGCATTCATGAAGAAACGTTGAAGGCCAAGGAAACTTCCCAGCTGCAGAGGACTACTGCTGTTACACCATTGGAGGAGAAGGAGATGGCTCTGTCACAAGGAGGACACTGGCAGCTGGTTGCTTCTGGCCACAGGCAGTGCCTCCTCCCAACCCTCCCATTGTAGTAATGATGAACCATTATGCAGCCCTGCCAATGAGGGATACCATGGAAGAGGAAATGCCATGCATCTCCATGGCCGGGAGGGTCATAACCACCACACCCAAGAAGAAATGTAGGGTAGTGATGGCTGGGGACTCTCTTCTGAGAGGAACAGAGGAACCCATCTGTCGCCATCTGTCCCAGAAGATACTCTGCCTCCCAGGGGCCTGTATCTGAGACAGTAAGAAGGGATTGTCGAGAATCATCTGGCCCTCTGACAACTATTCCCTGCTACTTATCTAAGTGGGCACTAATGACACTGCGAGATGTGGCCCTCAACAGATCAAAAGTGACTACAGGACTCTGGGAGTGGGTGAAGGAGTTTGATGTGCAGGTGGTGGTCTCTTCAATCCTTCTGGTCAAGGGTAGGGGCCTGGCCAGAAACAGATGCATCCTAGAGGTGAATGCCTGCCTGCAAAGATAGTGCTGGCAAGAGGGCTTAGGCTTTTTTGACCATGGGATGCTGTTCCAGGAAGAAGGACTGCTAGCCAGAGCTGAAGGCCACCTATCAAGGAAGGGGAAGAGCACATTTGGACATTGACTGGCTAACCTAGTAACAAGGGCTTTAAACTAGGGTTGAGAGGGGAAGGTGACCAAAGTCCACAGATAAGTCAAAACCAGGGAGACCTCGGGGAAGGGATGGAACTTGGGGGAAGCCTGGGCTGTAACAGTAGGGATTAAAGAGAGACTAGTCAGAGCTTGGGAGGGGGAATATCTAATCAGTATCTTAAGTGTTTATGTACTAATGTGAGAAGTATAGGGAAGAAGCAGGAAGAACTCGAAACGCCAGTAGCTAAATACAGCTATGACATAGTTGGCATTACAGAGACTTGGTGGGAGAATACACATGACTGGAATATTAACACAGTAGAGTATAGCTTGTTCAGGAAGGACAGGCAGGGGAAAAAAGGGGGATGATATTGCCTTGTGTATTAAAAATGTGTATACTTGGGTTGAGGTAGAGATGGAAATAGGAGATAGACATGTAGAAAGTCTCTTGGTAAAAATAAAAGGAGTTAAAAACAAGGGTGATGTCAGGTAGGGGTCTGCTACAAGCCACCTAACCAGGAAGAGGAGATGGATGAGGCTTTTTTTCAACAACTAACAAAATCATCCAAAGCACAGGACTCGGTGGTGATGGGGGATTTCAACTACTCAGACATCTGTTGGGAAAATAGCACTGCAAGGCACAGATTATCCAACAAGTTCTTGGAATGGCTTGGAAACAATTTTTAAGTTCAAGAGGTGGAGAAACCTACTGGGGGGGATGCCTTTCTTGACTTGATTTTGACAAAGAGGAACTGGTTGAGAATTTGAAAGTGGAATGTAACTTAGGTGAAAGTGATCATGAAATTGTAGAGTTCATGATTCTAAGAAATGGTAGGAGAGAGAACACCAAAATAAAGATGATAGATTTCAAGAAGGCAGACTTTGGCATACTTAGGGAGCTGATAGGTAGGAGCCCATGGGAAGCATGTTTAAGAGGAAAAACAAACGAAGACAGTTGGCAGCTTTTTCAAACAGAAAATATTAAGGGCATAAGAACAAACTATTCCAATGAGCAGGAAGCATAGGAAGTATGGCAAGAGACCACCCTGGCTTAACTAGGAGATTTCAGTCATCTAAAAATGAAGAAAGAGTCCTACAAAAAGTGGAAAATTGGACAAATCACAAACGATTACTATAAACAAATAACACAGTTATGTAGGGGAAAAAAAAAACTCAGAAAGGCCAAGGCACAAACTGAGGTCAACTATCTGAAGGCATAAAGGGTAGGAAAAAAAAACATTTTTAAAATACATTAGAAATAGGAGAAAGACCAAGGGCAGCATGGGTCCATTACTCAACAAAGAGGGAAAAACAATAACAGAAAATATAGAAATGGCAGAGGAACTAAATGATTTTTTCATCTCGTTCTTCACTTAGAAGGTTGGCAGTGACTAGATGCCTGATGTAGAGGAGGGAGGTAAAAATGGGATAGGATCAGAAGCTAAAATATGGAAAGAACAAGTTAAAAATTACCTAGACAAATTAGATGTCTTCAGGTCACCAGGGCCTGATGATATGCACCTTAGAATACTCAAGGAGCTGATTCAGGAGATATCTGAGCCATTGGCTATTATCTTTGAAAAAATCATGGAAGACTGGAGAGGTCCTGGGGGACTAGAAAAGAGCAAATATAGTGCCCATCTATAAAAAGGGAAATAAGAACAACCCCAGGAATTACAGACCAGTCAGTTTAACCTATATAACCAGGAAAATAATGGAACAAATAATTAAGGAATCCATTAGCAAGCATGTAGAAGAGAATAAAGTGCTAAATGATAGTCAGCATAGATTTATTGAGAACAAATCATGTCAAACCAACCTGAGAACTTTCTATGATGGGGTAACAAGCCTTGTGGCTAGAGGGGAAGCGGTAGATGTGATGTATCTAGACTTTAGTAAGGCTTTTGATATGGTCTTGCATCACCTTCTCATTAAGAAACTTGGGAAGTATAGCCTGGAAGGAGCTACTATAAGATGGGTAAAAATTGGTTGGATAACCACTCCCAGAGAGTAGTTAGCAATGGTTCATGGTCATGCTGGAAGGACATAATGAGCAGGGTACCACAGGGATTGATTCTGGGTCTAGTTCTGTTCAATATTTTCATCAATGATTTGGATGATGACAGAGAGAGCACACTTGTAAAGTTTGCCAATGATACCAAGCTGGGAGGAGTTGCAAGTGCTTTGGAGGGTAGGATCACAATTCAAAATGATTTGGACAAACTGGTGAAATGGTCTGAGGTAAACAAAATGAAATTCAATAACAAGTGCAAAGTACTCCACTTAGGAAAGAACAATACAAAATACACATATACAAAATAGGCAGTGACTGCCTAGGACGGAGTACTGCAGAAAGGAATCTGGGTGTCATAGTGGACCACAAGCAGTTCTGGGTACCTCATTTAGGAAAGATATGGACAAATTGGAGAAAGTCCAGAGCAGAGCAACACGAATGATTAGAAGTCTGGAGCATTTGACTTGTGAGGGAAGATTGAAAGAGCTGGGTTTGTTTAGTCTAGAAAAGAGGAGACTGAGAGGGGACATGATAACAGTTTTCAAGTATCTAAGAAGTTGTCAGGAGAAGGGAGAAAAACTGTTCTCCTTAACTGCTGATGATAGGACAAGAAGCAATGGACTTAAACTAAAGGAAGGGAGGTTTAGGTTTGACATTAGGAAAAATTCATAACTGTCATGGTGATTAACAACTGGAATAAGTTGCCTATGCAGGTTATGGAATCTCCATCATTGGAAGAGCAGGTTAGACAAACACCTGTCAGGGATGGTTTCAGAGAGGGTACTTGGTCCTGCCATGAGTGCAGGGGACTGGACTTGATGACCTCTCTTGGTCCCTTCCAATGCTTATGATTCTATGGTTGTACATCCCATGCCTCCTCTCCTCACCCCCTTGGCAGGCTGCTGTGAGGAGTGCAGCCTCTTCTTTCCTTATATGCAGGGATCAGCTCCTGCTGAGAAGTTACTTTCCTATTGTCTGGCACCACAGTAGGCCCTAACGGGCCAAAGGCACCTGTCTGGCAGAATGTATTTTCTATGGAGAAAAAAAAAGAATTGCGTGAGGAGTATGAATTTTGCTGTGAGCAGTGATACAGAATTCTCCCAGGAGTAATAGTACTGAGGGCAAAGGATTGCACAGATTCATTGAAACCCTACATCAGTGATCAGATACTGTGGGGAAGAATGCCGTAAATAGGTACCTGGACAGGCAGATTTTAAGCTAATGAAAAGAGATGGAGAGAGAGAGAGAGAGAGAGAGAGAGAGAGAGAGGCCTGTGGATTTTTATAGGCATGAATGTAAGCTAGTCTCAGGAGAAAGGGAAAAAAAGATTGTCTTTCCCATAGGTTATGTGGTAGGTCTGCATCATGCAACAGTCGGTATAGGCATACTGGGCCTAAATCAAAAAGTATTGGATCACTGAAAGTGAAACTTCGAATGGTAGTAAAAATGTAAGTGGATTTATCATTGTAGAAGATGATGGCGTCATTGGCTGGGAAACCTTTTCAATATCAGGCTGTAGGGAAAGAAATTTTTGAAACTTGCCCTGAATCGTACAAGTATTTAGCAAGAGGCAATCACCATAACCAACAGGAGGGTGACTAGAAACTGGAGGACCATGTTGTAATTTCATTCATCTGAAAACATATGAACCATGTGAGATTCAACACAGGAGAAACATGGGATGGACGAACCAGCTGCTCTGTCTTCAGGGGTAAGAAATAATAGTTAATTATAATGATTTTGATCCTTGCAGGTGTGGTGAACCCTAGGAAGGTGCCATAATCCTTTAACATTTCTGAAAATGAATGGGAGTTGAGGGAATACAACACTTCCAGGGTCAGACTTTTTGTCATTAGCAGTTATCTGGTCATAGGGTTTCCAGTAGTCCCATATTATATAGGACATCCCTTATTTAAATAAAAAATTGGTTTTCCTGTACTAAATTATCTTGAGAGGTCTTTTATCCTGTGTTTGAACTACAACATCATAAGTTGCAATCCTGTGTTTGAAAACTAAAAATGGCACTCAGATTTGGCCCATCTACCCCTCCACTGATGTTTATAGAGGAGTCAGGCAAAATTTGAATCATATTATGATCTGGTGCATGGAGTCACAATGGTATTTAAATCTGACCTGTCACCCTTCTGTAGGCATCTACAGACAAGCGACTGGACCACGTTTATGTGGGTTTCATAGTTCTTCAGCTCTGCTGGGAGGTGGCAGGCCATCAGGTGGCCATGCAGAGTGGTGGTTTCTTGGTGACATGCAAAGACAGGAATGGGGAGTTCCTGTCCCACTCTCTTTGACCCTGCTCAGCTGAATAGTTGGCCTTTCTGAACCTGGGTGCAAGTCCTTTGTGATGCCAAAGTAGTAGCCAGTTGTGGTTATGATTTCTCTGGGGTTAGCTCAGTGTCGGGCTCAGGATGTGGAGCAGCAGATCTGGAGCTGATAATGAAGATCTTAGAGCCAGGTGAAAGACTGAATCAGGCAAATGGGGGTCACAGGGACCAATGTAGGATCAAAAAGGTTGAGGGGGCCCTGCAGTGGGGACGGGTAGAGGAGGGACACTGGATGGGTGCAATGGTGAAACAAGATTGTCCTGAGCTCTTTGATGGTTGAAGCACAGAAGAGCTCAGTCCCTGGCCCCATTTACCTTTCTCATGCAGCAACCAGGCTCCTTAGGAGTCAACAGTGTCTTCTTCTGATCACCCTCTCTGGTCTACAGTATCCCAGTCCTTTGGCTAAGTAACCTAAAAGTTCCCTTCCCTTCCAGGGTAACTATTGGTACAATTTAAAATTCATACTGTCCAAACATATAATTCTTCTGTCCCTCATGGGCCTGACTGAACTTCTCAGCTTCCTTGTCTTTCTCCAGGACCTGCGGAGAGTCTCTTCAGCCACTTCTTTGCAAGCAGGATTTTTCCACTTCTTTCCTTAGCCAGACACTCCAACAGTTTAATTGTGTGGCTCTCCTTGCCCCTTTCAGGTTCCACATCAGGGATCCCCACAGGAACCTACTCAGCTACCTTTCTCCTGCTGCAGCTATAAACTCAAGATTCCTGACCCCTACAGGAATGTACCCTGTTCCCAGTGGGTACCTCAAATCTAACTTCAGTTACTTCACTGAGAGTAACTTCCCTTCCTCTCACCAGGGTCTTTTCTTCTTAAATAGAGTTGACTTCTCTGCTCTATTTAGGTAGTGATGTCCTCATGTTACCACCGCAATTGGTATCAGTCTTCCTAATTAAGCTCCATTACGCCTACCTGGAGTCACTACTTAGTCCTTATGGATCAGCTCATCACTGAAGCTGAGGAATAGTGGCTATCGTGGGCAATGCAGAGCTCATCTTGCCTCAGATGGCCAGCCAGCCCATAACTACTTTTACTGGAAGGAAGTCTCAGCAAGGTAGTTCCCCAGATTTGCATACAGGGAAATTATACCACAGAGTTATTTACTTCTCATTTTGGAGAGGTAATTGGATGTTCCATAGACAAAATATCTTGTAAATTAAGGGCTGGATTGTGGCAGGTCCTCGTGTGGGTTCAAAGATGGGATGGACCCGGACTCGGTGTTTGAGAGAGTAGAACAACTGCTCCCTCTGTGTGCACCATGTATACTCCCCACAGGGAGCCAGAAGTGGTCCTGTGTGTCCTGCTGTGCTGCAGAGATATGCTCCCCAGGTGGGAATAGGCTGTGCCAATCCAGTGAATCTTCTTGATTTCCTTTGGTGTATCTGCAGGAGTCTGGCCCCTAATAGCTCATAATAACAGAATTGCTTGCTAATAAAAGGTTTCTATAGAGCGTCAGCTGCTTTTTTTTTTTTTTTTATAACTGGCGGGATGATTTTAATGTTTTACAAAGATGTTGTCATTTACATGCTAAGCATGAACAGCAGGACTATTACATTCCAGCAGTAGAACAAGCAGGATGTCTTTCAATAATGTCTGGCTACTCCAGAATTTTCATCTCAAGAAATCCCACGGCCTGAAAATAAATTCACGTGATAGAGGACTCATTTACATTAATAACCTTTTCTAGAAAAAAACAGTAGTAATACAATTATTAGATGCTGATTATTAATATTATGTACTAATTTTAGATAAATGTCATTGTAAATTTTAGCGTCTGTAAATATGCTGTGTGGACTGTCTTCTAAGTATAAAGTGATTCAACTCGTGCTTGTAAAAACTCCACTTAAATACTTAAAATGAATCTCTTTGTGACAGGTAATTGGCTGTTAGCCTATTTTTTTTGTTATTGATTTAACTTTATGCCAATGTACACAGGTGTGCTGACTGGCTGTTCTTGACTTCCAAGGCACCCTCTTTTGGCAGGACAATAAATTGTTGCATAATAAGATTATTTCCCCTCTCCCCCTTCAGTCTTAAGTCTTTGTAAAAGTTGTATTTTAAACCTTTGTAGGCGTGTATGTAGGAGAGAGAAAAATAGCCAACTGTGTTACTATAAAGTATGTTTCGAGTTTTTGTTTGAGCTGCTCAGGGAAACAGAAACATGTAGATAAGATGTCGGCAAATGTATATATTTGCTAGCTAATGAAAAAATGCTTTATATAAACTAGGCTGTTTCTTAGTTTGTTTTTCACACTCTATTGTTGTCAGGTTACATTTATTTCAGGAAAACGTGCAACACAACATGGCAGGTACCATGTATATGATGTACTTTAAATACATACAGTGGCTGATATTTACTCTTGTGTGCAGAGAGGCGTATGCTCTACTTAAGTGCTTAATGTCTAGCTTGAAAACCTCAGGTGAAATTCTGGCCCCACTGAAGTCAGTGTGAGTCTTTCCACTGCAATGGTTATGTCTATACTGCAATGTGAGCCAAGTGTTAGTGGATTTAGCATCACCTGATTCTTGTTAGAGAACCCCAGCCTGAGCATCTACACTGATTCTTTAAGAATTATCTAAGCACGATTCAAACCTGAGGCTTTGGCATCCACTTTGCGGCATGCAGGCTTGAGTCACATCAACCATAGTCGAGACTCCCTAGCACCCTTCTGAAATATGGCTGCTCTATTCATTTTGATCAAGGTGCACTCTGAAGAAACTACACTGCCCAGTTGCATATTTCAGGATTTTTGACCAGCCTGCCAGCATATCCTGCTAAGTAACACAGAGAGAAACTCCTTTTCAAGAAGTTCTCTTGCTCGTGCTTTCATTCTTGTGTCAGAAAAGGGGCAGAGTTTCCAGGAGGTGCTAGCGGCCATTTTGATAGCATTTTCTAACCTACCTAAGGCACCTTGCAGAGCTTAGGAGGATGGAGCAGGAATACCCAGGCATGGCAGGTTCTAGCTGATGCTCATTATACTCAGTATAGCTGCTAATGCCCCTTATGTAGACTGGCATCTTTGGTGGGGGGCCTGATGCAGACTGGTGTGATGACATTGTCATGCTGACCAGCAATAGGCCCAGACATTTTTCAGGAAGAAAGCTACATTTTCAGAGTTTTGTGAGCAGCATATACTCACCCTTTCATGTAAAGACACATGCACGAGGCCACTCTTGCTGGTTCAGAAGACCGTTACCATAGCTGTGTGGAAGTTGGCTACCTCAGATGGCTACAGGTTTGTTGCCAACCAGTTTTGGGTTGGAAAGTTTATTGTGGGCAAAGTGGTGGTGGAGGTTACTGAGGCAACCAGGCATGTGGTTTGCCCCAAGGAGCCAAGTGTAAAAGATATTCCTGAAGTAGTTGCTGACTTTGCATGAATGAGGTTTCAAGACTATAATGTGGCCACTGATGGGACTCACATGCTCACAGTTTGCCTTCTCAAGAAGCACATGTGCACATAAACGACAAAGGGTACTATGCTGTTACTATTAAGACTTTCATGTACCAGAGAAACTGGTTTCTGCATGTCAACATAGACTGCAGTGGGAAATTTCATTTTGCCAGGGTTTGTTGCCAGTCAAGAGTCTACATTCATGGATAGGCTTGTACACTATTCCCACCAAATGCCATGGTCAGAAAAATGAGTTACTGTCACCACCTATACTCTGGGTTACCTTGCATGCCTTTTTTTCCCTTGGCTTATGAAACCATACCATGATTTCAGAGGCCCTGGCAAAAAATGGTTTAATCACACTGTGAATGTGCTTTGGGCAGATTGAAGCCCTTTTGGAGATGTTTACAGATCTGTTTGGATGTCATCAGTGCTGTCTGTATTACTGTGACTTGCTGTGTTCTTGATGATCTTTGTGCAGCCAGAGGTGAGCCATTCCTCCTAATTGGCCTATGGCAGCAAGGGGCCTCTCTGCATTGGCACCCTTAGTCGGGAAATACACCTAACACAGATGCAGCTGGATGCAGTGCACTAAAAGTTAGGAATGCTTTGTGTTCCCACATCATGAACGTGCATGGTCCAATGGAAGAGGGAATAGTACTTCTGTGAATGTATTTGAAGGGAAAGGGGCTAACTGATGGGGGGCTTTCAGTGCTTGGGAGGGGTGGAGCTTGATTGCCATGCAATGTACTTACGAATAGCAGGATGACTTATGACATGGGGTGATGGTGGGGGATGATTCATAGTATGGGTTCATAAAAGGAAGTGATGAAATATGGATTGCTATACCTAACTGTACAGAGGAATAGTGTCTATTTATTAATCATTTCTGACCATTTGTTTAGCTGTACTATTTCAAATAGTGATTGTATGATGAGAAGCAGTGATAGCAAGAAACTTTCTTGATGACATAAACAGCTATATATTTAAACATATTAAAACAGTCCAACCTACTGCTGGACCTACCTGCTGCTATTACAAAATCATAACAACAGAACATTTCTGAACCAAAATTAAAATATGCGTGAACAAATGTGAACATGATAGAAGCTCTCTGCTGCTTCATGGTGCTTGACTGCTCCAATTTACCCTTTCTTTTTTCCCTCTTTTCTGTGCACTTGGCATGGGGGTGGGCGTATCCTCAGAGAAGCTGTCAAAATGAAGGATTGCATGGAGCCACCTTACCTGCCCAGCCTCTCATGGGGTCTGATTGCAAGGGCCAGCCAGCCATGGAGTTTTCCAAGAATTTTCTGGGTTGGGAGTACATTACAGGGGAATCAGGTGGTGGTGGGAGGGATGCAGCAAAAGCAGCTATGTTCATGGCCATGATTGAGATGAGACACTGAACTCTTTGCTGAGTTCTCTTCTTCCCTTAGCCTCAGTTGCTCATTCTCCCATGATCACAAGTAAAAAATACACCCACACATATTACACACCATATTCTAATGAAGGTGATTCCCATCCATAGACCTATTTGCAACATTTCACAATTGCAAATGTCTGACCTACTGTTCCAGAGCATGGATTGGTGCCAGCTTTCTAGGGGATGCATTCCTCCTACCATGGATAGGAGGCCTCCTTTACACCTTCCCCTCCATACCTCTCCTGCTTTCTCCACAAGATACGACAGGAATCGACCACCTTTATAATGTTGACATCAGTGTGGCCCAGGCAACCATGGTATGCTTTCCTTCATGGACTGGTCAGTAAAAGCTCCAATCACACTTCTGCTCAGAATGAACCTCCTCACCCAGCACAATTGCTGCATGATCCATTCAGACCTCACCAGCCTACACGTAACAGCTTGGTACCCCATTGGTTCAATGAGGAAGAACTCCAGTGCTCTGATGCCATGCAACAAATACTCCTGAACAGTCATAAACCATTCACATGTAAGACTTACCTGAAAAAGTGGCAGAAGTTTCATCACTAGGGCTCACAAAACCCAGTACTTCCCTTCTTGGCATCTGTTCTGGACATCCTGGACCACCTTCTACACCTAAGACAACAAAATTATCCACCAGTGCCATCAAAGTGCACCTGGTGGACATTACAGCATTCCACAACCCTACATGGGACAAGTCCCTATTTACACACCCTACAGTTAAGCAGTTCCTTTCAGGGATTCTAAACTTATACCCAGAGGTACACCTACCAACTCCTAGTTGGGAACTTGAACATTGGTCTTTAAGACATTAACCAGACCACCATTTGAACCTGTAGTGACTTGCTTCTTCGACCACCTGTCTGTGAAGCTGGCCTTCCTCATTGCAATCACCTCTGCTCATCATGTTAGCAAACTCGCAGCTCTCATGACTTTTCCACCATACATAGTATTCTATAAGGACAAAGTGATGTTGAAACCTCACCCAAAATTCATTCCTAAGATCTCATCTTCATGAAATCTCAACCAAACTATTGACTTAACTGTCTTTATGCCGAAACCTCATTCAAATCCTTCTGATGCCATCCTCCATGTGTTAGACATCTATTGAGCCTTGGCTTTCTACCTGGAAAGAATAAAACCATTTAGATCCATGACTAGACTGTTTGTTTCAATGGTGGAAAGAAACAAGGGTCATCCAATTTCTAAACAAAGACTATCTAAGTGGATCTCCGGCTGCATTCATATCTGCTATGACATCTCATCCATACCATCAGCTGAGCAAAAAAGCTCCCATTCCACCAGAGAGCAATGTCTGCCTCTATGGTGTTTCTACACAGTGTCTTCATGCTATGTATTTGCAAGGCAGCCACTTGGTCATCAATCCATACCTTTACTAAACACTATGCCATTGACCAGGCAGCTAGATCAGATGTCGCAGTTGGATTATCAGTCCTTTCTTTGCTAAAGAAATATTAACTGTGAAACCCCTCTTTCCCATTAGGACACTGCTTTGGAGTCATCCAAGGTGGAGCACTCAGGGGGACACTACTCAAAGTAAAAAGGAAGGTTACCCACCCTGTGTGGTAACTGGAGTTCTTTGAGATGCGTGTTCACATGGGTGCTCCACCAGCCCCCTCTTCCCCTCTCTGCTTTAGCGTACCTTCCCTTTCACTCCTGGGCCAAAAGAGAACTGAGGGTGGTCAAGTCGCACCTATGCCAAAAGGGCACCAAGCAGAGCGAGACAGCGTCTTGCCACCCGCATGACCTAGATGAGCACTGCTAGACAATTCTCCGAGCCATGTTGCGTGGACACTCCAGCACCCAGGGCAGAGCACCCACAGGGACACACATTTTGAAGAACTCCGTTTACCACACAAGGTGGGTAACGTTCCTTATCAGCTACCATGCTGCACAGAATTCCAACACAATCTCACTATCTTACAAATGGCATGCTAAATCCATGCCAAGAAAAATACTTGTTCCCAATACTAATCACACTCTCTGACTCCCCTATAGTGTATGTTCTACCTGGACCTTGAGTTTTTATGCAATCATCTGAAAGACTCTAAAATGAAATCTCTCACTTAATGGGTTGGCAAGAACTGTTACTGCTCCGGAGACAGTACACATGGCAAGGATTAATAATTCTTTCAGGTTACTATAGTAATTTTTGTATCTTTGCCATAATAGGCATGCACTATGTTCTCCCAGATTCTCAGGCACCTGGCGCCAGCAAAAGCTAAATCTCCATGGAGTCATCTTTAACTTAAATTGATAATGTAAGATTCTAGGGACTTAGTGTGGTATCACTAGACTGTGTTCACATGCATTTCACACCTACCGATAGTGCATTCTCCAGCACAAATGGATGTGCACTTTAAGTTCATGTTACATAGAGAAAGGTACATGGCAGACCAGGAATCTATAACTATCTGTTTTACCTTCTATTGTTATGAGGACCAAGTTTTCATAATTCTGAGTGTTTCTGGTATCTACTTAGCCCATAGGCACTCAGACATCACAATGGTGAGAGCCACAGAAATGTCTGGAAAATACATGTCTTATGTTGGACTTGGGAATAAACTTGCCTGACTTGTGCCTGTAGTTTATCATGTTATGTGGTAGTGAAGTAGTCCAACCCAAAATCCATTGAAAGGCACTACTATAGCATTATAAAAGGATCAGTAACTCCCTAAGCACTGCATGCCTACGTACGGGTGGTAGACTAATTCATAGGTCTTTTCTTCTTAAACTGAAGAACCTATGGCCCATCCTGAAGTCATTGCATCTCAGAGCAAGGCATGAATAGATGATTCCAAACTGTTTCTGAAAAAGCTTTCCTATAAAAATGTGAGGCATAAAACTGTCCCTCTTCTTCCCCTCCTTTCCCTAGTCCTCCCAAAAAATTCCTTCTTATGAGCCATTGGGTCTGCAGGAGACAGTCATGACACAGATACAGGAATAGTCCATTAGGAAGGAGAGAGTCAAAGTTTTCCACTGGGACCCAGCAGTTTCTTCTAGTTGTGAATGGTCATAAGCTGTCAGTCTTGAAAGAATCAGTATTTTGGGGTGATATTTTCCAAAGTGTTCAGGGTTGGCTATCGATTTTTCTGGCAAAAGAGTTAGGATGATCCAGAATGCTTTTGAATGTTATATTCCTTTTATTTTTTTGAAAAAATGTATTTTATGTCATTTATGAAGATGTTTTAAATGAGCTGGATTTTCTCGCTTGCTCTGATCCCTGTTCCATTAAACTCATGATGTTTTGGCAGGTTACTTTTATGGATGGAAGGATACAAAAATAGTTCTGATGATTAATTTTTAAAACTGTCTAAAGCATTTCTAAAATAGATTTAAAAATACATGGCATATAAATTACATATACACTGTGGTGTAGGAACCCACTCATGAATCATGATAACCCCAATTTCCTTTGTATCACACCACTAATCAGATATATAAGTTTTATGTTCACCCAAGTCAGAGAATAAATAAGAAATAATATACTCTGAAAGTCTCAGTAAACTTTAAAGTTGTGGAGCTGCCTTAGCTGTTGGGGCCTTCATAAAACATATACAAATATAATCATAACTATAGTACCTGACTCTTATAGCCTTCAGTATCTCAATTAGAGCTCAGATCATAAATTACAAATTATATACGTGGAAAAAGGATCTTTAACCTAATGCAGTCTTGCATTAAAGAATGTCATAAATAAATCATTATAGCCTGTCACATGTATAGTTTTGGAGCATAGTGCATAAAATTATGTATGTAGAGATATGGAAATAGGTGATTAGATAATGTTTCTACAAAAAAATTATCTTGTGTTAATGCAACTGCTGTCTTGGAGGTGTTATTGCTTTACCACTGTTCATTGTACACTAATCCATAATATCAGATGAATGACAGCATTTATGTTTTCAAAGCCAGTGCAATTTGTGTGTGGCTTTTCTATTTCAGTAATTAAGAAATCAAATAAGCCTGAGTGAAACTATTTAAAAGGTTCTAGATATAATTAGAACACCTCATTCTCTCACAACTAATTCCTAATTAAAGTAATTTGTCTTTTTGCCCTTCTTTTCAAGGGTGAAGTACAAGTGGTGATGAATGCTTAAAATCAGGAAAAGTGAAAATTACAGTGAGTTGATTTGCTATGATTGAGTCACTGTTCACAGTTTTTAATAGCTACCTTCAACTGAAATGGTAAATGGCTCTTCAGCTTATGTTTACATCGCATATACCTTGTTTCAGAGCTTGACAAAAGATGGAAATTGTAATTTAAAATGTCAGTTGCAAAGTGATGCTCTCTTGCATTCAGCAAGTTTGAACGTAAAAGTTCTTTTTAGTTAACGTCTTTTAAAAAAAAAGAAAAGAAAAAGAGATGAGAAGTCTAAAATTTGTTCCATAGGATGCAAATTGTCCTTTAAAATTTTATTTGCAGCTGTGCCCAAGAGATGATGGATTTATCGTATAAACCAAGGATTAGTAAACAATATGTACCTTATAAAGAGCAAAACAAGTCCTTGCTCATCACCGTGCTTAATTGCAGTGGTTATATCAAAGCCATACAAAATTTAATCATCAACCACAAGTAAGACTTTGCTTTAGATGTGTGCCTACTTCCCTGTTTTTCCACCTGTTTAAATGAAAGATTATTGGAATAACACAATATGTAAATTTTGTTTATGATGCAAAAATATGCCCTTTCATCTTCCAACTCCTTTGATGTCGTGATACATAAAGCTTTTAGTACTACCACACAAAGTTCTTATCTGATTCATAAACATGCATGCCCAGTGTAAACAGATTGTAGCCAATGGATGAGTTGACTTTTCCTTGCACTGCTTTTTAACTGATGGGAAAAGAAGCAAAGTGTAGATGACAGAATCATTAGTTAGGTGAAACAGGTATTTTAAGCACCAGATGGAGAAAACCTTTTATTTTGGAATAAGAAGATGTAGGTCAAAACTAAGCCCGAATGTTACATATGAATCGTCTAGAAATGTATCTTGAAGACAAAAAAAAAAAATTTAAGGATTTTATTCCAGAGGGGAATTAAGAAACAAGATCAAGAAAGACAGCTATATGGAGAAGGAGGGGAAGGAAGAGAAAATCCAGGTGAAAGTAAGGTCAGTTCTGGAAAGAGGAATATGATATTAAAAATTCATAGACTGATTGCAACCATCTTTAGGGAAACACAACATTATTATTCAACTTACCATTACATAACATACTGTATATTTTACAGTTACAATGGCTGAAAAGCATTGTTTTTACTGATAAAATACTGTGTTCCAGATTCCCCGGTGCTGTAAATTGGCATAGTTTGAAGTCAACAGAGGTATAGCAGTTTACATCAGCTGAAGATCTGGCTGTATATTTTGATGGAGATGGCCCTGCTTGCCAGTACATTTCCTCATATCTCTGTAGGGCACAAGTCTACTCTCAGGTCTGCATAGACCCCATATTTATTCTCTCTACCTTTGTGGAGCTAATGGGAGGTAGAATTCACACATCTGTTGTAGGCAGACCAGAATATCACAGCCTTCCCTTGTCATGCAGATCTGAGAGCAGCATTTTCCCATCTATGTGGGATGAACTACCACCAATACATGAAATGGAAGAGTAACACTTTTTCAGGTTTCCAAGGGCACTCTGGGAAATCCTTTGTTCATTATTTCCTTATATGCCCTGTGTTGCATTGAACAGTGGATGTAACTGTGTGTGTGAACTTCAGAGAATCAGAAGGGATCAACCTTGAAAGTGTTCAACTGCAAGTGCAAGCTCAAACTAGAATCTTATCAGATACCTTTCAAAAGTACATGCTGGGGTGTTATAACGTGAAATTCTCAGAATGAGGGTGAACTGAGTATAAGACTCCTTGGCTGTGTTCACACAGCCTCCTTATTTCGAAACAATGGAGGTTGTTTCGAAATAAGGTTTTGGCTGTTCACACAACGCACAGTTGTTTCGAAACAAGTTAAACCTAGTCTGTGGGCGAAACAACATTGTTTCACAATGGTTGTTTTGAAACAACGCCGTGCGAACGTGTTGTTTCGAAACGACTGTGAGTCATTTAGAAATAACTGTTGTCCGGAATCGCTATTTTGATTCCGGCTTTTTTTCCTTATTTCAAATTAACATTTTGTTAGTTTGAAATAAGTTGTTTTGAAATAAGCGTTATTTCGATATACGGTTGTTTCGAAACAACCTTATCGAAATAACCCAGTGTGTGGGAACACAGCCCCTGCGTAAGGGAGAAGTTCCAAAGGGGCAGCCATTTTAGTCTAGTTCAGCAAAACAAGCAAGGAGTCCTGTTTTGGTAGTATTTAAGTGCCAGAGGAATCCTTGCTTGTTTTGCTTAAGGGAGAGTAGCCCAAAAGCAGAGGAAGTGATAATAGTGTAAGTATTTGCATCCATAGCCTCACAGCAGGCCTGAGTGTTAGGTATTATCCTCACCATTCTATAAAATGGGAAACTGAGGCATGAAGCAGTTCCTGGACATGCTGAAGGTCACATGGGAAGTCTGAAGAAGAGCTAGAATAGAATCCCACTTTGCTGTGATATAACCAAAATACCATCCTGCATCCCAACACAAGGTAAACAATGATCATCAGAAGACAGCATCCAAAGGCTTGTTTATTTGGTGACATTCGACAAATCAAACCAAGTTAATTAAAAGTGTGAATATAAAGAGAATTGATTAAACTACATTAGAACCTTGTGTAGATACTTTTATTCAGCATTAAATGGTCCTTAAATTGGCTTAGCTCAGTTCACTAACTGTTTAATGTGCTTTAACTTAAAAATTCAGTTGGTTTAATTTTCCTAAGTATCTCCTTTTAGACAAGCCATTAGTGAAATAGGAGAGTAGATACACAGTATTTGTAAGAAATATTAGTTAATCCGTGTAGAAAATCCTGTGGAATTCAATAAGAAGGAGAAAAATAACATCTCCAAATATTAGTACAGCTCTATAGAAACTATTCTAAAACCTACAGAACTGAGTACAAAAGCAGATTGTTGCAATCATTATTTTGTTTGTATAGTAGGCATATAATTTTCTCAGATTCTATGTGATGTCAAAACTTTTCTATGAAATCTAATAGAAAATAGTAACTTGAATTTCCATAAGGGAAAATATGACCTCCAGGTTCTTTTCTGCTCTTCTAACTTCTACATAAAATGACGTGTGAACTGAAAAAAATAAATTCTACAGTAAGGGCTTGAGTGGTATATCTATTGAATAAACTTCAAGTTAGTGACCCTGTCCTTGCTAGCTCCTCATCACCAGTGTAATCTACAAGTAAGACATTATGAGGAAAAATTAGAGTTGGTTGCAAATTTCCAGAATTATATTTTTTCGTCAAAATTTTAGCTCTTTGTAGAAATCAGCTGGAGAAGTCATTGCAGAAGTCAATTCATTGGAGAAGTCATTTCATTGTAATATGCTCTGAGCTGCCCATCGCAATCTCTTTGTTTATGCAGTTCTCTTTTTGTTCACAGTTTTCAGTTATCATTTCTTGCCTAAGTAAATTATCTGGATGAAAATGTCTCCATTGCCACCTGCTACTTTTCAATACCCTGCGTCTTTCTCTGTCAGACCACACATATTGCTCATGTAGGTCACTTTTTCCTGCCTGTAGGTATGAGAATCACGCCAGTGCCCACCCTCCTGGCCATCACTGTAGCACTTGATAGCACTGGTCACCAGTGCTATGTCTACACTTGCAGAGTTAATTCAAAATAATTATTTCAAATAAACTAATTTGACTTTAAATTGAAGTTATTAATTTGAATTAGAGAGTCTTTACTAGACTCCTAATTCGAATTACAGTAGGCTTTATTAATTTGACTTAGAAAGTCTATAGTAGACTCTCTAATTCTAAGTAGGGGGAGGTGTAGGAAAGTCAATAGGGCAATTATATCGCATTAAGCCTACTCCCTGGCTAACAATGACTTAATTTGAAATAATAGCTACAAAGTAACCTTTGCTTTGAAGTTAAAAGAGGTTTTATTATAGCAAATTGGCCTTTCCTTATTTTGAATTAAGGAAAGGCTTAATTTGATATAATAAAATGCAAGTGTGGCTGGGGAGTAAGTTATTTCACATTAAGCCTCCTTAATTTAAAGTAACTTGTAAGTGTAGATGCACCCTAGGTGACCTCCTTTTCCACTTCTAAATTCTAAATGGCCAAGCTTTTCCCCCTAGACAAAACCCAGAGGAGGGCTGTCATAAGCCATCATTCTTCCACACCAAATCCCTTTCTTGTAGAGTCCCATAGGAGATAGTCCTCTTCCCCATATTCAATATGCATATGTGGCTTTTAGTAGAGCTAGCCAGACAGCACACATTGCAGCTCCAGGAGTATGTGAACAAAACATAGATGTATATCCCCTATACCTTGAACTCAGACAACATCATTTCCCAGTTTTCTCAATGGCTAGCCAAAAAAAACTCCTGGGTAAAGAGAAGCTGAATAAAGCTGAAACCAAGTAAGACAGCAGAGAAGAGGGATACTCTTCAAAGCACTTTCTGCCTCTATAATATCCTTTGCTACCGAAGGCAACTGGCAAATTTGTCTAATAAATGATTCCTTATGATTTACCAGTTCAGTTCTACTGAAACATATAGCTTCTGGACGGTGACTCTGCTGGGGCTGAAGACCAGTCCTGTTGTTAAAATAAAAAGAGAGGCCAGTAGGAGATCTGGGTCCCATTCCTGACTCTGCCACAGCACACTTCATATAATTGGAGCCCATTGGTAGGTTTGTATCTGAAACATAAGAGATATCACACCAAGCACTATCTTAACTAGCTTAAATACACTAGTATCGTTAATACCATCTCTCAAGCTGTCTCCAGACTAATTAAGCACAGAGGAGCAGAAGTCTTGAACTTTAGTTGCAGTTAATGTGTTACTTATTAGTGTTCCCAAGAACGCCTGGCCAATACAAATAGAAACTCCTTCATACTACTCCTTCCACTGAGACAGTTAACCCTGTAATTATGGAATTAAAGCTGCATGTAAGCACGTATCTAGCAATTATTTTTTATAATAATCTGCGTTACAGAGTGCCTAGAGGCAGGGTTATCGTGTGCGAGGTACTGTACAAACATAGTAGTCCATGCTCCTTTTGAAGAATTTACTTTCTAAATAGACGAGATAGACAAAGATAGTAAGGAAGGGATACAGCACACAAGGAAATGATTTTGAAATGAGATACACTGAGATTAAATGATTTACCAAATGTCACGTATCTCCCTGGCATAGCCAAGAAATGAATCTGGATCACCAGGATCCCACAAGACCACTGGTCTTCCTCTAATTACTGTCATTTATCAATATAAAATGGTTAGCAGTTATTGAATTCCATGTAGTCAACCCACCCAGTATGTTATGCGGAAGGTCTGTACTATAGGACAGAAATGTGGAGCTACTTCAGGCATGCCAGAGTCTAAAATAAAACCCATGTTATGCAGACCTAGATTTTTTTCAGACATGTTCCGAATAGTCATTTATTCTTTGTACTCTGAACGTTTTTAACAGTTTAGTGTTAATTATCAATGTATTGTGACAATATAGTTCAACTTGCACAATCTTACTAGTGTAGTAATGAAACTAATGATGTCCCGCAGTCTCAAAGGGCAAACATTTGTGAAGGACAAGGAATAATTTGTACTTTGCATTGTAGCCTTTCATTCCATTGTAAAGACTCTCTGGCTGGAATGAGATGCACCCCATGTGCTCGACACTTCTTTTTGCATTCCAAACATACTTCCGTAACGCCACTTATTATAAAAATCATGACTTTTATCACTCAAGAGCACTAACAAATCACCAGAGAAGAATGCAGGACAATTCTAACTCTGACGATACTTTTGCTCTTCAGAGCAGGTTAAAGCAAAACCATTATGTGTAAAGGAGAAAGTCAACATCTAACTGTAAAACAGGATCCATTTTAGTGCATTTCTCTCAAAAATGCAGGCTGGGTTGTGCATTGCTGATCTGCAAGAGCATGGGGAGAAAGTGTATAGGAAGGGTGCACTTCTCTGTTGGTCCTGAAATATAGTAAGTTTCCTTTTTCTTCTTCGTTTATTTGGAATGAGACGCCTTCTTTGGTCACAGTCGAGTTTGTGGAAGAAGTACCATCGCTTGTGTCTGGGACCAGAATCCTCACAAAAGAATAGAGAAAGGAATTTCTCTGAACCAATTAAATGGAAAGGGGAGAACATTAAAATGTAATCTTTGAATGGAGCTTGTGGGAAGACTCTGCAAAAATACTTGATTCTGTTGTACTATCAAAGAATGGCTACCCATTGAAAGATTATTGAGGGTCTGACCTGTCGCACATTGACCTGAACACCAAAACACATGCCTTTGATTTGTCTAATAACTGTACCCTGCCCTTTTACAAGTCTTTCATTGGAACATAGGAGAGCACTTTCCAAATATGAATTCAGTCCTGTGAAGAATGCACTATTATTATTTGAATTGCTTTTTTCAGAGATGAGGAAATGGGGGCACAGAGAAGTGACTTACCCAAAGAAGCCTGCATCAGAGCCAGATCTCCTGGCTATCAGTCCTGTGCTTTCACTGCAAGGATATGTTTAATGCCCGAAGACTACTGCAAAGGGTTCTTTGGATTGGACTGGGCTGCATAAGTGGCATACCATACCCTGCCACTAGCACAGAAAACATCAATGTGGCTATTAGGGATGGACAAAGGGGTTCTGCCCAAGCGTTTAATGCTCGCTGACTTTTGGGACGGAAACTGAATTTAATATTATGGGTAAGATTTTCAGAACTGCATTCACAGACTGAATTTGTGCACTCAATTTCCATGACTGCATACCTGATTGAAATAATTGTGCATGCAGATGACCAGTCAGACAGGTTTTTGGCACATGCAGGCATCACAGGTGTTTGTTCAGTCGGAGTTATTGTGCATGCAAATGGGTATGTATTTCTGCACGTGGAGTTGCTTGCAGTTTTAGTTCTAAACATCTGGGTCTTAAGACAATAGACAGAGTAGGTTCCATGCACATTACCCAACTTCTGAGACCCTGTGCTGGCTTTTATTTCCATGGAAATGAAGGAGCAAAAATGAGAGTTACCTGTCTCGTTGTGGAAAGTTTTGCCCTATGAGCTCACTTTAATTCATTTTAATATCTTCTGTTTGTTTTGGGAGGTATTTAGAGAGTCTTGGCAGGTGGGGTTCCATATAAATAAAAAGTGTTCTCATTTTAAAACTATTTGGAATAGGAGTTAATTCAGATTAGATGGTGACTGACTATTCTTAGACAACAACCTTATCTTGATGAAACATTTAATCATGTGTTACTGTATTAAACCTGCTAAGTTGTCAACTTTATAACAAGCTAGCAACTGCCTGGGGTATGGCAATCACAAAATTGTGATGGAGGTACCATGCTTGACAATCTTATAGGTATGTTAGCCACATGTGGTAGCCACACCTGATCTAGCAGCATTGCTTCTGTAATAAACATTATTTTATCAAAGACCAATTCATCACATCAATCATCTGGAGTCTGGAGGCCAGCTTCTCACTTCATTTATACCAGTATGAATCCAGAGTAACTCCATTGGGTTCTGCAAGTGGAGGTCTTTCATAAAGTTGCTGCAGAGTTGCAATAATGTAACTGAGATCAGAATGTGGTGCAAATGTGCAAACTTCAATGGAAAAAGTGTCTGGTCCTAAAAGCCTGATCTTTAGAGGTGCTGACCATCTTTAACTGCTAGTCTCTGCAGAAGAGGTTGTGGGAGTGCAGCATCTCTCAGGATCAGATCCTGACATAAGTGGGTGTAGTACTAAACTGAGGCAGGTGACTCAGTGACAGAAGCAGGACCAGAATCCAGGAAGCCTGGTGCATGGCTTCTGAGTGCCACCTTGTGCAACTGAATCAGAGGCATGAGCAGCTAATACACCTTGTATGCTAGGCAGAGCGGCAATATAGCCTCGGCTGTCTCAGTGACTGAGCTGAAAGCTCCCAGGTTTGCAGAGGAACATGCTGCATCAGGCACAACCAAGCTGGCCCCACAGAAAGTCAATACTTGTAAGAAAACAAATAAAAACTTAGAATACAAGGTAGAAGCTAAAGAATGCCTTCACCTCTTTTCTTCAAGAAACTACTTTGTTACCTTGAAAAGACTGTAATGGTGACCTTACTCCATTCTTTCTCCACAGGTCAAATACTTGTCATAGGAGACACCCTAGTTAATATTAAACTAAAAATTAATAGATTAGATAACTATTACATGCTTTTAGTGCCAATTAATTTAACAGCTGTTTTTTTTTCTTTTTTTTACAAGGTAGGAGAATATAGAGCATAGTTTACTGTGACTGTGTTAGCTCTCGGATAGGTCTTTTGTGCAACAATTACCACCAATTGATTGGGCTGACACGTGTAATCCCCTTTGGATTCCCCAATGATATGATGTCAGTAAGAAGTCCTTCAAAAAGAGCTATTAAAAAGCACATTAAACATGCTCCTTGTTGTAAGCTTAATGCTAGCTTATGTTAGAATAACAATGATGCACTGGTATTTGTTTGAAAATGAAAGGATTATATGGTCTTTGTAAAATGAGGAATTTAGTTTTGGGGAGGGGCAGTGAAACAGTGATTTATTTTTTGTTTATGTTCTTATGAATCCTTTGATATGTCAACATCTGTCACCGACTATTAGGCCACTTGTAATTTCTTGTATCAACCAAGATGAAATACATACTGCCTCAAATAATTTATGTCAAGTGCTAAACTGCATAGATGGCAGTGCTTATTGTGAGATTATAATGAAAATTGAATTTGGGTCTTTAGAAATCCATAGATAATTTATTTTTAAAAGAACACACATGAATCATTCTATCATTTAATTGTCATGTGGATGCTCTTTGCTTTCAGCTTCTGCCGGGAGCAAATTGCAAAAAGAGAGATACCCCATGAGGCTATTTTACCCAGCACTCTTTGATTTTATGCTTGCTCCTGTGGATACCATGCATACTCCCACATATGCATACTGCCTTGAGGATGCTATGCATTGCTCCTGTGGTGTCTAAATCTTCCTCTGGCTGAAGTCAATTGGACATTTTGAAATTCTGAGTTGTGTTACAGTTTATGCAGAAAGAAAGCTATATGCTTGTTTGTAATACAAAGAGCGTGGCTGGAATTTATCTCATAAGTTTTTGAGTAGAGGGAAGAATTAGATGAAGGAGAACAGAGGAGGAATAGGACTGACAATTAAAATTGCATAAGAAGAAAATCAGAGACTCTAATGAAAGGATATAACCTCATATCACAGTGCATTTTAAAATGCAATGAATAAGAGGTGATTTCTCTTAAACATAAATGTTCTCATTGTTTTCTCTTTACTCCATTACTCAGAAGGACAAAACACTGCAATGACAGCATTCTGATATGGTTAATTGACTGGTCTGTATGTGTTACACAAACACAAATTTTCCAAGCTATGACACTTTTCTAATGGATTCACATTTAATCTTTTGCTTGAATACTGTTGATAGAAATGTTGCCATCAGATAATCATACCCTGAAAACTGAAGTTAGTAGTTCTCTATCTGCCTTACTATCAATTAATTAAAGGTCAGATCCTGAGTTCCTCACTCTCTCTGTGTAATAACTTCTTGAGTAGTTCAACTTGATAGCATATAAAGGTATCACAATAGTCACTACTGAGTATGGATACTAGTTTCCACCCATTTGTGCTTACTAATAATTATAAATATTACTCCACCAATGCATCATATTTGGATGTTAGTGTATGGGTGGTATTAGGGAAGGATAGTATCTCTGTGGAAGGAACACATCATATTCCTTTGTTCATCTGCTTCGGTCCTCACGAACAACTCTCACCTGTGGCTCCAAGTAGCAGTAAGCATGAAACACCCCAGTAAAACACTAGACGAGTGGGCTAAACCAGATGAGGGTACCAATAGATCTTTTACCCTTGGTGAGTTTGGGAAATTGCCTTTCTTTAGAATGTGAAGTGTTCCGACAGACTAGGCAGAGAATATCAATTTGTGATTCAACAATTATGAAAGTGGTTCAGCAGCATGCTGTGAGGTTTGGCGAGCATGACGAGGCACTGAAGATGTCCAGGTTTTCCACTGAAGCTTAGGAAGTCCCCAGCTGTAATGATTCTTTGTTCTACCAGAATCAGCCTTTTGCGGCTGAGAGAGTGGGACTGTCCCTGTGCAAGGGCTTTTTGACTTAAACATTTGTTTCACGGATCTTCTTATAAACCTTGGCCAGGTCTACACTGGCTGCAGATTTCTGTGGCAGCCGAAAGGAGATACACAAGCTCCATAAAGTAACATGCATGTCTCCCTTTGACTCCCTAATGCCGACTATCTATGGCATCTCCACTGCACTCAATCAAAGGGAAATGCTGTCTCTTTGCCTCAGCACTACTCTTCTTGTGGGGGCGTGCTTACTGCATCAACTTCTGGATTAATTGAGAGGGTCTTCACTGATTTCTCTTCAATGTAGACTAGGCCCTTATTCCATTAATATCCAGATCTCAACATCATTAACGTCATATCATTAATCAAAGTTCTACAGCATTGGGGGCATGGTGGAGCAACAGATGGAGGTGACCCCTGGCAGTTGTAGCCACACTTCTGCACGTGTGTGGCTTTGGGTCTAATGGCCATTCACTGATGTCCCCAGGCAGCAGAGAAATCCAGCAGTATCCTTGGTGACTGAGTAGTCATGTTTAGGAGAGCACTGCTCACCTCTTTTAAGGGAGGGGGCTAAAAAAGGTGCTACAAACATTGCCTGCCTCATAATATCTGGCCAGATTATTGCAGTAGGCAGATCATCCCACAGTACTCGGAAAACAATGAAAAAGAAAAAAAAAACCACCTCACTGTAGGAACATGGAATGCCTGCATCCTTATGGATGGAGGTGATACACAAAGGCCTGAGAGAAGAACTATTCTTGTCTCCAGAGAACTTGCCTATTACTATGTTGTCACTGCAGCACTGATTTAGACTACACTGACTAGAGAAGATTCCTTCAGTGAGCTAGAGAGATGGCTAAACTTTCTTATGGAAAAGAAGGGCAGACAAGGAAGATGGCTCCATGGATGAAAATATACAATTAGAATGTCTCTCCTGAAACGACTTCCTGACATTCCTGTTGGCCTGAACAAAAGGCTCATGAAACACATGGCCTACCACCTAATTCTCTGTGGGTGTCTTGCTAAGCTCAGGCCAAATCAGAAGGCAATGACTTTTAGAGGCCTGTCCCTCCTCAAGCATGGTGAGTCCTGGGTGTTCTGCCAGCAGCACTCCCTCCATCGCCAAAGCAGTCAGATGGAAGGAGTTCAGTAAGGACGCTGCCTTCTTGGGGATCTCCCGTCCCCTGACTGCAGAAAGAAGCCTGCACCAGTCTAGTAATCCTGGGTCCTTAGGCTGTGTCTCATTTCTGCAGCCAGCAGGAGGGGAGCGATGGGCCACCTTGAAAGACCCTGTGGGCCACAGGTTGGAAACCGCTGCTTTACAGCATGTTACTGTCATTAGTGCCTATGCACCTACAGTGACCAGCACAGACAAAAGCAAGGAGCAGTTCTGCTCAGATCTGGACTTCATCCTCAGATCAACCCTGGCATATGAAAAGCTCATGATGCTGAGAGACTGCAGTGCTAGAGTAGCAGTGTCCGTAGAGATGTCATAGGATGACATGGAGATGGAAAAACAGTGGACTCTTGGGTAAATGTGCAAAACATAGTCTGCTTCTATCACTAACACCACTTTTTGGCAAAATGATAAATATAAAACAACATGGATGCACCCAGAGTCCAAACTATGGCACCTGATTGACTAAGTTATAATCCACCAATGAGATATCCATTATGTCAGAATTACTGGAGCCATGCGAGATGTGGAATGTTGGATAGACCACAGATAGATAAAAGCAGTGCTCAACCTGTATATAGTTTCCTCACAACATGAACACCTGGAGTTCAACAGAATTGCCGGCAACATAGCAAAACTCGAATACATTGACCATCAGGTGCAGCAGTCACATGATGATGGACTTTTTTCATGTTCATCAATCACTGGCAACCCAACACAAAAGTGTAACTGGTTTAAATATGTGGTTATTGTTACAGCTGAATCAGTACTGAGGACTGGTTCCATGAGAACAAGAGGGACGTTTCCAGACTCCTAAGTGGCAAGCAGAAAGAGCTTGTTGAATGACAGAATGATCTCACTTCCATCTCAAAGAAATGGAAGTTTAAGTGCCTACAGAGTAAAGCTCTATTTGAATGGAGGAGAGGGCAAGATGAATTGTGGGAGAGGAAAGCTGCAAAAGTTCAGCATTGTGTAGATATAAACAATGCAAAGACGTTCTTTCACTCTTTCAGAACAGACCATCTAAAGCTGGCACATCTCCCCTTATGTCAGCAGCAGGCATAACATTCATTAAAGACAAGGAGGGAATCAAGGAGAAGATGGGCTGAATAATTCAGTGACCTCTACTCGATAGACCATCCATGTTTGATCAGCATGTCCTTGACAAATTACCAGAAAAATCAATAGCCCAAAGGCTATCAATGTGTTTCACGACACCCTGAAGAGAATTTGGAAGGAAGAAGAAACAGCACAGGACCTCAGAAATGTTTCTATTGTATCACTGTTCACACAAAAGGCAATAAAAGTGACTGCAGAAACTACAGAGACATTCTGTCCTCTGTATAACACAGTGGTGTTGCTGGTGCTGGGCACTTGGGGCACAAACCCAAAGTCCCACCACTAGTGCCCCAACACCAGACAGGGGTCTGGTGGAATCTAGCCCTGACCCCAGATGGGGACCTGGGGCTGCTTCAGGCCTGGGGGGCTGGATTGGTCCCAGGGGGTGAAGCCAGTGTGGAAGGGGCAGGGCCCAGGCTTACACCCTGATCCATTTTTTTTGGAGAAACAATGCCCCTGGTACAGGACGGAAAACATTAGTTTCCATTTTACTGAACAGATGCATTGAAAATATGTCTGAGGAGAATCTGACAGAAATGCAGTGTGGTTTCAGACCAGGTTGTATCACTGGAGACATGATTTTTGCCATACAGCTAGCTCGGGAAAAAAATTTAGAGCAAAATATGGATCTGTATGTAGTCTTCAATTTGACCAAAGCTTTTGACACAGTCAACAGAGAGGGCCTATAGGTTATTCTCCATGAATTGGGCTACCCAAGAAGGTTCATACAAATCAGCCATCTGTTCCATAAAACATGACAGTGCAAGTGCTTTCCAATAGGGACTCTTATGATGCATTTTAAATGTTGAAAGGAACGAAGCAAGGTTTTGTATTTGCTCTAGCGCTATTCAGTTTGTTCTTTGCCTGTGTCCTCAGCAATGCTACAAGGGACTTGGATCTGGGGATGTACATCTGTTACTGACTTGATGGCTCCATCTTTGATCTTAGAAGAATCAGTGCTAAGACCAGGATGCTAGAGAGACTTCTTGTCAAGGCACCTTTATTTTGCAAATGACTGTGCCTTGATGACCCACAGACATGATGACCTTCAGGTCATCATTCACAGGTTTTCTGAAGCATCCAAGCTCTTTGACCTTATCGACAGACTCAGTAAGACAGAAGTTTCTTTCTAACTAACACTTCATTTCAATGCCCCAGAACCAGCCATCTTCATCCAAGCTGAAAAATATGGATTACTTCAAGTATTTGGGAAGAACCATCTTTAGTTATGATTTTCTGGAAGGAAGGAAATTGCTTCCAGAAACAGTAAAGCTAGTCAGTCCCATGGCCAACTCCAAATAAAAGTCCTCAACCAAAACAACATTTGTCTTGCCACCAAACTGAAGATCTACTGTGCAGGGTTTCTAGCATCTCTCCTATATGGATCTGAGACATGGACCCTTCATAGGTGGCACATTAAGCAGCTTGAGCAATTTCAGGTGCACTCCCTCTGTTGAACAATGAGCATTTTCTGATAGGACAGAGTGAGCAATATTAAGGTCCTGGAGAGAGAAAACAGAACTAGCATTGAGGAAATGCTACTCAGAGCACAGCTAAGGTGGACTGGACATGTCATCAGAGTGGAAAAGCACCATCTCCCAGATCTTGTATGGGGAGTGGAGGAAAGGCAAAAGAAAGAAGGATCATTTGTATAAACACTTCCAAGATAAGCTGAAGAGTAGCTTCCAGTGAACAGGCATCAGTTTCAAAGAATTCGAGCAAGTGGTTTAGAACAGGACTCACTAGCGGGCTCTGGTAAGATCAACATGTGTAACAGTTTTGAGAAGGACCAACAAAATCATCTCCAGGCAGGATGTGAAAGGCACCATAGAACTGTATCATCAAACATCACAGATATGGACTTCCCACACCCACACTCCAGCTGACTCTGTGCATCATGGTTCATAATTCAGAGTCATATGCATAGCCATTAATAATTATTGTGACAATATCATCAGCAGCAGCAGCAATGAACTACCAAAAAAACAGTGTTAGTCTGTACTTTTTACATTATATTAACTGTATAGGGCAGTGGTTCTCAACAACTGTGTCAGAACACATTACTTTATAACCACACAGTGGTAAGTGTGTCACGGAGAGTTGGGAAGATAGCTGGATTTGTAGTTCTATAGCATATTGGGTATGCTGGTGATTTATTAAAATACCTGTACCTTTTGCAGTCATTTTCACCTGTGCACAGAGAGTGTACAATGCTACCAAATCACAGTGGTGATATCTTGCACTATTTTGTGCTTGAGGAAATTATGAGAGATGAACGGGGCAAGAGTTAATTGGAAGCCCTGTGTTTACCGTAAACAGAGAAAATGAGTGCTCAGAAGGTTTTGTTTAAACATGCAAGAAAATTGCGCAGGGCAATGTTTGTATGACTTGTAAGGGAGGTGAAAATAAAGCTGTCTTTTTATGCCCTTGATGAAATGAGTTGTTATGGGGCATGATGCCAAGGAGTCACCTTTGGTATCACTCTCTGTATGTCCATAATACTTCATGATTTTACCCTTTGAAACACTTACTTTTTGGCAGTGTCTCTAACCTACATAACTGTTATTCCAAGAACTGACATATTTGCTGACTGAGCCAATGGTTGCATGACATGGATGAACTACAGAAAGGCAAAATAAGCACCCGTGGTTGCCGTTGTCTTTTGGTCTTGGCATATCAGTGTGTCAGTAGCCTTAGCTGGCACTTGTTGATGTTGTGATGAAGTCATCCTAAGCTACGACACTATAGAAGCTTATGTAGGTTTACTCAACAATGCTTTAGATTTTGCTTTAAATCCTCTGCTATTTATAGCAGGCTCTGTATTGTTTTCAGGTGTAATAAAGAAATATTCTAGTGAAGACTTTCCATGTATTGTAGCTATTATCTAGGAATATTTGAGAGAAAGATGTTCTAGATTAGTAATACATAATATTTTTGAAGTATTATTATAATTGTTTATAACAATGGCATGCTCAGTAAACAAGCATGATATTATTATCTTCATCAGCAAGAAACCCCATCATTTGGTGATGTACAAAGAGAATGTCAGTCCCACACCTTTTAGCAGGATGGAATTTGTCTGGTTGGTCAAATGAAGAACAGTGCTTTATGGCTGGGGAAGGGGAAGGAAAGAAGTCAAACTGCTGCAAAATGGGTCAAAGGGCCAGCATGGGAACATTGACTCATTCTCTGCAAACTGGATGGGTGCAAGGATTTAAAAGGGTAGCCCTGTGTGTGAAGCCTCATTTTACACAAATCTATAACTATCTTTTGGGACCCATAGGAGAAGGTCTTTATGCATACCATGTAATAGGCCTAATTCTGGTCTCAATTACACAGCTATTTGAATGGGATATATAGGGTAACTGAAAACAGAATTTGACCTAATGGGTCAGATCCTCAACTGGTGTAAATCAGCATCTCTCATTCTGAGAAAGGCTATTTATAACTCACATTGAATCTCTTCTAAGCTTCTGTCCTGCAAAGTGCTGGAAACTCTTCTTGGGTCCTGAGCATCCTCAACTTCCATTGAAGTCAATGGGGGTTGAGGGCCCTCAGATTCTTGTAGGGTCAGGTGTGTAGCAAAATGTGAAATATTGTACTTCTCTGCAGCCTTTCTCAAAGAGGTGGACACATCAGACTACAGTGGCATAAAGTGGACTTGAAAGGAAATAATCCATCTTAGTTATTAAAAGAAGAATGAATGTGGAAGAGGATATACTCAAAAAAGGGAGCGGGAAATTACTTATTGGCTAGATGGTTCTGCATTTGTAGTTAATAAACCTCATTGTAGTTGACTTAGTGTGGAATCCTTGATGTGCTTCTTTAGGGCTCATCAATGTGGCTATTGCAAAGATCTATGTTATTTGTATAGGAATGTTATGGTCTTCCTCTGTGTTATTTTAAATTGGTTTTCACATATAAAATCAAGATGCATGTTCTGTTTTTATATTCTGTCTGCGTAATCCAGGCAAAGCCAATGGCTTTTCCTCATCATATCATGTTGCTATGATAACCCTAACTCAGTTCTCCTCATTCCACTATATTTTCTATAACCTTTCCATTTAGTATAGCCAGTATTAATCATTTGTACTACCATAGTGCTTGGGAGCCCTAGTCATCGACCAGATCACCATTGTACTTGGCGCTGTACAAACACAGAACAAAAAGATGGGCTTTGCTCCAAAGAGCTTAATATATGTGGCTTGTAACCAATTAGCCAATTGTGTTGTGAACAATATTGGAGAAATATATCCCTATTAAAGAATTCTCTCAGATGGTTAAAAATATTCTCTAGAAAGTGTTTCCTTCTCTATTGAATTGTATAGATCTTACAGTAAAATCTATTAAATCCCTAATAAGTTTAATAGGATTTTTCAATAGCAGAGGATGGTTCAGTTATTTCCAATAACACAGGGGGAAGGAAGAGGAAGGAGGAATTGAGGCAATTATACAAGTTAGTATGATGTGGGGAGGAGGGAAACCTGCTCCTATTGGATATTACAGATAATTGTTATGGAAAAGATGCATAGAATTTATTAAAATATGATAGCCTTCCAATAGGCATGAGTTGGAGGCGTACACTGCTGCTTTCCCGCAGCCTGGCGTGGGAGGGGCAAACATCCTGCTGCTGTCCTGCCCTGCCTTCCCAGCCTGAAAAACCTTGAACAGTAATACAGAGTTTTATTTCTGCAAGTTTGTCATTGATTGCAAAGATAATGCATTTTTTAAACTTTACACAGTTACAGAACTTAATTCTGCTGGGTTTTGGTTTTTGTTTATTTTGTTGGGAGAATATTGTCAGGTATGCCTAGGTAATCCTCATGGGAAGTATGTCTGAGAACTTGGTATCTAGAGAAGATGTCAAGATTATTAGCAAGGGATGTTGTCTACTGAGGAGAGCAAGAAAGTGTGGAAAAAAGAATCAGAGAAAAGGTATTAGTTTTGTGGCCAGGGTCTTTTCAACTGCCTATTAATGGGGTTTGACAAACTGACCTTGCAATCCTTTCTAACCCTGTGGTTCTGTGATTTAATTGTAGGAAAGAGAGATTCACACTCTTGTCGCATATTGCCACTGATTTGCAGATAACCAAATGAACAGGTAAGAATTTTGGGGCCGTTTTGAGGAAGTGTGTACAATAGGGTAGGAGGTAATATTATGAATAACTTTATTAGATTCATGTTTTTCCTACACCTTCTCTTCCCTGTCTGCTCAAGCACAGGCTGGAGGTCCATTTTCATGGGTCTTTTTAGAAAGGTGTAATAGAGAGTTAACCTCCAGGCTACTGTTATGTAAAACCTCAAATGTGGGTGTTAGTAATAGTGGCCAGAGAGAGACAGACTGCAAAGCAGTTTCTTAGAGCATATTAATTTAATTCATCCACAGACATTTGCAAACAGTATTAGGAATGCTTTTTAGTAACTTATTAAATAAAACTAATAGGCTTTTAATAGCTTATTAAATAAAACTATGAGGCAGTAACTCACTGAGGCTCTTTATACAGATTTTGCTCCTCATCTACTACTACATATATATTTCAGTGCAAGATTTTGACAAAACACATGCGTCCTTATATTTTGGTACATCCATGCAAACACATCTTCTGATCTTCTCTCATGGATGATTTCTCGTTCTCCACAGGATGGCCTTATAATACACATATGTCAGCTGGTATGTCTCAACATTTTGAGCTGGAGCTAGAGCTCCCAGCTCTAGGACACATACCCACACTAGCTCTGATAAAACTAATATGCTTTATTTTTATAAAGTGTTGCCATGGCAGCATGAACAGTGAGAGGGACTAGCTGCCCCAATTATGTGCTTATGGACTTGGATTGACATGTCCTAGCCATGAGCCAGCAATTCCCGCTGCTTCAGCTACACTATTTTTAGTGTACTAGCTCAGTCAGAGCTAGCGTGAGAATGTATTCTTGAGCTAGGGATCACAACCGCAAATTAGATACGTAGACACACAATTGGGTTCTCCACAGCATAAGAAGAAAGACAGTCTTCAGTCACCTCCCTAAATCTGGGAATCTCCTCCACAAGCAAAAGGCCAAAGATCTTCCCAGGTCACAGCAATTAAAGTGCCTTAACCAATTACTGACTGCCACTGGTTTTCAATGAGATTGGAATCTGCAGCCTATATCTCGTAAGGTGCAGCCTGCAAAGCTGTCACATCTCTTTGTCCTGCATCACTGAGCCACTGAGTCACAGAGCAGCCTGTCTTTAACTCTCCTTTTGCATAACTTTTCTCCCCAAACTCCAATTGGCTCAGATGGTGGATGTGGAACCGTGTTCAACTGCTGTCCATAATTGGAAACTCTTTGCACAGGTTCAGGAACAGCTACTGAGCATTTCCAGTAGCTACCATTCCTCCTCTGCTAAGAATCTCTAGGCCTTCTGAGGGCAAGTCAAATTTTCCACTATCAGATCAATCTTCTGAATTGACTGATTGTGTCTGTGACAAGTCACTCAGTTGATTAGGAAGCTGATGCTGTAAGACCAACCCTGCAGAAGGAGTAGTTTGCATGAAGTCAGCGCTGTAAGTAGGCTGTAGGCAATCAGAGAGAGGTATACATAGTATTTAAGTACTTTGTATATCTCCCTTCAATTGCCTCCAAAATCCTACTTAGGCATTGACCAGCCCAAAGCCCATGTGAGGAAACAGAGGATTCCTCACAAATCCCTGACTCTCCTAGCTGCTTTTCTCTCTGTCTTTGGATTTTACAAAAAATCAAATACTGCAATATATACATGAGTGTTACATGTGCAGCCATATGTCTGCACACTCATTTGCTCCTGGTTTATCTACATGGTACTGGCTGCTCCTCTGCTCATTTTCTTGAACCCATGGGTACAGATGATCTGATCCAAAGTCTATTGAAATTATTCCATTTTCTTCAATGTGCCTTGAATCATGTCCTGCATTACTACCTAGTCATGTGTGCCCGCAAACTGAGGATTTGGGATTGCATATTGGTACTTTGTGCCCAAAATAGATGTGGATATGAATACAAACTTAATTGGGTCATCTTCTCTTTCTGCATGTCCAAGCCCATCTCATTTTCATCATCTAAGTCAACCCGTCTCACTCTCTTATACACTCATGTTCTTTTCAACTGTTTACTCTGGAATGGAACCGGAGGTCTAATTTCTAGATGGTATAGGCACACCTATACTGGCTGTGATTGTGACAGCAAGATAAAAATTAAGTGCAGTTGTGGTATTGCAAGTGTGGGATGGATTAGCCACCTAGATTAGGATCACATTGGGGAACCTAGGCATGTGTTTGGGCAGCTAATTCATCCAACTATTTGGGCCCTTCTATACTTCTATTTTTAGTGCGTTCGCTCAGTGACAGCTCGTGTACGTATGTCTTCCTGACCTGGATATTCTTCCAGTGCCAGTGTAGACAGACTTTTCAGTTTTTCTTTGCTAAAATTTTAATGAGCTAGAATCATACACTTCAACTTGAACCCTATTATTAACTCTCAGCCAGGCTGGAGTGGATCTAGGCTGTCTCTCAGTGCTTTTAAAAGCCCAGTCGCTTTGACAGATCATCTCTAAAACAGATCTTTACAACTATATTTTCAAACAGGAAAGAAGATAGCAGCTTCATGTATACTTTGAACTTACCGAGACTAATTCCCTTTTCACAAAGGTCTTACAACAGTGTAACTATTGCCTTTTACTGAAAACAAGCAAGGAACCTGCTGGCACTTTTGAAGGCTAACAGATTTATTTGTTGCATGAGCTTGCATGAGAGAAAATCCCACTTTGTCAAATGCTAGAAGATGGAGATGTACAGATGAATGGGAGGAAAATAAATGGTACATCTGTACTTCATCTGTACGTCTCCATCTTCCAGTGTCTGACAGAGTGGGATTTTCTCCCCCAAAAGCTCATGTGATAATTAAATTTGTTAGTCTTTAAAAGGGCCAAGGGACGCCTTGTTTGTTTTGCTGAACTAGACCAAGACAGCTATTCCTTCGGTGTCTTTTACTGAGTTACTCTTGATTTATATAGGTGTAAGGAAAAATCAAGCTCATTGCAACTTAAATAAATCTTAACAAATACCCATGAAATTATTAATGTGTAGTTGAGCTAACATCTGGTAAGAAATGTAGAAAACTGCAAAGAATATTGAACAAAATGGCATGGTATATATAATTCAGGTTCTTGGATTGGTGATAAATTCCTTTATGGATAGCAATTCTGTAAATAGGTCAGCTAGCACAGTGAGGATAGCCCAGAGCCCATGTAAAATAGAGACTACCTACTGAGGAGAACTAAAGCATGCTGGCTTTTCTAGACAACAAATGCCTGAAGAGCACTCAGCAGTCACATTGTCACGCTATCCATCTACTGTTGCTCCATCCCTTTCAATATAAACCCTGTATAAGCAATTGTAGAAACAAGAAACAATCAAACAGAAACCCCAGTAAAATTGTTATAACAGTGAGCGATTGACACCAGCATCATTAAACCCTAGTCATCTATCTGGCTAAAAATAATTTGTCTTGAAAGGGTTAGATTTTTTCCAGTAAATGTCTGAAAACATTGATTTCACTCCACATGCACAAACCAACAAAAAAATTTCTGTTGATGGTAATCAAAATTTTCAGATAGGCAAAGTAAGAAAAATGCCTCTTGAGAACTTATGAGGCTCAAAATCCAGTGATTTAGACTGTTAAGTTAGAATTGTTGCAAATGGACTGGAAAAATGAATAGTAAAAATGGAGTATGATATTTTTGGATTTAAGGATATTTTGTATGCTTTGTATATTTTGACATTTGTTGGGGACAGTTTGTTTGAACAGTTCATAGAATGTTTAGAATCTCACTGGCTACTGTCATTTAATAATTTTCTGACCCCCCACCATAACTTCCCACAACTATGAAAATTGAAATAAATAAAATAGAAAAAAATGCTTCCAAATAAACATTGATATTATCTTTTGAAATTATAAAAATAAATTCTGCCAACCCTAAATAGAACTAGAGGTTTCCATAAGTTCAAAGAGCGGTGGCCTGGTGCTCAATACAACCATGCCAACTTGAGTTCTGGGCTGAGTGCCAGAAGATTGTTAAAACACCTTAGAACATGCTTAGCCTCTCTTAGAACATTTCTTGGTACTTGCTCTATTATGATGGATTTTATTTCCCCACCAAACCAGTTCTCTCCCTTTGAACCATAAACAATAATGGCACAGCTGTCTCTAGGCTGTTGTGTTTTACTTTGAAAATCAATGCTAAGGACATATAGGAGTGGATTTTCAAAGTGATGCGTGGGAGTTTAGACTAGGAGTGGAGCCAAATATTTTTCACTCATACTCATCAATGAGCTTAAACTTCACCCTCTTATAAAAAAGGCTATGTTTACCGTACTCATGTGGTGGTACTTCTATGATTCTTTATCTCAAGGGACAGTTGCTGTAAGTGGCCAAATGGCCCATATAAAATTTTTGCTGGAGGCCTTTCAGTAATCCCAGTGATAGATCTTCTCTCTGAGTCTCTTTTACACTTCTGGTATTATTTGAGATTGTATGTGACTCTCATTTTCTTTTGAATTATTTACAGTTATGCCTACAAAACTGATAACATTAGGGAACCAGCTCATGGACTGTGATCTTGGCATATTACATTGTGCAAATCTGTATCACTGTCTCTTGTATTAAACTTAGGCTGTCAGCTTTTTGTAGCAGGGATCAGCTTTTTGTTAAACTATTTACAGTGCCTAGCACAACAGGTCCTGATCTTTAGGTGCTGCTGTGGGGAAAATAGCATAGAATAATAACTGTAATGCATGAAGCCAAAAACTGCAGTTTTAAACTGAGTAGGACCCATAGGCACTACAATAACACAAACAAATAATAAAGATAATGCTAGTAATAAAAGGACTAGATTCTCATGTCATGTAAATTGGCCTATCTATCTTGCCAGACTACATCAGCATAGGATCTGGCCCTAAATAATTTAACTGCCTGTTTACCTGACTTCATTGGTTTGCTGACTCTCTTTCTGAGCCAAGATTTCACAAAACATAAAAGAAACACCATAACGCTGAAACTTTTCATTTGTTTCATTAACCAGGGAGTGGGGGGCATTCAGTCAGCAGGAGCAGGTCAAAATTTGTGACTGCTGCCACATCCTTCTTCACAAATTGTGTCTAAAGAGATCAGAATTCTTATAGCTTTCTTGGTTATTATTCAAAATTATTTGACAGATCATTTACGCAAACAAGTTTTGGCCTGTGGATCCCTTTATTATTACAAGAAGACGTTACATTTCTGAAAGGCAATTTCCCTTTTCATTGGTGGTCTTACACATTTTCTTCACAGATTAGCTCATTGATGATTTTCATGTCATTATGAACTCTCGTTACAATTGTTACTCTTCCAAGGGCTATATTACTCTGAGACAATTCTTGCCTTTGGGATGTTGTCATTCGTCATGGTTGAGAATCTCTTCTGACGCACTTAGTGCAAAGTTCTATCTTTGAGTGATTTCCCCTGTAAGAATCTTTAGGTTTCTAGTAGTTCTTTTACTGAAAAATATTTGCCCATTGGAATATTCACTACGTTCACTTACTGATCTTGGAAATGTGTCATCTGACAATAATATTATCAGAGCACTCTTGCTGTTGTGTCTTGTATTCCATGGAGCTCCCTTAATGCTGCACAAGTGGAGACTGATAGAAGCCTAGCAGGACATTTACCCCATTGGCTATGTCTACACCTAAAGCTTAGTTCAGACTTGCTTAGTCTGAACTAAGTAATTTGAAGTTAGTTCAAACTAACCGTGGGGTTTTTTTTAGTTCAAACTATCTTTTAGTTAGAACTAGCTGCATTTTTTTAAATTCAAACTAACTATTTAGTTTGAACTAAAAAAGCACAGCTAGTTCAAACTAAAAGATAGTGGTTAGTCTGAACTATCCGCTTTGTTTGAACTTATTTAGTTCGAACTAGCATGACTACAACATGCTAGTTCAAACTAAATTTCTAAATAAGTTCAAACTAAGCAGTTAGTTTGGACCAGCCAGCTTAAATTTTTTTTAGTTTGAAACTAGGCAAAGCCTAGTGTAGACAGGGCTCAAATTAGTTTGAATTAAGGCTCCTTAATTTGAACTAATTTGCTAGTGTAGACATAGCCATTGTAATCGCCTACAGATGTTCTATTTTCACAGGTAACTAATGGATGTCAGTGATCTGGACAAGGATAGTCATGCCTACTGGTTAGAGCAGACATGAGGCCTAGTAGTTAGTGCACACGTCAGGCACAAGACTTTGGAGAATCTTATGCAGCTCAGTCTATTCAGTTTATCAAAGAGGAAGCTAAGAAGTAACTTGATCTCTGTTTACAGATACTAACATGTGGAAAAGATATCTGATAAAGAGGAGCTTCAATCTTGCAGACAAAGACAGAACAAAATTCGGTTTTCTGTGTCCTGTCCATACAGGCAGTCAAATTATATGATCACAGTGGACCCTGCTGGCTTTATAAACTAAGTTTTCACCATTGATTTTAATGGGCCAGGATTTCACCCCCAAAATTTTGGAAGCAAAATGCATCTTCTTTATGTTTCAGGGCATAAGCAAATCTCTGATGGAGGTTAAGAAGTAACTTTTTTTTATTGGCAGGCTATTCTACAGCTGCATTGCACAAGTGTTCCTGAATCTTCCTCTTAAGCAGCTGGCATGGTGCATTGCTAAGGAAAGGAGACTGGACAATATGGACCACTGGTCTGAGCCATGATGGAAGTTCCTACATTTCAAAATAATGAACTGACATAAATTGCTTATTAATGGAGGAATTTGGTAAGGCATTGCAGAATGGATTTTACAAGAATTAGGTAAAATGTCCCACAACTGAGGGATAAAAGCTTTTCATTTTCTTTCAGTCCTGTGATGCACATTCCATTAGGGAAATGAAGTGGTTTTTAGTAACAACATTAACTTCTGCGTGTCCTTCCACCTGTACACTTGGAGTGTGACAGTACATGCCCATGGACTGTAAGTAACCTTTCAGTTTGAACGAGATTCCTGTGGCACCTTAAAAAGTAGCAGATTTCTTTGGGCATAGGCTTTTGTCAGCTCCAGCCTGAAGTGGGTTGAGGCCCCCCATGGCTTACGCCTGTAGAAATCTGTTAGTCCTTAAGGCTATGTCTACAGTGGCCAATTAGTCTGGACTAAGCAAGCTTAGTCTGGACTAATTTGGACCAAGTCTACGCTAGGATTTGCCAAGTTTGAATTAAACAATTGCTTAGTTTGAACTAGGCAAAGCTTAATTTGAACTAATTAGTTTGAACAGTAATTCGAACTAAGCGCTCAGTTCCAACTTTAGTTAGCTTGATTTGAACTAGTTAGTTTGAACAGTAATTCGAACTAAGCACATAGTTCAAACTTTAGTTTGAACTCATGAGATGTAGTTGTTCTAGTTCAAACTTAAAAAGTTCAAATCAAACGGTTAAAATTTTTAGTTCAAACTAAGCCGCATATCTAGTTCAAACTAAAAAGCTGTGGTCAATCCGAACTCGCCTGAGGCTAGTTTGGACTGAACTCAGACTTATCTAGTTTGGACTTGCAAGTGTGAACTAAATAAGTAGATGTAGACAGAGCCTAAGGTACCACAGGAATCTTATTGGTTTTGCTGTACACAGACTAACATGGTTACCCTTTTGGAAACTTTCAGTTTGAATCTTATTTACGTTATGCACATATTCTCTTAAGCTATAGTCGGGGTTAAAGTAAGGGGAAATGCACCTGAACACAGTTCCAGGGCCCCCTATTTTTAGGCAGGCAGCATTATGGGGCCCCTAAAAATAGAGGAAGGCACCTGAACGCTATGTTCTGTCCCCCACTCCCCAGCATGAGCAGCTGGAACGCAGTGTTCCGGTGGCTCCACCTTAAGCCCTGTTCCACCTTAAGCCCAGCCAGCAGAGAGGTGCGGCAGGCTGGGAGTTTGTGAATCTTCCCCCTGCAGGGCGGAGCAGCTTGTGGCTGGAAGTAGCCTGCAAACAGCCCAGGTGAGGACTTTGGGGTGGTATGGCAGCAGGGGCTTGTGTGTGTGTGTCTGTGTCTGTGTCTGGGGGTGGGTATTGGGGCAAGGGGCGGGCTCTGGGGATGGGTATGGGGAGTCTCACCTATGCCAGAGGTGGGGCCCATCCATGCAGGAGGGTTCCTGGCCCACCGAAGTATACTTTAACCCCTGGCTATAGTCTACTTTGGACACAAATGGTGACACGTTGTGGTCCCCATCCTGCAAGTGACTGTGTGGGTGGACTCCTGTACCCGTGTAGAATCATTCCTTGTTCTGTGAATACATGGTCAAATGCTTGAATACAGATTAGTAGGTGGCTAGAGTGTACATATGTAAAATTTTCATGGTGTATGTAGGATTTGAAATGAACTCATTTCAAAATTACATTGAAAGTAGGTACAATATTTTTAAAAATTCTCCACATCGATGCCTGAAAATTTCGTGAGTTTTGTAGGCCTTTACACACATAGATGGGTACATACATCACAGCTATTATTATTTGTTATCATCGTTGTTATTATTCACTGAATGCCTATAGAGCAATTGTAATTCTACATCATAATACATATAGTTAGAAGCTTTATTTCATCTCTTTCCCAGCAGGTGAGATATTATCAGATCTAATGCTATTCCCTGTGCAAACACTGGCTCACACAGGTAATACTGGACTTAATAACAAGATAGACGTTTTTAAACTCTGCCTATTGTACTGGTCCCTAATATCCATTACCATGCCATCCCATACCGTACCAGAGCAGGGCCTTAACTAACTCTGCTGGTGCCCCAGGCAAACAGCCCCAAAGGTGCCCTCCCCACCGCTCTCAACCTGGGCCCCGATCAGGCCTGGGGCTGAATGTGTCACCACCTGCTGCTAAAAGGCATCAGGGACCTGGATCCGGCTCCGGCTGCTGCTGGTAGGGAGCCGGATCTGTCCCTAGCTGCCTTCTGGCAGTGACTGGGGATGGATCCAGCTCACCACTGCCACTGGGGCAGCAGGGAATTGGGTCTGTCCATAGGTGGCGAGCCCCAGGCAGCACCAGAAGCCCCAGTGGTGTCAGAAGTCCCAGACACCAAGTTTTAGAGGGTTCAGGGGATGGATTCAGCTCCCTTCAGTGGCTGGGGACAGATCTGGCTCTTCAGGGGCAGCAAGGAGCTGGATCTTTACCCTGCGCCCTCTAAAATTTGGTACCTGGGGCTTTGCCCCTGCTCGCCCGGGCCTAGTTATGGCCCTGTACCAGGGCAAGAAACTGTTCTTGCCTCAAGGAACCTACAGACTAAACAAGTCAGAAAAATTCCCTAAACTCTGTTCAAACATAGTGACAACCCATTCTAGCAGGATTTATTGCTAGGTCCTTAGCTATAAGCAATGAACACTTGCTAAGCTGAGGAAAGAAGGCACAAAAATATCTCCAACAGGGGAGTAATGGTACAATTCTGTCTCTTTTGTCCAATAAGAGCTGTGCAAAGGGGACAGGACTGCCTCAAATCAAACTAAGTTATTCTATGTATCTTTTCTTAATCGGTTTATCATTCCAGATCACCTGCCCCACTGTGGTTATTTTAAGCAATTTATAATATGATTTCAATCTATATATTTTAGTTTTAATACATTTATAAGGTTAAATTTTATTTTTAAAGTATGGTAAGCTGAATTTTCCTTCCAGCTACAATTTCACTTCAGTTGAACATAGGAAAAGTTATAATCCACCAAAGAGGCAAGGTGGGTGAGGTAATACCTTTTATTGGCTCAATTTCTGTTTGTGAGTAAGACAAGCAATAAAAGTTATTACTTCACCCATTTGTGTCTCTAATATTCTGGGAGTGACAGGACCTCAACAACACAGCATAAACATCCAAAGTCTATTAGGCAGCTCTATCTCTTACTAAGTATATTATTTAATTTTTCTTCTGCAGAATCTCCAGGACAGAAGCCTACAGAAAAGTTGAAAAGAAAAATTGAAAATTCAAAATAGCTAAAATTGGTTCTTTGCAGTATCTATTGTATTTTGAACTGAATAGAAAATAGTGGTACTGAACTAGCTTTGTCAGTTGTTAACTGTTAAAACCCAGGGTGGAGATTGTTAAAGAGTAGTTAGATTTCCACTCCTACTGATTTTCAATGAGTGCCTTAACTGCCCTCTTGCCTCTTTGGAAATACTGCTCTACAGGTAGAAACCGATTTCATATTGCATGCACTAGTGTGCATTTTGCACAGATAGACTGCATCAATTACAAATTTTGCAGGAACAAATGAGGAAATACTTTTGAAGATGGGATGTTTTGAGTTTTGCTAGTGGCAGACTTTCCTTAGAATATTTTACAAAAATCGTCATCACTGATGCATCATGGCAGAAAGCCATCATCTGTTCTGACTTTCTACTTTTAAATTCCTCTTAAAACCCACTTCTGCTATGATGCTAAGAGCAACTCTTGATTTGCATGGAAAATCCCTTTTGTTGTCCATTTTCCTTGGCCTCTGGCTACTTGTCAATGTGCCTACTCCAGCAGTGTAAGCTCCATCCTTTCTTGAGTGCCTGGGAAGTATTTATAACTGTGGGGTTACTACAGTAACAAATACTAGAATTAGTAAACGTCAAATTATTTCAGAAGTTAATAGGAATGTAAAAGCAAATAGTCCTGGAAAACTCTGGAAATCAGACACTTGAAGATGGGGGAACTTACAGAATGGAAGAAAATAAATGCAGGGAAGTGTAAGTCAAAGTTCCCCCATTTTCAAAGAGTCTGCTAAAGTGGGATTTTCTCCCACGAAAGCTCATGCAGTAAATAATGTTATTGGTCTTTTAAGTGCCACAGGACTCCTTGTTTGTTTTGCTGAATTAGACTAACACGACTGCCCCTTTGAAATCTGGAAATCAGACTGGATTATTCAAATCACTATTTCCAGACTGGTGTTTGTCATTCCATGATAAGAAATGTTTTTCTCTCTCAAATGCTTACTAGTAAAATAGAATTTTCCTCCCTCTCCCTGCAAATTTAATTCATCTCCTTCTGTCTCTGAATGCATACAACTCCTCCTGCAGGGAAACAGCAGTGGACATATTAAGTACCTTTTTTCTTGTTAGAGCACATGTATCTGGAAGGTCACAGTCTTTACAAAGTCAAAGTTTTGTGTATTTGAGTGCTTTGGTCTACTACCATGTAATTGAGATCAAGCTTTTAAAAGCTCATGACAATGTGTTTGCTCTTTCACCTCACCCAGCAAAAACAGAGAACCATGCTGAGAGGACCCATTGTTAAGCTCCTGCGTTTATCTGATAAGGTAGTGACACTACCAGTAGCAAAGAAAAAGAAACTAATAAAAATTCACTTGCCTTCCTTTTCCAACCGATTAGCATCTTGCACTGATTAGTCTCTAGAGCTCCCATCTGATGTGGTGCAATGTCTTTAGTCATATTAAAATAATGTTATGAGATTTATTTAATAACAGGCAGATGTAATGAGTTCTCAGATCAGAAAATGGAGGGTTTAGTGCCATTTATATGGCTGCTCATTATACATCCTTACACTTTAATGATAGCTGTGTCTATTACTTAAAATGTAGAGGCTATATTCTGGAATGCTGGGATAACAAATGACTTCACCAGCACATAAAGGTTATAAACTATCTTGTAGCATCTATAGTATATGGAAAACATTCATTCTGTTGTGTGACCCCACTGAACAAAAAGGGAAAATGCAGAAATATGTAAGAGTGACAGGGTTTGGCTTTTTGTTTCTTCTCTTCAGTAGCTGAGAGTGGTGCATGCAGGAATATAAGGGGAAATCAAAATAATCAGACCCTGTTTGGTCTTTCAGCTGGAAGTTTGTGATTGAGTTCATGTGTGTTTGGATCCAGAGTAATAGTTCAGTCCAAAACCTTTCCTGAGAATGTATTGGTTTCAGCTAAACTTAGGACAAGGGTGGAATTTCTGGTTAGAACCAGAGAAGAAGAGACACAACCTATATGTCTTCCACGTAGGGTGACCAGATAGCAAGTATGAAAAAGTGGAACATGAAAAGGGGGCCAATGGGTGCTTATAGAAGACAAGTACTCAATAACAGATTTGTCCCTGTAAAATCAGGACATCGGTTCACCCCACTCTGACATCCCAGTGTGTGTGTCCTAACTCCCAGGCTATTGGCTATTCTGAGTTCCTTCTCTGTCTTTTCATATACACAGTAAATAAATAAATTGAAAGGTGTCTTTCATTTCACACTAACAAAACCAGATCTCACAGCCTCACAGTTTTTTGTGAATTGGATTTGTTGTTTTTCCAGCCAGCCCTAGTTTAGACATGGTTACTGTAACTATTGTAGCTCTATGCATCAGTTGTTTCTCATCCTATGTTGAGATTGTAAAATCTTTGGGAAAAGGTATGACTTCTTTTTAAATAACATATGTGTTTGTGTACAGCACCTAGGATAATGGGGAGCTAATCCCCAATAGGGAACTCTAGGTGCTATTAGACTGAAAATAATAATAAATAATATACTAGCTAAACGTTTTTTTTAATTTCTCTAGAAAATGAAACATTCCATGTTCTCTCTGACTTCTCTTGCCAAGTCTACATCGGTCTCTGCATCCGCTCTTTGTGCTGCAAAAGAACTAGACAAGCATGGAAGCAACTAGAGAAAAACTTTTCCTCTTTCCAGAATTTGAGTTGCAATGGCTCCAGTTCTCATGACATTATTATGAATCCTGCAATATTGAGTGTTCTTGTTGAAGTCCAAGCTCCCTTAGCCCTGTTATTATGTAAGAATATCAGTTTTTGTTTTTAAATAAAGTTAAGCTTTTATTCCTCATGGTTGCGGAGAAAAGCTTCAAACTCCTAAAGGCTCAAACCTAGATAGAAAATAAAGGAATTGACTTAAAAAATAAGATTTAAGATTTTTAAAAAGTTGCATTTTTTAATTATTGTAATTTGTTTTGGCGCCATGTTTCTGATTTTTGAAGGCATAAGTTTGGCAATGCTAAGGGTGAATGAAATTTTCTACATTTTTGTTGATGCAAAGACATTGTAAAAAAAAATCTGCACGATGTAGTGTTAATGTTCACGAAAGCAAACTATATCACTGACATATGGGTGCTTAATCTGGTAATTGTCAGCTGGCTCTGACAATTCCACCTATTTGCCAGAAATGTTCATTTGAATTCGTAAGTCAATTTGCTTTGTTCGTTTTCAGAGTTGAAAGAGCAAGCTGTACTAGCGCAAATCTTGATAGAAAGTAAGTAAAATATATAACCATTCATGGAAACCTTTTATAAGTTACAAATACAGGTATTTGGTGCAGAGAATATTTGTGCACTTGTCGACTCAGAACAGAAATTTTGCTAACAATGTGACTTATGTGAAACAATCACAAATAAGGATCACAGCTTGAATTCCATGTGATCAATCTTTAGAAGAATAAATTGAAAATGATATTTGTTGACTAAATTTGAATAATGAATAAAAGTGTGAAGAAATTATGATTTATTAGCACACCAGGCTGAATTAATCTTATATATCATTTGTTGTTATTATTCACTCATTTTGAAGTTATCCCAGAAGATCTGTTGAGATTACTCATGTTCACAGAGAACAAAAAAGGCCCATTCTCTGTTTACATCTACATTAGAAATTATAACACAGGATGTTTTGCAAACTCTTCTTCTAAGGCCCAGTCTAATGTACATTGAACTCAAAGGAAAGACTCCTGTTCAATTCAATAGGATCTGATCATTGAAGAAGTGAGCTGTTCAATATTGCCTTAGTTAAGTCGACTTAGCATGTCCACACTGAAACTGCCAGGGGACTGCCAACGTCCACACTGGCTGTTGCTAAGGCGACTCAAGAATGGTGCATTGTGGGAATCTGGCCCACCGCACACAGCTGAGGCTTCCCCTTTCCCCAGCCACCACTATAAAACAGGAAGTGAGCAAAGCAGGTTGCACATGTGCCAGGCAGGATGCAGCTTGCAGACATGCAGCTGTCATCTGAGGTCCTGCAGTCTGTTGGCAGGGTGCTTTCCACTGGACGAGTGCTAGGCTGGCAACGGCTGCAGAGTGGAGACCACAGCATGGCCTTCGCTATACTGGAGGCAGGCCCTGGCAGGGCCATCAGAATGACCAGAATGGCAGCAACTGCAGTTACGCCACGAAGTGTGTCCTGGGGCATCTGGGCCCTTGAAACAAGCTCAGACTGGTGGGACTGTGTTGTGCTTGGCACCTGCACCGACAACATGTGGCACCAGAATTTCAGGATGACCAGGGCCACCTTCCAGGAGCTTGTCAGAGAGCTGAGCCCCAGAGGTAAAGCGCAGGAACACACGTCTGCGACCTGCACTCCTGGTGGACAAACGCGTGGCTATAGTCCTCTGGAAGCTTGCCACTCCGGACTCTTATAGATCTGTCGGCCACCAGTTTGGGGTCAGGAGATTGACTGTGGGGGCCTTGCTTGGGCAGGTGTGCAGGGCCATAAACAGGGTCCTGCTTGGCCACCTCATCTGCCAGGGCAACATGGAGAACACCATTGTAAGGTTTGAAGTCCTTGGCATCCCAACCTGTGCTGGTGTGGTTGATGCCACGCACATCCCCGTCCATGCCCCAGACCACTGGGCCATGGTATGCTATAACAGGGAGGGGTACCACTCTCTGATCCTGCAAGCCGTGGTCAACCGCCGGGGCCTGTTCATTAACACCTTTGTGGGGTGGCCAGGGAAGGCCCATGACGCATGTGTCTTAAGAGACTCTGGCCTCTACCGCTGGACGCAGGTGGGCACCTTCCTCCTAGAACATACAACCACCTTCGGTGATGTGGAGGTGCCTCTGTTTCTCCTGGGGGATGTGGCATACCCCCTAATCCCATGGCTTATAAAGCCATATGTTTGGAACCTCGATGACAGCCGGGAGGTTTTTAATCGACGGCTGCATCAGTGCCGCACTGTTGTGGAGTGCGCTTTCGGCTGTCTCAAGGTACGCTGGCGAGCCCTACTTACCTGCCTGCAGCTTGTGGAGACTACCACCATTGAGATTGTGAGCGTGTGCTGCATTTTGCACAACCTCTGCGAGCTGGAGGGGAGGGGAGGGTTCCATATGTATGGGAGGCTGAGGCAGAGCAGCTTGCTGTGGTGTACCAGCAGCCCAAACACCCCATCCCGCATACACAGCAGACACAGTGCCAAGCTGTCCTAATCCATGATGCCATAAAGGACTGAGTTGTCACTGAGAGCATGGATGCCTAAACACCACCAGATGCCCACACTGCCAGATGCCCAAACACTGCAAGATGCCCACCACCCTTACCTCCCCCTCCCTTCCACTGTCCAGCACTAAATAAAGTAACACTGACACTCCAGATAACATTCAACATTGTGTTTATTTACAGGGATTTGGGGAGGACAAGTAGGGGTCAGGGACAAGGGTTGCTGGGTGGCTGGGGGCTGGGTGACCAGAGGTGAGCTGTCACCTAATGGCGGGGCAGTGACCCTGCTGAGACCTTTCTCTGATAGGCCACTTGCCATGGCCACATAAATGTCCTTGTTTCTTTGGGTGCCCTGCAGCCTGGTGTGCACAGCCTCTTCCCTCCACAGTGCCAGGAGGTCCAAAATCTCCTGGGTTGACCAGGAAGGAGCACCCCTGGAGGCCTCTGAGCTCTGGGCTCTGCCCTCCCTGCAGCACTCCAGAAGGTCAGCCTGGCCCTGGCTGGCAACTAGGAAGTGCTGGGCTTCTGCCTTCCCCAGCTCCAGGATTGGCCAAGGCAGGCAATTCCTTGTGGCCAGGCAGACTGCCTGTTGCCTGGAGACTCATTGGGCACGTCTACACTCACAGGTTTATTTCGAAATCAGTCCTTTCGAAAGGACTGATTTCGAAATAAAGCCCTTATTTAGAAAGGGCTCCTTTCGAAATAAGGGAAACCGTGGGATCAAAACGACCGTTATTTCGAAACGGATGTTTCAAAATAATGCCAATGGGTCCGCTGTTTCGAACCATTGTTTCGAAACAACAGTGTTGTTCCAAAACAATGGGTCTAAAGGCGTTATTTTGAAACAACCATTTCAAAATAACGGTCGTTTCGAGGGAGGGGTAGGCTTTACTTTTCCGAAAGGACGATCCTTATTTCGAAAGGACGAGGTCCATCCTTTCGAAATAAGGGAACGTCATGTAGACTGAATTTTTTTTATTTTGAAATAACGAGTGTTATTTTGAAATAAAATGGCCGTGTAGACGTGCCCATTAAGTCGATTTAAGGCAAGTCCCTGTCTACACTGCCTTAAGTCGACTTAATAAAGTCGACTTAAGGGTAAAGTCAACTTTATAAGTGGATGTTACAAAGTCGACTTTACAATGTAGACAGGGCTTTGTTTAAGTTGACTTAAACTCACAGTGTAGACATACCCTCAGTCTTTACTACCATTATAGTACCAACAGGAATGGTGATGCAGTATAGCTACATGTAAAACTGTAAAGTTCAGGTAGGCAACAGCAGATTTAGGTATGGTTGGCTTCTCAGTTTCAAGCATAACTCATAAATGGTGAATACCAAGATTCTAGGAGGCTACGAGTCCCAACCCCTTAGCCTAATAATTATCTACTTTTTTTCAGATGAGATTTCAAGGCTGACTTTTTTAAGGTGCTGAGTGTATGCATTGAAGTTCTTGAGGTCTCATTAACTGTAGTGGGAGGTGAACATCTGCAGCATATCACAGGACTCCATCAGCATCTTTCAGGATCAGGCTTTTAAAAAAGGTAGTTTTTTAAACTGCAATTGCAATGTTTTGCTGAGGCTGAAATAAAGAGTTTTCTGTATGTGGCTGAAAATATTCTTCTAGTACTGCAGTCTGTTGGGAAGTCTGAGCTCGGAATGGTCTTAAAGCAGAACTCATTCTTGTCCAAGTCTTTGTTGTTCCACTGTGATATGACTATCATGATCCCGCTTCTCGTGCCATTGGAGTTGATCATAGGATCAGAATCAGGCTCTGTGTGACCTTACGCAAATGAATTGACTGTCTGAGAGCTTGAAAAGGACAGTGGTCCCTGAGAGATGCTGGTCTCTTTTAGCTCCGGTTCCAAAGTCTTTGGGAGCTGAGAGAGCTCATACCCACCAAGGGGACAATCAACTCTTTGCAGGACCACTTGAGCTGTGCCTATGCTTCTCAAGCTGCAAATTGGCCATGCTAATATTTACATCAGGGGTCTCCAACTCAAATCACCAGAAGGGCCGCAAGAGGACTAGTAGAGGGCCGCATGAAGATTAGCATGGCAGTCCGAGGGCTGCACCACTGAAACCTTTCCACACAATGGTATTGCAAATATCAGTAATGATTATATAACTGTGGGACGCAGGCAAGAGCTTTAGAAACTGCATGCGGCCCATGGGCCACATGTTTGAGACTGCTGACTTACATCCCAGAAATGTTGAGAGATTTAATTAATGCTGGTAAAGCCCCTTAAGATGCTGAAATGGAAGGTGCCCCGTAACCGCAAAGTGTGATTTTTTTATTATTATCACTAATAAGCAATAAGGTCCAAAGCATGAGAGAGCAGAAAGTGGAGCTGGATAGTTAAATAATTCTCCTTAACTCTAAAAGTTTAGTCTTGCTACGAGTATACCTCAACACTTCCACTAGTGTCAACAGCAATTTCATGCATGCATTAAAAAAATGAAATAGCTTCAAAGTCAGGTGAAAGAAACAGCTACTAAAAATCAGTCACTATTACTATTATTATTTTTAAAAATTCTGTGATAGTGCCCTAAATGTGTAAATAAGCAATTAAGAAGGGTGGGGCCTTGCCCCGAGTTGCTCACAATCTCAGCTCAGAGAAAGAGACAGCACTTGGGGGAAGGGGCAACAAAGCATAATGTATATAAATTTTTAGAGGGGTAGCCATGGTAGTCTTTGTACAGCAAAAACAACAAGAGCCCTGTGGCACCTTAAAGACTAAGGGTATGTCTACACAGCACTTTTATTTCGAAATAACCCTGGTTATTTAAAAATAAAAGAAATTAGGTCTACATGATGTCTTCTTATTTCGAAAGGACGGATCCCGTCCTTTCAAAATAAGAACCATTGTTTTGAAACAGGTTAAACCCCGATTTTTTCAAAACGTCTGTTATTTCGAAATGGTTATTTCGAAATAAGGCCGTTTAGACATGTTGTTTTGAAATAACACCATTGTTTCGAAACAACTATTTCAAAACAACAGGTCTAAATGGCCTTATTTCGAAATAACCATTTCAAAGTAACAGCCTTTTGGATTGTAGGCTTTCCCTTAATTTGAATTAACATTTTGTTAATTTGAATTAACTTATTTTGAAATAATGACTTTATTTCGAAATAACTCATTTTGAAATACTTATTTCAAAATAATGATGTGTGTGTAGACATAGCCTAACAGATTTCTTTGGGCATAAGTTTTCGTGGGCTCCAACCCACTTCATCAGACACAACAGTGGTGAAGTGGGTTGGAGCCCACAAAAGCTTATGCCCAAAGAAATCTGTTAGTGTATTAGGTGCCACAGGGCTCTTATTTTTTTATAACGTGTATACAAATCAGTTCAATTCACTATAAGCAACCTGACAAAAGTAAGCTTTTGCGATCAGCTTTAATAGGACCTTGTGGATGAATGTGAGGAATTCGTGGCAAGGGCAGGGCTGAGAGCACATAGAAGGAAGTGATCATGCTAGAATGGCTGGCCAAGGAGCAGGTAAACAAAGCTGTACTGACCAGGCAGTTATCGTATGTCATGGCAATGCAAAGCAGCTCTGACCATGTTAATATTATCAGTGCCTATTACCTGAGGAGGAGAAAAGACCTCTGCATTTCAAAGAATTTAAAATATAATGGCCCTTTCTCCTAGCTTTGCCAGAACCGTCACCAGGACATCCACTTCAAAAGAATGGCTTGTCTAGAATTAAATTATACTTGAGGTCAATTCCACAACTATGCAGCGATATCAAGTTAGTAACGTCCTGTCATGTTGCATGCAAATGTTCATGTCTCTAAAACACAGATTAAAAGCCAACACAATGAGAAATTATTCAGTTAATCAGCAGTACTTCCTTCAAGAACCCCATGCTGAAACTGGCGACATGAATAGCTTACCTTGTGCTTAATTGTTGTTTAAATCATTTACTCTGCCTTTTTAGAAAGAAGAAAAAAATCAAAACAAACTAATCTTGTGCCAATAGAAAAAAAAATTACCTTCTGTCAGCTGTGGCACGTTTAAACACCCTAAATATTTCATCAGACACTCCACTTACTTCAGTGTTTTAAATAAGATTTAATAAGCAAGTGCATGTTGAGACTTGCAGAGTCCCAGTTTTGTAGTTGGCAATGGACTGCTGCATGAGCTCGGCTGTGCAGTTAAGAATGTTAATTACTTACCTGTTCAGCACAGACACTCATTCTCATTTAACTGTTTATTAAAAAAAAAAAAAACCCATTGTGCAAAAAGTCATCCTTGTAATGTGCAGTAGAGGTTGCAAACCTTTTCCATATCAGCTCCCCATTTTCCATGCTGGACCCTCCTGGGATTCTATTCCCCTTTAGCTGTGTTCGAGCAGGGGCCTGCATCCCAGTTAGCAGTATGGGAAATGCAGGTCATTAACAGTCCTCAGACACCTGTTTCTGATCCACACCCATTGAGAACCCATGCAGTGTCCCATTCTAAGTCTTGGGTCTTTCCTCATTGATTGTGTAGGAGCCTCGCTGCCTGACTGGGCTCTCTGGATGGGAATGGTGTCTTTTGATTTTCTAGCCGTCTGTAAGCTAGGCACTGTTGTTATAGGAAAAAACCCTCAAAGAAACCCAATCAGTCAAACAAATAGGACAGGGAACACGTGGCTTTTCCTTGCTCAAGTCTGAGGTCTGTATGAAGGCATCTATCATCCCCCAGACTATGACAAAGAAAATTGCCAAACAGAGGGGTAAGTTAGACAACCTTAAGATATTTTACTGAGTAGAGCATATGCTCATAAAGGTAAGTTTCCTAAACACCCCCAAAGCAACAGCCTCAAAAACACAACAGAAGTAACAATGTAACAAGAAAAATGAATCCTGACTCCAAATCTCCCAAACACACACATATACAGCCCCAACCCCTTCCCACAGAGACAGGGTCAGGAGCGGCAGCAGCAGCCGTGCTGCCGCCTGGCCTTGGGGAAGCTGCTGCTGCTGCCACGGGTGGCTGGGCCCCCGATCTCCAGCCCAATCCAGCCAGAGACCGGGAGAGGCAGGGCTCCGCAGGACCTGGGGCACTGGCGCCGGGATTTGGGGCACGAGTACTGTGTGCCCAGCACCAGTGACACCCCTGAGTTTTGGTACATTAGATCCCATATAAGGGGATCCATGGGATTGTGCCCATGAAATCTCATGCGATAAATACATTTGCTAGTCTTTAAAAGTTCCACAGAACTTCTTGTCTGTTCTACTTTACTGGGTTAATGAACTTTACTTTCTAATATGCAACTACTGTAGAAGATGACAATAATCAAAGAATGTTTTGGTTAGCCAATCTTAAGAAGCCTTCAGCTTGGTATTCTGGCCTTGAAACTGGACATGCCAACTTAACCATAATTTAAGAAATGTGTTTGGTTTAAATCCATGTTCCTTTAAGGACCCGTCTTTATCAGTTTATGTGAGGGATAGGTAACCAGTTCAGAAACATTCTCAGTACTTAAAAAAAAGGGCTGTCATCTCAAGTCTATAACATCAAGTCAAAAAGAATGTTTATGTTGCAGGAACAAGGTGGGGTGGAGGAAAGTAAATTTCCTCATTGGGAAATCTCTACGCTCATTTATTTTGCTTGGCTGTTTTCTGTCTCTCTCTCTCTTGGTTTTTGAATTTTGCTCTCTATTTCCCCCTCATTTATTGTATCAATGAGTAATTTATACCTTTTATTGTTGTCTGGTTTGTCAAATAATTATTGGGCTATCTGATTTGTTAGATTGCTTTGATGTGGTCTGGCTATGCATTTTGGCAGCTTGTCTTGTCTTTTAGATATTTTTAGTGGTTCGTTGTGGTTTCTGCACAGTTCTTCAATACATTTGCAATAGGCATATTATAAACTGATTCAATTAATAAATAGCAAATGTTACCTTAGCTGTGATATCTTATGAACCGCCCCAGTAGCTTCACAATGGCAATGTCTCCACTAGCTAAAGTTAGTTCAAACTGTGAGTTTGAACTAGTCCATACTGTTAGTTCAAACTAACTGCCATAGTTGGAATTTAGTAAGTTTGAATTAAGGGTTAGTTTGAGTCTTTGCCACACTTAGTTCAAACTAATGTTCAAACTAAGCGCTTAGTCCAAACTAACCATTTGTACTTACTAGTTTGGACTAAGCGTTCCTTAGTTCGAACTAAGGAATTTCTTAGTTTGAACTAAGGAAGGGCTAGTGTGACCATAGGCTAATTTAGTTCAAAGTAAGCCTTCTTAATTCACACTAAATTGCTAGTGTAAACATATCCAATAAGAGGGACAGAATGGGGCTCAGTCCATAAGTGAGAACAGGAAGGATTTGCGATCAACCTGTTTCTCTTCTGAAATGAGGACAACCGCTGAAAACACTCCATTCCAATCCTAATGGTGCCCTAACCTTATCACTTACTTGATACCAAAGGCTGCTGAAATAATGACCATCAATAAGACTTCCTTATGCTCCATTGATAACAGAATATCACCTAAAGCCAAACTCTGCAGTATGAGGCATGAAATGGCCTAAATCTTGATTTAAAAATAAAAGGGAAGAGTCATCCTTAGCTTTAGTTATTCACCAGCAGAACTGGTCAGGAAGTGATAAGGATTTTCCATGAAAATTTGGAAAGAAATGAAGGGTTTGTCCATAATTTCTTTTGAGAACTTTCAGATATTTACTGTTTTTTTTTTTAAAAATAGAACACTTTTTGGCATTTGGTTGAAAAAAAAGAAAATTTGGCAATAAACAATAATTTTTATGTGAAAAAGCTCATTTTTAAGGAGTTTCAACTAGCTATAGCTACAAGCAGCTGAATAACCTTTCTCAAGAAAAAGGGGGAGGTGAGGGAGGTAAATCAAGATTTAGAGGAAGTGTTTTAAGCACTGGAAGGCATCATGCGTTCATAGGAAGAGGCCTTTAACCACCTTCCCAGTGTAGATCCTCCGGTCTTCTGCATCCTGGCCAGTGTTCTTAGTGCAACTGAGTAGAGAAGTACCAAAAAATCCTGTAATCTCACTGCCCTGACAGTTTTTTCAGGCTGATGGAGAACTGACCCCAGCTGTAATGTAGCCTATCAACCCTGCCCTTCATCTGGGTCTCTGGGCTACAGAGGATGTGGAACTCCTTTCTGCAGGTCCTTCACATACGGAAGAGTGCATGAAGGGTATGTCTACACTATGGGCTTAAAGGAGTTTAAGTTGACTTAAGCAAAGCCCTGGCTACATTTGGCATTTATTAAGTCAACTTAAGGGCTAAACAAAGTTGGTTAAGTCAACTTAAGAAAGTGTCCTACTAAAAAATGTGTTTGCTTAAGTCGACTTTATTAAGTCAACTTAAGCAGGCACATGTTATTAGGGCTTCCTTAAGTCGTTTTAATAACTCTCACTTGTTAAGTTGACTTAGGCATTAAGTTGACTTTATTAAGTTGACTTAATGCAATGTGGCCATCTATGTCACCTTAAGAAGCCCTAATAACATGTGCCTGCTTGTCGACTTAGTAAAGTCGACTTAAGCAAACACATTTTTTATTAGGACACTTTCTTAAGTCAACTTAACCAGCTTTGTTTAGTCACTTAAGAGAAGTATGGACTCACTAAATCGACTTAATAAAGTCGATTTTAAGTAGACTTTATTAAGTTGACTTAGCAAAGCTCTGTAGTGTAGCCATAGCCGAAGTGTTATGGGAGGTTATGGCACTAAGGGTACGTCTACACTGGTGCCTTAGGTCAATTTAACCGTCTTTAAGTCAACCTAAGGAAAGCTCTGTCCACATCTGGAATATATTAAGTCAACTTAAGTGCTTCCTTAAGTTGACTCAATAACACCATCTCTTAAGGTGTACTTAACACTTAAGTTGACCTTAGTAAGTCAACTTAAGCTAGTGTAGATGGGGCGTAGCCCTTAAGTCGATCTTATTAAGTCAATTTAAGGGCTATGCTCCATCTACATTGGCTTAAGTCAACTTACTAAGGTCCTTCTCTGTGTCTCGTAATGGATATAAAAATGAAATAACATACACAAGTCCCCTTACTGGGGAGCAGCTCAGACTGAGCAGCCTTGTCTCTTTGAAACATAAGGGTCATTGTGGGGCATAGTCTGCATTTTCCCTGTCTTGATTTTCCATTCAGAAAGAGATCAGAATACAGTGGTCTAATTCTGAATTTTGTTTTGTGATTTTTAGCTCTCCATGGCCTTCTGTATTGAGTGTGTATAGTTTTGCTAATGTGGTGCCTACATGGCTGGTAGGTGAAGGGATTGGTCATTCTTAGCATCTGGCTCACTGCTGCAAGACTCCCTTGTACAGGGTCTGAAAATGACCATGGATTCACCTGCACAACACGAGGTAAGACCTGACTCTTTGACAAAGAACAAAGCTGCATTTTTCTTGGTATTCCATGAGCCAGTCTTCAGCCCAATTAATTGTTCTGTTTGGGCTGGATGCATTCAGTAACCAGGATGAATTGGTGAAATTTGAGAGTTGTGTGTTTATGCTGGTTCTTCACTGGGCTTAGAGCAAGTAAGTTTGCAACTAGAAATGACAGCTCTGATGAGGAATAAACATTGCAGTGTGTGTGAGGGTAAAGTTGTGCTCTGTCTCTAGGAGGGTGCATAAGTAGAAGAAGTTGCAGGCACCATGGCAGTGCTGTGCTCTAGACTAGGGCCACTGTCAGCAATCTCATCCCCAAGTAGGACAAGGTGAAGAATGAGCAGGGCCCTACCTCATAAATCCCAATGCAACCAAGATTATGTCTGAATCTCTGCCCCAAATCTCTGGTTTGCAACTTGCAGAAAGTTTCTGTCTATACTTTCTCTTCTGGAAAAGTTAATGTTTAAATGGGCGTAAATATATGTGAGGCCAAATTTTCAAAGCACATTAGTTAAGTAACACCTGCAAATTTTGCATGAATGAGATGAGCATGCAAACCAAATATTTGTGCACGTAAGTGAACATTTATATGCACAACAAATGGGGGAACAAGTGACAAAATTCTGGTTCTAGCTGTTTTGGGAAATATTTGGGATCAGGGTTTTGGTTTTTACTTATATAAATGTAAGAAGTCACCTGCAAAACCTGGATCCAGAAGGAAGTGATTATTACGTGGAATTTTTGTTCTAATGCTTATATCATAGACTCGTAGATGCATAGGCTATGTCCACACACACATCGTTATTTTGAAATGAGTTATTTTGAAATAAAGTCCTTATTTTGAAATAAGTTATTTCAAATTAAGAAAATGTTAATTCGAATGAAGGGAAAGCCAGCTTTCGAAACAGCTGTTATTTCAAAATGGCTATTTTGAAATAACGCCATTTGGACATGTTGTTTTGAAACAGTTGTTTCGAAACAATGGTGTTGTTTTGAAACAACATGTCCATACAGCGTTATTTTGAAATAACCATTTCAAAATAACAGCCGTTTTGAAAGCTGTTTCGAAATGATGGTTCTTATTTTGAAATGACAGAGCCTGTCATTTTGAAATAAGAAAACGTGTGGACCTAATATTTTTTATTTTGAAATAACCAGTGTTATTTCAAAATAAAAGAGACGTGTGGACATACCTATAGACTCTAAGGTCAGAAGGTACCGATATGATCATCTAGGCTGACCTCTTACACAGTGCATGCCATAGAATTTCACCCACCCACCCACCCATGTAATAAACCTCTAACCTATGAATAAACCTCTGACCCAGTGGTTCTCAACCACTGTGTTGGGACACATACTGTGTCACCACATAGCAGTAAGGGTGTTATGGAGAGCTGGGGAGAGATCTGCATTTGGCCGGGGGGGAGGAGACAGGATAGGCTGGTGTGTCCTGCAGAATCACAACATATTGCCAAGCATGTCATGCCCACAAAAAGTTGAGAACACTGCTCTAACCTATGAATAAACCTCTAACCTAATGTGATAACATGCATAAGTAGCAGCTTACTTAAGCTGGGCCTAATGGCCCATTAAGAAGATCACACTTTTTAACTCCATTTAGGTCCTGATTTAAAGAACCAGTCCCTTATAAACTTCTTTAAGTCTTGTCAGATTGGTGTCAGCCACAGAATCAACCTGAACTGTAATTTCTGTAATCCTGGTTTTATTGACCCAGTCTACACATCTGAGCACGAAACAATGGAGCAATTTCCTCCTTGGTCATAGTTATCAAACATATGCAGCTTCTGGAGCATTTGGCCTGCATCTTCCCTTAACTTCTCTTCATCCACCCTCCTTTTTGTCATCCCAGTCTGCCACTCTTTTTTTCTAAAGACGTGCTCCTGTTTCTTATCTGGTACATGGCACCTCCAGATTAAACAATTGGTGAAAACACCACAAGAGAATTACACTTTTGTCTCCAGTGATCCATCTTTGGGTTTACCCTGGAAAGAGGTGATCTGGGCCAACAGTTGTAATGATTAATTATTAGATAGATAGATAGTATGATGTATAACAAAGCTGTGATTTAAAGAGGAAAACAAATCACCAGAGTTTATTTTGTGCTTTATTTGTTGTACTTAAGATTTAAAAGACCTAGCATCAAAGTGTCAGAGATATTTCTTCACTTTGCATTTTCTTTCTTCAGGACATTAAAGGACACTTTCAAGTTAAACTTGTAACATGTTTGTGTGAAAAGGAGACTGTGAAGTGCATCCTAAATAAGTTGACCAAAGGGATTGTGAGGCTTCAAATTTAGTTTTTCACTTTGGAAGACCAGAAGTCAAATCTTGCAGCCAGAGTGAATGATGATTCCATTCCCAAGCTACCTTTCACCAGATACACAAAACACCCATGTTTGTGTTTGCCCCCAGTGTTTGGCAAAGATGAATGTTCCGTTAACTTTTGTTTGCTTATGTGTGGCTTAAGGCTTATGCAAAAATTGGCACCTAAGTATAAAATAGTTTCCTGCACAGCAATAAGGCAAGGTTTTGAAGAGAGGTCAGCTTTTAGGCTTTACTTTAATTGTTACTCTTGTAATCCCAAGATGCTGAATGCTTTTTTTATTGCAGACATGGGCTGGGTAGACAAAACTTTAAAAAAAAAAAAAAAAAACTAAGCACGGTGCTAAGCTTCTGAATGTTTTCACAAGACACCTCAGGGAATGTCGAGCTACAGCAGCTTTTAGCCACTTCGGTTTTGTGAAAATTGGCTATTGTAAAGCCTTTCTCCAGCTGTTGATGGTTGAGGATCTCGTTGTTGGGGATTAGTATTACAATGGAGTAAAGTTACTGTCAGAGATCCTAAAGAGCAGAGCCTTTTGGGGTTGGGGGATCCTATAACACAATTCCTTTAATTATACAGAGTGCTCTGGCTTTTTAATTTCAGCTCTGAAGTTAAAAACCAGTTAGATAAAAGTTCCAGTTAACACTCAATCTTAAATAATTGATCTCTGGTTTTTCAACTTGTCTTGTAGTCTAAAGCAAATATCAGAGATAAAAAGTCTCTTTCTTTTCTTCTCACCTGTTTATCTTCATTCAGTTCGCTCTTCAAAATACTGAAGTCTATTCTAAGCTTCATTGTGGTTTGCTTAAAATCTTCTCACTTCAGCATTTAACTATAATATGAAGAAGGCACTTCTATTAGTGGATCAATGCTAAGTGAGCTACAATGTGCTGCAGCCTTCACTGTATAATGGGTTATTTGTAGATGCTCTATGCTGGCGAATTAGTGTCATAAAGTCATTCCAGTGCCTCCTTTTCTTCTCTCCTTTCCTTGGGAGCAAAATGGCTTCAAAAAGTGGTTGTACCATATGAAAACCAGATGCTGTAAAGTTGGTTGTATTTCCTGTTGACACCTTGACTATTTGTAACTCACTGGTAGACCTCACTAAAAGAAGGTTGTGTGTGCTACTCTGTTCACGTATTAAACCTGAAAAAAATCTATTTACTTTCTCCATCAGATGTTTTCTCATAGTTGATGTTGTAAGACTCCCACTACTCTGAGTCCAGTTATGCAGTCCTTAGGCTAAGTGCTCATTAATTTCATTTTCTCATTTATTTTCTAGCTTGTCATCTAGTGAAGCTATAATCTGTGTACTGCCTAGCACAGGGGTCTCAAATATGCAGCTCTCAGGCCACATGCGGCCCCTAAAGCTATTTCCTGTGGCCTGCAATGACACTATTGTTACCAATATTTGTAGTCTTGTTGTATGAAAAGGTTTCAGTGGGCTAATGTACTAGTCCTAATGTGGCTCTCGTGGTGATTTGAGTTTGAGACCCTAGCCTAGCACTTTGGGGGAGTGGGGGCTAATCCATGACAAGGGCTCCCAGGTTATTAACAGAAATAATAATAAATCCAAATATTTAGATGAAGACTTGAAAGAAGGACTTGATAGTGCAGGCAAAATTCACTTGTAAGGCCAGGGTGCTCTAGAAAGGAAACTGTTATGTTTCGCTTTATTTATAATCATATATATTTTGGGAGCTGGGCTGCGCCCTTGTTTCACTGAGGTGAGTAAAGCTTTCTTACAGAGCTAACTGGATCTTAAGTCTGTGTCTGGTGCAGATCATAATCCCTGCCCTCCAGTGACTTGCAAACACACTAGGAGAGCATGGAGTTTAGGCAAGAGTAACTGGTCAGGTGTGAAGGGGGAAATAAGATGAACACTTTTAAGGGTTACATTAACTTAGATCCACCTCAGCATGGGTATGTCTATACTGGAGCCTTAGGTTGACTATAACCTTCCTTAAGTCAACCTAAGGAACATTCCAGCCACATCTGGAGTTTTTTAAGTCAATTTAAGCACTTTCTTAAGTCGACTTAATAACTCCACCTCAGAAGGTCAACTTAATGCTTAAAATGAACTTATTAAATTGACTTAAGCCAGTGTAGATGGAGAATAATGCTTAAGTCAACTTAATAAGGTCAACTTAAGCGTTAGGTTGACTTAAGTCAACCTAGCAGCTGCCAGTGTGGACGTGGCAGTCCACAGGACTTTTGAATGTGGACACTCTAAATTGACTTAACTGAGCCTCTAATGTAGGCATACCCCATGAAAAGGGAGGAATTGTGCCCAAGTGCATTGTCTCTGATACACAATGCCTTCTTGGCTATGGCTCGTTCACGTTTTTGGTCAAGGCTGTGTCTAAAGACTCTGCATTCCACCCTGCCCCTTGCTTTCAGTTTGCCACTGGAGGCAGTGGGAGTGTGGCAGTGGGGAGGGCATCAATTTGAGCCCCATGGGGTATTCACCTCTCTGCCCCCCCAAGGAAAGCAGTGCTTGAGACACCTTGAAGGGGCCTAATTTTTAGAAGTGGTGAGTATCTGTTCCCTGAAAATCAGAACTCTTCTAATGTTTCTCAGGTGGGGCACCCAAACGTGGAAGCATCCATAATCATTAGCCAATTTTTTTAAAAATTAAGCTATGCATTCTTACATGTTTCTTCAATCGTATTATTTGTGTAGGTAAGTTCATGGAGTATTGGTCCATCAACGGTTATTAAATGACCCATGGAGGATAGATGCAGTAATGGCTATTAGGTAAGATGATCTGTGATGCAACCCCATGCTATGGTTGTCCCTAGTCTCTGACTGTCAAATGATGAGAGTGGATGATGGAGGATGAATTATTCAAAAAATGGCCTATTCTATTGATTCCTTCTGAGGTACCTGGCATTGGCTACTGTCAGAAGACAGGATGCTGGGTTAAAGGAACCATTGATCTGATTCAGTAAGGCCATTCTGATGTAACAAATCATGGAGGTATTTTCATGCATAAAGTCCTGATCCCCCAGGGAGATTAAGGCAGTTAGAACCTTGCTCTGGCACAGTCCTCCCTTGATAGCTCCTGTTAAAAATATTGCAAATGCAAGAATTCCCTGTGACCATTTCACTGAAACATCAGGAATGTAGTCAGCATTTACTGTGTGAATTTACAGCATTTTCTATATCCATTACCTTATAGTTCTTTGCATATGTTAAACAGTGGATGAAGAAACCCTCTGGGAGTTCTTTTAACTATATGGCTATCCAGAACAATTTGTTCATATAAAACGAGATTATCTGGAACGACTGTTAGAGTCTCTGTGAAAGGAAAAGTTATTGACTCATTTGATATATGCCATGGTGTGAGACAAGGATCTGTCACTGCACACACTTTTTACTATGGTCTTAGCTGGCGCCCTCATCACAATGTCTGAAAATATCAGTCTGGAAGTCTATATTTGCACTAGAGCCATTGGGAAGCTGTTTGACTTGGTTAGATTATGTCTCAGCTCTGAGATGCTTGAAGAATGCATTAGAGTACTTCTTTTGGCAGCCGATTCAGCACTAGTTGCTCATTCGCTCAGAGACATCCAAGAGATAACAACTCACTTTGTGTCAGCAGCAAAACATTTCAGATTAAAGATAAATACCAGTAAAAGGAAACTTCTTCACCAGCCACCAAATAGAAAAAATATAGGCAGTGACGCTGAACCTGAAGATCTTGTTAACTGGGAAACCCTTAAACGTGTTAACACCTTTATATGCCTAGGAATTACAGTTGCCAGCAATAATATCCCTGATGCAGAAGTTGCATGTCATATTGAATCAATATCCAAAGCATTTGTAAGATTTTTGAAACATCCTTGAAATCCACACAGCATCACTACAGCAACTATGGTGACAGTCTATTGTGCTGTGGGGGTGACTGCACTTATGTATTCTATAGAAACAAGAACCCCATATGAATGACACATCAAAAAGCTTACAAGTCTGCAACTGAGACATCTGCCACAGCTTCTAGGAATTAAATGGCAAGACTGAGTTCAAAGCACTGAGGTATTGAGAAGAGTTGGCATGGCTAGTGTTGTGCAGCTGAGATGGACAGGTCATGTTGTCCATATGCTGGATCATCAGTGCCTAAAGATTCTCCTCCATGATGAATTCCATGATAGAAACATGATAGAGGAGGGCAAAAGCTGCTACAAGGATATTTTGAAAAAGGAACTTGAAAAAAACAAATATCATAGCGAACTGGGCAGAAGTTACCAGAGATGTATGTTAAGGGAGATATGTAATATATGATTCTACCTAGGCAGCTGATGTACACCGAACAGGGGCACAGCCACTTGAGGATGAGGCCCGCACACTGCAGAGCCTGGCACTGGTGCAAACTTCACTGCCATGGCTTCAGGGCCACACATTAGCTAGCGGCCATGGCTGTGAGTGGAGCAGAGGCACTGGTGCCTCTGCTCCATGCGCGGATAGCTGTCCTCACAGCCACGGTGGCAAAGTTCATGCAGCTGCATGGTGCTCAGCAGGGCAGGTCCCATAGCGCCACCTCTTCCCCCTTCCTCCTCCTCCCACAGCTGCATGTGTAAAGTAACAACAGCACCATTTTCAAGGGCATTATATCAAGCAGCTCTCCAATTTCCACTGCCCAACCATCACAGACATTTTTTCAAATGCTGCCCTCACTTTTTATCACTGAGCTAACGAGTGCTAAATTTCACTCCTCCACAGCCATCATTGAGTACGGTGGAGAGCCAACAACCAAAGATATGCTGAATATTAAGGCTGCAGTATATTAATCTGGAGGAAAGTATCTATTTTAGGTTTACACTAGAGATGAAATTCATCAGGGTGCCTGACAGTAGTTCATCATAGAGCTATGAATTATGTATTACCTTTTTTACCAGTGGTGAGGTAGTGTTAGCTGAATTAATCCTGTTTGATTTCTTTATATAAAAAAACCCCTGTCTCCTTTTAGATCTTATTCTTCCTATACTGAAGCATGTATTTAAGTAAAGTCAGTGATTTTTCTTCCTGTCTTCTTTAGAAAACAATATTTGTGGGTTCTTTCTCTTTGACTTATACACATTCATTCTCTGTAAAGCTTTTAAAAAGCAGAGCTTTCAACATCAAAGATATTCATACAGCACCTGTACTAACACTATTTTCAACTGTTGTTGACCATTCTTGGAGATATTGTTTTATGCAGGTGCTTTTTCAGTTAGATGTTTAGGAATACAATAGTATCTGTGTGTATCTCTTATCAAACATCCTCACAAAACTAGAGCTTGTGAAATAATGAAAAATAGATGGATAGATACAATTGCTTCATTCCAGTGGTATTTGAGGATTCATATTATTTGAGAATATTCAAATGACTGCTATGTAATCAAGAAAATGGTTGTGAATCCTGTAAATTTTGCAGATTTTTATCATGAATAACTATTAACAAAATTTGGACTGGAAGTATGTTGTTTGGATTTGCTAGTCATCAGTTCTTACTGCTCCTTTTTAAAAATATTTCAGTTGTCCAGTCAGAGAGCAGAAATAATTCCATGTCACTTAAGTTACCCATCATACACAGCGTATTATGCAGGGGGTATAGTCAAAGGTAAACAATTCACAAGAAGACAGTAGGTTTAAAATTTTTCATGCAGACTAGTTGGCAACCATTTATGCATAACAAATCAGAAATCCAGATCATTTTTCAAACGATCTATGAAGATTAAAAAAGGGTAGATGCACAACTACTATTGGTTGCAATGATTGTCTCAGCCAGCGTGAGTATATTGCATTTTAAATCCCTCCATCCTGAGACAGAAACTTCCTTTTAACTTTTATTAACAGTAAACCAGATTGATATCAAGAATTAACCTAAGATAGAAAACTAAATATGTTAAAGAAAGGGCTGCCTTTAGGATTCAATGACCATTGAAGCCAGTGAGGGGCTTGCCATTGATTTCAGAAGCTCTGACTCAGAACCTTAGAGAACGCACTAAATCTACTTTCTCACTTGCTAAGAAATTTGTACTTTAGAGTTATTAGTCACAGAGAACACATTTATTTTCTTCACAAAATCTTAGCTGAAGCTTTGCTATGTTGGGGATTAACATGTTTAATTGGTCATTTTATTGCACCGTCCGTGTCCAGCTCAAAGCAAGACAAGAATTGTTGAGTGGGAAAGGGAGCATATGGGATGATTTAGCCCCAGGACAGGTGCCCAAGTACCATAGTGATGGGCACAATATGAGATTCAGAAGAGAGCTGAGTGTTCATACTGCTGTGCTGGAGGGGAAATGGCTACATGCCAATTAAAGGCAGAAAATGCTCATTAGAAAAATGGTGTGAAATGAGTCTTTAGACATTTGATTTTGTACCTTTTGTGGCTGTGAGGAGGCAGGAATCCCTATTTACAGTGCATCACGTACAGTGTCACAAACTGAAATAGCATGAACATGTTCTGGCTTTTATGCAGATAGAATGGAAAGCATATTTTTGCTGCCATGTTTTTGGATTTAGTGAGTAACTGTACTGTGTCATGACATGTTGTGCCAGTCCTGTCTTAGCAATCTGAAATCAGAGTTGGAGCACCACTGAGTATAAACCCAGCTGCAGTCACTGAAATAAGTGATACAAATGGGCAGAAAAGAGATAATCACAAGCTCTGTGGTTTTTATTCTGAAAGCCAACTACATAAAATTGTCTGGGCACTAGAGCTACACAAATTCTTCCAACAGGGGGCATATTTCCTACAGCACATACTAAGTTCCCTTCACAAATGTTACCCTCTCCTCCACTCTTCTGTCTCCCAGTATTTCAGACGACAAACCTCAGTCTCTATTAAATAAAAAGGGATAGCCATGTTAGTCTTGTCCAGTAAAAAAAACAACAAGCAGTTGTGTGGCACTTTAAATCTGTTAGTCTTAAAGTGCCACACAACTGCTTGTTGTTTTTCTATTAAATAAACCATAAGAACCAGCCAAGAAACTTCACAAATATTGCAACACCTACATTTTATTGCAAATTGTAAAATGTGTCAAATCTCTACATGCAAATAATCTTCCTGAAAATAACCCCAGCAGGGAAAATACAGACCACAAAACTGATAGAACTCCAAAGTTTACTTTTATTAGCTATGATTTTTTACAGTTGGACTTACAATTTCTTTTATCAGGGTTTTTCTCTTGCACTTTGGCAAAACATGTATAGTTTGTCAAGCCACTAAAGTTCATTTAATTGAATTGCATGTGAATTGGAGGAAGAAAGACACATTTTATATTATATATCACTTGAAAGAGAAGAGAGGTTATAACAGGTCTTAGGCTACGTCTACATTGGAGACTTAGGTCGACTTAAGCAGGCTTAAATCAAATTAAGCAACTCCATGGCCACATTTGGAGCTCATTAAGTTGACTTAAGCAAGTGTGACTTAATAACTTTCACTCTTTAAGTTGACTTTAAAGGTTAAGTTGACTTTTTTAAGTCAACTTAACAAAATATGTCCTTTAAAGTCGACTTAATAAAGTCAACTTAAGGCAGGATAGCCATTTAAGTCAACTTTATCAAGTCAACTTAATAAAGTTGACTTAACAAATGGGGTTTCTAAGTTGACTTTAAGTTGACCTTGTTAAGTTGACTTAACTGAGCCCTCTAATGTAGACATAGCCTTACAGTGATTAGATAAGAGATCATCTAAACAGCTATATTCACTCAGACCTTTATATTTTATATAGGACAGTTTAGTTAAAGCCTATGCAATGTGCTCCAAGGAACACCAAAACTGAGCTATGGCAAACAAGCACAGAAAATGAATGGCATAAGGATCTTTTGTCACAGTCCTAGACATGTTGATTGTCTTCTTGTAGACAGTGCAAGGAAAAAGTCACTCCTCATCCTTATGTTTGAGTTCTGCTGTATTTCTCTGACTGTTGTTCAGATGGGTTTTAGGGTATTGGTGGAACACCTAAAAGACATCTTGAGGAGGAAGGAGAAAAATTGTTCTCCTTAGCTGCTGATGATAGGACAAGAAAACAATGGGCTTAAATTATGGCAAGGGAGGTTTAGATTGGACATACGGAAAAAATTCTTGACTGTCTGGGTGATTAACCACTGGAATAAATTGCCTAGGCAGGTTGTGGAATCTCCATCATTTCAGAGCAGGTTAGACACGCACGTGTCAAGGATGGTTTAAGAGGGTACTTGGTCCTGCCATGAGTGCAGGGAACTGGACTCAATTACCTCTCATGGTCCTTTCCATATTCTGTGATTCTAACACAGTGCCCTGGGGTTCATTCACCATGATGTCTGTTTTGTAGCATCTCAAGATCCAGAGGCATAAAGTGTTAGTAGCATTTAGTCCAAATGGGCCTTAGGGACTAATATGTAGCTATATTTGAACTTTTTTTTAGCACTGATAAGGTGCACTGAAAGTCTCAAAGTGTGACTTGGCGTACAATACTTTCAAGCCTACCAATGTCCACCTGGCACTAGGAACTAGAGGTGCTGGAAGTGCTGCCAAACCCCTGATTTAAAGCAGTAATAACAATGCAACTACATGGTTTTTGCCTTCAGCACCCCCATTAAAATTGTCCTAGCATGTTACTTGTAGCATGCTGCCTCTTACTGAGGCTGGGTCTATGTTACAAAGTTTTGTCATGTTCCAAGTTTGTTAGAAAATGGACTACGTTTATTTTTTGACACAACTGATCTGAGGTTTGCATGTAACAAAACACATACTGGTAGCTGGGTTTGATCTGCAAAGCTTGGAATTTTTTAAGGAAAATTTCATCCAGGTGCAGCCTGATGAGTGAGTTGCTCTGTGAACACAGATTCGGCTTTACCTAAAAATGTTTGCCTTTGAGGTTTTAAGCCTCACCCTTAGCCATTATTTGAATGCAGGTTATTTTATTTGTGTTTTAATATAGCATGTCCAAGATGCAGGTGTTGTATTGAAATGGTGTCTTGTATGCTACCTATCTTGTACATCTGTGTGGGAGGTGATCTTATGAAACAGTGCCTGGCTCTTAATATGTGTAGGAGGGTTTGAAATAGGAGCATAATAATCATTAATAGATTTGCAACTCTAGTGTCTTCCATCCAAAGATCCCAAGGTGTTTTAACAAACATCAGTTAACATAGGTGCATATTGTCCCTGAGGAGTAGATATTATTACCCTCATTTTACAGATAAGATGAGGCACAAAGAGATTAAAGCCAAAATTTTCAAGCATGAAATTTTTAAGCTAATTGTGCTGACTTTCAAACAGTTCTATAGTTCAGAGAGGCACCTCGGCCTTCAGAGGCAGCCCTGTCTGTTTTCTGTAGCAGGGAATGGGGAGTTTATAAATAGCTGTGAGTAGCTGCGAAGCTTTGTGTTGCTAACTGCTCCTTATAACTACTCCTATCCTATTTGCTCTCTCAGCAGAGATTATTTTGCAGGTCAAGAAGATCTGACACCGGTCAGGAAGCAGGAAGTCTACTGGCAGTGGGACAGGGGTGGGGAGTGAGAGAATGGGGAGTTGGGGACAGCAACAGCCAGAAATGGAGGGGAAGATCAGGTCCCTGTCCTTTGCGCCTTTCCCCTGGGGAGTTATTGTAACTGTGATGGGTGTGCGGAAGTCAGTACTCTCTTCCTTTGATTCCTCACCTCCTGAGAGCACACAGCCTGTACATCAACCAGCTCCTTTGTTGATCTTCCTTACACCCAACCACACTTGGGGATAAAACACCACACTAGCCTGAAGTTGTCTGCATGACAGGCAGCAAAAAACTCCTGGCAGCCTTAACACCAGCAGGCACCCTGGTATCCCAGGCTGTTCCTCTGTGGCAAAAGCAGGATTGAAAGTATCCAGTAATTGTTCAAAATAGTTTCTCTGGCATACTTTCAGCCCTAGTGATCAGATCATACTCTCTCATTTACAGCAAGAAGGGTTGGGTTCATTTTTGACTCTCTCTCTCTTACTCCATATACAGAGCAATCTAAAATCCTGCACTTCTTCCTTCCTAATGTCTGTAAGGTCTGACCTTAGCTTCCTGTTTGGACAACTGACACACTCAACCAGGCCCTCACCATCTTCCAGCTTGCAACCTCATTCTTACTTGCCTCCTCTACACTCATATCACCCCCCTTCAGTTAATGCCATTGCAGAAATTCCACCCTGCCTAAACATGGCCACATTTCTTATCTCAGTTTATTCCCTGTTTTCCACTGTACCAAATACAACCTTCTTGGCCTCACCCTTTATAGCTCTTCTCCCACGTTGTCCCACACCACCACCTCTTTGTTGCTGATAATGACAGGAATCCCCCATTTCTCCCTGTGTGTGGAATCCCCTATCTGAACAAGTTCACAATGCCCCTAGTCTTCTAATCCTTCAGATCCCTCTCTGAGACCCACTTCTTGCCAACAAGACGTTTGCCAACTAAAACTAATGGGGTAGGGACCAATATGTTTGTATTTATAAAGCAGACTGTCTGATTATATTTCATCTCTCTCCTCCACCCTTCATTTATCACTGACCTGCTTAAATCATGAGCTTTTGGGGGCAGGCTGTACTTGCTGGCAGAATATGCTTCAAAAGTGCTTTTAAAAAAAATCTTTCTCCTATATTTTTTTATTTCTCCATAAAAATCACATGATTCAACCCTGTTCATGTTGTGATGTCCTGTCCCTTTAAATGCTCAGGGGTTCCCCAGTGCAAAACTTCACATTCATGTTTCAGTTTTGCAGCCAGCAACAATCAAGTTGCTACAGCAGACAGCTGTGTTTTCATCAGTTCCCTCTGTGTCTGTCTATCTCCTGCTCTGCTGGCTCCAGAAATATAATGATGAGGAGGAATTTATATCCCATGTCTATTCAGTACTGCCTCAGCCTGAAGAAGAAGAAAAAGAGCTAAGCAAATGCTATTAAACAGGGTGACAGAAGTTCATCTAGAGGCACAGGATGACAGACTGCTGTTTTTTGCTGCTGGGACAGTGTGATCCAGCCAGCTAGAGAAGGGGAATTAGGGAACTAAAGCTAGAACAAAGGACAAGAGTCCAACCATTACTGCCAAATCAGTTCAAACAGCACAGTGAAGTGCAAACAAGCATATACAAGCAGGCAAGCAGAAACAGCTTTGCCAGCACTGAGTACATAGTCAGCAGAGGGAGCCCAAGTACAGCTAAAAGACCATGTAAGCACACAGCCAGCAGAAGGCGCTAGAGTGCAGCTACTATAGTAACAACGACTTTCCGGATGCAAAAGTCATCCAGTTGCTTGAAGTCCAACAGAGAACAGACAGTTAGCACTGTTTGTGGGGACTGGTTGTGTACCTCAAGCATACTGAGCAGTTTGTGATCTACAACACCTTTACAGATGGACAATGAGTTTCAACCTTCTTAACAGTGATGAGTCTGAAGGCATGTGGTTTCCTACATGATCTATTGTCTCCATATGTACTGCATTAATGCCCATAGAGCAGGAACATTTTTGTCCTACCCCATTGATGACAACAGAACAATCTGTTTCATCAACGTTATCAGGGAAGTGGTGTGTCAGTAGTGCTGTTTGTTGCTGTTTTAAGGACGTTGTCAGAGCATTGGTGCTTCAGACAAAAATTAAGTGATATCCTTTATGACCATTTGGTTTCTGGATTATAAAATCTCCAAGATCAGAAGAAGTTATTGATTGTATCAATGTCTACTGTTTAGCGAATGTGAGAGTCTTGTCACCAGTTTCACACAGCTCATGGGTTAAACCCATTGAATCAGTAATCTAATGTGTGGAGGTTTCAAAGTGACACTGAATCCAGTTTTATGTGTAGACCAGTGCCAGCTACCTTGTACTGAAGATTTGTTTGCTACTATTAGTGGTAGATGGTGTTTTGGGAACTTGGGTTTGCTCAATGCGTACCTACAATTTAAGATTGCTCTGGCATCTCACAATAACTACACAAACAAGTTTTAATTTTTTTAAATAACCTTGCCTTTTGGTATCACACTGGCATTTGCTCTGTTCCAGAAAGCCATGGGTAAGATTCTGAAGGGACTGAACAGAGTTCAATGTTATTTGGTTGACATCCTTATTAAAGACAAGGATCAAAAGTATTGTGTTTGAAATTTTGATGCCATCTTGCAATGACTGGAAGAGTATGGACTGAGAGAATATCAAGACAAATGTGAATTTTTGAAATATTCAACTGGATCTCTTGGACATGTAATTGAGGCGATGGGCTTAAAGAAATCACCAGAGAAAGAGAAGGCCACCATCATAGATTGTGTCACAAGTTACATTTATTCCTAGGACTGCTTAGCCGTTACAATAAATTGCTACCTAATCTGGTGACAGTACCTTTATATGAACTATTACAAGCAAAGAAAAAATGGAAATGGACTAAAGAACTTGAGTGTGCATTTAAGAAATTGCTGATATCAGCCAAAGTTCTTGAGGATTTTGGCACTGCTGCCATTGTAATTGGCTTATGATGTTTCATCAGATGGAGTTAGTGCTGATCTTTCCCACATTTTTCCAGATGATATGGAGAAACCAATGGTCTTTGCCTTATGAATATTCACTGTTCTTGAGAAGAACTATGCATAAAGAGCATGAGAACCTCACAGCATTCTCCACATAATTTGGAAATTCCATATCCTATTTGTATGGTAGACACTTTACCCTGCTGATGGATCATCATGCAGTATTTCCAATTTTTAGCTTGAAATGATCCACCATTAGTTGTGTCTCTGATGCAGCAAAGAGCATTGCAACTTTTCAGATCATTCGTATACTGTTCAAGTCTGTAAAGAGACCTGGCACAGCAATGCTGATGGGCTGTCATGCTCACCATCCCCAAAGAAACTTCAGACAGTATAGTCTAACTCAGTCTGAAGGATAATTTGTCTATCACTAGCACAGACTTCCACAAAGAAATTATTGAAGATTATGTTGAGGATGTTTCTACTGAGTACAGAACTGGATCAAAAGAATCCCCAGTTTACACAATTACACACGTGCAACATTATCATGAATTGTCTGTGAATCATAATTGCATATAAGGGAGAATGTGATTAATCATTCTGATATCACTTCAGTTTTGGTTTTTGGAAGTTCTTCATGAAGGTTATTTTGGCATTGTATAGATGAAGACCATAGCCTGGAGTCATGCCTGGTGGCTAGGAATTGACAAAGACATTGAGAGGAAGGCAAGTGCTGTACTATGTGTCAGCAAATTCAGCATGATCCTCACCCCACTCATCTACACTTTTGTTGGTGGCCTAACAATCTGGGTGGGTATTTTTGTGGATTTTCCTAGACCATTAGAAGGTTATGTGTTTTGATCATAGTCAATGCCCATTCAAAATGGCTGGAAGTTTTCAGAATGATTCCTGTTGCAGCTACTAAGAGCTTTGGACATCTTCATAGCTTGTTTAGCTAGTTTGGTTTACCATTACAGTTAGTGAGAGACAATCAACCTCTATTCTGTTCTGAGATTACTATCTTCAGATGGAATTCAGCACATACACTTAGCTTCCTACCATCCTTCTACAAATAGGCTACTGGAATGCGTTGAACAAACACTTAAGCATGCCTTAAGATTTAACAAGTCTATTCTGAGTTATCAGCAGAAATTGACAGTTCCTTCTTTTCTGCAGGAGTACATCACATACTACTACCAAGGAGTCACTTGCACCTTTTTTCTAAAAGAGATATTTGCATACCTGTTGGGTCTTGCTGCTGCCTGATATTGTCTCACGTGTTGCCAATCCCCACATTATTCAAATTGATTGCGTACCTGAGACTTTTCATGGTTCTTCTCAACTTGGCAACTTAGTGTGGACTTGCAACTATAATTGTGGAGCGAATGTGTACCTGGTTATCTTGTAATATGTATAGAACCTGTTTCATTTGTGGTAAAATTAACCAGTGTATAGACATATGCAGTGCAGGACCCACCAGACAAGCACCTCCTGTTAATGGTATGGGGAACAGCTCAAGTAGCCCACCTTCTGGTGGTCAGTGCTTGGACTATCTCATGCTTGCAGTCTCTTGCAGGACCTCAGCTTTCCTACTAAGTCCCTTATATCCTCCCCTTTGGTGATCTAGCCCAGTCCTGGCTGGCCGACTTGTATCAGTGGCTAGGTCTGTGTTTTCAGGACCTCAGTCCTCCAGTTGAGTCCACCAATCTCTCCCCTTCTGGGGGCCAAGTCTGGTTTCAGCCAGATCACTTATGTTAGTAGCGAGCACTGTTTCTTCACTGCTCCCTTCTGATCTCTTGGCCTACTGGCAGTCTGGGGGAGGTATGTGAGACCCAGACCCACTCACTATTTTGGGCCCTGGCCCAGGCTCAGGGACCCTACATGCTTCATTGAGCACCACCTCAACCCCTTCACTCCTCTTCAGCTTGTGCCCTCACCAGGTCCTCTGGGCCATTCATACCTCCCTCAGATACCTGCAGCACTTGTATCAAGGCTGAACCTTAGCAATGGCCCTGGGAGCTTTCTGTGGTCCTGTTTTCTACAGTCCCACTCAGCACAACCTTCTTCCACCCCCAGATCTGAGGCAAATTGCCCCAAGCAGGAGCTGCAGGTCTGGCTTTCTACAGTCTGCCACTCCCTGATTGGCCCTGCAGCCCTCTGTTCCTATTGACCATTTGCTCCCTGAAGATCTTTTATCCCCTTCCTGGATGGAGAGGGGAAGCTACCCTGCTACACAGTGATATTTAATGGAAATGACATTTGGCCCAGTTGCAGTCTTAACTAGCACCCAAGGCCATGGATATTTCAGCAGGATTTTCTTTTCTTCCAACCTAATCTCCTTCCATTACAACTTCTAATTTTAATTTCTTGCTGGGAGAAACTTTGGTATCATTTCGAGTTCATTCCATACGAAGTCCAGCTGATTCCTGATAACAAATTGTTTCTGTTGCTCAGCACATTGCAGACCCACCATCCCCATGTTATCCCAAGACAGCATGAAAACTACTTGTGTGCCTGAAATTAGTTGTTTAAGCAGTGAGTTGCTATTTCAAGGTGGAATACTCCTTTGCAATCTAAGCATCTGCAGTAGTTCATTGGCAACTTTCACTTAGGTTACATAGTGTTTCAAGTTCCAAAGTGGCAGCCGTGTTAGTCTAGCTCAGAAAAACAAACAAGGAAGCCTGTGGCACTTAAAGACTAACAAATTGATTTATTGCATGAGCTTTCATGGGAGAAAATCCCACTTCATCTGACAAAGGGGGATTTTCTCCCACAAAAACTCATGCAGTAAATCAATTTGTTAGTCTTTAAGTGCCATAGAATTCCTTGTTTGTTTTATAGTGTTTCATGTCAGCTGTATATGTGTTTGGAAAGTCTTATAAAGTAGAATGGAGGAATCTGAGGTTCTGTCCCTTTAAATTTTAGAGGACTCTGTGCAGTCCTGTGCCCCTCATTGGAAAGTCTCACTTTCATGCTGGTTTCAGTTTTGCTGCCAGAACAATAAAGGCACTACAACAGACAGCTGTTTATCCATCAGCTCCTGCTGCATCTGTCCGCGTGTCTCCTTCTTTGCTGGCTTCACAACTATAACAGGTGGCCTATCATGGAATCCTGAAAAGTAATGTCTTTTATTATCAAGCCAACCATTTCAAAATGGACTAGCGCTTTTGTATGCCTCCATTTTGGGGTGTCTAACATGAGATACATGGAAGAGGGAAGATGCGTTCAGCTATCTTAAATAACATCTCCAGGTTGAACACCCAAACAGTGAGTCATCCATCAACACCAGTCAGTTTTGAAAATCCTGGCCTTAAGTTATTAATTATACACTTATCCTCCCCCGCTTCCCCCACCCCTGCTTTCCGAGGGCTATGAGGCTAGGAAAGGGGCAATAGCCTATAATTGTGAGAAAATTTCTGTAGTAATCAGGAACATTAGAAAATCTTGAAAGGACTACAAATTTAGCTCTGTAATGTTCTGTTTTTGGTTGCCCATTTTGGTACTTAGTCATTCTCCAGAGCATTTTTCCTTCAATCAGACTGGCATTTCCAGAAATGTTATCCACTAGAAACCAGGCTTCCTCATGTTCATAGGAAGAAGCTAGATGGTGAAGGAGGATGGAATGGAGGGGTAAGGGGTGCGAGACAGAGACAGAAACACTGGAACAGTTGAAATAAAGAGAGGAATGAAGTAAGGCAAAGAATAGCTGTACAAGAAGGCAAATCAGACTAGGAATCTGGGAGAAAGAACTTCCATTATCCAATGTGATTGCCCCATTTTAGCCTAAAATTACCTCATGTACTTATCTCCTGAATGTCGAGAATGTCATTACTATTTTAGAAGCTACCTACTACCTTTTGTTCCAAGATCCAAATTTTCATCCTGTTCTCTTGCATAGTGCCTACTGTATATTTAATCTTATATGTATGACAGATTTGAAAGAAAATAGGTCAACAGTACTTAAGATAAGTAATACTTTAATCAATTTTAACATAACTTCTGATGGCTACTGAGTGATGATAACGTACTACCTTCACTAATTCCCCTTTAAAATAGTGGGGACATAAAAAAATTCTATTGTATAAATTGCTTGGAGGACACAAATTATCTGTTTTATATTCCCAGAGAAGCTATAATATCCAGTAAGATAATGGTAGGAACATGCAATATTTTTAGTATTCACCCTGATTATTATTGATATACAGTGTACATGTAAATTGAGCCATCTTCAGTTATGTGCAGATGAATCATTGATGCATAATGGATCTGATGACGCTGAAGACCTTAATGAGGAGTTGAGGCTGGACTTTGAGGACATTTATACATTTTATACTTACTTAACAGAGCTCTGCACTCCTCTTTTTTCAGTACATCCTTCTAGAGGAGTTCATATGGGGCTATAAACACTGCCTGCAAAACAAAGGGGCTAGACCTTGTTTTGGAAATTAAAACTTTTAGACTTTGTACCATTATTGCAACTTTTAAAAGAAAATTTGCATGAATTGTCATGACACTGAGCAGTTTCAAGGAGTGGACAGTATAAATGGCCTATATTATTCAGTAAAAATGTTAGTAATGCTGATAGTCTCTTTGAAGAATATTGGAAGTACATTAGGCTCTTCTCCATGAATCCGGCTGAGATATGCAGATGTGGGAACAAAGAATGTAGGTCACACTTAGAAGATGACAGACGGTATCCTGGAATGCAGTGACACTAAAAAAGACTTTGGGTCATGGCAGACAACCAACTGAACATGAGCTCTTAATGCGATAGTATCAATAAGGGGGTGAACACAGTCCTTAGATGTATAAGTAAGAGAATATCAAGGAGGTGTAGATTTATAAACTCTATATATGTCATCAGTGAGGCCATTATTGGAAGACTGTGTCCAGTTCTGCTGTCCATACTTTCAATAAGATGTTGAAAAAGGTTTCAGAGAAGAGTCATAAGAATGATTAAAGGTCTGGAAAACATTTCATATAATGACAGGCTTCAGAAGCTCAATGTATTCATTATATCCAAGAGAAGATTAAGAGGTGACTTGATCAGGGTCTACAAGTACCTACACGGGGAAGAGATTTATCATGGTAGGAGATCTTTAATTGAGTAGAAAATGGCATAACAAGATCTAATGAGTGGAAGCTGAATTTACACTAATTCAGAATAGAAATAGGGCAAAAATATTTTAACAGTGAGGTTAAATAACCTTTGGAACTACCAACCCAGTACAAATAGCACCCTCAGTGTTTCATACCATGTGGACAGAATGTTGTTAATTTTTTTCTCCAGGCTCAAGCAAGATATGCACCCATAGAGGATGTTTTAAGTATAGGGTCTTATTTTTACTTTAATTGCATAACTAATTAATATATTTAAAAAGAGGGAAGATGTTATGTATAAAATACATTTACTGTTGCAGCAAATTTTGATACTATTCACATTGCATATTCTAGACAAGACACACTGTACATCAGTTAAATGAACAAGGAGTCCTGTGGCTCTTACAGACTAAGCAATTTATTTATTGCAGGAGTTTTTATGGGAGAAAATCCCATGTTGTCAGATGCTTTGAATATGGGGAAACTTATGGAATGGGAAGAAGTATAAGTCATGGGATCTGGTCACACTGTAACAACAAATCAAAGCAGTTATTAAGATTCAAACATCATTGTGGACTTTAAAATATTGAAAAGCTTTGTTTTTAATTTTAAGACTGTTACAGTATTTTAAAAACTGTTAGACCAAATTTCTCCTGACCTGTTTTTGTTTTGTCATTTAATTATGATATCCATTTACACCCTTCTCCACATATTGTGAGTTCTGAAGTTAAAACATGAAACTGTCAGGGAAAATCATTAAACTGCTGAATGTAAATGATTAGCATCTTAAAGCAAATGGGAATTTTTCCTCAAAGCTCTGCTAATAATTTAAAGTCACTGTGTGCGGTACGTGTCACATAACTGTTTTAAGCCTGTTGAATACAATCAAAATTTTAAGGACACTCTGTTTTATTCTTTTTTTCCTATGTGCTCAATAAAGTAATGTCTGGTACTTCGTTACAGACCCACCTTACCAAGCACTCCCCATTGTCTTCAATGAATAATTCATGTGCTTAAAGTTAATCATATGCTGAAGTACCTCACTGTCTCAGGGCCCAAATGTAGACTGCATTAAATGGTGAGAAGGAAAAGAAAGCTAAAAGATTCAAAGGGACTGTGGTGGGGCATACAAGGATGCACTGCAGGCTTAGGAGGCCACACCTCTCCCTCTCTATTGGGCATGCTCAGCCTATAAAAGGAATTCAGGTGTAAAAGGAAGCTACCCAACTCTGTCCAGGCTGGTTGCTGAAGAAGGACTCTGACTGATCATTTAATCCAGGGAGCTGCTGCAGACTTCAACCACAGAGCTAAGCTAAACTGAGTCTGAGGCAGGCTCTAGGTTGACAGCTGAAGTCAGCAAAGGGACTGAGCCACTGGGAGTGGAACCAGATGAAGATCTGGAACTGGCCCCTGAGAATTGCGGACCAGTCCCACAGGAAGCAGGGTAGGAGGTAGCCTGAGGGATTGAAACGATGCTATGATGGGAGGATCAGCGAAGCAGTCAGTGTGTTTCAGAAGGATGTCCCTGACTCAGGGATGCGTATCCTCATCACTGCCAGGGCCCTGGGCTGGGGCTCAGAGAAGCAGGGAGGACCAGAGCCCCCCTACCCATGGTGCTGCGCAGCCCTGTGCAGCACCCCACTATCACAACGTGCCAACAGAGCATCTTATCCCACCGAGGTGGGTGACTCGGCCATGCTACCCCGACCTGAGGGCCACTCTAGTGAGACTCAAATGATGGCTCTGTGGCTTTTTCTCTGTCTCTCCAGCTCACTCGCCCTGATCCCTGTGACAGGACATACCAACCTTACAGCAACATAAATCTGCTTTCTGGGCCAATCTGATAAGCTAGGGCTTGTTTGAAAACTCTTTTGAAATTGAAAATGCTCTGCGATTTTTGCTGGTTTTCCTTGAGGCCAGCAGCTGTGCCTGTGACCTGCGCCTAGCAATGGTAAGTTTGCTGGCAGCTAGCATATAATAAGTGGGGTGAGTTGGGCCTCTCTGGTTTAGGGAACAGCCTGCTTTGTCTCTCACTGTTTTGGAGTTCTTGTGTATTGTTCTGAACTGTAAGAAATAACATAGTACTACATTGCAAACCTCCAGCAAGAATTTTTATATTTTTATCTGTGCGTGCTTTGAACATATATTTGGTTCAGGAAGCTTCTGATGGGAGATGGGAAAGAGTCCTTCCTTCTAGGTTGCAGAACCAATCCACAGCAGCTACTTTCTCTGTCCCCCACCACTGATCTCACTGAACAATTCTCATCCTTAGATAGTTGTTCCTAGTCTACAGGCACCTGCCTTTAGATGGCAGGGAAAAAGAAATCATGATGAAATCCTGTGATCATAGGTAATCCAGTCTCTTCTCTAAACCTATCCAGAAGAGTCCACATGGAGCCACAGGATACCACATCATGAGGATGAGGTACATCTGCCCTCTAGAGGGTATCTCACATCTTGTGTATTGTAAAAGACCAGTTTCATTAAGGACTGGAGTTGCTATTACCTACCTGCCAGCTTCTGCCTCCCCTAGTTTTTATTCAAATATTTCTGATGGAACCACATGGAGAAGGCGGCTAATTTGTTATCTAGATATTCATGAATTTGTTAGATTTGGGTTTGCTATCTCCAAAAAAGGAAAGTGTCCCGCTGCCAAGGAACAAGCTATTTTTCATTTGAGTATTAAAAACACCATTCTGATTGATAATTAATGCTTATAGCATTGACTGGTAGTGACAGCTCTTTAAGATCCCAAGCATGGATGATAATTAATGTGAATGGAACAAATTAACCTCTATTTAACATTCTATGGAGTTACCTCAGGGTTGGCTTTGACTCCAGTTTCTTTTCACTTGGCTACTAGGAAAAAAAAAATTAAAAAGCCCCTAAATTGTGATAAAACTGCTTCTTCTGTGACAGTGATTATTTAAAATGATAAAATAGATTTTGGTTTAAACTGTGTGTGTGTGTCTGTGTCTGTGTGGCTGTGTGTGTGTGTGTGCATTGTTTATTTCATGTGCATACAATAATCATGTTTATCAACTAGACCAAAGTATTTACAAATTTATAAAATAGATTTTGGTATAAAACAGGTTTGTTATGTATATGCAACATGTATGTTGTGTGCTTCTGTACACAGATATACACACTTTGTTTTTCATGCTTTGAGGCTGCTGTTTTAGTTTAAGGTAAACTAAGAACCTTTTCCATTGATCTTTTTATTCCACATCCATAAAAGAAAATGCTAGGACTTCACAATGGATTTCACCCCTTCCCCCCAATATGTGGTCATTAGAAGCAAAAAGAAGACCACACTTCTACCTTTTAATTGGGCATTTAGCAGGACAATGTTTGAAAGCAATTAATGGGAAAAACATTTTTGTCCTGTTTTATCAATTGGTCTCCAAGAAAAATGCTGCCCAAAGCAACAATTATGTGCAAGCCAGGAAACTGTTGTCCTTTTCAGTTTTTCCCATGTCACAATTTATTCATTTAATTCAGTTCTCCAAAATTACTTCAGTGCCAATTATCTCTCTATGTGTAGAAAATTAGTTTGGCCTCCTTCAGCTTTTCCTTCATTTTATGCCTGTTTTCTGCTATTCTTCAAGGAGTGAGTAATGTGCTATGTGAAAAAAAGGAGAATCTTCAAAAATATGTGAAGTGTCTAGAGTGGCTTTTTGGTACCTGTGAAGAGGCCCCTTGAAGAAGCTTAAAGGACAATAGTATATTGCGGCTACCAGTGGTTTATTTTGTCCACATGATTCATTTCACACGCACCCAGGCAACTGATGAATGGAGGATTAACACAAGTTTTCACCTTATTGAAATGAGTGATTCAAAGCAAACAAATAGGACTAACCAGTTTGGAATATGAAATTAAAGATTCTCTGAGTCCTTTTGTTATAGTATAAGTCACATTCAAACTTAATTAAAAATATGATGGTTTTGGAATTACACAGCTAGCTACTGTTATAACAGTACTTTTAATGTTTGTTATTGTCACACTATCCATGCATGTATACAGGCTCCCTGGGACTGTTCAAATACATTTAAAAAGTTGTTTTAAAACCAAGTAAAAGACAGCACGTATATCTACATGTATATATCAGTCTCTTTGTGTGTGTGTGTGTGTGTGTAAATAAATACAGCTGCTTACACAGACACAGACACACAAAGGGAGTGTGTCAGATGCTGTTGTGATTGATACAGAAATATACAAAGTATCTGCATAAACATTTACCAATGGGGGAAAGTAGATAGAAATATTTTAGATACTATCATTTGTATTAACTTATGGAATGCATTCCATTCCTAAACTTGTAATTCTATTGCAATCTGTTCTGGGCACTTTGTACAACCAGTTCACAAATTCTTACTTGAAATTTTCTAAATTACATGACCTGGAGTTGCACAGGTTATACACGCCTAATTTACAAACTTAGCAACTCTCTTAAGCAAAACTAGGCCAGGATAGCATCCTTTAAGATGCATTCATTGTTCTTAGTATACAAATGCCCATCAGTCTAGACTGGCTTCTTCTAATTCTTTTCAGGCAGACACCAAATTTATGGCAAACTTCCCTACAAAAGGGTAAGTGCACCAAGCAATTCATTTATTTAATGGATGGGATGCTTTTTGTTTCATCATCCCATGTTTCTTCAGTCTCTGATTCAGCAAGATGCTTAAGTACATGCCCAATTTTGGGCAGTAACTTTAGTGGTGAAGTAGTCCCATTGAGTCATATGCCTAAAGCCATGCAGAAACTTAAGGGCATTGTTGAATCAGGACCTAACTGACCTTACTGTCATTGTCTGACACTCTAAAATAAATATCTTTAAAAGCTAGGCCAAGTCATTTAAAAGAAAACTATTTAAAAATAAGTGGGAAGTAGTGGAAGTGAAGGGGAGAACTGGGATTGGTTGAGTGGCGCTCAGGGGCCAGCATCACTTTCTGGACCAAGGGTGGGTTGGAGAGCTTGGCAGGTGGCTGAGTCTTCTTACAGTTGTCTTTAGTGGGCATGTGCACTTTGGGCTAGCACTGGGAGACACAATAACTGCAATGGTGTGTGGTGCAATTCTTTAGGTGTAGGCAGCACCATTGTACCAGATGGTCTATTGGCATTTCCGTCATAAAGAGAGGCCATGAATTACAATGTTCTAATCCAGCCCCATACTTTTTCAAAGTTGAGGTGCAGGGTATTGTGTGCACAGCTTTGGTTTGTGCCCATTTCTACCTACATAAACTAGAAGGCCTGTTAACTGGGTTTACTTCGTATAAAAGTTCTACCTAGACACAGGCACAATTAGATTTTGGACAAAGACCATCTTTTTGTTCTGCAATTATACATCTAAATGTATGTATTTATTTAGAAATACATGGTTGGTAAAAATGGCATAATACATTTCTTTAATGTTGCTTCAAGGAAAAAGTTTAGATGTTTCACATATTAAGGAGGTCTGATTGCCTGAGCTTGCTAATCTTTGACATTTTTATTGCTATTATTATTATGAATACTGGCCCGCCTGAGGTCCCAATAGACCTTAGGGTTCCATTGTGCGAGACAGTCATTGCTGTTAAGGGGTTACACACTATAGAGCCTAACTGAGAATAGACCTCTCAGCTGGCCAGAAGTAACTCACTTAAAGTCACACAGTACAAGGGCTGGGATTTGAACCCGTATTTTATGTCTCAGGCCAATGCTATGACCACTTTTTTTTAATGGACTTACCATCATAGCTTCAGTTTCTAATGGTGTCCAAGAGGGATAATACTTATCTAGGTTTCTGGGTGTTGTGAAGATTAATGTTTCTAGAAGAAAGGTCCTTGTAAGCAATTGGAAGCATTTATTGTTCATGTATTAAAACTGCAATGCACTTGGTTTACAGAAAGATTTGTCTGAAATAACTGGTGACTCTGTCAGTGCTGGTGTTGTTGTACCCATGGATGAACATGGGTGCTACTGACAATGCTAGTGAAACCTTCAGGTGGACCGCAATTCATTTAATTTCCTTTCTCTAGTGCCTAAACAGAAGCAAACCCCAACTCTTATGAAGAAGCAACTGGAGACCCAGGATTCAGTCTTTAAAAGTACTCACAGCAAGTTTCAGAATTACCCTCCCCACATTAAAATGGTACTAAGAACAAACATAATGAATTTTGTTAACTTCTAATGATAAATCTTATGAAGAAAGAAACAATAACAACATGATGTGGCTATTTTGTAAACCTACATTCACAACTTCACAGCTTTCTCCTCCACAACACATAAACAAGAAAACAAAATGAAATAAAACAAAAAAGCCCCCACAGAAACACTGTGAGAAAGAATCCAAAGAGTTCTCCAAGGTTAGGTGGAGTTCACCTGAATCTCAGCTATAGTCTCTGTTCACTAGGTCCAAAGGCTTGAGTTGAAAGAAGCAGATCCTCCTCCTTTGGTTGCAGGAATCTTCAGTAGAAATCCATGTAAACAACTCTTCCTCCATTGGAACCGGCGCCATGCAGTCAGCTCACTCATTAACCAGTACTCAGTTGCACATAGACATGAAGAAACTGTTGCAAAAGGCTCCAGACTCGGGAGACAACATCTTGTTGTCCACTCCTGACTCAGCTTCTCTTAGTTACACACTGAGCACATGGGCTCTTCTCAGTGCAACCTCCTGGCTGCTGTTCTTGTCCAACCACACCAGCAGTGTGGAAAACCTCGTGGAGCATGCTCAACGCTACCACTTCCTGATCCCAAAATGTCTGGCTCTGGACAGCTAAACTTGACCAGCTATAGTAACCCAGCCTCAATAGGTCTCTTAAAGAGATAGCCTTTAGGCATAAGGGCATTAAAGCCAGGTCACAGAGAGTGGGTTATATGTCTTTAACGGATTGCTGGGCTTAGTGTACAGGGCTGGGTGGTTGTTGGTGGTCTGTGACATGCAGGAGGTCAGACTAGATCAGTGGTTTTCAAACTTTATTTCTTGGTACCCAGTTGAAAAAAAACCATTAATGCCTGTGACCCACCAGCTCCATCTTTGACCAGTGTCTTCCAGTCTTTTGGCAGTGGCATCAGGGAGCACTGCAACCCAATACGTAAGGGTCTGGTACCCAGTACTGGGTCCTGACCCTAAGTTTGAAAAACCAGTGGACTAGATGATCTTATAGTCCCTTCTGGCCTTGAACTTTTTGACTCCCCCCTACTTACTGTACTCATGGGTGCCACCTGTACACATGTGCAGGAACATGCTCTATTATCAATACTGACTACTAAGGTCACAATGAATTCTGCCAAAAAAGTCGTTCACTGCCTTAAAAATACAAAACAAAGGAAGCACTGAATGTTTGTTTTAGTGTGGATTGGCCATAGCTACTACTCATGCCACACCCAATGGAGCCAGCCTGTGGCTTTTTGGCACTACCACAATATATAGGTTAACTTTTTCTCACTTGTACCTACTCAATGGCCTGAGGACATCAGAAACATTTAAAATACCAAATTTAAAATGTGTCTAATCCACCAGAAGAGGCGAATATCGATGCCTTCCCTGAACCCCACCCCCACCTAAATCTTAAACACAAGGAAAGCTGGAAGAACAAGCAATATTTCCAAAATGTCCTGATGATCAATTTTGGATTGTGATTAACAAAGGAGAAAGAAAACGCAATAGTCAAGGATCTCTCACCAACAGCATCCTATGGCTATGTGCCTACGATTTTAAATGGGAGGCTAAGGGCTTGAGTCCCTTTATTAATCAAATTGTTGTGATAGTACACAGAGAGAGGATGGTAACAGTTTTATCAAGTATTGAATTTCTACATAGCAGGATGAATATAGAGCAGGATCTGTATTTGCAAGCATCCCAAGGTTATGTGAAAGACCCAAACTGCAACTACTGTTAGCATGACTAGTATTAAATGGTCTACTTCCAGTCCACACTCCTTCTGCTCTAGAGCTACATAATTTTCCAACATGAAAATGATCAAAGGGCCCAATTCCCTAGACTCTCACTGTTCCACCTAAAGCTGGCCGGTATTTGGATGCAACTTCTACAACCACATATCCAAATAAGAGCTTCTAGTATGGTTTGCAAGAAAAAAACTGACCAAAGCAATTTTAAATTTTAATCCAGACCTTACTCCTGCAATTTACGTATCTCCCCTTAACCTCACCAATTCTCAAGTTAGCGCAAGGCTCAGTAGTTTTCACATCCATAAAATTGGACGTATTTTCTATCCACCCAATTTCTCTTAATCCGTCGTATTGCTCTCTATGTGGGTGGGAATAGTAGTTTACTGTTATCAGGCCAAAATCAGAACACGAATCATCTTATACCTACAAGCAATCAGACTTTCTCTAAAGAACTTTGAACACCATATCCAGCTGGGGCACCCATTCTGCAGTATAACTACAATTACCACATGCCTGGCATCCCAACCATGCCCACGCAGAGCTGCTGTGTCCAAACAGGTTTTCCACTGCTCATGGCAAAGTGACCTTTCATTATGCCTGTGCCTGCTTTTTCACACAGGCAGAACTCTTTATTGACAGGATTGTTTTGTTTTTCTCTTCTGTTTGACTTGAGGCAGAACAGAGGGACAAATGCTTGGTCCACTTCCAGCTCTTTTGCAGAAGGTCCATATGAACTTTTGGGCCAAGGGTGTGAGGGAGGGCCTAGCCAAAGGGCCTTGCAGTTTCATGAAAGCTGTTACTAGTGGGGTATATTAGAACAGCCTAAAAACTGCTGTAGGTTGCAGTGATGGTCAGCATAGTCTCCCACCAGCTCCAGGTTGGGATAATGGAAAAAAAGCTTGGAGCTAATCATGGGTGATGACATAAAAATTTGACTCAATGGAATTTTGCCAAAGTAAGTACTGAGTCTGGCCTTACAGCATTATGAGACTGGAATCCATTTTGTGTACAGCTGATAATCTGAAGATATATGCATTCTTAAATTCCAAAATGTGAAGAGATTGCTCAGCCTCTTCATCCTTTGGCCTGTTATGATTTGATTGTACAATAGGGAGTGTGATGAGATGGCTATGTGATTATGTACTGCCTGAACATCACACAAAATATAGGACTTATGAGAACAGTAAGTTTACGCTCTGGATTTGCAGTTGATTGGACCCTAACTTGGCTCTTAGAAAGCTGTTTACCACACTGATATAATGAAGCTTTTCGAATTTGTCTTCCTTCACTTTGTGCTCCTTTTTGCTCACTTTTTAAGCTTTCATTTTTAATTCTGTAAACTTCACACGGAAGGTGGTCTTGTCCCAGATGATGGTGAGCAAAGTCCAGCCTAAAAAATATCTGCAAAGAGCAACATAAAAAATGGATTGAAAACACACACCAAAATAGTTATCAACCGAACACCACAGTTTGAAGTAAATATAACTTCCACTACATGATTTCAGAGAGTTTTATTTTATTAATCACAATAATGATTACGCACCATTCAACTTCCGTTATTAGCTATTAATTTGCAATGGATACTATAACTGGACTGCAAAGCAAACAGTAACATGACAATGTGTCAGCACTGTTATGGAGCTGATAATAATTCATTCCCCTCTTCCAGACAGCATAATATCATAGCACTAACGCTCCTCACACCATATTCATTGCAAGCCTTCTGCAAATGCTTCAACAAAAAAGTATGTACTGAGCAAATTCCAACCCAGGGAGTTATGTTCTGTCTCCTTTATTTATTTTTTCCTGAAATTTCAGTTGGATGCATTATTCTCCCTGCTTTGTTGTCCTAAACCACTGAGTAATGTTGCTCTGCACAATCTACCAACTTCTGCATTGTTTATAAGTGGTGGCCGACTTTCAGTGGGACAGTAATGGGATTTCTCTTTGTGTAATTTGTGAAGTGCTTTGGACTCCTTATTGATGAAATCCACTATATTACATTTAAGCTGGCCAGCATACCGTAGCCTGAGCCACAGAGGAACACAATGGAACTTACTGGGGGCCTACTGATGCAGATATTTCCTGTGAATTTAGGAGAAGGATTTAACTTGCCTATCATCCATGTCCAAAGACTGTAAATGGGGAGAAAACAGATCAGCTGATTGACCCTGCAAGAGCCTAGGAAGAGGACAGCCATGTGTGCCAAAGAAATCTGTGATTGGGAAAGTGCCACAGAAGCCACAATGATGCTGTTTCCTAAGACAAAAAATAAGGAGGTTTTGTTGTCTCCATCAGGGATAAAGTGATTACTTGGGGAGAAAAAAGATAGCTGGAGATTTAGTCCAGGTTTACTGAAGAGTTGCAAACCTTATCAAAGATTTTTTTGAAACTTTCACTGACACCCCAAGAAAGGCTGCTGAGCAGCTCTGGTAAATAAACTTCTGCCCTAATGCTAGTTACCACCCCCCCTCCAAAAGGAAGAGCCCTCGATTTCCGTCTGGCTAAGACTATAGAGAGCTACATATTTCAGCTGTTTTTTTCTGATGACTAGTGTGCTGATTATTGCCCTATCCAGACACATGGAACTCCACAGGAAAAGCTCCCCAATAGGCTCACATTTGTAATCTCTTGTGAATAGAGCCCTAAGTGCCCATTAACTATTGCTCAATTACACGGGAACTCTACAGAAGTAAATATGGCATGCACATGAATATCAATTAAATCCATTATGATCAATGCATTCGTGAGTCAGGAGGAAAATGTGCACAATCTTGATAAAGCAACAAAGACATGCATATTTTTTATTCATGCAGATTAAAATAGAATGGTAACATAACAAAAGCTTTTACATTTAAAACAATACTTTAACAAGCCCAGAAGAGATTTGCCTCATCGTACCTTGAAATTTCAGTTTTTAAAGTTAGCAGTTAAAATAATTTGTGCGACTACCTTCTTTTCTTGCACCAATATTTCTCATTTTCACTTTCCTGAAGCTGTTGTTTAGACTTCATAATGCCATGACCCTATTCATTGCTTCACATGTACAAACAGCAGTATTATTTAACCCTGTGCAACACTGCATATTTGTATGAAATATATTATGTAAGTTGTATTGATGGGAGACTTGAGACAAGTACAAAGCTCTGGCCCAGGGGAATATTAAATTGAAGTCAGTGGAGCGATCACAATTTACAACAGCTGAAGATTTGCCCTCCAGGGTCCTTCCTCGACTTTCCCATCAGCATACCATGGGAACTTGGCTAAGTCAGAAGCATTACACTCTCATATAGAGCATAGCTATACTGTCAAACCCTAGTGTAGATGAAGCCTACATCAAAGAAGGGGTTTGTGTCTGTTTAGCTATATGATGGACTAGAGGCTTTGTTGGAATAACAGTGTTGGTCAGGGGTATGGGTTCTTTCACACCCCTTGTTGATGTAGCTATACCAATATGACTTTTCAGAATAGACTGGTAAAATATGTAGCATTCCACAGTCAATACCACAGGGTATGCCTACACTGGAGGGTCTGTTAAGTCAACTTAACAAAGTTGACTTTAAGTCGACTTAAAGTTGACCTTGTTAAGTTGACTTAGAGAGTCCACACTGAACACTCCTGTCTCCTGCCTGCGTCCACACTAGCGGCCAGGAACTCTGGGAGGGAGCCTGGAGGCCAGTTAGGTTGATTTAAGGGCTAATCCACATCTACACTGGCTTAAGTTGACTTAATAAGGTCGACTTATGCATTAAGTCAACCTTAAGAGGTGGTGTTATTAAGTTGATTTAAGGAAGCGCTTAAGTCGACTTAATAAAAGTCTGATGTGGCCACTGGGGTCTGTAGGTTGACTTAACCTTTGTTAAGTTGACCTAAGGTTCCAGTGTAGACATACCCCAGTGTGGTAACAATTCACAAATGAGGACTTTTCAATGGTGATTGGAGTACTGTAGCAGATGCTATTGTGAGAAAAGATGAAGTGGTATGCAGGTTCGACAGTCAGAAACTGGCTTATTTTAGCAGAAATTCTGGGCATGCACCAAAGGGCACTAGAGTGAAGGTTACATCTTCATTTCAGCCTTGATGGAACCTTAACAGCTTGGTAAGCTTCTTAGACAATGCTTGTGTCAGCAAAATTGTCAGTATACTCTCCTGAGTGCAACTGAATATTTGGGATTGGACTTTCACACAGAGGTCTAAACAAGACACAGGACCCTAAAATTTGATAAACATTTGGAGATATGGTCTCTTTAGTGCAGAATGTTTTTGAAATTTTGCTAATGTACTGCAATCAACCACTGTGCTTTAAGAGAGTGTTTTGAGTTTTTGAGTGTTTGAATTGCTTTGTATTAATGAAAGTTGAACTTCAAGCAGTTCTTTCAAAACAGAAGTAGATTAATCAGAATCTGGGGGACTGTAGTTATACTTGATGGCTGAATTCAGAAAGAAGATATAAGAAGTAAATGAAAACATGATATTGTTAATATGAATCATAGGAGGTTTGGAAGCAGGATGAATAGGTTAACAGAACAAAGTGACTTGAACAGAAAGCACTCTGTTTGAACTCTGAATTTAATGTAAATTGGAACTTGTGATAATTTGGAAAAGCAATTTTTGATCCAGCCCTTTGGAGTACAGAAGCTGTTTAGAATCATTGTATTAGAAAAACATATATGTGTATGTATATGTTATTTAATTAACTTGAAATAATAGTTGCTTGGAGATAGGCTTTGATGCTATAAATGTATCCAGAAATATGTAGCTCTACATACAATCAGTCTTGTATTGGAAAAATCTTATTTATTAGTCAAATGCTCAAGGAGTGAGTTATTAGCAGATAAGCTTCACAAACTATGCTCAAATGAACAAAGCTCAAATGAGTACATTTTTGAAAGCAGTTCTAAGCTAGAGGCAACTGTTTTGTATATCCAAATTTCTTCATGACCACTTTTTACACAGAACACCACAACCTGTCTGTCCAGAGACATTGTCTTATGCAAGCTGTGCAGTTTAGGCCCCAATCATAATGGCATTTGCTTCAATGCAACATGCTTTCTACTGTGAGTTCAAATTATCTGTGTCACAAAGCACCATTGACAGCACTAAGTCCTTGACTCCAGCAATGAGTAGTCTTGTACACTATGAAGCAACCGAAGCATATTCCTGTCTGAATAATGATGGATTTATACAAGTGCTTAAAATGCTTGGAGGAATTCTTAGTTAGCATTTAATAACTAAATTGTATGGCCCTAAATTTTCAAAGTGAGGCACAAGCAATAGAGGTTGGGGCAGAAGAGAAAGCCATTCTGCTTAAATCTCCTTAGTGTCCTTTGGAAATGCAGAAGATAGTGGTGTCCACTCAGTGTAATGGCCCTTTCTTTGAAAGGGTCTGACCCTATAAGATCTTGAAGATGTCTGGTGAGGCAATGAGTATCCCCAACTTTCATTGATTTTAACTGAGGTCAGTGGAAGAAGAGGGCACATAGGAAATGCTCAATAACTCAAGATATAGCCTTGGGCAGGTCCTTAACCCTTTGCCTTTTCTTTCTCGCACACAGCATACAGCAGTTGTGATACCTTCCTCACAGAGATGTTAGCTAGTTAATATTTTGCAAAGGATTTTGAAGACAAAATGCTACTTTAAGTCACTGCTAAATATTATTCACATTCTGTTCTTTCTTGGTTTTCATATGCCAGCCCAACTAAAAGGGAACTGAAAACTTTAGCTTGACAGATATGGGCCTGTAGTTTTAAATTCAAAATGAACATAGTTTGAGTATATTTAATAAATAGAATCACCACCATTTTAATGACCCACAGCAAGTCAATGAGAAAAGAGGAAGTGAGTTAATTTAATGATTTGGAGACAAAAAAATAATAGGATACAATTCTGGGGACAGTTTTTCCAGAGGATATTATTCTGTTGGCAGGGGTGGCTGAATAAAGCTTCCTAAAGGAGCCAAGTTATATATATATAACCTTGCTTGACAAGGCAGAGGGTTTTGTGGTTGTCTGCAAGGAAGAGAGAGACTCAAATAATTAAAGGTGCTTATGCTGGTGAAGCAGCACAGTAAATGAAGTATGCTTGGATTTTCTCTTCACAGGAGTTAAATCTGTGACCTTCTGTACCAGAGGAAACAGTCCTTTGTGTTCTGAGTCTTAATAACCCTACTATGATTTGATTTCTACTGGAGCCCACAAAACACTGGTGATATTTATTTTCTTTCACTCCACTCTTTTTCTTTAGCAAAAGAGTCTTGTTTTAATCTTTAAGGAAAGAATGATTGCTTTTGTTTTTACTTTGATTATCTTTATGTCCTAATAGCTTTGGTTTATATCATATGTTTCAGGATGTTTCTTTTACCTTGTGGAATACCGTTAGAAGTCTCTGTACAAAGGCGAAAGCTGTGGTTGCTATAGCAATAACCAATCTGATGAAGCTGTGACCTAAATCATGACTGAGAAAAATAGTACCTTGTCTATATCACTGCAGTTATGCTTCCTTGGATTATGCTACCAGAATGCAGGATCTATTACCTAAAATGAACTCCTTAGTACACAAGAAAAGTAAAGTGATACTTGGCTTACTATAAAGTTGGAAGGAACATAGACAACTTAAGCCTGTCCTAAAATTTAGAGTTGGGCAGGTATTCTATTCTCAGCATCTTGGTAATTGACACACACAGGTAGTTCCTGGGGTTACCTGGGATATATCCTCAACTAAAATCCCTCCTCAGTTTTCCCAAACATAATAGATTCTAGGACTAGGGTTTGGAGATGCAGCATCGATCAGGGTATCTGCCTCAACCAACTAATCATGACTGAAATTTAACAATGAAAACACAAGTTCAGGTATATTTTCTTATAAAAACCAATACATTTTATTTTTCTACCACAAATAGCAGACTGTGTAATTGAAATAGAATGTAAGAGCTGAATGATGGTTCCTTTTAAGTCCTGGCATTACTGGGTGATCATTCAAGGTCTGATTTAAACGTCTCTTACATATGGCAATGGAGTCCTCTCCCAAATTATTTTACAGGTGTCTCTGGCTACAGATGTTGTAAAGATGGTTGTCTTCAAGGCCAAGCAACTGTAACTTCTTAAAAAAGAGGATACCATACAAAGACCCTGAGGGCAACTGATAGCTCCCCAGCCACACAGAGACCAGCAGTCTATTACTATAAATAGGAGTCTCCACAGTTACTTCCCCAATTCACCCATCCCTGCAGAATCAAACGGCAAGAGCAGGTTAAGTGTCTTAAATGGATTTTAACTATAGTGGCCACACTGAGACTTGCGGGCCTTTTGGTTTGAAGCTTAATATTAGAACGGGCCTTGAACAGAGTGCAACCGTTGAACACTGGGGGCTCACTGGTCCCTAACCTCAGCGCCAGGGGCCACATCAGCTAAGCATTGCTTTGCTTAGACCCATCTACGTCTGCACTCACTTTTTGGCCAAAATTGAGCCTCAGTCCTAGATCATATGCACAGCTGTTTCTGTCTCTTCTCTGCACAGCTGTTTGCAGTGCAGCTCTTCATCTCTTTTCTTCCCCTGTTCCACTATGTGCAGTGCCTACCTCTGGAACCCAGGCACCCTCCCAAACTCAATATCAGTGACTCAGTAAGTAACTCAGCGTATGGTGTACCAGGTTCACACACGGGAGGTGTGCTGCATGCACTGGTCCTATCCACTCCTCTATCAAATATGGTTTGGCTGTTCCACTGGATGTTGCTCTGCTCAGCAAACATGATTGGTTTATCTGCAATATTGGTACATTACACTTTTATTTCCTGGAAGTCAATATTTTAGGGAAGGGTTAACCGATGGTTACTGGATGCTCCTTAAATCAAGACACTGAGATTTAATAGCTAAGTAGACAACACTGAGGTTTATTGATCATGTTACTATGGTATAAGTATTCACTTAACGCTTCCTAAGCTCACAAAGTCCCATCACAGCACACTTTACTTTGAGTGGTAAATCTAAGACGCATTTTCTAAGGCATTTTCTTTTTTAGTTATAATTGTTGAGCAGTGTGAGAGAAAGTACAAAGACGCCTGTTTGAAAATTTAACAATTGGGTGATGGAGGCTGGCACCAGGAGCTGATCTGAAGTAAGAGTTGACCTTTATTGGTACAGAGTTCTGTTCAGAACTTTATTGGGGCCATCTCCAGAGCATTACACTCAGTAATAAACTTAATGGGTTCATCAGTTATTAAAATGCCTCTAGTCAGTAAGGTCCAAAGGGACAGCTGTGTTAGTTTAGTTCAATAAAACAAACAAATAAGGAGTCCTGTGGCACTTAAAGACTAACAAATATATTTATTGTATGAGCTTTTGTGGGAGAAAATTCAACTTCATCTCTTACGCAGCTGGTATCCATATTTATTTGGCAATTTTTGCCTCAACCTTGTTTAGACTCATGAGAATAGATTGTTCAAATGTCTATGAATAGGGTTAGTAAAGACACCAGGATAACTGTAAATATTATGACAAGTTCCAAAAGGGTAATTGTGTCAGTCTAGTTCAGTGGTTCCCAACCACTGTGCTACGGTACACAAGTATGCCATGGCAACCCCTTTCATGTGCCACCCATGACAGCAGGACATGGTCCTGGCCACAGTCTGGGGGCCACCAACAGCAACAGGATCGATCCTGGCCAGGGGCTGCCCACAGTGGCAGAGTCTGGGAGCTGCAAGTGACTATGTGGCATGGTGTGCCATGGCAGAAGAAAAGGTTGGGCACCACTAGTCTAGTTCAGCAAAACAAACAAGGAGTTCTTTGGCACTTTTAAAGATTAACAGATTTATTTATTGCATGAGTTTTTGTGAGAGAAAATCCCATTTTGTCAGATGCTTGAAGATGGGGAATTTACAGAATGGGAGGAGAATAAACACCTTGTTACCTGCATACATATATCATCAAATACGGATAACGATGCTTGATGTAGCAATAGAATATGGCTCTTCATGGTAGTAGATTGGCATAAATTCTACTTCATGGTAGTAGATTGGCATAAATTCTACCAAACCACTATTGACCCCATTAATGATAAATTCCTGGAGTGCAGGAATGTAAGAGCAGAATGAAAAAATATGGAAACTATTTGGACAAAGTAGCAGGTTAAATGGGAAAGATAGAAGAATTAACTAAATTAGCTCCACCTGAGCAGCAGAAGCAGGCTAGCAATGTTGACTACATTTGGCTGGCAAGTAGCTAGCTAAGAGGTACTTGTGCTGTTATTGCCCTCCTTCTCACTACCTCTCCCAACCTTCTGATGTAAACCCAAGTGGATAAATCTTAAATATTCAGAGACAATTAAATATGCTTGATGATGCTTATTGGGAAATCAAAGTTGCCATCTCTGCCTTTGGAGATTTAGGTTGGAGAGGCACAAACTAAAGAATCATGACTGCTGAACTATTTGGAGAGATCTAAAATTACTCATTTCTTATGACCACCTGGTCTCTTCAACATCTGCTGAGTGTTTGGCTCAGATACTGACTACTAGCTGAATTAGCACCACACATGATATGATATGTCAGAAGAAGTGTGAGACAACAGTAACTTTTTAAAGGGGACTATATTTTATTTTTCAGAATGATATAAAGAAGCCAGACCATCGTTTTCGTTCTCCACCCCCAGAATATCAATGTCAAACAACCAAGAGTTCAGGTTGCTTCCAACATGGAAAACGTAGCTTGTAACAAACTGTTTTCAATAGCCTTGAGTTAGTTCATTACTGAGTCTCACTAGTTTCCTGACTTTTAAGCAGGAGTTTCTGAGCAGTCATCAGATTAAATCATGGGTTTCATGAACTTGGAGATCCATTTAATTTTCCAAAAGCTCTTTTACTTTCTCAGCGCTAGTGTCTGATCGATGATGGTGCACTTTATGAACTAAAAATGATGTGGCTATGGGCCAAAATGCAATATTATGAAATATTGCAATAAAAACACTTCATATTTCAGGGTTGATACCTAATCCATTGTAAAGGAATGGACCTCTGCTGAAATAGCACCAATATATAGCCCAAGCTGAGAAAAATAATCTGAGTGACAGAATAATAAAGATCAAATACTCAATAGGCTAAAATAGAAAATTGTTAATACTAGGCTAAATCCTAAACCAAATTCCTGTTTCAGTTCTGTGTGAGTTTTCTCGAGGAATGTCTAATTAAATGCTAACTGTGGATTTCAGAAGTTGGGTTCTTATTTTTTTTTTAGTGCTAAATGATTCTCATAAGGTTGCTGTGACAAGGTCTCATAGCATGTGTAGCCAGTTGATTCGTGACTAGGGTTGCCACCTTTTCAGTTTCTCAAAACTGAAACCAAATGTTTGACTCACCATAAAGAAAAGGGGAAGACTCAAGGGGACTGTGTCTTTGTTGCTCAGCCCAGCAGCAGCTCCAAGGCAGAGTCTGCAGGGAGTGAGTGGGGCAAGAAGCGGTGAGGGGAGAGCTTTCTGCAGCTGGGTGAGGTTCCTGGAGGTGGGTATGACCCGGCTCTAGGAGCAACCTGTGCCAGGGAAGAGTAAGTGTCCTTCCTCAGGCCAGCCAGGGCCAGTAGGTGGGGAACCTCCAGCTCTGCCTCACCAAAGCTCTGAGGCCAGTGCTCAGGGTTGAAGGTGTTTTGGGCTAGCTGGGGATGGTGGTGGTGGGTGAGGGAGTTGGCTCACAGTTTACCTGTGGTAACCAAACTTTTTGGTAGGCAGTCAATATTTCTGACTGTAGGCTTGAAGGGTCCCTAAAACTGGCCTTTTCAGTTGAAAACTGGATGCCTGGCAAGTGACTATCTTTTTTCTGGATTCCTCCAGAATCCATTGCTTGGTCTCCTTTATTATTTCTCAAACCCTCCAAGGTGCAGCTTCATCAGTCTGGGTCTGAGTGCACCATCAAGTGACTCCTTTCAGAACTTATTAATGCTACTGGGTGGTGTCTCTCAATAGCAATGCTGGGTGATGAGCAACATTATTATAATTAGTAGATCTTCTGTTTATTTTATTAGTTAAACCTACTATTCCCTATATGCTGTTCTCAACTGTTTTTCTCTCCACCATCCATCAGTTTTTTTGCATATCTATGCATAGGACATGTTTTCTAGTCTGCCATGAAATCCAAGCATTCTAAAATATTGTCCAATTACCTTTTTTCTTTGTAATTTTTTTTCTCCATCTTGTTCCTGGTCCATTAGGGAACAATTCTGCTAACATATTTTTGACTTCTGCTGTTCTCTAAAATATGACACTCGTAGCATTGGTGATGATAGCATTACATTACATTAGAAAGACTCACTGCTTTTCTGATTTGCTTATTTTGATTCTCTCTCTCTCTGTCTCACATGCACCCCCCCCCCCTTCCTATAACTAAGCAGAGACTGAATCAGTGCATGTATCAATGCTGGTTTTGTGATGCCAAACCCTTTTATGAAGAGCTTGATTCTCTTAGCCCTTACATTTCATGCATGTGAATGTAGAATGTGCCAGTAACAACTTTCTAGCAGAAATAGGGATAGTCGATTTCTTTACATTGTGGATTTAGAAACAGAATTCCCTTCCTTATTCAACCTCTTTATTTCCCGTTTATATTGTGGCTGCAATATGCCACTGCAGAAGTGTCATCACCTTTATCTTTTTACATTCTGATGTAGTCTGTAATCAACACTAGCTTCAGCTACTCTCATTACTAGCTCTTGAAGTGATTCTTCAGACTCAGCAAGAACAACATCATCATCAGATTACAGCATCTGCTTCCTCCAATTTCAATTTTACCACTGTAACCAACAACAATGCACATTTGCATTTCAGTGTATGGAGAGAACTGATGCTGTGCTATAATGCAGCCCTGCTGGACTCCCTCCCTGCTATTCAAATCCTCTGCAGTGCTCTTTGTGGTTCTTTCTTACTGATTTTTCTGGTCATGACTGAGATGGCTTGTACAGTCCACTGAGTACAGTAAGTTGAATAAATGCACAAGAAAGCCCAGGCAGATGTCCGGAGAATTGTATGGCTGATTCAAATGCCTTTTTATATTCTATTGCACATGTCACAGAATCATAGAATCATAGGGTTGGAAGGGACCTCATGAGGTCATCTAGTCCAACCCCCTGCAAAAAGCAAGACCACTCCCACTAAATCATCCCAGCCAGGGTTTTGTGTAACTGAGCCTTAAATATCTCCAAAGATGGAGATTCCAGTACCTCCCTAGGTAACCCATTCCAATGCTTTACCAGCCTCGTAGTAAGAAAGTTTTTCCTAATATCCAACCTCGACCTCCCCAGCTGTAACTTGAAACTATTACTCCTTGTTCTGTCCTCTGTTACTACTGAGAACAGCTGAGCTCCCTCCTCCCTGGAGTGCCCCTTCAAGTAGCTGAAGTTTGCTATCAAATCCCCCCTCAGTCTTCTCTTCTGCAGTCTAAAATAGCCTAGTTCCTTTAATCTCTCTTTGGAAGTCTTGTGCTCCAACCCCTTGATCATTTTTGTTGCCGTCCGCTGGACTCTTTCTAATTTGTCCACATCCTTTTTGTAGCGGGGAGCCCAAAACTGGACGCAGTATTCTAGATGTAGCCTCACCATCCCTCGATCTTCTGGCAACACTTCCGATGCAGCCCAGTATGCCATTGGCCTTTTTGGCAGCAAGAGCACATTGTTGACTCATATCCAGCTTCCCATCCACCATAACCCCCAAGTCCTTTTTGTGACAGGATCAGGCTGGATGGGTATAGGAGAGTGGTGAAGGGAGTATATATTAGCCCCAGACTTAATAAAGCTTTGTTCCCTGGATTAAGGTAGCCTGGAATATTCTAGAATAATTGGTCCCAGATGTCCCAGTCAACAGGCCTGCTACTTACAGCCTCATTCTCAGGCAGGTTGTAGCAGCTGAAAGGAGACTAGAGAGCAGTAGAGCTGCAGAGAGGACACTGACAGTTTGTTTGGAGTTTTGCCACAACACCAACAGGTACAGTGGGGAATTTGAGAGAGAAGACCCTACAAGCAAGGCCACTAGGACCTGCAACCTGAGGGTTGACTATATTTAATTGAGGAAGAATGTGGAACTTTCCAGAACCTGAAGACTGAGGCTTTAGAAGTAGAGACTGTGGGCCTTCCCAGGGTTGGAAGACAGACCAGGAGAAGTGGGGCCACTGAGTGGTGATCCAGGGAAGGTAGCAGCCCACCTGGACTAAGTGTGGAGACTGCTACTTAATAGGGTCCCTGGGTCGGGGTCTGGGGTAGACAGTGGGACCGGGCCCCCCCAACTCCCTCCCATCAGCTAACCCTTCACTACCAGGGGGCAGGAAAAATTGAGAAGGGTCAGCCAAATCTCACCACATGACAGAAAGCGCAGGACCTACAGGGGCACCTGAAGCCTCGCCTTGCCACATTTTCTACAGTGCTGCTACTTAGCAGATCACTCTCCAGGCTGTAGCAGTGCATGGGGTTTTTTCGTTCCAAGTGTAGGACTTTGCACTTGTCCTTGTTGAACCTTGTGAGATTTCTTTTGGCCCACTGCTCCAATTTGTCTAGGCTTCGCTGAATCCTGTCCCTGCCTTCCAGCGTGTCTACCGTTCCGCTCAGCTTGGTGTCACCTGCAAACTTACTGAAAGTGCAATCTATCCCATCATCCAGCTCATTAATGAAAATAATGAACAGAACCGGCCCCAGGACTGACCCCTGGGGCACTCTACTATTTACTGTTTGCCAACTAGACACTGAGCCATTGATTCCTACTCACTGAAACTGTTGATCTAGCCAGTTTTCTAGCCATCTTACGGTCCAAACATCCAACCCATACTTCCTTAACTTGCTGACAAGTATGCTGTGGGAAACAGTATCAAAAGCCTTTCTAAAGTCAATGTCAATGGCTTTTCCCGCATCTACACATCCAGTCATCTTATCATAGAAAGCAATGAGGTTAGTCAGGCATGATTTACCCTTGGTGAATCCATGCTGACTGTTCCTGATCACTCTATTTTCCTCCAAGTGTTTCAGGATGGATTCTTTGAGAACCTGCTCCATGATTTTTCCAGGGATTGAGATGATCCTGACAGGTCGGTAATTCCCAGGATCCTCCTTTTTCTATTTCTTGAAGATAGGTACTATATTTGCTTTTCTCCAGTCCTCTGGCACCTCCCCTGTTCACCACGAGGTTTCAAAGATAGTGGCCAGTGGTTTTGTAATCGCATCGGCAAGCTCCTTCAGCACCCTTCAATGCAGTTCATCCGGCCCCACAGCCTTATGCACATCCAACTTCTTTAAGTAGTCCCTAACCTGACTTTCCATCACCAAGGGCCTCTCTTCTCTCCCACCTGCCATACCCAGTGTAGTGGGCTGGGAGCTGGCCCTGCCTGTGAAAACTGAAGTAAAAAAAGCATTGAGCACTTCAGCCTTTTCCTCATCCTCCACCACGAGGATACCTGCCCCATTCAGTAAGGGACCTATACCAGCCCTGATCCTCTTCTTGTTATTGACGTACTTGTAGAAACCCTTCCTGTTATCCTTCACATCCCTTGCTAGCTGCAACTCCAATTGCCCTTTGACCTTTCTGATTTTATCCCTGCAGTCCTGAGCAATATCTTTGTATGCCTTCATAGTCATTTGTCCAAGCTTTCACTTCTTGTAAGCTTCCTTTTTATGCTTTAGCTCAGTGCAGAGTTCTCTGTTAAGCCATGCTGGGTGCCTTCCACATTTGCTGTTCTTTCTGCTCATCGGAATGGTATCTTCCTGTGCCCTTAGCAGGGTTTCTTTAAAATGCAGCCAGCTCTCTTGGATGCCCTTCCCCTTCTTATCAGCCTCCCAAGGGATCCTGCCCATCAGCCCCCTTAAGAAGCCAACATCTGCTGTTCTGAAGTCCAGGGTCTGTGTTTTGCTTCTTTCCTTTTTACCATTGATCAGAATCCTGAAGTCTACCATGTGATGGTCACTGCTGCCCAGGTTGCCATTCAATTCTACTTCTCTGATCAAATCTTCTTTGTTTCTGAGCAGCAGGTCGAGAGGTGCAAGGCCCACAGTTGGTTCTTCCAGCAATTGTACCAGGAAGTTGTCCTCAACACTCTGAAATCCTCCTGGATTGCCTGTGCACTGCTGTATTGCCCTCCCAGCAGATGTCAGGATAATTGATGTCCCATGAGAACCAGGGCTTGTGATCTAGAAACTTCTGTTAGTTGTCTATAGAATGCCTCATCCACCTCCTCCCTCTTGTCTGGCGGTCTATAGCAAACACCCAGCATGACATCCCACTTGTTGCCGTCTCCGCTAAACTTAACCCACAGGCTTTCAATCAGTGTCTTTCTACTTTCATAGTGGAGCTCTGAGCAGTCATATAGCTCTTTTATATATAATGCTACTCCTCCACCTCTTCTTCCCTGCCTGTCCTTCCTGAACAATTTATACCCATCCATGGCAGAGCTCCAGTCATGCAAGCTATCCCAACACGTCTCTGTTATTCCAATTATATCATAGTTCTTTGTCTGTGCCAGTAATACCAATTCTTCCTCCTTGTTTCTCAGGCTCTTTGCATTTTTGTACAGGCACTTAAAATACCAGGTCAATTGCTCTGCTTTCCCTGTTGATTTTCAGTTCTGTTGTATCTACCTCCTTGCATTTTCTCCTGGCATCATCCTTCCCCACTAGCATCAGGTTTAGGGCTTCATTAGGACATCTAAGACAATTATTTGATTTCCACCCCGTCCAAGTTCCAGCTATCATCTCTTTTATCCCTGGTGTTACAGTCCCGGCACCCCCCAAGTTCCATCCCTTCCCCCCAGATCTCCCTCATTGTGATCTACCTGTGGGCTTTGGTCATCTTCCCCCTTCAAACCTAGTTTAAAGCCCTCCTGACTAGGTTAGCCAGTCTGCATCCGAATATGCTCTTCCTCCTCCTCAATAGGTGGAGTCCATCTCTGCCTAGCAGTCCTTCTTCCTTGAACAGCACCCCATGGTCGAGGAAGCCAAAGCCCTCCTGATGATACCATCTTTGCAGCCAGGTGTTCACCTCCAGGATGCATCTGTTTCTGCTCAGGCCTCTACCCTGGACCAGAAGGATTGAGGAGAACACCACTTGTGCACCAAACTCCTTCACCCGTGCTCCCAGAGCCCTGAAGTCACTTCTGATCTGCCAAGGGTCATCTCTCACAGTATCATTGGTTCCCACATAGATGAGTAGCATGGGGTAGGAGTCGGGGTGGGGGTAATCCTCGACAGTCCCTCCATAATGTCTCGGATACAGGCCCCAGCATGCAGCATACCTCCCAAGAAGCTTTGTCAGGGTGACAGATCAGTGCCCCCGCCCCCTTCAGAAGAGAGTTCCCCAACCACCACCCCCTTAAGTTTCCTCCTGGCAGAGGCGGCTTTTGGGGTAGGCAAGGCAGGCGGGGGCCTAGGGCCCCCAGCTTTGGGGGGGCCCCACCTCCCCTCAGTGAAATCAGGAGAGCTCTTCCACTCAGCTCTCTGCTTTTAAGCTAAGCAAAGCAGGCTCTGCTGCCTGCGTGCAGGCTCACCCCACCCCCCCAGGGAGGAACAGCCAGCCCAGGGGCAGGGCTCCCCCCCACACCCGGTGGGCTGTTCCACTCTAGAGACGGAGAGGGGGCTGGCCCATAGGCGGGGCCGAAGAGCAGAGCTCAGCCTCAGGGCTCCTGGCTCCATCCGCCTGCCCTGTCCCCCCTCCTCAAGCAGCACTTTCGGAGAGCTGGCTCAGCTGCTGCCACCCCTCCCCCTCCATGCTGCTCCAGCATGTGTCTGGGAGAGGCTGAGGCGGAGAGACCCAGATTCAAACCTCTGCTCTCTGCACTGGCAGCAGCAGCTTCTTCTCTGAAACAGTCAGTGCAGGTAGGTGCTGTGGGGGGCAATGGGTGGGGGATTGGAGGGGTCCTGGACAGGCAGGGGGCAGAGGTAGGGTAGGGTAGAGTGGGGGAGCTTCATCACATGGTCTCCAGGTCCCAAGTGGGCCAGGAATTACTCCCTGTGCCCCTGGTTATGTGGGGGGGGGCCTCTGGGCCCAAGGTGGGACTGGGGGCTGCCCCATGGCCTCTGGGCCGCAGGGGTGGGTGGCCTGGGAATGGAGCCCCTTACCTGAGCTCTGGGCTGGGCCAAGGGATGTTCTTCAGCCTCTGTCCTGGCCAGGGTCTGGCCAACAGGGGGCTGGTGAGCCAGGGGTCTTTTCTCAGCCTTTGGGAGTCAGGCTGATGGCCAGGCTGCTGTGAGGCAGCCCTGGCCAGGAAGTCCCCCACAACCTAGGGCTCAAGGCTGGGGAGCCAACCCAGGGTCTCCCACCCTCACCCCATGCCCACACTGTGGTGCCACCCTGTCCACCCCATGGTTTCCTGGCTTCACCCCGTGCCCAAGTGTTGGGGCTGGCCTGGCCTGGGGGGTCTCCTGCACTCACCACACACCCAGGTGGTGGAACTGCCTGGTCTGACCACAGCGGGGGGGGGCCCTCCTGTGGTGGTGGGGCCAGCCTGGCACAAGCATGGAGGTCTCCTGCCCTTGCTTAGTTGCCTCACTTGTGAGGCTGGGACAGCAGGTGGACTGGGGTGTAACCTCATCAGGAGTGATATTATTTGTAAAGATGAACTCTGCTGAACACACCATATGCTGCACCCAGTATTTATTCTATGCTTGAAAGTGTTCTCTTGTGTGTCGCATTGTTTTACATTAAGCAAAGAATGCCTGGAGGAAATGGAGTTTGTTCATTTTGGGTTACAATAGAACTGAAGTTAACCTCAGAAGGGGCATTCTGGATTTAAACTGGTGCCTCTTGAACATCCTCTCCAATATCAAATTTGCTCAGATAACAAATAACCTTTTATTCCCCTTTGTAACACCACTGGCATTCCTCCGCCGATCTGAACGTAGCTGGGTTCTGTTCTTCTCGCTTTCCTTCTCATACAGCACAGGCCAAATTCTGTCTTGAGTCACACCTAGCTTGAGTAGGCCCATGGCCTTCAACTTCAGTGTCTGTTAGTGCTACCCTGTAACATTCAAACCACACTTTGGGCCTTAGTGCTGGGCCACAGAGCCTCTGCTCTTGAATATTTCCATGAATAACAACCCATCGAAGGCAGTGGTTTTCAAACTTGTTTTTCCTTTGAACCCAGTTGGAAAAAATCATTTATGCCCACAACCCAACAGCTACTTGTAACATTCAGTGGCTGGGTAAGTGCAGTCGCACCTGTGCTTTAAATTAGCAAATGATTAAAGATTTTTTAAAAAGTGGAGGATCCAACTTAGGTTCAGGTGAGATGTGGCATCCTTAGGGAGCCAAGTGAGCAAGAAGGGGGGAATACCCCAGGGGCAGAGGTTTGTATTGGGAGCCAACTGAAGTGTATGCACACTGTGGAGAGGCTGTCAAGCTGGGAAGGAGAAATAACAGGTTCAGGAGCTGTTTGGGAGCTCAGGGAAGGGTAAATAGGGGGTTTTAAATAAGTGAACAGGGCCATTGCATTCAGCTCTGCTACCTCTCCTGTGTCTTTGGGCAACTCATTTAGTCACTCTGTGCCTCAGTGCCCCAGCCATCTGCTACTGTACAGTGGGAACAGAAGCAGAAACCTCAGAGGGCTGGGTAAGAATAAATCCCTCAGAGGGCTGGGTGAGAATAAATGCATTAAGGAATGTGAAGTGCTCAAAATACTACGGTGATGGGGGGGCCACAGAAATAGCTGATAGACAGATTTAGACCCACCATGTCACAGTTCCCAGGGGTGGGGGGCAGGAGGCAGCCTTGCGAGGGTTGTAGGGAAGGAGATTGGGGCTGGTGGCAGGGCCAAGTGGGTGGAGGGCAGACATACTGAGAAAGAATGCTAATACTAAAAAAGCAGGTGTGGTGATGTGCTGAATGCTGGAAACATTAGGTGTTAAGTATCCCATGAACCACAGACAATTGCCATAGCTGAGAAACATGTTCCAAGGGGCAGCCCTGTTAGTCTAGTAAAGCAAAAAAAGCAAGGAGTCTTGAGGCACTTAAAGACTAACAGATTTATTTATTGCATAAGCTTTTGTGGGAGAATATCCCATTTTGTCAGCTGCTTTGAAAAAGGAGAACTTACAGAATTGGATGAAAATAAATGCATGGGAGTCTAAGCCATGGGATCAGGTCATACTGTAACACCAAATCAGAGCATGGAATTTTATATGTGGGAAATGTGGGTGCTCTGATGATGTGGCAATGTGATCTGTTGTGACACTCATTTCATTTTCAGGATTGTATTGTGAGGTTCAACTGGAAAGAGATTCTAATAATAAAGAATAAAGATGAGTGGATGGGGGCTTCAATGACAGATGAGTTGGGTAATAAAAGGGAGTACATGTCAGGTGCCAAAAGAGGGGGGGGGGGAAAGTTGGCTGTTGAATAGTCTATACGAAAGCAGTTCAGTTCACTGTCCAAAGTCTTAAGGTGAACAAAAATGCTATGGTTTTTATTATGTGAGTTTAGTTCCTATAGGGGGCCCCACAGTGGGCCTTTGCCTAGGGCCCCAGAAAACCTAAAGCCGCCTCTGCCTCCTGGGTGTGATGGTTGTGATCCTCCCAGCCTCAGGGGTACACGGCTTCTCCTTTTCTGCCTCATCCTTGATCGCTAGTATTGTGTAATGGTTCTTCACCACAGTGGAGGGTGGTATGGGAGCAGGGGTGGAGCACTGTCTGCTGCCAGAAGTGACCAGCTGCCAGCATCCCCCTGTGCCAGAGGCATCTCCTCATTTTCCAGTGGTGCGGCAGCAGTCTTCAGCACCTGGATAGTATCCTCATCCTTGCATGTCTCCTCTTGGATGCTGTCAAGGGACTTCTCCAGGGCATGGATACGTCTGAGCCTAGACACCTCCTCCTGTTACTCTCCCACCTGCCTCTTGAGAGATTCCACCAGAAGGCACTTGTCATATTGATTCTTCTCCCCAGCATGATTGTCTGCAAGTGGGAAATGCAAGCCACAGTCCCTGCAAGTCTACACCAGTGTCTGTGTAGAGACATCCATGATCAAAATGTCTGTCTGGCTACAGGCATAGGAGAAGGAGACAGATGGGGTGTTAGCACAAGCAGTGCAGCTCCTCTTCACCATAGCAGCTTCACCAACTCTTTCCCAAGCTCCCTCTCAAACTCCCCTGTTTGCCGGCCCCCTATTCACAAGCTCCCCTTGGTCGCTCAGCCACTGGTTTTTAAGGCCTTATCTGCCTAGGTCAGCCCTTGCCCATCGTTAAGCACACAGGGGAAGGGTGATCACAAGGCTGATTGAGGCTGATCAAAGGTGAGCAGGGAACAATGGTACAAACAGCCCCCAGACACACAAGCAATCACAAGCCCAAGTCACACAGTAACTGGTGTTACCCCGAAAAATCTATCACAGTTATTCCGAACATTCCCTGTTGCCAATTAATTTGCCAATTTATAGACTGTCCAGCAGTCTGGGTCCTAATTTCTGATTTAAACCTTTTGGGGCAACGAGGGTGGGACCAGTTTTCGCTCAAACAGACAAATGCTGCGGCACCCGAGAGTTTGGCAAAAGCCCCGCGTGGTGAGTACGGCTACAGCCCGCCGATCAAGCACAGACTCGAATCAATAAAGGACTCAAAGCTAAGGATTTTTTCAAGAAACCAATGAAAAGTTTATTATAAATATCTATTCTGAGGGTTAACAAATAATTCTTACCTCTCTTATGGATAGCTCATCAATAACACACATTGAAACTATTCTATACAATAGTGACAGTGACAATACTTAGGTATACAGAAGGAACATTCAGCAAGTGGGGATCAGGCACTTGCTGGATGGAGAGATCGCAACTCTTAATATAACTCCTTTGGAATCTAATCTGGGTCTCTTGTCTCACTCTTTCTGATAGCTTACTTGTTAGCATAAAATTAGTAGGTAAGGATTGGGCCCCTTGTCAGTACTATAACAATTTAACAATCTTAAGGTTCTTAGTACTTTCCTCCCCTCCTTGGGACCCTTTTCTTACCCCAAAGTTGCAAGAAAAAGAAATCAGTCTCTGCTGGGGTGTGGCTCTGCTGGCTTCTCTTCTCTCTCCTCTGTCCGGTCAGCTCTGCTGTGGTCGCCGTGGAAACTGGAACTTAAAGCAGCTTGGAATGTTCTCGAAGGCTTGCAGGTGCAGCTTCTGGAGCTTACAAAGTATCAGTTCGTTGCTCACAGACTATACGCAGGACTGGGTTGGCTGCCTGTCTGAGAGTATATCGTTGCTCACAGACTATACGCAGGACTCAGTTGGCTGCTTGTCTGAGAGTGAGAGATCAGAGTGCCCTTCTGAGACTAAGTCCAAGACCCAGCTCAGAGACTAAGTCCTGAGTCACCGCTCAGAGACTAAGTCTTGTGAATGTCCTTATGAGACTAAGCCCCGCGACTTAGCTCGTATCGGAGAGTGCCCTTGTGAGACTAAGTCCCGCGACTTAGCTCTTCCAGTTCCACTAGAGATGTTGTTACTCTCTCTAGGGATGAGTGTGAGTGAGACTCCTTAGTGCAGCGGGAACATAGCCAGAGGCCAGTGGAACCCAGGAAGGAGTGGGAGAGATCTCCAAAGTTTGACTGCCAGGCATTACCTTTTAGTCACTCTCTTATCACTCTCATCTCTCTCTCGACCAATCCAAAGGTGTGATCTCATTTCCACCCAATTGGAAAAAGGGTGATTTCACCTGCCACCTGATCAAAAATCAATACTTTTGATGGGTCTTTTGACAGTGGGTGGACACCTTAAAATACTTGATGGGAGGGGGACTGAGTGAGTTCAAAAGTTCAAAAGCTTCCTCCATCTTGACCTATTTTTCCAAAAAGATATATCTGTTGACTCTGCTGAAAGAGATATACCTATGGAATCTGCTAAACCTATGATCTCTCCATTTCACTTGCTGAATGCCCTTTGAATACCAACTTTGTTTTAAACATTTCCAAGTGACAATTTATGAATTCTTTACCATTAATTATTGCATATTATGCTGTTTATCAGCTTTATTTTAACATAAAATTTCTACCAGATTGCATTATGCTATTTTCTACCCATGCATGTCTTTATCCAATCAGGATTTTCTGTAATACTAATGAGATGGCAAAAAGCTCAGGCTACACTGGCAACAGAAGTCATTTGCAGGAAAGACAAAAACACACAGTTAGCATGGCTAACTGTGTCCATTGTAACAGGTAATGCTCTGTTTTTTGCCCCAGAACTATTCTGAGGGCAAGTCTGCACTACAAAGTTAAGTCAACACATTTTTAAGTTGACATCTACCTGTTGCAGTAATTAAGTCAGTTGGGTATGTTCAGACTATGCTTATACAGTCTTATCTGGACTGAATCCTCACTAACAGTGCTTGCCTCAATGCACAGAACAGTGCACTGTGAGTAGCTATCCCACAGTGGAACCAGCCACAAGAAATTTTGGGAGGGGCTTGCAGTGCCTCAAAGGAAAACATTATTGCAGGAAGGAATGGGAATATGGTTTTGACTTCCCACAATGCAGTTCCTCCGTCCCACTCCTGATATCGACAGCAAAAAAAAAAAATCATACTTTTTTTTGAAATCCTCTCAGCCATGCATACACCATAACTTAAGAAGCATGAACTCCTCTCAGCTGTGTACTCGTGTGAGCACCACAAATACCTTGTGCTTTATCCATCAGTATTTTCAGAGCTGAGACAGAAGTCATGTAGAACATGTTGACAAGTTCCAAAGGGGTAGCTGTATTAGTCTAGTTCAGCAAAACAAATGATGAGTCCTGTGGCACTGTCTGTAAGTCCTCCCCCCCCCAAAGTGTCTGACAAAGTGGAATTTTCTCCAATGAAAGCTCATGTGATAAATAAATTTGTTAGTCTTCAAAAGTGCCACAGGACTCCTTGTTTGTCACGTAGAACATTGCACTGTCAGTGGAACAGCCCTGCTGCAAGCTGCAGAATGAAACAGTTCCTGGTTACTGCTGGTAGGTGTTCAACAGCCGAACATTGTGGAGTCCCATTTCTGGAACAAGAACCCACTGGTGTGATTGGATAGTCCAGATATAGGATGGTGAGTAGTGGCTGCAGAATTTGTGAATGCAGAACACCATTTTCCAGGAACACTGAGCAGCACATTTCCCAGACTTTAAGTGCAGCCACTCAAAAATGAGGGCTGCTCTGTTGGTGCAGGAGTGAATGGAAATTGCTGCATGGAAATGTGCAATGCCAGGCTGTTACCTGTCAATCACAATCAGCTCAGGTAAATCCACTGTGGGAGCTGTTATGTGCAGGGCAATTAATAAGAGTCTGCAAAAAAGGCTAGTGACTTTGCGCAACATGCAGGACACAGTTGATAGTTTTGTCATGATGGGATTCCCTAACTGTGATGGGGGATAGATGGCTTATATATCCCTATCTTGGCACCAGATCACCTTACCATAAACCAAAAGGGAGACTTCCAGTGGTCTTGGAAGCACTGGTGGATCACGGGAGACATTTCATCGACTTCATGGTAGGATGTTCAGGAAAGGTGCACGATGCACAGATCTTCAGGAACACGGATCTCCTCAGAAAGCTGCAATTAGGGACTTTACTTCCCACTCATAAAATAACCAATAATGTTGTTGAAACACCAGTAATGATCATGGGAGAGCCAGCATACTCCTTGCTCCCATGGTTCATAAAGTGGCCACCTGGACAGCAGTAAGAAGCAGTTTAGCAATAGGCTAAACCAGAGGAGAATGGTGGTACTTTAGGATGGTGGGGCATGGAGGCAGCTAGGCTGGCAGCTAATTTTGAACAGCCAGATACCTGGGCAAATGAGAAGAGCCCAGTGAATAGTTCGGCATCCCTGGGTGCTCTGAAAACCCATTTCAGTAATAATAAGTCTCAGTAATGTGCGCTGCTTATCTGTGTTGTCCCTTTCCATACCATCTCCTCCATTGCACTGAATCTCCCTTTTCCCACCCACTAAACCCCCCTGCTGCAAATGACTCAATAAAGAGTACAACATCTGCAAAAACCTTGAGTTTTATTGAACAAATCAAAGAAAGGGAAAGAACAGGAAAATTTAACTTTGGGCAAGTGGTGTGATAAAGTTGGAAGGGGAAAAATAAATTGTAGCACACAAGTCTTGTCACTTAAAGGTCTTTGAATGGCTGCCTTTTATTCTTAGTACCTTCCTCCAGTGTTGTGTGGAAGGCCTACTGCATCTTTGCCTCTCCCCCGTCTCCTGGAACTTATGATGGAGTTGGATTTGGAACAGGATGATGCATGCTAGATGTTCCGGAAGGGCTGCAGAGGGATGCTATCATCATGCTCCTTTTCCTAAAGCTCAACCAGAGATGTCAACATGTCTGCTTGCTGTTTAATAATCAACAGCATCTTGTCCCACATTGCATTCTCATGCTCCTGGAGTGCTCTCCTGCTCTCCCCGTCTATGTCTAGTTTTTTGGATGATGAAATTCACCAGGCTCTTAGCTTTGTGTCAGCTGTCTCAGAGGTGTTCAGTTATCTCACTGAACATGTTATCACACAGTCTCTTTTTCCACCTTCTAATCTGCAAAAGTCTTTCTGGTGATGTGGAAGATGAGCTGAAGGCCACAGTTTCCACTGCAAGGCATGCAAAGCATAAAGCAGCCATTGTCAGTGCGTATCCTGGATCTGGTGCAAGGCTGCTATTTAAAAAGCCCTCCCGTATTACACTCAAGTGCAATCCATAATCAGAACCTCTAATTCAATTCAGTGGTGAATTCCTAGGAGAGTAATGAGTTTCCATACTTCATTGCATTATATCTTCAACTACACTGAATACCCAGGCAGCACAGATGTTTTGAGGTGCCCAGAGCAGAATCTGGAACTAAGCCCCCCATTCCCCAATTACAAAAAAAATTACTGCTGAGAGGAGGCCAGGAGAAGGAAGGTGACAGGAAATGGATAATGAGGCCACACTGCTCACCCTGCAACAGCAAATTGGCTGCTGTTCTGAGGATCTGATTCTGTGTTGCAACTGACATACAGGGGTGCAGTGCATTGAAGTTTAGTTCAGCATCTCCTCCTTTGTGATGGAAGGGTTGTCAAGCCACATGACAACAGTTGGGCAAAACCTTGGTGGTACTGTGATCCCACATGTGAGGTTAAGATACCACTTGGTCTAAGAGCCCCCTCAAAGAGAAGGACTGAGGAAAGATGTCTCTTTTGATTCTGCTGCCCCAAGCAACTTTTTTTATGAAAAATCTCATCATAGAATGGCTCAATGGCCATTAAAATTTTGCAGCAGCTTCATTTCAGTTTACAAACTTAGGAAATACATCTATAAGCTGGCTTTCCCTCAGTACACATATCCAAGGTTACCATGAGAAGCAGTAGGATTTGAATCCAGGGCTATAAGCGCCCCACACTGCCACCAGCACCACCTATAAACAACGTCCCATCATGCACAGTGGTTGCACATTGGTGGAACTCTCACTTCAAATGAGCTGACTGGCAGATGTCTTAGTGGTCCCTGTTTGGTTCCTTGATCCTAGGTAAGCACGTGGGACATACCAGGATGTGTCTTGGCAATAATGAGGCTCCCTAGTTAGCTGTCATGACATGCTCCTCTGTGCCTGGCATTAATGCCAACACTGACTTGATTCTGACTCCTAATTGTCTTCTGGATATCTAACACTGACCCCAATTTCTGATACTGACATTGGCTCTGACTTTGGATTCTGGGTCCCACTAACCTTGCCTGCCTTCTCCCAGGAACTTGAAAATTATTTTCAGAAGCTAGAAACATTTCATGTAAACAAAATCATAGAACTGATTAGAACTACTAAAGTGGGTCAGACCATGTCCCTTCAAACCAGTATCCTGTTCTCTGTCAGTGGCCAGTGACAAATGATTCAGAAGGAATGACCAGAACAGTCCAGTTTCTGGTTATCCACTATCTGTCATCCAGTCCTACATTCCGGCAGTCAGAAGTTTGAGGACACTCAGACCATGAGGTTACATGATAGATCATCTTGGCTGTTAGCCATCGATGAACTTATCTTCCATGAATTTATCTAATTCTGTTTTTAACCCAGTTAGACTTTTGAGCTTCATGGCATCCGCTGACACTCAAGGATTAGTTATAATGTGTCATGGATTAATTACAAATAATTTTACCTGTTGATAATTTATCTGTCCTCTTTGTTCTGTTAATAAAAATTCATGCCCATTGAAAGTAAATTAATAGATTAATAGATTTTAAAGCCAAAAGAGACCACTATGGTCATCTAGGCTAATCACCTGCACAACACAGGGCACAGCATTTCATCAACTGATTTCTGAATTAAGCCCATATCTACTGGTTGAGCTACACTATTTCTTTTAGAAACATATTTAGTTTTGATTTAAAGCCTTCAAGAGATGGGTTCAACAAGGGACAGTCATATCAGACCAATTTGATTGCCTTCTACAATGAAATGACTGGCTCTGTGGATGTGGGGAAAGTAGTGGACGCAATATATCTCGACTTTAGCAAAGCTTTTGATACAATCTTCCACAGTATTCCTATCAGCAAGTTAAAGCTGAATAGGTTGGTCAAATTGACTGTAAGATGGATAGAAAGTTGGTTAGATCATTAAACTCAATGGGTAGTGATATACAGCTTGATGTCTATTTGGCAGCTGATAACAAGTGGCATTCGCCAGGGCTGGTGCTGGATCTGCTTTTTTTCAATATGTTCATTAACGATCTAGAGGATGTGATAGATTGTGCTTTCAGCAAGTTTGCAGATGACACTAAGCTAAGAGGAGGAGTAGCTAATGCCAGAGGAAAGGGCGAGGATACAGCATGATGTAGCCAAATTAGAGGACTGGGCCAAAAGAGATCTGATGAGGTTCAACAAGGACAAGTCCAGAGTCCTGCACTTTGGATGGAAGACTGCCATGCACTGCGGCGGACTAGGGATTGACTGGCTAGGCAACAGTTCTGCAAAAACAGACCTGGGGGTTACAGCAGGATATGGGGTTACATACTGAATATGAGTCAACAGAGTGCCCTTATTACCAGTGAAAGGCAGGCTTAGAAGCTGTGCCTAACAGCTTCTGAAGGGGGGGGGGGCTACTAATCTGCATGGGTCCTGTACTAGCATGAACACAAAAGAGCACAATTAGATATTAGCATAGTGGGTAATGGTATTTGGGGTTAATCTGCTCACAAATCTGCAATTCTTCTGAAGAGAAATATGAAATACTGTCTGTTGTGATATGCTGTTCTCTGCTTGTTCCAAATCTGTCTGGTTTATTTAAAGACTAAAAGCAACCCTTAGTTAAAAAAAAAAAGGGTTGTAAGAAAGGCCACTGGCTATTTCAGCCTGAAAAAGAGTGAGGGGGTGGGGTTTTGCATTAGCTCCTTTTGGAGCAAAATGCTGGAGGCATTTCTGTCTCACCCCAGTGCCCCCCCCGTCAAATGATAGATTTGGGTGGGCTTCTTTGAGGCCCTTTTGTTATGATAAGGATAGTACGTGTTTGCAGCTACTTGGTGTTTAAGAGCTGCTGTGACTAGAGACAGGCAAGCTCTCTGAGCTGAGATTACTAGAGAGAGGGATCTCCCCCTCTCTGAGCTGAAATTACTGAAGAGGAGCAGCAGCTGGAGTGACCAGCAGGTGGAGCTAGTGGATGGAGAGAGCAGCGAGCTGGAAGGTGCGAGTGACTGGAGGGTGGAGCTGGTGGACAGTGGGCAGAGCCAGGGGGTGGTGAAAGTGGCCAGTGGCGAGCTGGGTGGCGCAAGTGACCAGGTAGCGAAGCCAGTGGACGGTGAGAGTGGCCAGCAGTGAGCTGGCAGCATGGGTGACCGGTGGGCGGAGCTGGTGGACAGCGGGCAGGGCCAAGGAACAGTTCTAGAGGAGGGAGTAAATGACCAGTAGATGGTGTTGGTGGACAGCTGGCATGAGAGACACTCCCCATGTACCCTAGGGTTGGTTGGGACCCTAATTAGCACTGATTCTCCAGATTAGTGCCAGTTTTGCCATTAAGTTTGTATGTTCTGTTATGCAGTGTGGATTGTTTGGGAACTTTGCTCTATACTGATTTTTCTAGATTAGTGCTGATCTCTGTTATTTGTCCTTTTACATTCTGTTTTACTACTATTAAAAGTTGTTTATACTCTCAGTCTCATGCTTGTGAGTGAGGAAGCCTTACCCCTTTGGGGTGCCCAGGGAACAGTGCAGGATTCCCCAGAAGTCTGGGTGGAGGCTCGAGACAGTTGCTGGTGTTACACTACTGGGAAAACCCTAGGCATAGAACCCGGCCCTTGTCCTGCCAGCCCACCCTGGCAGAAGGGTTACACCAAGAAGGCTAATAGGATATTGGTCTGGATTAGCAGGAGCATTGCCAGTAGATTGAGGGAAGCAATTATTCCCTTCTATTTGGCCCTAGTGAGGCCTCATTTGGAGTACTCTGCCAAGTTTTGTGCTCCCTACTACAGAAAGAATTTGGAAATATTGGAAAGAGTCTAATGGAGGGGAACAAAAATGATTATGGAGCTGGAGCATGACTTTTGAGGAAAGGCAGAGGGAACTAGGCTTGTTTAGTATTTAGAAGAAAAGAATGACAGGGGATTTGATAGCAGCCTTCAACTACCCGAAACAGGGTTCCAGGGAGGATGGAGCTAGGCTGTTCTCAGTAGTAATACGTGACCAAACTAGAAGCAGTGGTCTCAAGTTGCAGTGGGAGAGGTCTAGGCTGGATATGAGGAAAAAAACCTTTTCACTAAGAGGGTGGTAAAGTGGTGGAATCTCCAGCTTCAGCTATTTTTAAGTTTTGGCTTCACAAAGCCCTGGCTGGGATGATTTAGTTAGGGTTGGTCCTATTTTGAGGAGGCAGTTGGACTAGATGACCTCCTGAGGTCTCTTCCAACCCTAATCATCTTTAATTCTATGAAAACTGATCATATTCCCAGTTAGTTATTTCAATGGTAAAATAAAAATTATCAAAAAATTAAACTTAAAAATTGCACATTATTTTTAGCCTGAATGGGTATGTCTACACTATGCATTTAAGTCGACTTAAGGGCCCTTAAGTCGACTTAAATAAAGTTCTGTCTACATTGTAGGGCAATAAAGTCAACTTTAGCATCAGGTAAAGTCGGCTATATAACTTCCACTTACACAGTCGACTTTACAGTTAAGTCAACTTTATTAAGTCAACTTAAGGCAATGTGGGCATTAAAGTTGACTTAATAAAGTTGACTTAGTGCAGCGTGGCCATGTACATCGACTTTATAAAGTCGACTTAATGCAGTGTGGACTCACTAAGTGACTTAATAAGGTCTACTTAAAGTTGACTTTAAGTAGACCTTATTAAGTTGACTTAATAAAGTCGACTTAGCTTTTATAATGTAGATATAGCCAGTATGTCTAGCTTCACCTTTTAGCCATTGGATCGTTCACTGACATGATAAATCACAACTGCTCACTTTTAGAGGCATGTCTCATATATGTATATGGTCCAATAAGTAATTGGAACAAACAATTCCAAGAAACTTTGATTTTTCAAATTGTTTAGATTTGTGACTAATATAATTAAAAAGGCCCTTTTCTTAGATTCTAAATAGCTTTGGAATACTTAAAATAAACTAATAGAAAACTAAACTTCTCTAACCTTAGGATGACAAAAGTCTGTTAGTAGGTTCTGCAGATAAAGGAAAGAGTCACAAGGCCAGATAAAGATAACAACAACAAAACTCCGAACAGACTTCCTAGACACTGCTCTTATTGGGCCATCCAACAACAGCTGGATGAATATCTAACAGTATGTAAAATGAGAACTTAATTAGCAAACAGTGAATGAGCACCCCCAATAGAGAAGGTATAATCCCCCTACCCCATATCTTCCAACTTCTTCCCTTACCTGTAGCACCATCAGTTCAGTTGTATCTGGCTTCATATTCAGCCAGCTATCTTTTGTCCATGTCAAAATCTTTTCCATAAACTGGGAAAGGCATTCAACAACACTATTCAGATTGAATGAGATGCAGAAATAGACCTTCCTTCATGGTGAAAATTTCCAGAGGGGTAGCTGTGTTAGTCTGTGTACAGCAAAAACAATGAGAGTCCTGTGGCACCTTAGGGTATGTCTACACTGGAGCCTTAAGTCAACTTAACCTTCCTTAAATTGACTTAAGGAAAGCCATGTCCCACTTTGGGCTTTTATTAAGTCGACTTAAGCACTTGCTTAAGTTGACTTAATAACTCCAGCTCTTAAAGTCAACTTAAACATTAAAGTTGACTTTATTAAATCAACTTTACACATTGTAGATAAGGTCAGCTACGCTGTAGACTTTGTTAACTTGACTTAATAAAGTCGACTTAACAGATCCCTTAAGTGTGGACATAGGCTTTACATAGACTTTGTTAAATAGACTTAACTTTTAAATTGACTTGAAGTTGACCTTGTTAAGTCAACTTAACTGAGCCCTCTAGTGTAGACACAGCTTTAAAGACTAACAAATTTCTTTGGACATAAGCTTTCATGGGCTCCAACCCACTTTGCAGCTGACAGAGTGGGTTGGAGCCCAGAAAAGCTTATGCTTGAAGAAATCTGTTAGTCTTTAAGGTGTCATAGGACCTTTTGTTGTTTAAACTTTCCTTTCTAACCTGTTCAAAAACCCAAGATAACTGCTGAGCAAGAAGGGGAAAAACATAGAACCCCACATCATGCTGCAGCAGAAAGCCCTCAGAAGAGCTACTGTATAAATCTACCCTCTAAGACCTTTCTGAGATACATATATCTAGCCACAAAAGGGCAGTCCCATCTTTCTTCTCCCATGATGCACTTGGGGTGACTCACCTATAGGGTAAACTGTGGTACAGCATAAGAGGTGCAATCCAATGAAAGAGCCCAGACTATGGTAGGAAATGTGGGTATGAAACACCTGAACTGTAATGCCCATGAAATACTAGAGTAACATTTTCAAATAGAAATTTCTGGGTTTGGGTCAAAAAAAGCGTTTGATTTTTATTCCCCCAAGAATCAAAATTTTAAAGGACCCCCTCCTCCCATTTTCTGAACAGTTCTATAGTATAAACAAACACAGTCATATTCTAATGGATATTTTAGGAATCAGCAGCAGGCATAACAATGCGGACAAAGAACAGGTTCCAGAATGTTGTAATTTTCTTGAGCAGGTGGTAAAAGCTAAGCAAAAAAAGTTCCAGTGAAAAGCTGTAAAAATGTGTGAGTTTTGAACTCTTTATTCTTTCTGTAGCAATTCATTTTTCATCAACATTCAAACTGTGCTTAAATTTTATATTCAATGGCTTATGTTTAGCCACATCAGCTATATTTTTACTAAATAAATGCTTAAAGCACTTGTCAGATCTGAACTCTGTAATACACCCTTAACTACAATGGCAACATAATACTTTCATGGAGATAAATTTCTCCTCTTTAGGTTGCAAATGCCTCTGTTCTTTAACTTCAAGCCAGACTGGAAGCAGAATTATTTTTAGGGCATAAGCACTATAGATGGTGAGTTTCTTCAGCCAGTGTTCTTCTGATGCCATGTCTACTGGGAAAAGGATTTGCTTAGAAGACAGTTAAGTTCAGCCATTCATCTTTGGTATCAATCACTGTATGGGAACTGGTTAGTAGTTTCTTAGGGAAATTGCAATCCAAGTCCATTTCCAGACATGTGATATATTAAAAATACATAAGCAAATAGTTAGTAAAGGGTTAATAAATGATTAATAGCTCTTACAAGCCTGTGAGTAGGATGTGTGATAGATAGTTAAAATCATTTTAACAGAAAGTGTTCAAGGTGGTTATATAACATAGTTATAATCAACCTAGTCACCTACTGGATTCTAATTTCTAACAATTGATTAACCATTTATTAAAACAACAGGTAATCATTTATTAACCCTTTATATGCTATTTATAATTGCATTAAATGCACAGTGTGACTCCATACTCTTTTGCAATTTCCTGTAAAGAGATTAATAAAGGAAGAAAACTTGAGTATTTCTCATCAAGAAATGGCATGAGCGAAACACAAAGGCAGGAAGACTGAAAAAAGACATGATGAAGAGAGGAAAATAGATATAAAGAAGAGGAAAAAATAGAGGGGGTAAGTATAGAAAGAACTATAGATGGAAAATGACTATAATTCTAGTCAGGGTTTAAAGTGGGCCAGAATGTGCCAGAACGATGTTCCAGGGCCCACTATTTTTAGGGACCCAATGATCTGGGACCCCTAAAAATGGAAAATGGAGCTGGAACACTGCATTCCAGAGCCGACCATTTAAAAACAGTGGGCACTGGAATGCTGCATTCCAGCTCCATTTTCTATTTTTAGGGACCTGCCAAATGCTGAGCCCCTAAATAGTAGGCCCTAGAATGCCATTCCAGCACATTCTGGCAGGGCAGGGAGCTGTCTCAGGCTGGGAGATTTTAAATCTCAGAACCTCTGAGGATGCTCAGTGAGAGCAGGCTCTGGGCTGGACCCTCAGCCTAGGTCATGGCAGTTCCCTACCAGCTGGCAGACTCTGTCTTCTTGCCTGGTAATGGATGTAGCAGCTGGCTGTCATGGTGGTGAGGTAAGGGGGTCCTGGGTGAGGTGTCCAGCTGGGAAAGAGTGTGGTTGGCCCAGAGCAGCAGGGGACGACAGCATGGCATGGCAGGGGGTTGGGGGACCAGCAATGAGATGGGGGCCAAGGCAGTAGCTGGGGTGGTGGGGCAGGATTTTGGGGGGCAGTAGCTGGGGTGGATGAAGGGGGCCTAGATCTGCGGGAAGGGGACCCAGACCTGTGGGAAGGGGGCCAGGACCTGTGGAGGGGGCTTGGAAATTTAGAAGGGTTCCAGGGCCCACCAATTATACTTTAACCCCTGATTCTAGTCTAATAAACCCCTGAAGATGGACCTGCTGGCTGCACTATGTAACTGATAAGAACCCAACTCAGTTTTCCTCTACAGCCTTTTCTTTAGTAAACTATTGCTGTGATCCTTCACTGTTAGAGGTGGAAAAATAACATGGAATCAGTGAAAGTAAAGACTGAAAGAAACAAAGAAGAGATTTAGGAAAGAGAGAGAAAAGGAGGGCCAGAAGAGAGCAAATGAACGAGAAAGAAATGCAGCGAGACAAAAGGAGAGACAAATAAATATGGCAAGCGGGAAACTAATTAAAAGAGAGACATATGCTTGGGAGGCACCACTTACTGTTTATGAGCGTGTGTGTATGTGTGTGTAGCAGTTTTATAAACCATGCATGGCATTCAGGAGTGCCTTTGCCAGAAAGTAAGAATGAAGGGTCTCAAATCAAATCATTGCTTAAGACACCATAACTCCTAAATACAGCTTGGAGTGAAAGTGTCACAAAGTGGACTTCTCTTGGTTCTTTTGTCAAGAAAAGAAGCAGAAAGGATGAAAGTCTTGCAAGGAGTCTGCTGCCATGGACTTTCTGGCCAATTTTGCAGGCCAAAGACATTTGGGTAATGTTGGTATGAGCGATCAAATATTTGTATACGCTCACTTGAAAGAAACCCACACTGCAAACTCATGTTGTTTACCCATCTTTGTAACAGCATCTAGTCAGTCTCTACCCATTGACTAGAGTGATGGTGTATGATGATGAGAAAAGTTTATGATGGGGTGATATGGACAAAACCTTATTGATCATATGGTCTTACCGGGATCTTAAGGTGTCCATGTTAAAAAACAATTATCTTATTGTACACCAGTTTTATATCACTGGATTCTATGACATCACACTGGTAACACAACTGATGTAATGAAGTCTAGAATCAGGACCAAGCATCATACATGGTGAGTAGTGTTAGGAATGGAAAGTCATGGAGAAAAAAAACATTCCAGGTCTTAAAGGCAGGTGTAGATTAGGATCTGATTAATTTAAAAAGATCCATTCATAACCCACAATAAAACTAGAGCAGAAGAGTCTTTGTCAGTACGTGTTAATATTTTTTTTGCCATATGATGTCTATTTTTAGTTCCACTGATGTCAATGGTAGGTGATATAAAAATAGGGAACCGTAACAATTAAAAAAAAAAGTTATGTTAGAACTCTAGCTACAGTAACAATTGGGAGTAGTCTATATACAAGTGGGAAAGAAAAATGAACAAATGAATTAAATTTTAATTTCTCAGAGGGCAGAGAGCTCTGTGTCTCTTTTGAAGGTGGAAAGAAGAGGAGATGAAGGGTAAACAATTATTTTATTCTCACTGTAATTATTTGTGGTAATGCCTATAAGCCCTTGTTATGGAACAGGACCCCATTTTGCTAACTTCTGGACAAATGCAGAATAAGAAGATGGTGTCTAGCATAGGGGTCTCAAATATGTGGCCTGCAGGCCATATGCGGCCCCTAAAGCTATTTCCTGCAGTCTGCAATGACACTATTGTTCCTGATATTTGCAATATTGTTGTATGAAAAGGTTTCAGTGGCGCAGCCCTTGGACTAATATACTAGTCCTCATGTGGCCTGTACTAGTCTTCATGTGGCCCTTGTGGTGATTTGAGTTTGAGATCTTTATCAGGGCCCTTGGCCTTTGTGGAACTTTGGCCACTATTATGATCCACACAAACCATAATGAAAGACACTTTTTTTTTTTTTTTTTTTTTTGCATCTAGCTTATCTGAGAGCAAAAGGGAAGAACAACTATTAACTGTCAGCACACTAGCTCTTATTTCTTTCTATAACTTCCCTTTGCTGTTCACTGCTGACTGAATTTTACCCCAGTGCAGAGGGCTCACAGAAGGGGCTGTGCTCCATTTGAATCCTAAATAGCCTCTTAACATCAGGTTTGAGTCTTTCATAAGACCCTGTCTAAGTACTTCGTTCCAGGATGAATTTTCTCTTCTACTGCCTATTTTTGTTTCTATAGCAGGAGCGCCCAGAGATACCTTGGTGTTGGACACTTACATTCAGACAGTCCTTTAGATGCATTGGTGTTAGATGTTTTAAAACAGGGGTGTCAAACTTACAGCCTGTGGACCAGATCAGGATCACCAAGAGCACCAATCCAGCCTGCAGAGCTGCTGCCTGGACTGTGCCTGGGAGCGCTCTGTAGCAGAGCAGCAAACAGCAAAGATGGGCTGCTGGCAGAGCAGGACTAGGCGTGCTTCTGACTCACTCACGTGAACCGAGTCACAGCAAAAGGGAACAAAGGAAGTGTTCCAGCCAATCCCAGCTTGGCTCTGCTGTGGTCTGGTTACCAATCAGAATCTCAGTCACTGCAGGTTGAGCTGGGCTCCCAAAGAGGCACTGCACTGCCCCCCCACTCCACCTGTTCACTGTCAGTCCGTCAGTCAGCAAGCTAATCAGATTGACAGCACATTCACAAATCACAAATAAGAAAAGGACAAAGTGGGTGGGGCTCCCAACCAAAGGCCAGCCCGTTGAATGAGAGACAGTGTGTGTGTGGGGGGGTGGAGTCAGGTGCCCAGCCCGGTTGTGGCTGTGACTGAGACTGATTGCCTGCAACCATGTGGTAGGGGAAGTGGAATAGGAAGAGGACTGGAAGTCCAGGTTGCTGCACAGCAGGGGAAGGAGAAAGGGTTAGGGAGCCCATGCAGCCACGTGGCCTGCATCAGGTCTCCTACCCTTCAGTGTGGCCCCCCACATTGAATGAGTTTGACATCTCTGTTTTAAAACGTGTTGCCTAGACTCTCAGCTGGTGTAAATTGACATAGCCCCTTAACTTTGATCTGCCCCACTGCTTCATGACTGGTATCATGAAGTAATCTGATTGATAGCAGCCATAAATGAAGACCAAGCATATATAGAAAGCAAACAAGGAAAACAGATATATAAAATATATATATAAAAAACAAACAAGGAATCTTGTGGCACTTTTAAAGACTAACAAATTTATTTAATGATGAGCTTTCTTGAGAGAAAAATCCCACTTTGTTAGTGCCACATGACTCCTCACTTGTTTTGCTGAACTAAACTAACACAGCTGCCCCTGTGGAACATAAAAAGCAGAGATTATCATTGTTCTGTGTTTGTTCAGTGGCTAGCACAATAGGATCCTGGTAATACATATAATAATAATAACGAAATTTCTCTAACTGAAATTAACAAAGTATGTTACTTTTATTATATTCTACAGTTTCTCCAAGGAATGAATATTTGTTCATTCATTTATTTTATGTTACAAGGCTTAAATAAGAACATGAGAACATAAATTGTTGGATCAGACCAATGGTTCATTTAGCCCAGCATCCTGTCTTCTGACAGTGGACAGTGCCTGATGCTTCAAAAGGAATGACCAGAACTGAGCACTTTTGAATGATCCATCCCCTGTCATCTGGGCCAGTTTATCATGGCCAGGGTATAGGGAGACCCAGCGTAGGGGGGTTGCATCTCTGACCATCTTGGCTAATAGCTATTGGTGGGCTTTTCCTCCAGGGACTTATTTAATTCTTTCTTTAGCCCATTTATCCTTTCAGCCTTCACAACAACATCCCATGACAAAAAGTTCCATACGTCGATTATGTGTTGTGTCAAGTACTTCCTTTTGTTTGTTTTAAACCTGCTGCCTATTAATTTAATCAGATGTCTGCTAGTTCTTGTGTTATGCAAAGGGGTCACTAACACTTCCTCATTCACTTTCTCCATGCCATTTATAATTTTATAGACCTCCATCATATCCCCCCTTAGCTGTCTCTTTTCTAAGGAAAACAGCACCAATCTTTTAATCTCTCCTTGTATGGAAGTTGGTCCATGCCCATAATCATTTTTGTTGACATTCTCTGAACCTTTTCCAATTCCATTAAATCTTTTTTGAGATGGGATGATCAGAAATGCAAGCATTATGTGGATACACCATGGATTTATATGGTGTCATTATGGTATATTTAAATGTTATGTGTAAATACCTTTCTCTTGAGAAAAATATAAGCAAAATTGCTGAGAAAAATTCTCCAGAGTTATTTATCTGAGTAATTTTGTTGTCATTAATGGTGCTGCACACGTGAGTAAGGTCAGAAGGATTTAGTCTGATATTTGTACCAAAAATACTTTCAAAAAGCACTTTAGATGGAACAAGGAGTTATTTCATGGCTTTTGATATGATTAGAAATTAGTTTTTGCAGACATAGTGTTGAAGAGAACAGCTTTCATAAACGTGTTCAACAAAGCTTTATTCCTATTCAGACCAAGTTAATAGAAACAAAAATTAAAGGTAAAGTGTTTATTAAAGTACATATATCAACATATAATCTGTTTGCAAGTCAATCTAATAATAGCTTGCCACCCTTTAATTTTTTTATGATCAACTCTTAGTAAACATTAAAGAGTGAAAAACTATCAATCGAGGTGTTTCCTTTAGTTAATATAAAGTGCTAGATGTACTAAATAATGCTTTGATGAATTCAGCACCTGTTTCTGGCTCAGAATTTCCCTACACTTTAATCCATTGCTGAGCACTAAAATAGCTTTATTTTCAAAACCTTTCTAAATAAATAGCCTACGGTTCTTGGTGATCATGGCTGCTCAGAAAAGACTATTGCAAAGGACCAATGAAAGGCCCAGTTGAGTGCATGCTGGTAAGGCATTAGGCAGAGAGTTAGTCACATGATTCCCATTACAAACAATAGCACAGTAATTCTCCTTCATGCACTGCCTGAAGCAAGAGCTTATGCTGTGTATTTTACAATTATTGTCATTAAACATGATTTTGATGTGTCTAGGTGTTGTGTTCAGGTGTGAATGGTTTCTTTAGAAATAATAATTGTTTCTTTAGCAATAAAAGTCAAAGCCCCCATATAATTTCGCATTTTCAATTATATAAATTACCTTTTGATTTGACATCCCATAACTATTCATATTAATGGGAAAAGAGGCTATGATGAGCTTGTTTCAGTGATGAATCATGAAAGATGACATTTCAATAATAACTTTTTATTAGCAATCAATATTTTCCTCTCCTTCTACTTTATGACTTATAATTGTCCCATTCTTCATATTTTTGAGACCCACTTTAGAGCTTTTGCAAAAGACACCAGTGTAAAGCTACACCTGTCTGAGAAAAAAGAATTATTTTCTGATTTCTTATTCAAGAACTAGCACTTTTCTGCAAGTGAGATAGGGAACAGTGTACGACTTGCTGGATAATCATTTAACTCACACCCAGTTACTGGCTAACCCCAGATTCATGGGGCCAGATTCTGTGCTGTATCTGTGGGGTGCAGCTGTTCAGTAGTAAGGGAGAGAGAGAGAAGGCACAAAGCAACTGGTTATGGGTCCATGATCTTCAAGTTGGCTCTGTGTAGTCCCCAGTATGAACATAATTTACAGCAGCCTAGGTTATGGCCCACAGCATGCCTTCTGCCAGCCAGAGATTAGCAGAACTCAGTAACACTGTCATGACGCTCCCTTGCACACCCTCTATATACTGGGGTCTGCAGGAGTTTGCATGGGAGGAAGCTAGTGACTCTCCCTCGCTGAGGGGATCCCAAATCAAGGTATTCAGACAGCTTTCCTATTTCTTTGTGCCACCAAAGCAGCACCTATGGGCTGGAGCAGGGAGAAGAAAAACCTGGCCCAGAGTCTGTAGGATTGTGAGAAATTTTAGGATGTGACTAAAAGAAGGACTAACATGAGACCTGTGAAATTTTACTAATCTATGTGAAGGGTATATACACTGTATAGACATTTTGAAACTATTTATTTTATGTTTTACATCAGTGCAAGGAGGAATGGTGAAACTCACTGGCATTTAGCCTCAGGTGAGACCTCCCTCCCACTGAGATGTGTCATCTTCTGAAATCATACTTCTGCCTCCCTATAGAGTCTGAAGGGCATAGGTAGCAAAATGCTGGACTTAACAATGAGTTCAGTCATAGCAGTTGTCTTAATGTTTGCAGGGAAAACTCTGCTGTATCTATTTATGAACTGCTGCCTCATCATCACCTGTTCTTAATGCCAACGCACTCCCTGCAGCAATCGGCCAAAACATTGGGCCTTCATGTGCCAAGATGTGGAAAGTTAATTTCAACACCCTGATAATAACAACAGTGCTTAAAACTTTTGATCTTCAAAGTGCTTTACAAACATCAGCTAATTAATTAATCCTTAAACCAGCCTGCTGCGTTATTATCCCCATTTAGCAGATGGGGAAATTGAGTCAGCAAAGTTAAGTGATTTGCCCAAGGCTACAGAAGAAGTTGGCGTCAGAGCTATGATGTGGAATGAGGGGGAATTCCTGGCTATGACGCTGTCAGGGATATCATGGGGAATTCCTGGCCCCTTCTGCCAGGGCTTGGAGCAGTGTGGAGGCTTTCTGTAGCTGCTACTGCAAACTTGAAGCTGCAGAAACCTGTACTGCTGTAGCTGTAGTGCACTGCAGGAGGCAAGGGCTGGTGGAACTGCATAGAGGGAAATACACAGACCCCCAAGCCTGTCTGCAGAGCAGCACATAGACAGTAACCTGTGAGCTAAGCTCTACAATGTGCTCAGGTGAGAACTCCTGAAAACCAGCCTCTGCCATCCCACACAATGGATTTACTTATCTGGCCGTGGGGGGAGCAGGTTGGGGGGTGCATCTGTAGTTCCAAGGAAGAATACAGGCAGAAGAGATTGAGTTTACCTCTTTAACCATCTATGCAGATGTCAAAATTGACTACAGTTCATAATTAGACTCATTCCAATAGTCCTACCCGTAAATAGGATTCGGTGGCGATACTCCCTTGACTTGCTCAAAGAAAATTAGAGACTCCCTTGTTCAGGATCTGTAAAAAGTTTGGGCTGATAACCTAGCACCAATAAACAAAATCATAAGAAATGAATCTTGAGAAAGTATTAAGTACTGCCAGGTATCCAATGTGCAAGAGACAAAGGGTCTCATAGAAACTAGCAGTTTTAAGAAAAAGTCAAGTTTCCAATGGAAGTCTATATAGAGGGTCATGACAGTGAAAGAAGTGTTCTTAGGTTAATACAGTAATGTGGTATGAAATAGGAATCTAGGGATGATCAATAAAGTGGAATATTTCTTTGCAAGAAATCTCTCACCTTTAAGTGCCACAGGACATCTCATTTCTAAGTAGTTATGGGAACCATTTCTAAGTTACACCAAGAGGAAAGGTTAAATACAATAAAATAGCCCCACAAATTCATGAGACAAACACAGAGATCATCTAGGTACAAAACAAAAATTAAAGGAACATTACTTCTTTTCCAGTGTTTAACTTTTAAAAAAATCCACCCTGTGTAGTGAGATAGGCTATTTGTTTAAAATGGCAATAAACATTCTTTTAAATTAAAATATAAGACTGATGTGAATAATCACTACTGTGAATTAGGTCACTGTAGTGTTAAAAGCTAATGTAAAGAACAAGCAGTGGGAGCCATTTGTAGGGCACAAGTTTTATTGGTCAAAACCTCATGAAGTCTGCTATTATTTGTGAGTCGCATCTACTGGGACTTTATCTAGTTAACTAGCTGTTTACCTAAGTACAGAAAGATTGGTTCTGTAACAGAGAGAACATTCCCCTTCTGACCAATTAGGTAGTAAATGAGCATCAACAGTGGGAGAAGAAAGGCAGTAATTGTTGGTTATCTAAAAGAACACAAGTACACTTTGCTCATGGGGCCAAACTCTGTTGCATTCTTAGTCTTTTGCACTGCTCTGGTCATGCAAACGGGCTGGGTCTGACCCGCTGAGGAATTTCCTCATATGAAGAGGCTCTCAGCTGGTGTGGCCAGCTGTATGTTGCTCCTGGCATGACCCCCTCTGGCCGCAACATAAAGAGATGTGGTGGGTGTAAGGAGGACTATAGAAAGGCCGTGGCTGTAGCTTGCTGCCCTCTGGTGGTCCCCAAATGGCATACCACCTCCCGGGGACTTCTGTCAAGTAGCAGGGATCAGAAAAGCCTGGTGTTGCTGTATCCTACGCTGGGCCAGTGCAGCAAGCGACCAGGAACTCAGGGAGCCATTTTCTGTGTTGAACAAAAACTTGGTCAGCAGACTATCTGGATCATGATCATCTTATTACACTGCTGTGTCTGTAGAAGACAATATAACCACTGTGGCCCCTTATGCTTTACCCATGCTTTTAAAATATTTAGGCAGGAACTAGGGCCCAGATCAGAGTAAGGGTCTTAGCTTACAACCCACGGAACAACTGTGAAAGGCTGTAAAGGTGGCACAATCAGTGTGGTGTGGCTGGGCGTGACAGAAAAATGTCCAGAGGCAGCACGTTCCAGGCCAACCAGCAGGCACTTTGAGACATGGTGTTCATAGAGATGCCTGGGAAACAGACCCACAAAGCTGTAAATACAGATGTCCACTAGCCAAACATCCACCCAACATGGGCGCAGGGAATGCAACAAAGTGGAAATTCAGGCTGCAGAGCTTTCCAGGCTGAAGGCAATGCATTCTATCCCCTCACAGCTGTACAGAAACTGCCTTTGTAAAACCTAAGATAAATGTGACTGGTACAGATGTCAGGCTTTGCAGATAGGAAACAGGTTTCCTTGAGAGATCCATTGTGAGACCAGGTTAGCCGCATTTAGATTTGCTACTCTTCCTAGAAAATGCTACCTATGGTACTACAAGGTGAAAGACTTTAGCTGATATAAAATGACTGAAGTCATTATGTATAGGGTACCCCCTCTACACTCGTGCGTATACAAAGTTGCATGAGTGTTGTTGTGCCATAATGACCCATCCTTTGGCCACAGCTGAAGGCCATTCTGGCAGGAGATCATACGGTGCAAGCTGCACCTACTGAGTCCTACGGATCAGTAGTCCTCCAGGGCCATTCCCAGAATGCACTGATCTGATTGCAGACTGATCCTTACCCCAAGGTAGGAAGGTCCTGATCCCCCATTGCCATCAAGAGTAGCAACCTCTGCTGAGTACTTTAGAACAACTCCTCTGTGACCTCTTTTAATCAGCACATTGATCATGCATCACATTCCAAGAGCTGCCTCTTGGTCTGTGGCACACATGGGTGCTGATCATTGTCAGAGCATGTGGTGGTCAGAGTGTACTGTCAGTTGTGTTTGGTCCTCGATAACTTTGTCTGGCTTGGCTGGAACACACACCAGAACTGGGACATTTCAGGGAAGCTGGAAGAGGTGGACAGTCACTGGCCTCCATTGCAGAGTTGGGAGGAATGGGGCACCTCCAGCTGCTGTCTTGGAGGGTGAAGGATGCTGGGTCCTGCAGCAGCAGTGAGGTGACTGGTTTACCATGTTGATTCAAAAGTTCAGGGATGAAAATACACTCATGGTGTGACTTTGTTTCCCTGTCCCATTCAGTGCTGTTTCTTAGACACAGTGGCCAGACATTTTGATTAGGCAACGGAGTGAAGGAAGGGGTAGACATTTTCTGTGGATGTCTGTTCCTCTTCCATGGAGACTCCATCTGTTAGTATAAAATACACCTAGACTTACAGACTTTATGGCCAGAAGGACCCATTGTCAGCATCTCGTCTGCCCTCCGGCACAGTTCAGGCCACAGATCTTCACCTACCCCTATCTGTAACAGATCTACAACCTCTAACTGAGTTTCTGAAATCCTCAGATCATGAGTTAAAGATTTCAAGTTGTAGAGAATTTACTGTAGTTTAAATTAACACATGAGTGCAGATGGCAGAGAAAGGCAAATAAACACAAAACAAAACCAGCTTCTCTGCCAATCTGATCTGGGAAACATTCCATATCAACCTCAAAAATGGTGATCAGTTGAACCCTGCGTATGATGGCAAGACTCTTAGCCAGGCATCCAGGAAAGAATTTTCTGCAGCGACTCAGAGCCCTCCCCATTTAGTCCCCCAACTCCAGCCACTGGGGATTTTTGTGATTCGCAGTTGAAGAGGGACCACATGACATTCTAAGTAATCTCCTCATACTATCCTCACCAAAAATTTACCAAGCTCAGTCTTGAAACAAGTTAGTTTTTGTCTCCACTGCTCCCCTTGGAAGGCTTTTCCAGAACTTCACTCCTCTGATGGTTAGAAATATTCATCTAATTTCAAGACTAAACTTGTTGATGGCCAGTTTATATCCATTTGTTCTTGTGTCCACATTGGTTTTTAACTTAAATAACTGCTCTCTCGCTCTCCCTGTTCCAAAGGGGTAGTCATGTTAGTCTAGTTCATCAAAACAAACAAGGAGTCTGCTGTTATTTTTAAAGACTAAAAAAATTATTTATCACATGAGCTTTCATGGGAGAAAATCCCACTTTGTCAGAGTGTCTAACAAAGAGGGATTTTTCTCCCACAAAAGCTCATGTGATAAATAAATTTGTTAGTCTTTAAAAGTACCACTAGACTCTGTTCTCCTTCCTTGGCTGATTTATCCCACTGATATATTTGTAGAGACCAGTCACACCTCACCTCAGTCTTCTTTTGGTTAGGCTAAACAAGTCAAGCCCCTTGAGTTTCCTCTTGTAAAGTAGGTTTCCCATTCCTCAAAACATCCTAGTAGCTGTTCTCTGCACTTATTCCAGTTTGAATTCCTCTTTCGTAAACATGGGAGATAACATTGCACACATTAGTCCAGGTGAAGTCTCATCAGTGCCTTGCATAGTCAAGGGTTAAAGTGGGCCAGAACACCATTCCAGGGCCCAGTATTTTTAGGGGCTCAGCATTCTGGGCCCCCTAAAAACAGGAAATGGTGCCAGCATGCTGCATTCCAGGGGCCGCCATTTAAAAATAGCAAGCCTCAGAATGCAGTGTTCTGGTTCCATTATCTATTTTTAGGGGCCAGAACTCTGGGTTCCTAAAAATAGCAGGCCCTGGAATGGCATTCTGTCACGTTCCGGCAAGCGCGGGGGAAGGCATGCCTGGACAGCATGCACATGAGCAGGCTGCATGCCATATATGCCAGGGGTCTCAAACTCAAATCACCAGGAGGGCCACATGAGGACTAGTAGAGGGCCAAATGAGGACTAGTACATTAGCCTGAGGGCTGCACCACTGAAATGTTTTCATACAACAATATTGCAAATATCAGTAACGATCGTATTGTCGTGGGCCTCAGGAAATAGTTTTAGGGGCTGCATGCGGCCCATGGGCCGCGTGTTTGAGACCTCTGGTATATGCTCATGTATAAGCTGAGATTTTTGTGCCTGAAAATTAGTTTCAAAACAGGCACTTGGCTTACACATGGGTCAATACAGTAGACAGTACCAGCCCAGGAGTTTCACTGGGCTTGCTCTAGGCTGGAGCCCCAGTGTGGCCAGAGCAGCCATCTTGGGCAGTCAGCCTGGGCCAGGGTTCGAGTAAGGAGGGGATCCTAGCATCTGGAGTGGCCAGGTAAGGGGCCTGGGGGGGGTCAGCCTGGAGGTCAGGGTGGGACTTGGGGAGGTCACGGAAATGGTGGCAAGGCCTGAGGGTTGGAAGGGTCTGGGAGGCTGGGAAAAGCAGCGACAGGGGTTGGGGGGTGATGGAGAAAGGCATGGAATGGGTGCTGGGGAACAGGCAAACAGCAGCAGGGAATGGCGAAGGCGGCGGCAAGCAGGGGAACAGCAGGGGAAACAGACAGAGCAGGGAAGGGTGAAAGCAGGCAACAGCAGGGGGAACGGACAGAGCGGGGAACAGCGGGGGAACGGACAGAGTAGGGAATGGACAGAGCAGAGGGACAGTGGTGGGGGAGAGGGGAAAAGCAGCGGCAGGGGTTTGGGTTTAGAGGGGGTGTTGGGGACTCCAGGGGAAGACAGCAGTGCTGGGGGGGTTAGGGGCTGATGCCAAAGGGGAACCTTGGCTTATACATGGTTTACCAATTTTTGCCTGTTTTGGGGGCTCAGAATTGGGGGGGGTCAGCTTATGCAGAGATTGGCTTATACATGAGTATATATGATAGTTTCCTGGCCCAGCTTGCGGCTGCCTGTGAGTACTGGGATGGCCTGGTTTGCGCTGGGGGGTGGGTATTGGGAGCAGGGAGTGGATTCTGGGGGTGGTTATTGGGGGCTGGGGTGGATTTTGGGGGTGGGTATTTGGGGCAGAGGTGGATTTTGGGGGCAGGGGAATGGATACTGGGTCAATAGCTGGGGTGGGGCCAGGAGCTGGGGTCAGGGGCTAGGATGTGGGGTGCAGGAGCTGGGGTGTGGGGTGGGTGGGTGGGGAGCTGGCATTTGGGGGGGCAGGAGCTGGGGTGTGTGGGCCACCTGTGCAGGAGTGTTCCAGGGCCCGCCAAATTATACTTCAGCCTCTGTGCATAATGACAATGGCACTTCCCTATCTCTACTGGAAGTACTTCACCTTATGCCTCCTAGGATTGCATTAGCCTTTTTCTCAGCTGTATCAGATTGCCAGCTCTTAGTCTGCCTATAAAAAACAGTACACACAAGTCTCTCACTTTCTTTGTCACTTCCGACTGATACGTCACTAGTTTATAGCAAAAAATCTTGCTGTTTCCCTAAATGGATGAGCTTGCATTTTACAATATTAAATTTCATTCCTCTTTTATTACTGCACTTTTCAAGGTCGTCCAGATCTTTCTGTACGATATTTCAGTCATACTCCACATTGGCAGTAGCTCGCAACTTCATGCTGTCCACAAATTTTATTAACACATTTCCACTTTTTGTGCTAAGGTCATTAATAAAAATGTTAAATAAGATTATTCCCTAAATCAGTTTCTGAGGAACTATGCTAGTAATTTCCCTCTAGTCCAGGGGAAGGCAAAATATGGCCCGTGGGCTGGATCTGGCCTGTCTGACATCTGTGTCCAGCCACCATGACGCCCAGATAGGATTTGCTCCAGCTAGCCAACCAGCTCCAGGGCTGGGGCCAAAGGGAGGGGCTGGGCGAGTTTGGGATTGGAGTGGAGGGGGGCTGTCACCCGCAGGCCAGTTAAGGACCTTTTGCTCTACCCTGCCAGCAAGCTCTAGGGCCAGGACTGGAGGAGAAGAGTAGCTACCACTCCTCCTTACCCCAGCTCGGGGCTGGAGGACAAAGGGGCTGCCGCCTCTTTGCCCTGCCTGCTGGTTCCAAGGCTGGGGCTGGAGGAGATGAGGGGCAGGGACTCTGCTGGCTTGGGGCTGGAACAGCGAGTTACCACCTGTGAAAAAAAAATTTGGAGAGTGGCCCACATGGGAAAATCATTGCCCACCTTTGCGCTAGTCTGACTTCATTATGACCTGTTGTAGTCTCCCATTTATCCAGTTCCTTACTCACCTTTCAATTCTCATGTTAATCCCCATTTCTCCAACTGAACTGATAATTTCTCATGTAGAACTGTGGCAAATGCCTTACTGAAATCCAGCGAGATTAGACCTACTGCCTTTTCTTTGTTTAAGAAATGACTTATCTTCTTAAGGAAAGATCACTTTGGTCTACTGTTTGTAAAGCCATGTTATATTTTATTCCAATTACCATTGATTAGGATGGCTATGTTCCCACACAGAGGGCTTGTTTCAAAACAAGATGTTTTGAAACAAGCTGTTTTGAAACAACTCTTTATTTCAAAACACCTTATTTCAAAAGACTTAGCACCCTGGGAGGAAGGTCACATGTTGTTTCGGAACACTTTGTTCCAAAACAACATGTCCGCACAGGGCTCTTTCGAAACGAGCTGTTTCAAAACAACCTTGTTTCACGGGGAAACCAGGTTTAAGCTGTTCTGAAAGAACAGCGGCCATTTTGAAACAGGTGGTTTGCTTGTTTTGAAATGGCCGTGCATCGTGTGGCCATGGCATTTCTTATTTTGAAACAACTTTGTTGTTTCAAAATAAGAATGCTGTGTGAACACACCCGATGTGATTAGCTGCTTTTCTTTCCAAATTTGTTCCAAGATCCTGTATGCAAATAAGGTCAAATAAATGGGTCTGTAGTTTCCCAAATCACCTTTTTTCCCTTTCTTAATAATAGGTACTATATTAGCAATTCTTCAGTCATACAATACAAGCCTGGAGTTTATGGATTCATTAATCCTTGCTAGTGGGTTTGCAATTTTGTGTGCCGGATCCTTAAATTTTCTTGGATGAAGTTTATTCCGCCCCCCCCCCCCCCGGTAGGTCTTGCTAAACTGTTTGAATTTGACTTCCACCCCAGATGTGGTAATTTCTACTTTCATTTCAATTAGTCACCCTGCCACTATCCCTAAGCTCCTCATTGCTGTTACAAAAAAATGAGGCAAAGTATTCATTTAGGTGTTTGGCCTTTACTAGATTATCCTTAATTTCCACCACATCCTCAGTGTTTAGGAGTTTGAAATCTTTTTTTCTTTTTACTTTTATTGGCACAGAACCTTTTACTGTTGGTTCTAATTTCCTTTGCAAGGTCCAACTCTGCTTGACTTTTGGCAGTTCTCACTTTATCCCTGTGCTTTCTCACCTCCTAGAAGTAAAGCCTCCATTTCCTTAAGCATCTCTCTCAGCCTGGCATAGTCTCCATTGGTGCATTCCAGTGAGATACTAACTGTATCATTTCTTACTATGTGAAGGGCAATCAGTAGGTTATTTCCAGATCTCATTAGGATCCTTCTTAGCCTTAACCCTACATCCTATATTTTAGCTCCCAGCAAACACCACATTCTCGGCTGCTGCTGAGGCGGTGAATCTTCTGATCCTGTTCCCCTATGGGGAAGGGACTTGTTGGCATTAAAGTGTACAGACACTCTCCACAGCACAAAACCATGACCAAAGGTGTCAACCCCAAGCCCAGAACCCAGCTGTCTACTTTCAGTTAGTAAATTAACGTCTGCTGCCAGGATAAAATTCCACTGACGTATGTTGTAATAAAAGCATGAGGTAATGCTCTATTGAGCTTTTCCAAAAGTACCATGGTGTTCTTGGCACAGTCCTATGCCACCTTCAGGCTTCATGATGATTCACAATGGGTGAGCAAATAGCGGCATGAATCTCCTTTCTTCTGGGAACCAAGAGTAGTGTGCAAATGGGTTGGATCTGGTTATCTGTACAAGCATTGAAAAACAGATCTGTCCTGTGCCCCCCTTGCTCAGAAAGTCTTCACCTTAGCTTCACACATGTTGTGCGATACACAACATGCCACAATAATATGAACAGCACTGGCTACATGAACATCCAAACAGGTCCACAGGCATTGCCAATGAGCTTTCAGATGCTCCAAGATGCACCACAGTACCATTCTGCAGTCTACAGTTGAATTCTCTGTTTCTTGGGTTGGCATTTTAGGTATGATTTCATGAGTCATGTGTAGCGGGGCTTTAGTATTTTGAGGAGCACAATCTTTTGGGGCATTTGCAAACTGATCTTTTGTGGTATCCAAAAAATAGTAAAATTGCCTAAAGAATGGTAACCATAAGATATTGCAGATGTCTGAACAATAGCTACACCACAAAACATAAGTATGATAGGTGTCATGCTAACAAGTTGTGTATGTGACTTTTAAGAGCCATTAAAATGTCAGTGCAGAAAGACCACAGGATGTGATCTATGTGTTCTGTCTCCTTACTTCCACGCCCTTTTCCCATAACCCACTTCCAATAAGGAAATTGATTGCCACTGCTACTGCAAGTGTTAATGAAAAGAGAGTGAATAAATTGGTTAGCCTGTTTGTGGAGGGGAAAAGAAAAGAGGGCCTTCTGAAGTCCAAAGATGGACCTTATCTAAGAGAAGATACAGAGAAAAAGATCATCTGAAGTAGAACCTTGACTGGCCAGCAGAATCCAGCTGGAGATTGTCATACCAGCTGGTGAGCTTTAGCTTTACTGCTATATGCATTTGTCATTTATTCATGCTTAGCAATTATTATAGCAGCAGGTTAATAAAGATGCTCTCCTGGAACATATTGAACATCTTTTGAACTTTGTTAGATAAAGTCAGGGTGGGGGGAGGAGCTGACAGTTGTCCTTAGAAGGAAACTGAGGAAAACCATTTAAATCTCTGTTCAGTGTGCCTCATGGGAGGGAATCTGATGGGTCTATTCAATAAGCTCTTTCGGGATGGAAGATTTGAATTGCAGGCAATGAGCCCTCAGGGGAGGGAACCTGACCTGCTGACCCAAGGCAAGGGTAACACATGTTAGGCGCCAGTATGCAGGGTCCCACAAAGTAACTGTGTGGATAGAAACAGCATATAGACCAGGAGTGGCCAAACTTATGGAACTCAAGAGCTGCACAAGTCGATTATTAAACCTTTGATAGCCGCACTGAGGCATATAACCACATACTTTTACCTACTTCAAAATTACTAAGTTTAAAATTCATTGTGCATGTTAATTTTATCATAAAAACAGGGCAAATATTGATCCTACTAATTTCAGATTCTAATAATTACTTAAGGTTACCATGAAAACTAGGCCTAAACAGTAAAAACTTAGTTGTTGCTGGACATAGAACACTGCAGGCTAGTGGCAAGTTTTTTAAAATCTTGGCAGTAACTTGTCAATGCAGACGGTAAAAGGTCTCTCAGGTGCTGATCTCTAAGTATTGTACAATATTCCAATTTAACAGATTTCATTGTGGAATACAATGCTTCACAGCAATTAGTTGTGCCAAATACTGAAAGTAATCTACATTCAGTTTTAAACTTTTCTCCTTTGTATTTTCATTTCTTAGTATTCCAAGTCATGTGTAGGTCTTGTAAAACACAATTTCATTTTAACAATGAGTAAACTGCATTAGGGCCTAGGAGAAAATCAAAACATGCCACGGCTACCCCAACCATGCCGCCCCCCCCCCGTTGCGGCTTCCCTGCCCTCTCTTACCACGATGCCACTTCTCTGCTTTCCCTGATCATGCTGCACTTCTGCCCCCATCCCCGATCATGCCACCGCTTCCCTGCTGGCTCCAACTTTGCCATGTTTTCCCAATGTCTCTGACCATGCTGCTGCTTCCTCAACCATGCTGCCGCTTCCCAGCTGTACCTGACCATGCTGCTACTTTCCTGCCAACCCCAACCATGCTGCCACTTCCCTGCTGGTTCTGACCATGCTGCTGCTTCTCTGCTGTCCCCGCCTGTTGCACACTTCTCCCTCCTCTCTCCCACCATGCCACCCTTCCCTGCTGTGCTCTTCCACAAACCACATTTTTTCTTTGAAGAGCCGCATGCAGCTCATGAGCCACAGATTGGTCACACCTGATGTAGACCTTCATCACTTCCAGGGGAAAAAGTCCTTTCTTTCCCCTCCAAAGGCACAGTCCTGACATCTTGAGCACCCTGGCAGCATGGGCCTTGCCAATTGGTCCAACACTGGTATCCGTGAACTGACCACCTGTGTTCCATGAAGTGTTGGAGAATGAATGAGTAGTAACTTTTTGGTTCATCTATTTACTGGCCCCATTTAGTAGGCAAAATATAGGGATGTGTGTTCCATCATGGCCCCCCTCCACACTTCAGAAACACTTCCCCTGAAGTGCTACTATAATTTTAGGTGCTTCACTTATTACAATCATCCATGGGTAGATGACAGGAGTGATAGCATTGCAAACCAGCAAGTCAACTAGCACCACAACAACTGACTTCCCAAACCCAAACTGTCTGCAACTGATTGTTAAGTTCTGCAGCCACTAGTCATCACAGAATCATAGGGGCCATGACAGGTTGTTGCGTCCAGTTCCCTGCACTCATGGCAGGACCACATACTCCTATTAAACCATCATTGACAAGTGTCTGTCTAACCTATTCTTAAAAACCACCAAAGTAGGAGATTCCACAACCTGCTGAGGAAATTTATTTAAGTTATTAATCACCTGGATAGTTAGGAATTTTTCCCTAATGTCTGGGCTGAACCTCCCTTGCTGTAATTTAAACCCATTGCTTCTTGTCCTATCATCTGTGATTAAGGAGAATAATTTTTCTCCTTCATAACAACCTTTTATGTATTTGAAAACTGTTATCATATTCCCTGTCAGTCTCCTTTTTTCTAGACTAAACAAACTCAGCCCTTTCAGTCTTCCCTCAGAGGTCAAATGTTCCAGACCTCTAATAATTTTTGTCACCCTTCTCTGGACTTTCTCCACATCCTTTTTGAAATGAAATCATCCTAGGTTTCTAAGATAATGTGGTCTTACATCAAACCATGGTGGTACTAGAAGTCTCAGTCCACCTGTGGGCATACCATTGCATTCAACACATCCGTACCACAGGACGCCAGAGGATTTTCTTTCACCCACTTGGTCAGCCATCGGTGACATCTCAAGTGTTTCTGGATCCATTTTGTCCTTTACCCACTACAAGTTCACAGGAACATTTGTCCTGCAAGAAGTAGCAGGAACTGAACCACAACATCACGAACTTGTTCTGTGTCTGAAGAGCAGTTTGGTACAAGGGAGAGGTGAGCAGGAGCTGCTGTTGCCAAACACATGAAGGCCACATACAGCATCGGCACCACACAGCCAGATACCAGCGTGTCTCCTGTAAGTCAAAGGACTCTGTAATACCATCTGTGAAATGGTAGGCTATTGGCATGTATCAAAAAGGGGCAGTATGGATGTGGTTACAAGCCTGTGCTCATCATATACCCATGTCCAGCACAGCATATGTGGGCACTCAGTGGCAATGTCTACTCTATAAAAGCTAAGTTGACTTTATTAATAAAGTCTACTTAGAGGCCACTTTATTAAGTTGACTTAGCGAGCCTACCCTTCTCTTAAGTCAACTTAACAAAGTTGGTTAAGTCAACTTAATAAAGTGTCCTAATAAAAAATGTGTTTGCTTAAGTTGACTTTACTAAGTCGACTTAAGCAGACACATATTATTACATGGGGCTTCTTAAGTCAACTTAGATGGCCACATTGCATTAAGTCAACATAATAAAGTTAACTTAATGCCTAAGTTGACATCAAGAGTGACAGTTATTAAATCGACTTCAGGAAGGCCTTTAGTTGACTTAATGAACTCTAAATATGGCCAGAGCTTTGCTTAAGTCAGCTTAAGCCTCCTTATGTTGACTTAAGCCAATAGTATAGATGTACCCAGTGGATGGGGAGTACATTTGCTAGTAGCATATGGACAACTACCCAAAGAAGTATGCAAGTTTTGACATAGTCATAGAGTGACACACTCATAATACTGGGGAAAGTTAGTACTTTCAGAACAGACATACAGTGTTTCTTTGTGCCTCCATGGATGGAGACATTTTTCCATATATAGATTTTAATGGTATATTAGAGCTATATGGAGCTTAGTATATTTATGCTTGGAAAGAATGGCTCATGCTAGTGGTAAATACTAACAGACCTGAAAGTTTCCTTTGTGGGCATTAAAGGACTTCACAAAATTTTTAGTAACTGGCCAATGTTCCCTCTAAGGCCCACCGGCAGCTGAGCAACTCCTGTTGCTCGCTGCACGGGGCCCCCCCACCCCCTGCGCGGGCCCGATCCTGCCGGCCCGCCTCCCCCTGCTTACCTTGCATGGCCCTGCCACAGCTCCTGGGCCAGAGAAACACTAACAAAGCATGCTCAGATATTCTGGGCATGCTCCATTAGAGCTTCTGTGGGCGGGAGTTTTAATAACTCCCTGCCCCACAGGAGCTGTGAGAAGGGCCTCTGGCTGCCCGCTCTGCGCGGCCAGCAGCCTTCCCTGCATGGGGGGGCTTGGCGGGCTGCGTGGCCGCGCAGCTTAAAGGGAACAGTGTAACTGGCTAGCTTCAGTATCATGGTACTTGCATGTTTCTCTATAAAGATAAAATACAGTAAAGGCTACTAACATGCATTTGGCAAGCTCACTGAAGAGAAAAAAAGATTTTCCATTTGCAGATTTGTCTTTTAAGCAAAAGGAAAAAATTAAGCCATCATTTACACTCTGCGTTGTGTGATAGAGTTTCCTGTAATGAACCCTGACAGTTCCATGTTTAAATGTATGCTGTGTATTCTTGTTCCTTAAGGGTTAAAGTAGACCCCATCAATAAATAATGGATGCATTTTTAGAGCACTTTGCTAAAGACAAGAATGGCAGACAATATCACAAGGCTGTCAAATCAGATTAAAGTCCACGTGCTCTGAGTAATCTGTGGGGGGAAGTAACAAACTGTATTTTTGTCAAGTCTTAAACATATTTTTCAAAAGCTGATTGGCTGAATGGATATAAGAGTCCACAGTTGTTTTCTTTCCCTCTCTTTCTGATAGGCTTCACTTTAAAGTACTACTTACAAAATATCATTGGTGAGTCATGTTTGCCATATAAGTGAAAAGTATCCTCCCTCTTAGGGTATGTCTACACTTAGAAGGTATTTCAAAATAAAGAGGCTTATTTCAAAATAACTTTTTCCCTGTCCATGCAGGTATTTTGTTATTTTGAAATAAGTGTTTCTTCATTCTGAAATAATGAAGCACTATTTTGAAATAACAAAAGCTGCTTTTATTTTGAAATAGCACTTACCTCAAAATTATTATTTCAAAATAAGCCAGGGGTCAGCAACCTTTGCCAACCCCTGTGCTGGTCCTTCCTCCCTGACCCTCAGCTGGTGCCGGCAGCCACCTCCACTGAAGAAATGTGGCGGCTGCCTGAAAATTCAGCAGCAGTCACAGCTGGGGTGGGAGCACTTCTCAGGCATGCCACGGAAAGAAGTCATCCAGAGTGGCTCATCTTGGAGGGGTGCCTGGGGATGGGGTCCCCAGGCATGCCGTTAAAAGAAGCAGCTCCTTTCAGGGGTTCCCAGTCATGCTGCAGAAAGAAGCTGCCCAGAGTGGTTCTTTGGGGAGCATCACACTACAGAGAGGATCATTCCAGGCATCTTTTTTCTGTGTCACATGGAGGCATAAGCATGGGAGGGACCCCCTGTGTTGCAGCTGCACTCGAAGGAAGCCGCCCAGAGTGACTTTTGGTGGTGGGAGTGGCAGTGTATGTGGTACTTCAGAGGGTACTGTGTGCTACTCTGAATGGGCTTGCGTGCCACTGTCAGCACACATGCCAGGGGTTGCCTACCCCTGAAATAAGCCATTCTAAGCCGTGGAATAGGCTTATTTTGAAATAATGGCCCTATTCTTTTTCCTGCCTTCCCTTGTTTCAAATTAGAGAGTCTAGTGAAGATTCTCTATTTTGAAATAATAACTCCTACTTTATTGCAAATTAGAGCATTTGCACTGGACTCCTAATTTGAAATAGTGCTAGTTTAAAACAATTACTTTGAATTAAAATTAAAGTAGTTATTTCAAAATAATTATTTCTAATTAATTTTGTAAGTGTAGACATAGCCTTAGATAGCACTATTTTCAATGTATCTGTGTACAGGGAAGTTTTGATAGACCAGTAAAAGGACCAGAGACCACTTGATAATGTGATATAGTTCATCATGCTTCTTGCTAGCAGCATGCAACGTTGGTAAGCCTTTCTGCAGGCCTGTGTAGCTTTGGCATGGCTAAACCAGGAGAGAGGAGAGTCTCCTGCTGAGCCTTTGCCTGATTCCACACCCTGAGGCTCTGGTGGAAGTGCTGGGATTTGTGTTTTAGGAAATGATCAAGAGGCTAATCTGTGCACGCCCTCTAGGTGATATTTTGTCCAGTTCTGTAGGAATGCATCTAGTTAATTAGTAATCAGTGCTATGGCAAACTTAGGTCTAGCTTGAAATTGTCAGCCCAAAAAGTTTTTTTTCTTGCCATGCTATTGTTTTATAACAGGGATAAATGGAAGGGAGAAACTTGGACTCTTTGGGATCTCTTCTTGGACACAACTTTGAGATCTGCCAATGACATCTGGAAGATCAGGCCAGTTGGAAAGCCACTTCTTCCACTCAAAGCCTCCCCAAACTTTGGTAATTATTGAGGGATGACGGTTGGGATGTTTTACTAACATGCTGTGGACCTAAGTACATGCTTGAACCTAAGTAAATTATAAGCTTTAAAGTAATGGCAGTCTTCTATTCTATCTTTTCTCTTGGTCCATCTATCAGCTGGATGGCCATGCCTCCAGATTTATTTTTTCACACCATCTCACACAGAGTAAAGTTACCAAGAGCTTTGGCAGAACCATAAGTAACACATGTGCACAAAAAACCATACAATCCATGTATATTGCCGAGATTGCTCAAGTTTGCTACTTACGATGCCTTGAAAACTGTTGTTTTTACATTCTCTGCTGAGATTCCGTGGTACATGCTTGGTCACTTGAACAAAGGGTTCATTCCGGATCATCACATGCTTGGACCAGGAAAATGAACATACATCCCTCTGCCAAACTGGATTAATGCTACAAAAGTCTGTAAGCTACATATTAGTTGAGCTGAGGATCTAGAGATTGAAAAAAGAATCCTACATAAATGAAAAAGTAGTACATGTACAGAACAGAATCTTATCATGCTTAAAACAAACAAAAGAATGAATAAAAATCAACAGAGATGAATGAATGGGTTCTGGAAGCAAGGATAAGCAAATCTTCACCTCTGTCTGCTCCATTTGGGTCAATAATACGTCTTTCTCTTTTCCAGATCTTACTTTTTCTAAAATTATACTGAGGTGTCAGAAGATCTGGACATTTTTGTTAAGGCCTAATGAGGTCTTCCAGCCTCATGTGCTATTGGGCCTTACCAGGGCCAGAAGCAACAGTGCACTTCAAACATAAACAAGATACAAGATTTGAACTTTATGGGCAAGCAAAGCTCACAAATGAGATAATGAAGAATCTTTGATTGAATAGCACCTAAGCTAGGGACTCTTGGAAGTCAGGATTCTAAGGACTTGGTGATCAGACCACATGCTGAACATTGAGTGACATTGATGCTTGAAAGCCAAACTGGGATCAGAAACAGTAGCTGTGGATTCAGGGAAAGGAAAGAAAATATTTTTGTTGGGTTGGGAGGAAGTATGGAAAGCGAGAGTGAAGTGGCAAAGAATCTGGTGGAGAAACAAAAGGAAAAACTCAAAGATAACTCTGGATCAGCATCCGAACTTTGGGTGATTTCTGAACCTTCACTATCCTCAAAGAAGCATTGAAAACAAGGGACTGACCTTAAGAAGAACTCCAGATATAGGTCAAGACCCAACGGTCCAATTCTGCTGTAAATCCTGAGAAGCTCTGTTAATGTCAGGGAAATAGCTCTGGATCTGCACTGGTAGAAGTGGGAGCAGAATTTGTCTCTATGTATGTATGGTGGATACAACTAAAACCTCTGATCAAACACACCCAAGATTTGAAATCCTTGTCTGAATCGGAACTTCCCCACAATTTAGAATGTTTGAATTCATTCTATCATAGTGTTTGAGTGGTGAATTAGTAACCAGATCTGAGGTTTTTGTTTGGGCTGGTCCATCACTAGTAAGAATAAAACCAAAACTCTTGAAGCAATCACAGAAATTCACTTACCTTTGAAAGGTACGTTCCAGACAGTCTGTTTGTTGTCAATAACTTGCTTCCTTATTGGGAAAGAAATGAAGCCTAACATTTTGGAAAAGTCAAAAAAGGGAAGCCCTTAATTTTAGTTTATCTTGAAGACTGAAGCATTTGTTGAAGAAAGAGGGAAAGATGAAAAGCTAGGAAATGACTTTTAAAAACTGACATTTTCTGTATATCATTAGCTATAATAAAGCCACTGTTCTGCTATAGTGCTTAAATTATATCTAATTTCATTGCTTTAGCTTCAGTGTTACAAACACTTCTGCATTGGATTAATGAAACACATACCTGACAAAAGTCCTACTGATTTCACCCATTGTTACGTGCCTGTATAAATGTTAGCAGGCTTGGAGTCAACACCTGTAACTTTGCAGTATTTAAATACACAGTCCCCAGATTCTTCAAGTTTAGGTAACAAATCTTGTTAACTAGGAAGTTCAGATTTCAATGCTGCTTAATTCAAAGATCAACAAAAATATCTGAAGTATGTCACTGTCTCCAAGATGAAACATAATGTCACGGCATATCTCTCATTTAGGCCCCCATCTAATAGAACACTTAAATGTCTGCTTAAACACATACTTAAATGCTCTGCAGTGGGGAACGAGTAAGGTTACTGTGCTGTTTTCTGGCATAAGATATAGACAGGTCTCAATTATTTTTTCAGTTCAAAGGGACAGTAAACATTACTTCTTCTTTTCCTGGCCATTGAGAATTATAAGAAAAATCTTAAACAACAAGAGTCCTGTGACAGCTTATAAACTAATAGATTTCTTCAGACATAAGCTTTTGTGGGCTCCAACCCACATCGTCAGATGCATGAAGTGGACACTACAGTTGAGAGGTATATATACACATGCACAGTTGAGAGGTATATGTGCATATACACAAACACAAAAAAAGTAAAAGCTTGCATATTTTCATTTGCTAAAAATCTACTACAGTTTAAAATAAGCCCAATAAACAATTATATAAATCTGTGAATATGAAAATTTCTACCACGCATATAATCAGCTGCTTAAAATGCCAAAGATATTAACATGAAACGTAGACACTGAAATGCATTTAAAGATTTTTAAACAAATAAAAGCAATCATTAACAAATGACAACTAGTACAGTAAAGGGCTGAGAATATGCAGCATTACCAGTAAAAAATAAAATAATTAACAAATAATTCATTAATGCAGGGGGAAGAAAATCCTGCCTTAAAGTAAGATTTTAAATTATTTCAGCTGGACTTTATCAGGTTATTCAAGACAAAAATCTCATCACCGGAACAGATTTGTCAGGTAATTTCACTTGCAAACTTGTTAGAAAATACTAAAAATTTACAATACCATAATCACCTGGCAGAAATGGAAGAATATTGATATAAAAATTCTGGAACACAAATACATAAGTGGTACAGAGAAACATGTGGGTTATACCTACAGTATGTAGAAACACTAATTCAATATTCATCAGTAGTCCATCCCCTGTACTTACTATATTGGAAATACCCTGAGTGCTGCACTGACTGAGGTCAAATACTGAACTATAATCGCTGCCCAAAGACATTTATCAGCTATGAAAAAGAGAATGCCTTGGCATAGAAATGCATTCTACAATTCTAATTACAGATGGATGAAGCTGGAAAAATTCCAATTCCAAACAGATAAGTATCTTTGAACTTTCTCAGCATTCAAATTTGAGCTCACAAAAATAGATTTTACAGCGAGATCATTGCAACAGCATTTAGGCCCTGGTCCTGGGAAGACTTGCACTGATACTTAACTTTATATACATATTAGAGGCACCAGAACTACACACAGGATATAAGGTTAGGCATGACTAATGCATCTTTGTAGGATTCATAGCTGCCAAGGACAGAAGGGACAATGGTGTTCCTCTAGTCTGACCTTCTGTGCAACACTGGCTATTGAACTCCATTGAATTAATCCTTGTTTGAACCAGAGTATATCTTTTAGAACACCCAATTTATATTTTAAAATTTTCATTGAGGGAGCCTCTGTAATTTGTTCATTATCTTCACTGTTTAAAATTTGCTCCTTATTTCCACTCTGAAGTTGTCTATTTCCAACTGCCAGCCATTGGCTCTTGTTGTATCTTTGCCCGCTAGACTGAAGAGCCCATTATCAAATTTTTATTTCCTAGGTGGGTCCTTACAGACTGATTAGTCATCTGTTAACCTTCTTATTTAGAGGAATACATTGAGGTGTCTGAGTTTGCCATTATTAGGCAAGTCGTTGTACTCATTTAATCACTCCTGTGGCACTTCTCTGAATTTAGGATTTGTCTTAATGAGGAAATTTACTGGCATGATTATACTGCTATTACGGTCAGGAATTTTTCAACAGAACATTTTTCATTGGAAAATGCTGATTTGTTGAAACCAAAAATTTGCAGAAATGGCTTGGATTTAATGAAACTTCCATTGTCAAAAGATTTTGGTTTTGTTCCCCTGCAAAATGAAAACAACTTTCAAATTCTTGAAATTTTTCACATAATAGAATTGTATTCCAGCCAGCCCTAGCCACTATAATTATCCTAGTCTCAGAGCACCAGCTTGGGGGAGTTATACTGTATATCAATAAAAGACTAATTATTCAATAAAATTCCTCAGGTAGACAAGCTGTTAAATATTATGATGACATATGCTTTAGAAAAATAAATAGATTTTGCCCATCTACTTATATTTAAGGATGGACATATTATAAAGAGCATTGATCTTATTTCTACCAGACCTAAAGGCCTTAACCACTTTCCAAAGCTTGGTCATATTTAGATTTGCAGTCCTAACGGAGCAAGTTAGAGAGTTCTAGGCTCTATATCCCAGTTTGAATGGATCTAAACTTTTTAGAACTAAAGCTGCTCAAAGTCTTTCTGTTGAAAAGAGTGAAAAGATTTTTTTTTACCTGAAATGCTATCTTGCCCAAATAAAACATTTTTTTTGAAAATTTTCATTTTTTAAAAAAATTTGCCACTGGAATGGGTGTTGTTTTCCCTCAGTTTTTTTCATTGAAAGCATGATTTTTTAAAATGGGAAATAGCAAAAAGTAAAATTTTTGACATTTTCCACAGGAAAAAAGTGGAATTTTTGTCAGAAAGGCCTAATTCTTCCTAGCTACTATTTAAAATATGTATATCATGCCATAGCTGAGCTTTATGCTTTACATGATAGTTAAAGATACACTGTTTCCCTTTAGCGCTCATAATCTGATTTCCACAAGAAAGGCTATTAAGGGGGATGGGGATAGTGAGACTGAAATACCAAGGATGATGCGTAGGGTAGTGTTTAAGCTCAGAGCTCTTTGGGGCACGGACGAGCTTTTTGGTCTATTTTTGTACAGTATCTAGCACAATGGGGTTCTGATCATGCCAACATCTCCTAGGCACTATGGCAATGCAAATAATAATGTCTGGTCCCTCGGCCAATATGGCCTGAATTAAACCAGCAACTGCCACAGCAGAAGGCATAAGAACCTACAGCTTGAGTGAAAGTCAGAGCCTCTTGTAACATCTCATACCCTAAGTGGTTTGGCACATAGGGAAGACATAAAACATACATTTACCTGTGGGTTACACTTGGACAGCACAGTAAGTATCTGGTTAACTCCCTATATTTTTGTTGTTGTGTATAAGTACGTTGTTAATGTACTGTATTTATAGGGAATTTAAAGCCTGCTATTGGAGGGAATTACAAAAAGGCAGGGTTTTAGCAAAGAGTTGAAGCACAAGAGAGACAGAGAGAGACTGGATGGCGTACCTAGGGAAATTTCCCCATATCTTATGGGTGCTTGGATTGCTAGCTTGGGCCCATCTCTTTTTTGGTAAATTGTTTCTAGTATTGCCTGAGTAAATAACAAAAGGAGTTGGTGAGGAAGTCATTAACGTAAGTTATCTGAAGTTCAAGATTTTCAAAGGCAATTACTAATTTTGGTTGCTTTGTTTGTTTGCATGCCCATTTTAAACATTCTAGAAGGACTACAAGAGTCCTGTGGCACCTTACAGACTAAGGCCATATCTGCACATAGCCTGTTAATTCTTATTAACATAGGTCAAACTAATTAGTTCAACCTAATAAAATTTTATTCGAATTAACATGTCTGTGCTGCAAAATCAGGGTTGAATTAGAATGTCCATGTACAGGAATTGCTAATTTGACCCAGGAGGGGGGAACCATGGTAAGTGTGGCAAAATGGCTGCCAGGATGGGCCATTCCCACAGCCAATGCCATAAAAGGGGGAACTGACTTCACCTCCTCTGCACACTCTGGCAGGTAAGGAGCCAAGCAAGGCATGGCCCATGCCTAGCCAGCTCTGCTTGCCACCCTCGTGCCCAGCAGTCACTCAGCCTCACACACAGCACTGTTGGGGTGGAGCATACTCTCCCTGGACAGCAGCAGCACTGAGGTGGACAGCAGTACTGCCAGCATGCTGGCTGTGCAAGCAGCCACTGTCACCCAGCCACACTCTGTACCCTGTCACGTGTGGGTACTGGAAACTAGTGGCAGCTGGTGGGAAAGGGTTGTCCTGAGGGCATGGGATGAGGAGCAGTGGCAATGCAACCCGCACATGACGAGGTGGACCTTCATGGAGCTGGTCAGAGAGCTCGGCCCAGTCCTCCAGCACAGGGACATGCACATGCAACCTGCACTCCCAGTGGACAGGCGAGTGGCTATAGCCGTGTGGAAGATGGCGACCCCTGAGTCTTATAGCTCTGTGGCACACCACTTCAGGGTCTGGAAGGCCACTGTGGGCGTTGTGCTGAAGCAGGTCTGCAGGGTTATAAACCTGGTCTGTTGGCCCATATTGTCGCACTGGGCAACCTGGAGGACACCTTAAATGGGGTCGCCGCACTTGGATTCCCAAACTGTGTGGGAATCCTGGATGCCACTCATATGCCAATCAGACCCCTTGCACAGCGTGCAGTGGAGTATCAGAAAAGGAAGGGGTATCACTCCATCCTACTCCAGGCCCTAGTAGACCACCAGGGCATTTTTACTAACATTTATGTTGGCTGGCCAGGGCGGGCACATGACTCATGGGTGCTCTGAAACTTGGTGCCCTTTAGGGGCATGTAGTCGGGCACCTCTTTTCCCCCCCAAAAGTTTATCATTGGGGATGTGCAGGTGCTCCTCTTGCTTGTCAGGGGTGCAGCCTATCCACACCTGCTGTGGGTAATAAGGCCATTCGCAGTACACCACTTAGACGAACACCAGGAGATCTTCAATAGAAGACTGAATAGGCACTGGCACGTTGTGGAGCGGGCTTTCGGGTGGCTGAAAGTGAGGTGGAGGTGCCTGCTGACATGCCAACGCCTCTCTGAGGACACTATCCCAGAGGTCATTAGTGCGTGTGTGACCCTTCACAATTTATGTGAACTGTGGGGGGAGAGGGCCCCCATCACCTGGGAGACTGAGGCCAAGCATCTCTCCGGCCACTTTGAACAGCCACAGACCAGCCAGGACACCGAGCAGGCTCCAATCAGGGCTATAAGGATCCAGGAGGCCCTAGCAGACCTCTTCCTTGAAGAGGCACACTGAAGACTGCCTGCACCCAAGGGCGTCACTGGCGTCTGGCACACGGGGACTGTGGGCCAAATCCCGGAGCCAATGCCCCGGGTCCAGCTGGATTGGGCTGGAGATCTGGGGCTGGCCACCTGCAGCAGCAGCAGCCACTTCCAGCCCCTTCTAAGGCCGGGCGGCCCCATGGCCGTGGTTACCACTCCCTGCCCTGTCCCAGGCCGGGGGGCGTGGCCTGTGGTCAGGGGGCAGGGCCTGGGCTTCTGCCCTGGCTCCTTACATGGGGCAGCGATGCTCCTGCCTGCACCGCCCCATTCCCTCACTACACAGACTCCCCGCCACACCTAAATAAAAACACATGACACAACAGAACTTTTGGTGCAGAGTGTTTATTTACGGATACATGGGGGAGGCTCAGGGCAGAACTGGGGGGTTAGAGGGCAGAACAGGGGACTTGGGGGCAGAACTGGTGGGGTTCAGCGGAAAAGCATGGGTTATGGGGAGATGGCGGAGTCACATGGGGGGGCGGTCCTGAGCCATGGGGGGGCTGGGCTCAGCCTTCCCCATGCCCACCCCGTGTCCGGGGGTGCCATGGGTGAAGTGCGCTGGGGTCCCGAGGCACCTGTCACGCTGCACCTGTGGGGGCCAGCCAGCCTGGCCATGCTGGCCGACATGCCCTGCAGAGCTGTGCCAATGCCAGAGCATTGGCCATGTTGTTCAGAGCTGTGCCGACTTGTTCCAGGGCCCGAATGTGGAGCTCCTGGACTGCAGCCCCCCGGTCCTCAATGGTGACAGACCACTTGAGGAGACGGAGGGCAGAGTCCTGGCATGCTGCGCCCTGGCCCCGCCAGGCCCACACATCTTCCTCAGCCCCATGGCCCAGCTGGAAGATCTGCTCCAGGAGCTTGTTACAGGTCTGGCATGCTGTTCTCCTCCGCCAGGCACTGTGGGGCAGGCTCCCTGAAGCACAATGATAGCAGTCACAAAGAGCTGTTGCAGAGAGGTGGCGACCATCATTAGTCTCCTGCGTGCATAGCTCATGCTGTGTGTGGCCTAAAAACTGCATGCTGCTTGTCTCCCTGCCCCTCATCCCTGCAGTGTGGAATGCCATGCCCCTTGGGCATGCACGGCCATACCCTCTGGCCCAGGCTGGCCATGGTGGCCACTGCAACATGCAACTGTGAAGTGCTCCCAGCGCTTGCCCCACGTCCCCTCCCCCCACCCCCAGGCCTTGTACCTGGGGTGTGGGCTGCATGCTGCATCCCCTCGATGCTACTAGCAGTGCTTTCCCCCAGCACTTCTAACTCTAGATGCCTATAATGACCAGGGTCCACCTCCCCTGTTGGCACAGAGACCCCAGACCCTGTACCCCATGGATTCATACCCCCCCCAGGGGCCCTTTAGCCCTGCCTGGCTGGAGACCCTTACTCCATGTCCTGAGAGTTCCTCGGACCACCACAGGCCAAGCAGGGAGGGAGGAAAGGAGCACTCACCCACAGGTGCTGCCAACGTCTGCCGAGATGTTCCCTTCTCTGGGTTCTCCTCGGGGGGGGGGGGCTCCTCCTCCTTCTGCTCCCCAGGGGTGGCTTGTCCCTCATCAAGGGTGCCGAGGAGCTCGGGGCTGGCAGCTGTGGTGGTTCTCTGCAGCCTCTTCACCCTTGATATTCACCATGGCATCCTCTTCTGTAGACCCTCCCTCCAGGGTGCTGGAATCATGGTGGGGCTCTGCCAAACAGGAATCTGTCCAGCTCTCTACAGTAGGGGCATGTGCCACCCTGCACAGAGACTCTCAAGCACCTCACCGCTTTGACCCATGCATAGTCCTAACGCAGAGTCTTGATTTTTATCCAGACTTGCTCAGTCGTCCGGGGTGCCCTCTGGCAGTGAGGGCTGCAGCAATGTGGGCATATATGTCCCAGTTGTGGTGGCTGCTCTACAACCAGGATAGGATGCCCTTTGTCCCCCAAATGTTCAGGAGACAGAGGACCTCCTGGTGGCTGCAGCCTGCAGCCCTCCACCAAGCCTGGCTGGCAGTGCTGCCCTCTGTCATTTTTTTCCTGGCAGATGGCACATGTCCTTGGCAAAGGCCAAGTGCACCTTTGCCATTGTGGAGGGCCGTTGTGTGGTAGGCACTTCCTCTTCCTGGTGCTGGGAACCATGGGAAGGGGAAGGGAAAACCGCGGTTAATTCAAACTAACATTAGTTCTAATTAATGTGGTTAGACGCTGTTGATTTGAACTTGTTAATTTGAATCATGGTCACTTTGAAGTTACATCAGGTTTTGTAACTTTGAGGCGTCATTTCCTCGATCCCACCAAAGGGAAGTCTTAGGTCGAATTGGCAGAAACCTGTGTAGACATGCCATTTTTTTAATTTGACCTAATGAACATTAGTTCAAATTAAAGTCTGTATGTAGACGTACTCTAAGAGATTTCTTTGGGCATAAGCTTTCGTGGGCTCCAACCCACTTTGTCAGATGCATGAATCCTTTCTCCCCCAGCCAGTCCAGCACCGTCAGAGATGGGTGTGGGGGTTCCCATCTCCTCCATGCCCAGCCAGCGCTGTTGGAGCTGGGTGCAGGTGTCTCTTCCCCTCACTCTGCCAGCGTTCCTGCAGCCAGGTGCAGGGGTCCCTCCCCAAGCCCAGCCAGCTCTGTAGAGCTGGGCTTGGGGTCCACACCACCTCACCTCACCTCCCCATCCAGGAGACCAGGGCCCTATTGGCCCCCCTGCAGATCTGGTGGGGAGGCGACTTTGGGGGCATGTCTACACAGCCATTTTATTTCGAAATAACACCCGTTATTTTGAAATAAAAAAAATTCAGTCTACATGACGTTCCCTTATTTCAAAAGAAGGGTTTTATTTCGAAATCGGTCCTTTCGAGAGGACCGATTTCGAAATAAACCTGTGTGTGTAGACGTGCCCTGGGGCTGCTTACACAGGAGTTCGAAGGCAGGTGCTTCTTTCCAGGGTGCCATGCACCCTGGGAGGAAGGTCAAACCAAATGAATTCGAACTAATCCTTAGTTCAAATTAACATGACTTCATTGGTTTAGTTCGAACTAATAAGTTTGACCTAACCCTTAGTTGAAACTTAAGCAAGGTTTTATAAGTTCAAACTAGGCTTTCCTTAGTTCAAACTAAGGGAACTCTTAGTTCAAACTAATGAAATCTAGTGTGGACATGCACTTATTTAGTTTGATATAAGCGTCCTTAATTCAAACTAAATTGCAAGTGTAGACATACCCTTAAAGACCAATCACAAGAGCTTTCATGGCAGAGAATCCCATGTCATCAGACTCTTGAAGCATTTGATGAAGTGGGATTCTCACCTATGAAAGCTCAAGTGATAAATAAATTGTTAGTCTTTAAAAGTGCCACCAGAATCCTTGTTTATAGCTAGAGTTATCAGTGTGTCTTTGTCTCTGAGATCTTTGTGTTACTCAGAAATAGAACATCTTTCAGTAACAATCATATAGCAAAATGTCATATTTTTACATGTAATGTTGTTACACACATTTCAACACAGTAATAAAATTCAGGAGATTAAGAGTTTTCAAATGATGCCTCACAAGGCATACTGTATACAAAATATAATATAACTAAACAGAAGTGGTGACTATGAGGTACAGGGTGTCACATGGAGTAAAGAATGTCACAACCACCACAATATAAGGATGAATAGTCATATTGATTTTTATTCCTTTTGTGTTTCAATGACCTGGAAAAAAGCCAATGCTCAGCACAAATCATTTGTGATGCAAAAAACCAAAAGTAATACAATTCTAAGGGACTTGAGAGCATATCCAGACAGGTGCAATTTCTGCAACTGGAGAGAGAGCAGTGTAATGAAAAGAGGACGTAGACCTGTGGAAAAAAGAAGGAAGAAATTAAAGAAATGATCATTCATAGTTTCAAATTCTGTAAAAATGTTTTACAAGCTGGAAAAGGCTCTAAAAAGAGTGCTTATCAGAAATATAAAGGTCATAAAAATCCCTGTATTCACAGAACATGTAATGTGGCATAGGAGCAGCACTGGTAAATTTCTTGTACCTTTGAGACCTTTTAAAAGAATACAGGTGACTTGAAGAAAAGTCTCACTTGCCCACAAATGTAGCTTTAATGTACTGCAGAAATAAATATCATATTAGAGCTGGTTGAAAATTTTCCATCCAAATGCTTATTCAAAGGAAAATCATTTTTTGACTTAATAGAAATTTTTTGCAGAAAACCCCCAAGCTTTTTTTCCCTCCCCAAAATCTGAAAAATCTCTGCCAGGAAATTTTAGGCTTTTAGTTTTCCACTGACATTCTAAAACAAGTCAAAGGCAATTTTAGACAAAAACAAATAAATAATTTTTACAGAAATCATTTCCCAATCAGCTCTAATTAATACATATGTTCATAAACATAAGTTGTAGATTACATATTTACATAAACTGGTACTCTATCTTGTTCTTCAAGTCCTTCCTCTCTGTATGCCTCTGTTGGGGCAAAGGAGATGAAAGGCTGCCTTATCAGGAAAGTCAGGGATTACCCTGAAGATGTAGATGGAACCACACGGTGATGGGCAGTCTGGCAATGTCTCAACCATCAAGAGTAGGGGGCATTTATAGATGGGATAAGAATGGAACAATGGTACATTATACTCCAGTGAGTTCCTACTAGTGGACATGTCCCTTGGAAGACTTCTCTTGGAAGGCATTATTTACAGCATGCCTAAGCATCAAAAATCAGGTGGGAAAAAGGGGGCTTTAAGGCTTGACTGGATTGAGGGATATTGCTCATAAGAGTTTGAAAAGGCATTAATCAAGGTAATGCAATTAATCTTAACAACAACAGGGAAGGAATGCAATCCAAAATAGGGAATGAATAGATTAAAGAACATTTAGATAAGATACTGTGCAGGGCCTGATAAAATTCATTCTGTGGTATTAAGGAACAAGTTGAAGTAATCCAGGAACCATTAGCAATTATTATTGAAGACTCATGAAGGATAAATGGACTGGAGAAGGTCAAGCACAATACTCATCTTTAAAAATGTGAATAAAGTGGATTCAGGAGCTTACAGACTAGTTAGTTTAATTTTGATATCTGGAAAGCTACCGAAACAAATTAGGAAATAATTTACTTGCAAACACCCAGAGGATCATAGGGTTCTAGATAACGATCAACACAGATTTTTCAAGAACCATAGCAAACCAACCTCTTTCTTTTCTTTGACAAAGTTATTGGCCTAACAGATGGAGGGAAAGATGTAGATTTGATATATCTTGATTTCAAAAAGGTTTTTGATATAATCCCACATGACATTCTCATAGCAAACTATGGAAATGTGGTGTGCTTGAAATTAATATAAGGAGAAGGCACAACTGGTTGAAAAGACTAGTCACAAAGGAGTTACCTGTGGTTTCTCTATCAACCAGGGTGGACAATATTGGCTATGTCTACACTAGGGGGCTATTTTAAGTCAACTTCACAAGGTCAACTTTAAGTCGACTTAAAGTTGACCTTGTGAAGTTGATCTAGGACTACGTCTACACTAGTAAACATATCCTGGGCCCAGGCTTGGGACCCACTCCCTGCCCTGACCCGAGGTGTAATCAGGCTCTAGGGCCCCAATCTGGCCCAGAGGCCTGATTCGGCTCCTGCTACCACTGGCAAGGGGCTGGGAATAAGATGGGGCTTGGGGCTGGATCCAGCTCCCAGCTGCCTCCTGGCAGTGGCTGGAGCTGGATCGGGCCCCAGGAACAGGATCTGGGCTGGGGGTTGGTAGGGGGCAGGGCCCGGACCTGGGCTTCTGCTCCTAGGTCAACTTAAAACTTAAGTCGACCTTAGGAACAGGTGTTATTAAGTTGCCTTAAGCAAGAGTTCAGGTTGACTTAATAAAAGCCCAGTTTGGCTGTGAAGTTCCTTAGGGTGACTTAAGAGTGGTTAAGTCAACCTAAGGCTCCAGTGTAGACATACCTATTGAGTGGGTTCTTATAGGGCAGGGGTCTCAAACTCAAATCACCACGAGGGCCACATGAGGCCTAGTAGAGGGCCGCATGAGGACTAGTATGTTAGCCCGAGGGCCACACCACTGAAACCTTTTCATACAACAACATTGCAAATATTGGTAATGATAGTGTCATTGCTGGCCTCAAGAAAGAGCTTTATGGGCTACATGTGGCCTGTGGGATGTGTGTTTGAGACCCCTGTTATAGGGGCTAGTCATGGGTTCTCTCTTAAAGCATATTTTCATTAATGACTCAGATAATGGGGGAGAACGTATACTTAAATAATTTGCAGATGACACAAAGCCAAGAGGGGTTGCTAACACTTTGTAAGGTAATATCAGAATTCAAATAACCTTGATAAATCAGAGAAGAAGTCTGAAACTAACAGGATAAAAACAATAAAAAGACAAATGCTACACTTCAGAATGAAAAGTCAAAAGCACAAATTCAAAAGAGGGAACAATTAGCTAGGGCCGAAAAGGAATTGGGGGTTATAATGGATCAGAAATTGAATGTGACCTATTAGGAAAAATTAATATGTTTAATCTTGAGAAAGGAAGGGTGACCATTTGACCACCCTTATAACCCAGTCTATAGGCCCTCCACAAAATATTTTCTAAACCATATTTTTTTAAATCAAAAAAATCTACTTTTGATTGAAAAATTGTACCTGATGGAGAATCCGTTACAACCCCTGTTAAATAGTTCCAAAGGTAAATTACTCTCCTCACTGTTAAAAACATATGCCTGTTTTCCCTTATAAAGAGGACAGAGATCAATTGTATCCATGTCCACTGAAGCTAAGATAAGAAGTCATGGATTTAACGTGAAGCATGGGAAATTTAGGTTAGATATTAGCAAAATTTATCTATATCTATATCTATATCTATATCTATATATCATGAATGCTCTGGGTTTACTTGGTCCTGCCTTAGAAGAGGGAGCTAGACAAGATGATAGCTTGAGGTCCCTTTCAGTCCTACATTTCTATGTTTCTATGCTATCTTGCTTTTTCAGTCTGTTCTTTTCTTCAGCGCCTTATAGTAACAAGACTCCAGTGGGTCTTGCCTCAGTTCTGGTACACTGCACAACAAAAGCAGAAAACAAGGAGTCCTGTGGTATGAGCTTTCATGAGAGAAAATCTCGCTTTGTCAGATGCTTGAAGATGCATAATTCAAGTGGGTGGGCATTCCCCATCTTCAAGCGTTTGACAAAGTGAGATTTTCTCCCATGAAGGCTCAAGCAATAAATAAATTTATTAGTCTTTAAAAATGCCAAAGGGCTCCTTGTTTGTTTTGAGGAACTAGACGAACACAGCTACCCCTTTGGAACTAGTGAAATTCTAGCCTTCCTTGCAGGTTAACCTTTTCTAGGCCTCTCTGCTAAGACTCCTTTCAGAAAGCCTTTTTTGGTGTTTGGTGCTTTTTTGGAATTTAAAAAATGACCTCACCAGATCAGACCAATGGATTACCTAGCCAGGTATCCTACGGCATCTAGATATGACACAACTTGCAAAGTGTACCTAATTATGTAAAACTATATATCAAGTAATTTCTTTCTGAACCCAAATGGAGATCATCTTTTGCCCTAAAGCGTAAGAGAGAAAGACTTCAACACACCCTTTGCAGAAAGCCCTTTTATTCTTAAGTCTGCTCTGCTTTCATCAGCTGTCTCTCCTTACTCTATTTTTAGTTTTCTAAGATGCTTTTCCATTATGGCATTCCCATTTGCAATCATCTCAGTAAAAGATGTATGTCTGACTTGGACAGGGTCACCTCCCTCTTCTCTACTGACTGATACGCTCATCTCTGAAAACAAGAATGAACTGCTAAGATAGCTCAACCAGGTCAGGCGAGGATACTCATAGGAGATTACACTTCTTAATTGCTTTCTTATAATTTTTACCTAAGGAAGAGAATTTACAGTCAAATTATTAAGAATTTGAACACTAACAACCTTTTATTATCCCTCTAAAAAAGAGAAAGAACTACTAAAATGTGAACTGAATCCCTACATATATAAGAGACTACATAGTTAAAAAAATGTAGATACAAAACATAAAGTAATCTTTTCAAGCCATATTCCCAGCATGTAAACCAATGCAAGTAGCTTTTATATCTATATTGTTTCTGAAGAGACTGATGCTGTTACTTTTGAATTGGCATGCCCTCTCCGGCCACACCTTGTCTGCATTTCAGCCTATCAGATGTAAAAACCTACAAAATAATTTACAACTGATGAAGTATTTAACAGTGCAACATCAGAAGTCTTTGGCCTCCATCAGCTTTAACCCTTTATTGAATGTAACTCATACATCTTTACCTGACTGCTCTCATTTTGGCCCATTGAGTCTGCATGTAAGGTGGACTACTAAGCAGCAAGGAGCACAGCATGAAAAGTACACAGGAGAATATAATGTGTACATTAAAGTAGGTCACCCTTGAGCACAAAGACTGCAGCTGATCCTAGCTCTTGTGTTGTCACACTTTTTATAATAAAGAGAACACCATCTACTGAACTCACCTATGATCCCTGGGAAATTGGAATGGGCTGTTAATTTGTCATACTGAGTTTTTCCATCCCTAATGTTTATGCTATTTTAAGCTTGCTTCCTCCTTGTGTTAGCATGAGCTCATAAATAAGACAGTAGAAACTTCCAGGAAAGATAAATGTTTTCTTTTACTCCAACAGTGATAGGGATCCATCCAGCTCCATTATATGGTATTAATGTATATAAAAAATGAAAAGCCCAACAACTATTTTTCAACAAGAAGCATGTAATTTGGCAACAACAACAAAATAACCTTTTGAAGTATTCAGAACAATCAAACAATCATCCGTTCAGTGTAGAATGGATTTTTTTTAAATTCGAGAATCACTTCAGTGCTTGTGAATAGCTTGTCAACTGATTTTTCTGTATTTTCAAAAAGAACAGATCCAGTACTTGTCAGAGACAATTCAAGTTTCCCTACACAGCTTTGGCAGATTTCTTGCCAGGATCAACCATGGGGTGAAAGGGTGGCTCTTGGTATCTCTCAGGGGACTTCAAGTGAGAGCACACATATGGTGCAGAACATCTTCACTTGGAACTGGATTGAGACCACTAACTCATGCTACACAGATAAATGAAAAGCTCTCATATAGTAACAACAGTTCAATTGAGATCAATTTGGGGTGGCTACTTAGAGGTGATGGACTTCATGGTCCATTTTTAAGCCCCTGAGCTAGCCAGACCCCATTAAGTGTATTATGAAAGAACAGAATAATTCAAAAAAATAGATTTTCACTAAGTTACTTATCATTATGTATGCTTTAACATTATGCAGCATACATGTTATAAAAAGATGTGTTGAATGTCACACCCATGCATGAACACGTCTGTAAATGCTTCAGTGATTTATAATTACCAGTGCAATGCAATCCCAGGCCCCTCATTTTTAACAAATAATCTTAATAAATGACCTGAATTTTATTGAACTTTGTTGATTGAATTCCAGAGCTAAGGTCCATTAACAATAGCTTTAAGAGAGAAGGAGGCAGCTATGATGTATAGACATTGATGAAGGCACAATCTACCTATCACATTCATTCATTCAAAGATAATCCTATTAGAGAATGTAGTAAATCTGCAAAATGCACTTTCTAGTTAGAAAGTGTGGTATTAAAAAGATCAAGAGGAACAATTCACACTAGGGGAAAAAATTCTATACAGAGACTTTAACACAGTAGGTTCTAACTACCAAAGTCTGTTGATTTATGCTTTTAATTTCTCTCCTTTTCAGAAGATAGGAATTACATCTTCACTGTGGGATTGATTCTGCACTGTGCTGACTCTGCTCCTGCATATGGGAGAGTGGGAGCCATTGGGGAGCCGCTTGTAGCTCCTTGGTTCTTAGCTATCCAACACTGATGCAACTTAAGAGAGAATCTTTTAGTTACACTACTGATATGAAGTCTCTCTGGGACCCCATGCCAGTGGAGACTCAGCAGTACTAGAGTCTTACTCTACTACTCTATTCCTGCATCTGACGAAGTGGGTTGGAGTCCACGAAAGCTTATGTCCAAAGAAATTTCTTCATCTTTAAGGGGCCACAGGACTCTTATTGTTTTTAGTCTACTGGCCACTCTTCTCTCTAACAATCCCTTGTTCTGCCATCAATATATTCTTTCCTTCCCAGGAGGGTGTTCTGGTGCTGGAGGTAATGAAGCCAGTGGTAGTGTGGTCACAGGAGGGAGGAGAGTCACTTCTGACATTTAATACACTGGCAGAGGCTTCCCCTTACACAGTGCACATTGCCCAGAGGCAAGTTACTGCCACTGTAGGTTTATGCAGTAAAGTGAACTGGATGGGCCCAAGGGGTGTGTTCACACAGCACTCTTATTTCGAAACAACAGAGGTTGTTTCGAAATAAGAATTACCCTGTTCACATGACGCACGGTTGTGTCGAAACAACGTGTTCCGTTGTTTCGAAACAACCGTGTTGTTTCGAAATAACTTAAACCCCATGTGGGGACGAAACAACATTGTTTCGAAACGATTGTTTCGAAACAATGCCATCTGAACATGTTGTTTTGAAACAACAGTGACTTGTTTCAAAATAACTGTTGTCTGAACCTGCTATTTCACTTTGAGCTTCTTTCCTTAATTCGAATTAACAAACTATTAATTCAAATTAACTTATTTCGAAATAACCCCTTATTTCGATACAAGTTGTTTCGAAACAACTTGGATCGAAATAACCCCCTGTGTGTGAACATAGCCAAGGAATCCAACCCTCTATAACTCTACATACATGATATCACTAGATTTGTATAATATACACTGTGATATCCACAGAGTAATATTGCTTTTAAAAGGTCATTTGCACTCCCATGGCCTTGCAGAGATTTGAAGTCCACCAACAGCAGGTTATACGGACAGCAAGGCAGTCTCTCTGAGCTGTTTCTTCACTTCATCCATCTTCCACCTCCACATGTATGACACAGTCTGTTCATGGAATAACCTCCGGATCCCAGCTCACCTAGCCAGCAACCTCTCTTTATTCAGATCCATCCTAACAGTTAACTTCTTCCACCGCTACATCTCCCAACAGCACCCACCCCATCTCCACCACAAAGCACACCTGTTAAGAGACAGAGCCAATAGCCACTGAAATCAATGAGTGCTTGTTACTAACTTCATTGAGTTCTGGATCCAACCCTGCATTATTCACTAGTGGGTTTCCAACTTTGTCCTCTCTTTTTGTGTCTCTCTCATAGCTTGTCAGCACCTTAGGACAGAAATGTCTTCAGTTTGTCCCTTATACAATACTGAACATGCTGGTAGTGCTTAATGGTTAATAAAGTAATGACAGTAAGATGATAGAGTAGAAGTCCTCTGGGTTAGTCTCTTAACTTTTATTTTTCCTGTTCAGGCACTTTTGAATCACACATTTCCCATAGTTTTAGCTCCAAGATATCCTAAAAGGTTAACTTTACAATAAGCCATAATGATGGGAAACCAAGGCACCAATGCCAGAGTAACAAGATTAATACCTTTTTGACAGAATTTAATAATATGGTTTTATAATATTTAATTTTGTTCCTAAAATCTCTCTCAGTGGGAAACTTTATTTTTTACTTACCTAAACATTATTGCTTTAAAACAATTTAATTCATATTTCCTGGCACAAAGCATTTATTATGCAGGCTTGTTTGGAACTGATTTTTATAGAATTGTGCAAGGATTAACTTCAACTTAATTTGGACATTCAACCAATTTTGACAAGTATAGTTCTCTGAACCTGGTCTAATAACAAAATCCTTAATTCATTCTCCTCTTTTAAATGCCCCAAGCCCTTTAAAATCTTGTTCTACATGTAGCTTTGGCTAACACAAACCTTTTTGTTGATTTTTTTCCTACTCTTGAAATGAGGAGCCCAACAATCAGTTAAGCTCCTGTCATTTTCTGCTTTCATTGGACCAAATTACTAGCCCCTTGCCTCATATTACAGAGTCCATCCTATTATCCAAAAGTTCAACATAATATTTCTGTCTCACTTTTTAATCATTGCAATGTGGTGAGGGAACAGAAATCACTAATTTGTTGTGATGTAAAACTGTTAGTATAACCTGGTATGAAGTTATCTATGATGCAGCTAAAGCTGTATCTGGTATAGTGTATACCACTGACCTCGCAAAGTGCTGTCTAAAAGAAAATAAAGATCTATTCTCTTCTCATTTCTTGTATGAGGGCAGAAAACTCCATTTCAGTTCAGATCCAGCCAATTTTGTAGTGTTGTTACCATTCAGTGGTTGCTTGATGGCCAGTGTGGAATGACAGGGGTTCAAGAAAGATTCTCACGGATGAAAGGGGCATAGAAGCTGAAATTGCCTTTAACCTGAAAGGAAGGCAAGAGTGTGACAGATCTGTAGCACACCTAAAAGGCAGCTCCCACTGAATCTGACTGTGCATAAAAATCACATCCATCACTCACCATACCGTAAAAATCTGAACAAATCCATTAAGTGAGCAGTTCATATATGAGATTTTTTAACTCTGCTTTTCGTCATATAAAACCACTGGCAGATGCAAAACACCTGAAATGCATCACAATAACTAATAATACTGCAAACCACAAAGCAATATTTCACTGGTCATTTCTACTGCTGGTCTATTCCTTTATATATTAATCCAGCATGTAGTCAATACTGTCCCAAAACAGGAAAAGGTAAAAGATGAAAATGGGATTGGGCAAAATAAATTAAATGTAAATCAGATTGTTCAGTGATAAATGATCAAACAGTAGAATTTTTCACTAGCAGTAAAAAATTGCCTGCAATCCTCACCACCTGTCAACATGCCATTGTCTGTTTCAGAGACTTTCATTTCACTTTTCTTGCAGATTTTCTAATTAACTGCTTCAGTGCAGTTACAGATAATCTTTCATTAGATCACTGTACATCCACATTCTAAATGAACATAAATTATGTGATGAAATGGATAATCCAGGTCAGTATGCAGCTACAGTGGTCACCATTCAAACCTCCTTTGCAAGTAGTTAATGTTAACACGGTATTTATTTGCAATGGTAACAATTTAAAGATATTAGTGGCATTCACATATTCCAACAATTCTGTGCAGAGTTCCAAGCTTGTTGGGTGCTTAACTGCAGGAATTTGAAGGATAGAGGAGTTTGTGAATCAAAAGGACAAGAAGGAAGGAAAGTAGAAAAAATATCAGTGTGAGGGGGGAAAAGTGGCCATTTATCAAAATGTATCTGAACACGTTTGACTGGAAATTGCATGAGAGAAAATTTTAATAACAGTGTTTGTGCCAAAATCCAAAAACAAGTTTACAGAACTTTTTTTTAACTCCATAAACTATTTGACTGAAATCAAAATTTTGGTTGAAATGTTAGATTATTTCTGGTTTAATACAATCTGGCTCATGTTTCTTGGCACAATCACACTTTTCTCATGTAATATACTTTCAGCATAAGTGATAGAGGTCAACATTAAATTCTTGTCACTTCTTAATGCTTACATGGTCATGCAAGGAGGGGACTCCCTTCTCATATTTGAGACACCTTTATATATATTTGGTGAATCCTTCATCATCTTAAATGCATATTTTGGAGGCTTTCATTCATAAATGAGTTTTTGAACACAGTCTTGCCTGACAACCCTGAAAATGAAGATATAAAATGCCAAAAAAAGTAAAAAAAAAATTGATTAATAAAATTCCTTTCAGGTGGATAGGTAACTTAGCAAGTGAAGAGCAAAAGCATCTCATCATATCTGACTAGAGAATTATACCACAAGTGCATCCGTGATTTCTTTTCAGGGGGCTTTAACTTAAAGTTAGCAGCACATTAATATTTTTATTAAAACTATGCACTGGCCTCTTCCAAAGCCAATATATATTTTAATTATGGCCACTTCTGTTTTAGCTTTCCATTGTATTTTAACATCTTTGCTTCTTGGCTTATTTCTAAGTAGTGTGAAGGTCAGGGCTTAATATGGACTTGCAGTAAATTACACTTCTTCAATTGCACTTTCAATACTGCGCTGTCAAAAGTCATCTAGGAAAACTGCCATTCCCACTAATGACACATTTCATATGCTGCTTGGTCTCATTCTCACTAAGATCCATTCAAGGCTAGCATTCAGAAAATGACTCAATTAGTGCAGAGTTACAGAGACTTCTGCAGGAGATTTGTGAGAAAAAATATCAGTAGATAAATTTATGTCTTTCTTCAGCTCAGGAGAGTTCAGTTATGATTGCACAGAGTGATTTCAACTAATTCATGGGGGGAGGGGGTTGCTTTTTTTTTGAAAGCAGGCAGCAGGTGAATAGTAAAGGCTCACCTCAGCAATCAAAAACTGGGGGAAAAAAGTAAGTAATTCTCATTATGCTTGTTCAAACTTAAAAACAGGTTTTCAAATATCTTTGCAGACAAAAGGTTACATATCTGTGAGGTCATATTGCTTATTTAACATCACTACTCACACTAGTACTATGGGAAAATGCTAGTGAATCCCAGAAGTTTCAAGAATTTTGGTGAAACATGATTATATGTCCTAAAATTCATACAAGCAATGTGTTGTTTGCTATTCTCCTGTTTGAAAAGGTTACATCATCCAATATGGGAGCAGAAATAATATATAGCTTAGAAGACAGACTGCATACACCCCCCATAAACAATGGTGGGTCTGAGATGTGAACAATAGAAAAAAAATCCATGGTCTGGAAAATTTTTACTAAAACCATCTGACAAAAACTTACATTGATGAAGTTCACAGAAGATTCACTAGTTAAAAATGGAGTTACATTTGTAATGAATATAGTTTATGGAGAATAATTCAACCACTCCTTTTTGTCATTATAAAGTCAGTATTTCCCCATTGTTGCCACACACTGGGTTTGTGACATATTATGTTTTTTCTCTATGCAGTACTTTGAATAAATATTAACTTCATGGTGAGCATTGGTAAATGTTTACATTTTAAGGGTGACCACTACAGAATAGCTTTTCATGGTAGGGTGTAAAACAATTCAAATGCCAGACCAGTGGTACAGACCCAGTGTAATGAGCTGTTATAGTTGATGTAAACATTGAGCTAGCCTCTTGGCTGTTGTACATTGGTATACTTTTGTTGATGTCATCAGAGCTGCATCAGTTAACACCACTTGAGGATCATATTGCAGGCAACCTTCAAATTTCCCAAGCAATGAATATATGGGACAGTTTAAAGGTAGTGTGTTAGGGTCTTGGGATTAAGTGAAGTGGTTCATATGGAAAAAAAATGACAGTCGTCAAATAATACTGTAAGTAAGCCAAATCTCCTAGTGAGCTGTGAAATAGGCTTGTTCTAAACTCCCACCCTCAAACTGTTACATTTCACTTTTATCCTTATCTGGTTTTTGACTAGGATGTAGGAGCACTGATCTATGAAAAAGCTGTTCTTGTAGTAGCCTCTGTTTCTTTTCTAAAGCAGGTAAACCTGAAAATCAGTCCAGTTTTCCACATGTGAGTGGAATGAGTAGTCTGAACTTGTGTGCTCTCATTCAAACCACACCATCACCCATCATAAATAAGCAGAATCCTCCAAGTCATACGTAAAATTCACATTTTGATATTCATTGGAGCTCTGTTTGGAATAGCCCACATTAATAGAATAGAATCAAATCATAGGATTGGAAGGGACCTCATGAGATCATCTAGTCCAACCCCGTTGGTTTGAACCCAGGACTTTCTGCATGTAAAACAGCTGTACTAGCCACTACACTATTTGCAATGCATTAGGTCATCCTGCAGTGATAGTCTGCTCCTAGGTATCTATACACAAATGCAAGGAGAATAAGGAATGAACAGGAAGACCCAGAAATATTAGCACATAAACTAAATTATGACATAACTAGTATCACAGAGACTCAGTGGGAAAAAATTTCATGATTGGAATATTAGTATAGAGAGGCATAGCTTGTTCAGGCAGGACAGGAAGATAAAAATGGGAGGAGTGGTTGCATAATACATCAGAATACATGTACTTATTCTGAGGTCCAGCAGGAAGTGTGAGACAGACCAGTTGAAAGTCTCTGGATAAATATAAAAGTGGAGGGCAAGAGGGGCAGCACTATGATCGGTGTCTATGTTGGACATCCAGATCAGGAAGAGGAGGTGGATGAAGCAGTACTAAATAACCAAACCATCCAAAAGACATGATGTGGTAGTAATGGGGTACTTTAGCAACCCAAACATGTTAGAAAAGTAATAGACAGAACATAAAATGTACAACAAGTTCTTCAAATGAACAGGTGACAATCTCTTGTTTCAGAAAGTGTAGAACGTAACCAGGGGACCATCATTTTAGACTTATTTCTGACCAAGAGGGAGGAATTGGTTGTAAATCTGGAGGTGGGAGGAAACTTGGGTGAAAATGATCACAAAATGACAGAGTTCCTGATTCTAGGGAAAGAAAAGAATAAGAACAGCTGAATATGAACAATGGACTTCAAAAAAAGCAGACTTTAACAAACACAGGGAACTGGTAGCTAAGATCCCCTGGAAAGAAAATCTGTGTATTCAGGAGAGCTGGTAGTTTCACAAGAAGGCAGTAGTGCAAACTATTCTTACGGGAAGGAAAGACAGAAAGACGGGGGGAAAAGAGGACATGAGGAACAATAGAGCGGTCAGCCAAAGCTCCTGGAACAATTTATTAAACAACCAGTTTGTAAACATCTATACGATAAGGTGATGAGGAATAATCAGCCTGGATTTGACAAGAAGAAATCATAACAAACCAACCTAATTTGTTTCTTTGACAGAGCTACTGGGCTAAGGCAGTGGTTCTCAACCACTGTGTCGGGACACATTGCTGTGTCACCACACCATGGTAAATATGTCACAGGGAGTCAGGGAGATGACTGGATTTGCCCTGGGGTGGATGGGCTAGTGTGTCCTATAGGGTTGCAATATACTGCCAAGGATGTCACAACTTGCAAAAGGTTGAGAACCATGGGTCTAAGGGATGGAGGGAAGCTCTAGACATGGTTTTAATAATGATTTTGATATGACTTTCCTATCAGCAAACTGGAAAACATAGCCTAGATGAAACTGGCATATGGTGGGCACACAACTGGTCGAAAGACAATACTCAAAGAGTAGTTACTAAACATTCAATGTCAATCTGGAGCATGTATCTAGTGGAGAACCACAGGGCTTAGTTCTAGGTCTGGTATTATTCAGTATTTTCATTAATGTCTTGGGTAGGAAGTAGAAATCAAGCTTACAAATTTTGCAGATGACACCAACCTGGGAGGGGTTCTTAGCACTTTGGAGGGCAGTAATATATTCAAAATGGTCTTCATATATCAGAGTTGATCTGAAATCAGCAAAGTGAAATTGTATACAAACAAGTACAAAGTTCAAAATTATAGTAAGGGGGTGTGGCCTCTCTCAGAGACAGACAGGGAGAGAAGGCCTGAGTCTCACTGGGTGAAGCCAAAACAACTCTGTCTGCTCTACCAGAAGCTGAGGAGCAGGACAGGAAGTATAAAAGTTGAGCCAGTGAGGCAGTCAGAGCTACCAGCCACCTACCACCTACCCAATGGGCCACCAGATTTGCATGCTGGCTGGGACACGCAGTGGTCCCCAGTCACCTGTGACCTGGAAATGCTGCCAGCTGCCAGGGATTCAGAGCAACCACCAGCTATCAGTGACTGGGAGCTGCCTGAGACCTCTGTAGTGAGGGAATCTCCCAGACAGACAGACAAGGAGAGACGACCAAACATCCTGCAAACACTTAGGAAGGAAAAATAAATCAAAGGTACAACTACAAAAATGGGGAAGAGCTGGCTAGGTTGTCGTACTGCTAAAAAAGCATCAGGGGGACCCTCATAGAGGATCACAGATTGAACACGTGTCAGGAATGTAACGCAGTTGTAAAATATTCTAATATCCTTCTGGAATGTGTTAGCAAGAGCATCTTATATATGACACTGGAGGTAATGGGTGCACTCTCTGTTTGTATATATTGATAAAACAGGACAGTCTCTTTGCAAAAGAATAAATGGTCACAAAACTGACATCAGAAATCACAATGTAGCTGAGCACTTCAATCTTCTTACTCATGCTGTTGATGAATTAGTAATAGCTGTGCTCAAACAAATGCATAACACATCAAGACTTCAAAGAGAACCTGCAGAAATGGAATTGATATGCAAATTTGACTGTGTGAAATCATGACTATGGATTCTTTTCCCACTACAACAGGTAATTTGACCACACCCTCCTTTGTGTGCTGTTTCCCAGTGTTTGAATCTTAACAACTGCTTTGCTTTGTTGTTACAGTGTGACCTGATCCCATGACTTACACTTCACTGCATTTATTTTCCTCCCATTCTGTAAGTTCCCCTATCTTCAAAGCATCTGATGCAGTGGGATTTTCTCCCATGAAAGCTCATGTGATAAATAAATTTAGTCTTAAGTGCCACAGGACACCTTGCTTCTTTTACTGAACTAGACTAACACAAGTACCCCTTTGGAACTTATAAAATGTGAGTGTAATTTCATAAGATGTTATTGTAACCCAGGCCTTGACAAATCTATGTTTCTGGTCACTATGGCAACCAGTAGCATGTCACTGAGCTCCACTGCAGAAATGTAATGGAGGAGCACCCTCTGGCAACCAAAAGTCAAATTGCTGGCACTGAGCTGGGAGCCAAGTTTGTCCACCCATGTTGTAACCTACAACAACAAATGTTGATGGGACAAAAGACAGATAGAAAGACTGAACTAGTCCAAACAAAAAGGCCTCCTGATACAAGTAAAGGGTTATGTTATGATCATGCCTGTTAAACAAGGCAGTGTGAAACTGACAAGCGATGAACCAAAATTAGTGTGTTGGAAATAAGGCCTCATTGGTGGACACAATAATGAGGTGATGGTCTGCTCCATCCATGTCTCCAGTTTGATGTAATTAAAGAAAGAGACTTTGGGAAAGAAAACTGGCTACTGATGACTACCACCCTTACCATCTCTTGGGACTCTGGACCTTCTTCAGTCCAATGTCCTGACCGAACGTAGCCAGAGAGAGGGAGCCAGATTCCATCATCAACTCTAATGATTCCAACTGATGTCTGAACACCACTAGAATGTGAGACTTTGTCTCTCCCTCCTCACTCTATCTCTTCTCTTCCTTATCTGTCTATCCTTTTTTCTTGTTTAATATTTTCTCTCCCCTTTCATGTGTGTTTATTATGTTTTGTCTCCTTAGGAAATGAGATCAGACTTTAACAGCATCAACAACAGTAGCTTTAGCTCATCTCAACTAACTCCTTCTCTTTTCCTCTACAGGGACAATTATTACTATCTTTGATTCCATCTAAGGCACTCAAACAAGATGCAGGAGGGTAGTATCTTTCTAAAACTCTCCAGCCAAAGGTACAGGGAACAAGAGATGTTTTTAAAATGGAAGCCTTACTTAATCATTTACATTTCAAACGTCCTAACCATTTTCCTTCTTTCTGTATCTTCAGCATAAGGTTAGAAGATTTTTAATTCTGTATTTGCCATAGTACTAAGCAGAATGAGGTCCAATTGATAAACCCTGAACCTTGTTTTAATGCTGTTATGTTGGACAGTGACTGGGGCATGTTAACACTTTTGGATCATTTTTTCCATCTAAATTAATACAATAAATCTTGCAGATTTTCTTTACAAGAGTGGGAGAAGGCTTTTCATAGAGGACCCTGTCTATTCCCATAGAATCCAATCATTTTACCCCAAACTAAGTTATTATCATACAAAATTAGGGACCTTAGGAGGCCATCTAGTACAATCCCTGATCAAAGCAGGACCAACCCCAGTAAGTCATCCCACTCAAGTCTTTGTCAAACTGGAACTTAAAAATCTCTAAGGATGGAGATTCCACCACAGTCCTAGATAACTCATTCCAGTGCTACATATTATCAGTCCATAAATGTGGATCTGAATTTATGTTGGTTGTCTCAAAGATTTATACAGTCTGAAGAGAAACCAGAGTAAAGGCTTCAAATCCATCCTGACATTGTGTGGATTCTTCATGAACATTTTGCACAGACAAACAATGAAAGAGACCTGATTATCCCAATCCTTTTTGAATCACTCCCAAAGTGGTTTAAAGACCATCTTGATTTCCATCTACATTACTGCAAAGAATAAAGAAAAGTTCTCTCCACTTCACATACAGCATGAGGCCCAAAGACTAGTACTGATGTCACCCTGACATTAGAGCTCACAGACATCAGAAACCAAAAACAGCACGTAGTACAGTGAAATAAACATTCCATAATTGCTAATGTTTCCTTTTTGATAAATAAAAAGCCTGAGCACATTAAATAAAAAAAGATTTAATTTCTAGTTTAAATACAGCTGCAGTAATTCTTATGCACCACACAGCTGTTCAGAGACCTGGCAGCTGTCCATATCTTATGTGCCCTATCATGCATTTTCCAGTATTGTCTCCTTGACACATAAAGAAATTTCTTTAAATGTTTGGAAAAGAATGTATTCATTTTCAGGTACACTCTGCTGCACAGTGAAATGCATCTGTATCTCAACACCTATGGCTTTTGCACCTGTCAAATCTCCACAATAATCCGCCTACGACTGTGTTGTTTTTACAGAGGAAGATAATTTGGTTTTGTTTTTGCCGCTTCTCTTTCTGATATAGTCCTATATGCTGACAGCAGACTCCAAATTGTTCACTTGTTTGTTAGACTCAACACAAAAATCACAGTTACCACATGTTTCTATTGTGGAAACAACTAGGATGACAAATGTATAGACAAACACCAACAGATGCATCAGTCCTAATGCCTATATACAGTGAGAAAAAATCAAACATTATTTCTGTCATTATGTAATGTCATTCTGAATTCATTTCTTAGGGAATAAAATAACAGTTGCTACAAAAATTTGAGTTAATTTGAACATTTTTGTAAATAAGCTTTAGATTTTGTCCTGACAACTCATTACAAAGCAAATAAATAAATAAATAGAAATAGCTCTTACTGCAACATTTTTATTGAGACAGCAGAGAAGACATTTTTATAATAATAGAACCATAATATTTTGTATTTCTACAATGCTGTTCTTCCAAGGATCTTTGAGGGTTTTTTTTTTCTTAATAAATATTCATGCATAAACCCTCAAGAGACCTTTGTGTGGTACAGTTAGTGTGACTATTTCCATTACACAGGTGGAGAAACTGAGGCAGAAAATGGTTAAGTGAATTCCCCAAAATCACAGAGTCTGGCTGTGACTGATCTAGAAATTGAACTGAGAACTTCTGCCTCTCAGCTCCTTTCCATACTGCCTAGACCAGGGTCTCAAACTCAAATCACCACAAGGGCTGCATGAGGACTAGTACATGACCGCAAGGGCTGCACTGCTGAATTTCACCTTTCCATACAATGATACAAAGTATAGTCAAAATGAAGAGTAACATAGTTATGCCAAGAGTAAGTAAATAAGAATTACTTCCATTCAATATGGAGGTATCATCAGGAAGACAAAGAGTAAGTAAGTAAACACACTTTGAATTTTTCATTATCAATTATTTGAGAAATTCTAAGTGTCATTGCAGGCCACAGGAAATAATTTTAAGGGCCACATGCGGCCTGTGGGCCTCGAGTTTGAGACCTCTGCTCTAGACAATATTCCCTCTTATATTTTGTACTCCAGTATTACTAAAGTGGATGTATGACAGAAAAGAATGATGAGAGCGTATTTTAGTGTGATGCAATATGATTGTAGGTAACTTTATATCCTTTACTGTTATTAAATGTAAAATTGCATAAAGAGAACATGAAGACTGGATAGCTAAGTGCTCATAGTTAAATCAGGAAATGCCAACGTTAAGGCTGAGCATACCACCAGAGCTCTGCCTCCTGGTGCACATACATTATACGATAATTTTCAGTTACATCGTTAGATTTTTTTCTACAATCATACATACAAAATGGTAGCATTTGGCAATTCTTCTCCACCTATCTTCCCATTTTTTTCCATTTAAACTAGTGTAATTTTCCTATGATTCCAGATATTTTTCTCCAGTGAATTGTCTCCTGTTTAGGGCATGTATTTAAATAGTTCTCTTAACACTCGTTTACTTTCAATATTGCTTTGCTGTGACGACTTCAGCTGTGGTTTGTTGTCTACACAGAGTTTGCAATCTGCTTACCACCAAAGTTGCATTCATGGACTGCTTGCCTGGAATATGGGCAACAGCACAAAGAATTATGAATGTCATACACATGGATGTAAAAAAAATATATTATTTGAGAAATGGTATGTAATTATAGACTGTATGGCCATTCTAATGCAGATGGGGGCAAAGCTAAACTTTTCAACTTAACTTTTAAACTACTTCTTTTGAATGTTTAACTCTAAAACCTTGAGTCTCTTAGCAGATTTTTTTAATTTCTAAGTGTTTTTGTTGCTTAATTTAAAAAGGGGAGGCATTGAAAAGAAGGAGCCTCTTTCCCCTTCATTAGAAAGATTCGATGGGTTCCAAAAATCACAAATAGAGGGCAAGATCACTGGTACATTTTAGCTGCTCTGAGCCACGCCTGCAAAGCAGAGAGTTATAAATCTAGTTTATCTTCCCAAAGCGTGCAAGTCCCACAACAGAACAATTTGGCTAGGTCACTTGTCACTCGTGAAGCTGTGAAACAAAGCCATCATACATGAAAAGTGTGACTTGGCCCATTCAGCAAACCCAAAAGACTTTGAGATCAATGCGTGCTTAGCTTTTGGCACCTGTGTGCTGCTCATCTAGTCTAAAAGCTGACTTCATAAGGTTAGCAATCATCTCCACTGCACAAGATTTGTATGTGATTTTCATATTCTTGCAAGCTGAGTAAATGAAAACTAATTTCTTCTAGACAAACTTGCAGACGCCTTCTCACTGAGATATATTTCCATGAACTTTTAAACTTCTCAAGTCCTGTTTAGATCTCACTACATAAAAGGTGTGAAATAAGAAGAATTTTGAAAGCTTCTTGGTGGAAGCCATGGGGACTGAAGCTGGCCTGAGGCAACTTTCAAAACACAGTCGTTTCAGAACAGCTGGGTCACAATCATTTTGGTATAACAGGAAAGTATTTTTTCACTCAGTCTCAAAAATGGCTCACTCATATTAGCAAAACTTTCAAACAAATTGCATCCTTGAGCAGAGACCACGCATGAAAAATTTCAGCTCAAAAGGTGAATGTTCCATGGACTTATACATGCCTGAAAGTGCATCATGGAATCTTTTTTTGAATTCTTAACTAAGGATCACTTCCAAATGTTCCTATGTTAAGTTCTGTCTGATAGTCAACCAGTATTTTCCTTTTCTTAATTTTCAACTGACTGTTCCCATGCATTCCTCCACAGTCTGCTGTAAGCTGTTTATCTCCTTTGATACGTACACCCCCCCCACATACTTATATAGACATTTATCATGTCCCCCTTTAGCTATACATATTTAGCTCTTTTAATCTTTCATCATAAATCAATCACTCCAGTGCTTAATCATTTATCTTACTCTTCTCCAAAATTCTCTCCGCCATATCTCTTGCTTTCTGGCAGTGTTAGTTGCCCAGAATAGAACTCAGTATTCTAACTGTATGACCAGACACAGGTCCGATCATCTCCTTGCTTTGTGATGGGAGACAGATAAACAAATTTTAAAACATCGTATTGGCCAGTGCACTGTAGTTGTTGTTTGCAGCTGTCTGTCAGCCAGTGATTTCATTTTTCTCTTTAAAAGGTCATGTGAGCGCAGGAAGTTATGACAGGTGCTGCTAATGAATTTCAGCTATGAGTCAAATCCCTGGGTCCAAAACCCTACAAAATTTGGGGGAGTCCAAATCCAGATTGGAACTTCGCAGCTCAGATTTATTTTTCAATGAAAAGACTTTTAATTGTATAATTAGCTGGAAAAAGATTGCACAGTCAAACAGTTATTCTCAGACCAGAACTACATGTTTGTTCTCATTGTTGCTGGCTGCCTAAGGTGCCGTGGCTCACTTCCCACCCTTGCCAGCAGCCGCTCTTGTGTTGGGACTGCTCTCACTCTTCTGCTGACAGAGACTTCCTCCACTGACCAAATGATGCACCAACGGCAAATTATGCATGAGATTTGTACAGGTCCCAACTCTGAATCTTCAGTTATGGAATTTGGGATCCCAAATCCTTCCACACTTTTTCCAAAGGGGGAGATGTGTTAGTTCAGTTCAGCAAAACAAACAAGGACTCCTGTGGCACTTTTAAAAACTAAGAAATTTATTTATCTCATGAGCTTTCATGGGAGGAAATCCCACTTCATCAAATGCTTGAAGAGCATCTTCAAGTGTCTGGCAAAGTGGAATTTTCTCCCATGAAAGCTCATGTAATAAATAAATTTGTAAGTCTTACAGGCTATGTCTACATCTAACTGCTTAATCTGGATTTGCTCAGTCCAAAGTAAGCAGTTTGGAATTAGTTTGAACTAACTGCTGTTTAGTTTGAATTAACGGGAATGTTTAGTTCAAACTAACTGCATTTTTTTAGTTCAAACTAGCATAGCTACAGCATTAGTTGTAGTTCGAACTAGCACAACTAAGCAATTAGTTTGAAATAACCATTCAAACTAACTAGTTCAAACTAAGCTTCGCCTAGTTCGAACTAAAAAGTTTTTTACTTCAAATTAAGCAAAGCCTAGTGTAGACAGGGATCAAATTAGTCTGGATTAAGCCTCCTTAAACTCGAGTAATTTGCTAGTGTAGACATAGCCTAAAAGTGCCACCAGGCTCCTTGTTTGTTTTCCATGCGTCTGTAAATCACAAAGGTTGGCACTGGACTGTAAACAAATTACAGACAAAGAAAACGAATTAAAAGGACTGTAGATTTATAGGACTGGAAGGGACCTTGAAAGCCTTTTTAGTCCAGCCCCTTGCACTCAAGGCAGGACCAAGCATTATTCTTATCCCTGATGAGAGTCTGCCCAATACACCTTTAAAATGCAGGTAGAAAAGAGAAGGAGGACACACAGGTTTAAATATACCCTCGCACAAGAGCAGTCATTCTGCATTTTGCTGGAATGTTCTAATAGAGACAGGAGAAGCCTGCTGTTCCACTCTGCTGCTTTAGTATGGCTGTGTTCACACAGCAGTCTTATTTCGAAACAACAGAGGTTGTTTCAAAATAAGAAACGCCAAGTTCACACGACGTACCGCTGTTTCGAAACAACTTAAACCCCATTTGGTGGCAAAACAACATTGTTTCAAAACGATTGTTTCGAAACAAGCCCGTCGGAACATGTTATTTCAAAACGATGGTGACTCGTTTCAAAATAACTGCTGTCCGAACTTGCTATTTCGATTCCTGCTTTTTTCCTTAATTCGAATTAACAAACTGTTAATTTGAATTAACTTATTTTGAAATAAGGCGTTATTTCGATACAAGTTGTTTCAAAACAACTTGTATCGAAATAACCCCCTGTGTGTGAACGTAGCTATGAGTCCTGAAGTGTTCGTGCTGCTGCCCCCGTTTTTTGGTCAGAAAGCTCAAAGAGGTTGGCCCATCATTGCCCTCTTTATAATATATTGATTTAAAGTGGGCTTCTGAAAAGAACAGAAGTTTTTATAAACCTGGCTTCATGCATGGAGAAGCCATACAGGCTCAGTGCTAACAGGGCCCAGCATTTGGAAGATTGCAATCACCAAAACAATAGTGCAAAATACAAAGAGAGGCTGATGGATTTGAACCCAAATACCAGGTCTGCGAGACGAGCTACTCCTGGTGGTATATGTAAGCAAGGCAATTTTATTCCCTTCAAAGGCAAAACAGAAGCCAGGATACTCTATTTATAATTTGGGGGATTTTTGAAATCATAACTCTTTCATTATAAAATGCCTTAAACCCTCAGATGTAGCAATCAAACACTATGATATCTGGTGTCACATAAGAAGCACCTTCTGTATTTTAACAAACATCATCAAAGGACTTAAATCTAATTTATGTTAGTTATAAGAATGTTCGGATGGTCTTTATGATGGATGAATTTGCTTATCAAGAATAGGACACCAAAGATTTTCATAACTGTGGATTCTTTTTCTGTGGCTGCTTTCATGCCAGTCTTGTAGGTCCCAATTCTGGAAAGCAAATAAGCATATGCTAGACTTTAAATGTATGTATAAGTCACTGAAGCCAGCTGGGACGTAGACAGATGCTTAAACTTACTTACACTCTTAAGTGCTCTCCTTGAATTGGGATAGGCTTAAACATATGACTAAGTGTTTACCTGAAGCAGGGCCTTAATGACTGGACATCTTTTGGATGTAAGTTCCTGTAGAGGAATTCTAATATATTTCAAGTTAACAACAGTTTAGAAAACCGATCATAGCACAGACTATATAAAGCATTTTGGAGGAGGGAAGGAGGGTTTAATTTGATACAGGGCCACAAAAATCTCATTTCTGAAAAGCCCTACAGCTGTTGTGCTGTAAAAACCAACATTTTAGTGCAATAGCAAGGTACATACTCCTTCCTATAGTTTTGGACCACAATATTTCTATAGGCTTCAACCTGCCTTATAGTTTTGTAAGGAAAAGTTTGGGTTCACTATTAGCTGTAATCTTTCTAGGTTATCTGCACAACCCACTAACTACCCCTATGTGCCTGAAATGAAGGCAGAGAATCACATCCTATTACCTGTGCCCACATGCAAATATGCAGTTGCAACTAAATTCAGGTACTAAAACTGACAGCCTATTGTGTTCACACAGCAGTCTTATTTCGAAACAACAGAGGTTGTTTTGAAATAAGAAATGCCATGTTCACACGACATACCATTGTTTCGAAACAACTTAAACCCCATTTGGTGAAGAAACAATGTTGTTTTGAAACAATTGTTTTGAAACAATCCCATTGGAACATGTTATTTTGAAACGACGGTGACTCGTTTTGAAATAACTCTTGTCTGAACTTGCTATTTCACTTTGAGCTTTTTTCCTTAATTTGAATTAACTTGTTTCGAAATAACACCTTATTTCGATACAAGTTGTTTTGAAACAACTTGTATCGAAATAACCCCCCGTGTGTGAACGTAGCCTATTATATGTATCAGGCCCTTGAAATAGAACAAATTCTGCACTAAGTGAAAATTCTGCAATACAGCAACTGTTGACTGTTTAGATGTAAGTGTTATACCCTAATGTAAAATAATTTTTAAGTGCTACACAGGTGGAGGTTAATTAAGGTATTCACTGGCTATGTCTACACGGCACCGTTATTGCAAAATAACAGCCGTTATTCCACAATAAAAGAAAACAGGTCTACACAATGTTTTCTTATTTCGAAAGAACAGAACCATACTTCCACAACAATAAAACCTCGATGTTTGCGAAACAGCCGTTATTTCGAAACGGTTGTTTCGAAATAACGCCATCTAGATGCATTATTTCGAAATAACCGTTATTTCGAAATAACACGCTCTGACCTTCTTCCCGTGGGTGCACAGCACCCACAGGAAGAAAGAAGTGCCCTGCCCTGGCAGCATGCTGACACACCTCCACAGGCATGTCAGCATGTGGGGCAGAAGCTGTGGAGCGTAGACGACATGGTCCTGTGTGGACCAATGACGAGGTCCACCAGCTCCTCACCATCTGGCGCAGGCCTGAGATCCTGGCCAGGTTCCAGGCCAGCCAGAGGAACTGGGCAGTGTATGCCGCCATAGCGGCGGAGCTGTCTGCCCAGGGCCAGAAGCACGGCACTGAGCAGGTGTGCTCTAAGCTCAAGGTTCTGCAGCAGGACCACGCACGCACCAGGGACACGCGTGAGCTCCACTACCTGCCCCTTTTTTGAGGAGCTGGACACCTTCCTGGGGCGTGAGCCCAGTGGCCTGCCTGCCCAGGTGGTGGACAACGGGTCCCCCCCAGCACCTCCTCAGGTGCAGAGGGACCACCCAGCAGTCCGGACGCTTCCGTGGACGTCAGGGGTCCTGCAGACCAGCCACTACCACCACCAGAGGCTGACGCAGGGAGCCTGGAGATGATCCCCCCAGCCAGGGCGGTGCCAGTGAGGAGGAGCGGGAGGAGGAGCACGAGTTGGCGACGGGGACAACCCTGGGGGACTCAGAGGAGGCAGAGGAGGGGATATCCCAGCGGATATCCGGAGCCCCTGTTGGTGAGTCTCCATGCTCCATAAGGGGAAGCAGGGCTAGGTCCACCCAGGTCACGGGCAGCGACGGGGTCCAGCACAGGGGCGGCCAGGGCAGGGGGTCAGAGGGCCCCCCTGGACATGGGTCCCCTGGGAACGTGTCGCACCAGGGTGACAAGCCCCTGCATGCCTGCGTTTGGTTAACACAGGTGGGTGTGATGGATGCAGCTGCATCTTGGGCAGGGTACACAGCCTGCAGAGCAGACCACTGGGAAGCAGCCTTGGGAGACACCACAGAGCAACCCTTCTGGGTGGGTCCAGCTCACATGTGGGCACCTCGGGGCCCTGCGGCCCTCTGGGGCAATGTCCCACAATACCCAAGTCCACATTCCTGCTGACAGTGAGGGCGGAGCTGTGTGCTGTACACAAGCTGCACACAGGCACGGCCAGCAGGCAGCAGGCTCTAACCTCTGTGATGCCTCCTTCCCACAGTTCGTGCCACCGGTAGCCAGCGGGTGCGGAGCCCAAAAGGCAGCCCCAGGCCACGGAGGAGGAGGAGAAGAGGACCCTGGACACTCAGCAAGATCCTCGCCAGCCTGGAGGGCTTGGAGGAGCGGGCCGAGGCATCCGCCCAGGCCTGGCGATGGGAGCAGGCCAGCCAGCAGGACACAGCCATCCAGCTGCTGCGCCAGGGAGCCACCATAGATGACCGTCTGGTGGCTGACTTCAAGTGCCAGGCTGTGGCCATGGAGTGCCAGGCTGTGGCCATGGAGCGACTTGGGATGGCGGTGGAAGATGCAGCTGCCAGTCTTCGCCGCATCGCTGACGGCATGGGGCCACCAGCAGCTGGTGGAGCACCATCACAGTGCGGGGCTCCATGCTGACCCTGGACCCGGGGTGGTCCTGGGCAGGGCCGTGCCAGACCCGCCTCCCAGTGACCCCTACCCCAACCCCATCTCCCAGTTGCAACCCCCAGCCCCAGTGACCCCTACCCCAACCCCGTCTCCCAGTTGCAGCCCTGAGCCCCAGTGACCCCTACCCCAACCCCATCTCCCAGTTGCAGCCCCGAGCCCCAGTGACCCCTACCCCAACCCTGTCTCCCAGTTGCAGCCCTGAGCCCCAGTGACCCCTACCCCCCTGTTCTTTGACAATAAAAACACTGAGCCATGTTATTGGTGTGTGCAGTGTATTTTATTGGTGGTGCTATAACAGTGCGGGGGGATGGGTGGGGGCAGTCTGCAGTAGAAGGGTGGGGGGGTGCTGTGTGGTGGGGCAGGCCTGGCCTTCAGAGGTCCTCCTCAGCTATAAAGCTATCCGTGAGTGCCTCACGGATGGTGACAGCCCTCGTGGAGGCCTGCTCTCGTGGGGGCACAGGTGCGGGCTGCACATGCTGGCACCCGATGAGCTGGGCCTCAGCCTCCCAGGCAGCTGCAATGGGCTCACTGCACATTTCGCAGAAATTATGCAGGGCCAGGCAGGCGCTGATGACCTGGGTTGCTGTCTCCTCTCCAAGGTGAAGGCGGGTCAGGAGGCACCTCCAGCGGGCCTTCAGCCATCTAAAGGCCTGCTCAATCGCTTGGCAGCAGCGGTTCAGACGCTGTTTAAAAAGCTGGTGGCGAGGGTCGAGGGGCCCCGTGTAGGGGCGCATCAGCCACGGGCGGAGGGGAGAGGCCGCATCTGCCACGAGGAGGATGGGCATCTCTACTCCCCCAACATCGATGTTATGTGGGGGGGAAGAGGGTGCCCGCCTCCATGCCCTGGTACAGGGACGAGTTCCAGAGAACGCGGGCATCGTGTGCCCTGCCTGGCCAACCCACGTGGCAGTTTTGGAAGACCCCTCAGTGGTCCACAAGGGCCTGTACAATGATTGAGTAGTAGCCCTTCCTGTTGCGGTGCTCTGCCGCTCAGTAGTCTGGGGCCCTCACACGGATGTGCGTGGCATCCAGGATCCCCATGCAGTTCAGGAATCCCAGCGCTGTCATACCATCCATGGTGGCCTGCAGCTCCCCCGGTGTGACAAGGCACCGCAGCAGGCCTCTGTTAATAGCCCTGGTGACTTGGCCGAGGATGACCCCGATGGTGGCCCTGCCAACCCCGAACAGGTGGGCCACAGACCTGTAGGACTCTGGGGTGGCCCTCTTCCATATGGCTATGGCCACTCTTTTGTCCACAGGGATGGCCGGACGCATGTCGGTGTCCCTGCGCTGCAGCAGTGGGGTCAGTTCTGATACCAGCTGCTCAAAGCTGGCCCTGGCCATCTAGAAATTGTGCTGCCACTGGTCATTGTCCCAGGTTTGAAGCACTACCCGCTCCCACTGATCAGTGCTTGTCTCCTGGACCCAGGCTCGGCGAGGCACTGACAGGGCAGGGGAACTAGGGCAGCTCTGAGGCTCAGGGTGCTGGCAGCCTGGGGCACACCCTGGTCAGCACTGGGGTCCCTGAACAGCATGTCCCCCACCAGGAGCACACTCTGCAGATGTGCAGTGTGCCTACTGGTCACCCGACGAAGGCTAGGCAGCTGGGCAGCGTCCATCTCTGTTGCTGGCGGAGTCCTGCTATCCAGAATGGACAGGGAAGTGAGGTTGGGGCCGGCCTTTTCTAGGATTGGCTACCAACATGGCCGCCGACATGGCCCGGGGAAGCAGCCATGTTGCCACACCTTCCATGGTGCCCTGCCCCTGCAGTGAAATAGCAAGTCCACTGTGTGGACATGCTATTTCGTTTCCAGCTTTTCTCCTTATTTCACCTAGTTTTGTCCTTATTTCACTTCCGCTTGTTTCGCAATAAAGTTCTTATTTCACAATAACTTGTTTTGGAATAGGTTGTTTAGAAATAACGGGCTGCATGTAGACATAGCCACTGTGTTTTAACATAAATTTTTAGAATGTATTTATGCCATATTCTCATATTCTGAAGTTTTTCCCTTCTATGTTAAGTGTTGGAGGATGTGAAGTATTTGGACCCTCCAACTCAATACTTAACCAAAATCTGATGTAGTGTCATTCATAGGCAATTTGCCTCTCCTTTATTACCTTAAAAAGTTGAATTTCAGGGGTTCAAACACCTACAAGTCCCCCGGCTTCAACCTCTGAAAATTAGGATTCTTTTAGTAACTTCAAATTGAAGTAAAAAGCTGCACTATCTGAATGGTACAAATACAAACATGCATGAATGGCAGGCTAGCCAAGCATATGCCTACTATAAATACTATTAATTGGAAACTGGCTTCCTGAGAAGAGATGAGCTGCATAAAGAAGCAAGCTGTGACTGTGTCTGTCACTTGACAGACTGCATGCTAAGGAATATAACACTTACCTATAGCTGGGGAAGAACTATTTCAGTGAGGTTTGTTGTTTGCTTGGAGTCCTTTATTGCATGTTTATGTTGGACACCTTTCTGTCTGTTCCACCTATGGTTAGATAGCATAATTTGATTTTTGGGGTCTCTAGAATGTTCTATATCTAATAACCTCTCTAAAGGGTATGCAGTTTAGCAAAATTCTGAGAAACTTTCAGGTAGCTTTAAAGCTCTCGCTAATATGAAAAGGGAGCTTTGCTATCATACTTAAGGCAGATTTATAGAAGAGGCAGCAGCAGCACCTATTTAAGGACATACAAGACTGTGAAAAGAATCTGTCATTTTTCTATTGCAAGGAACTGAATGAAGTGAACTCTGCAGAATGCTTGCTGATAAATTCTGGCAGGATTTATTTTTTAAATTCTGTAAGAACTCAGGGCCCTTTTCAGTAACAGGATTTTAAACACTGGTAGCAAATACATATGTTCTTTTAATGCTGCTTCTCCTGTCTGGCGACTTCTAGACCAGTTTCAATAATGGGAAGAACCTCTATGTCCTTTGCAAATGCATCTGTCTCAGATTTTTGGACTGCATATCTGCTCAATAGGGGAGACTCAGAAAATGACTCAGAAAAAGGATCAGTTTTGTGCTACCTTAGGGAAGGTCTTCAGTAAGAGCTCAGGATTCACTCCAGTGAGAAGCCAGTTTGTTACAAGTTTTTCTCTCTTGTGCTTGAGACATTCTTCTACCACACAAGAAGTTTCTCTCTCTGAGCTACTTTACCTATGCTGGGTTAAACTGGACACCAGTATAAATCTAAAGGAACTCTACTGAATTCACTGAAGACATTTGATCCATTTATTCTAACTGTAGATCACTTTAAAAATAGCCAGAACCTCAGCTTGTGTAAATTAAAGTAAATATCTTCCCTATTACCTCAGTGGTTTGGTTCCTATGTAAGACTGTGTTTTAATAAAAACAAAATGCACATCTTATTACAGCATTTTGCAAGCACACAGCTCTGGAAGTTTACAAGCACAGCACAGGGTGTGAATCCAATCTAATTAGATGAGGCACCAAGTCTATCTGATACAATCATTAACGTTCATCATGCTATAATCTCTTGAAGATGAACTGTGGTATTTGCATGATTTTTTTCCTTTAACAAAACTTCCCTTACCCACTTTCTCCTGGAGAACTTTCATTGCCTTTCTCTTCCACTTTCTCAGTCTCTGGTTCACATTCTATCTTGAGGACCCCTCCTCCCCCATGCACATAATGAGAGAAGAAGGTACTGTTAAAAGGGATGACTGCATTATATTATCCCAAGGAGCATTTTTAGGCAACCATTCAAAACTTTGTAAATGCCCTTACCTTTGCATTGATAGTCTTTCACTGAGTATAGGAGATAATTAGTAGTTTGCTTTATACATTTTGGTATAACCTGATAATCAGGAAAGAAGATTAAATATTAATGGATAACCATCTTAGACACCGACACCATTATAGGTCCTAATCACAGCCACCACACCATCAGGAGCTCATTCACTTGAACACCTACTAATGTTTCCACTTCATGCATCCAACAAAGTAGATTCCAGTAGCCCAAAATAGCTTATGTCCCCTCCAAAAAATTGTCTGTCAGTCTCTGAGGTGTCACAGGATTCCTCATCATTTGCTGAAAACAGTCTAATGTGTGTACCCCTCTGAAACTCATCATCTTAAACACTGAATGGGAAGACTCTTCCCAAGAACAGATATCTACATATGTGTCAACTAGGGTGATGAGTTCTAAATAAACATTTTCTTTAATGATCTGCATGAATTAGAATAGCCTCTTTTAGCCCTTCCTTCACATCACTGTGTCAGAGATGCAGAATGCATTGGATTTTAATAATTTGTTACATGATATCATGTCCCCACCCATTGCCATTTTGTGAAAAGGTAACCAATACATATATTAAAGCTTTGTGATGTGTTCAGATACTTTGGTGATGGGAATCATGTAAATAACTGAACAGAAGTGACATTTTCTAAAACTGTAGGAAACCATTGGCCTGATCATCCACTCATGCACTAAGTATTCAGTACAACAATTACTTGAATGGTATTGCCCTCAGTCTATATATATGTAGGTGAGAGAAGAATCAGGTCCTATATATAACTGATACCCACAGAATAACTGACAGATTCCCCCTTTTTAATGTTTGATGGGTACACTAGCAATGATTATATAGAAGACCAAATTAATGTATTCTTCTTGATTGCAAAGGGCCTTACTCTGGAACCCTTATTCATTCAAGCTGAGTAAAATTCATGGGCACTAGTCTATTTAATTTGCCCACCATGACAAATAGAAAAAGTGCTACCCTCCTTCACAGGCAACTTAGCTATCTATAAATGTATTGTGCCCAGTCCCACTAGATGTTCAATGCCTATTTCAACGATCTGGTGGACAACACTCAGAACCTCAACAGGATGGGATTGTACATTATTAACTAAAATATCTATTTTATTTCCTCAAGATGGCAAAAATAATTCAGTCATTCAACAAATTTGTCAACTGCCAAATTAAGCAATTTTAAAGTGCAGTTCTCCAATCATATCTTATGGAAAATTGATGCAATCTGATGTCCATATGGAGGGGAAAAAACACACTGAAAATAAAAAAAAATTCAGGCTGAAAAACTAAACATTTCTATCACCAATTTTTGACAACCTCTCCCCCCCCCCAAAATAGTTGACTTTCCATGAAAATTTTAGGTAGGAAAAACACCACTTTCCTAGCAGCTCTAGTTTATTTCCACATACCAAACCCTCAGACATCCTTGTTGTACTTTACTATGCTGATTTCTTCAAAAAGTTTCTGTAAATGTTCTGGTATTTCTTACAAAACCAGCCTTCAAGTCATTGAAAGAGGCCTCCAACAACACTGGGAAGAAAAAGAGATTGTCAATGCCAATCAGAGGGCAAATCGTGCTTTCAAGCAGCAACCACCTGAACAAATTCTTTGTCTCCTAAGAGCTTAAACTGTTTATTATAGCCTAAGCCACATATTTGACCCACTAAGAGTTTCCAGCATCTCTTCTCGCCCTAGCAACAGATCCCTACTTGTTTACTTTCCTTTTTTTCTATTTATATCCTTTCTCTATATTTCAATTTCTTCTTCTCTTCCTCTGCTACTCTCTTCTCTCTCCTTCCTGACTACTACTTTATGATATCACTTCTGTCTTCCACCTCTCAAACTGATCAAACAGACCAAAGAGAAATTTCCAGAGGGGTAGCTGTGTTAGTCTTTGTAAAGCAAACACAAGAGTCCTGTGGCACCTTATAGACTAACAGATTTCTTTGGGCATAAGCTTTTGTGGGCTCCAACCTACTTCATCAGATGAGCAAAAAGACAAACCAAACCAAACCAAACTTCATATTCTTAATATCTACCTGAATAAAAACATTGGGTTCTATTGTCAATGGTTTCTGAATTCAAATGACATACAGATGTTTATCCCCTCAATTTTCATTCATTTTAGCAAAAATGGTTTACTTCTCAAGTAATTCTAACAGGAAATTCAGTATTCATGCTTGATTACCCCATGCTCGCCTGTTTAAGAAGTTGTAGCCATTCAGTGAGGGAACAGAAGTACTCTGATTCAGGTGACTAATCTACAACATCAGCTCTAAGTACTCTTACCAATTTATTCATGACAAAAGATCAAGAGCCTAACATTTATTTGTTGATACCTCTAGTGAATGTGAATAATAAGTAAATTTGCAGAAATCAGGTTTGGTTTGCAAATTATAGAAGATTAGAGTTGGAAGGTACCTCTGCAGGTCATCTAGTGCAGTGTTTTTTAAATTTTTTTTCTTGGCACTCAATTGAAAAAAATTGTTTATTCCCATGAGCCAACAATTAAATCTTTGAGCAATGCATTCCAGTCTTTTGGTGGCAGCAGTAGGGGGTTCCATGACCCAGTGCATGAGGGTCTACGACCCAGTGCTGGGTTCCAACCCAAAGCTGAAAAACACTGATCTAGTTCAGTCCCCTGCTCGAGGCAGAATTAACACAAACCACATCATCACAGCCAGGGCTTTGTCAAGCCAGGTCTTAAAAACCTCCAGGGATGGGGATTCTACCATCTCCTAGGTAGCCCCTTTCCATGCTTCATCACCATCTGAAGTAAAAAGTTTTTCCTCATATAGACCTCCAAAATGATTCTCCAATCTAAAGTGGGCTACATTTATAACTAATACAATCCAAACTGAATAGTTCATCCACTCCTCGACAGTAGTGCTGGTAAGAACCATTTCACTGCCCCTTCCATTCAGCACCGTTGTACTGTTATTATGTGTCGCTCATGGGGGGCCCATTTAAGAGCCCTGTTGTTTTAGGTGCTGTATTAACAAGTAACATGAGGACAGTTGTCACCCCACAAAGCTCACCATCTAGGTTTATACCTGCTGTCACAGGTGAACAAGGGGTAGTATCAACTTGTCACTAGCCTACCTGTACCCATTCTCATTCAAAACGGCTCAGTGCATTTGAAGGATAAATTGCATGGCCAAATAACTGATTAACTTCTCTGCTGTTGACTATGTCTACGTGTCAAAATGACTGAAATATTCTGAACCAGTCAGCTGCAACCCTATGGCTAGCTAAGATGCTGGAAAAATATCATTTTTTCCAGATTCATGATTTAAGAGGCAATTTTCCTGCCTGTTTTCTGTTTACTAGGCAGGCTTTAAATACGAGCACAGCTTAGGGCCAAGGCAAGGGTCTGTCTTGGCATTCTGCATATAAATACAGGTGAGTCACTGGATGTGTCTGTGCACAGCTTGAAAGAGAAATACCTGAAGTGATCCGGGTGACTGCCAGGAACTAGTGCCAGAATATTCTTAATGTCCTTTGCTCTTCCTTGGCTCATCCTCATCCACGAACACAGCGCCAAGTTAGAGTCTACATTTCATTGGCTGGCTCTCTGCTATGACAGACAATTTTTTTTTTTAAATGAAAGATTTTTTACACACATGCAGACACACACACGGTGATTGCTTCAGGATCCTCAGCAGAATTACAATTCTTAGGAAAAACTTTCAAATTGGTTTTAGACTGGTTATCACACATCCCAAAACAGTTCTTACAACACTCTTTGGTGACCTGCGTATGCTGAGAAGAGCACACCCATGAGCTTTCATGCTTTTGACTTATTACACAGTAAATCTGGGGTTTGTATTTCAATGTTTGTATGCCTGCTGCATAGAACCTTTTCTGGTGTTTGAATTAATTTAAAGTAAGGATAAGACTGGCAACAGTGCTCCTAGAATTCCTATTGGTTTAGTAGGTAAGATATCCTTGTTAGGGGTGAACTTCAACTTAGTGCTGAGAACTTGTACAACCCATCAAATTCTGATCTCAGTCACTCTGATGTAAAGCAAACAAGGAGTCCTGTGGTACTTTTAAGCTATGTCTACACTGGCAATTTAGGTTGAATTAAGGAGGCTTAATTCAAATTAAATTACCCCTTGTCTACACTAGACTTTCATTAGGTCAAATTAAGAAATTCCTTAATTTGACTTAATGAAAGCTTAATTTGAATTAATAACAACCGCTTGTTAGTTCAAACTAAGCCTTAATTTGACTCCTTAGTTTGAATTAAGAATGGTGTAAATCTGGATTAACCCTTAATTGGACTTTTTTAAGGTTGATTTAAAGGCAGTTAGGTCAAATTAACAAATTGGACTAAGTCAAATTAAGTCAACTGAGTCCACTTTGTTAATTTGACTTAATAAGGTTGAGTTTAGTTCAAATTAAAGTCAAACTTATTAGTTTGAATTAACAAATTCGACCTAACATTTTTAGTGTGGACATAGTCTTAAAGACTAACAAATATATTTATCTCCTGAGCTTTCATGGGAGATTTTGAAAGGTCATGCAATAAATAAATTTGTTAGTCTTTAAAAGTGCCACAAGACTCTTTGTTTGTTTTGCTGAACTCGACTAATATGGCTGCCCTAAATGGCACCAAAAGCCATGTTAAGAGCATAAGTTGTACATGCAGATCCTTTATACAAAAATGTATTTTACTCTTGAGGAATGAAACAGCTTTCCAAAGATGGTGTTACACGCAGTAACATTGAAGAAGTGTGAATTTGGGGCTTAACAAGAAAGAGCTGCTCTTCTTTGCAGATATTTTCCTCCTATGTATAAGCAAATTGCCAAAGGGAATATATGCTAGTTAGAGTCAATGTTATTGTTATATCCAAAGAACAAACAAGTTACTGAGTTAGCGTGTTGCCAGGAGTGTACAAATAACAGTTCAAAGTTACAGACGATGGGGTATTCTTAGCTTTAACATGTGATAGTCTGACCCAGTCAGCTAAATGCTTGGGGTTTTTTCAGATGGCTTAGGTGGTTGTTAAAGGAATGTGGCACTCATCCCACTGTATGCCCCTAAACAACATCTCCTTTTCATGTTTTACTGTTATGAGAGGTACTCATGGTAGTCCCCATTCTAAGTACTACAGGGAACACCTGCTCATATAAGTAATAGCTTACCGAACACAAAAGGTAGAAGGAAAGGGTGTCCACTGTACTGCTAAGACACTACTGTGAATATCTCCCAGGCCAGTTATGGCTATTCAGTAGCCCACTGCAGTGGTTCTTAACCACTGTCTTGGGACACATTACTGTATCACCACACAGCAGTAAGTATGTCACGAAGGGCCAGGGAGATGACTGGATCTGGCCTGTGGGGCATGGGATGGTGTATCCTTAGGGTTGCAATATACCACCAAGTGTGTGGTGACCCACAAAAGGTTGAGAACCACTGGCCTACTGTATATGAATCATATGCAACCATGTGACTGGTTCTGAATTAACTATAATCACACTATCATACTGAACACTGTGGTGAAAATACCTGCTCAGTGTGCAGTGGTGGTACAAAAATAAAAAAAAAACCCATAAACAACATATTAGAATGACTAAAGAATGAAATTTAAAAATAATACTGGGAATTAGACCTGACTGAAAAATTTCCATCAATATAATTTGCACAAAACAAAAAATGTCATAGTTAATGTTAGCTTTCCTTGAAAATTTTCAATTTTTCACTGAAAAACTGGACTCCAAAACTGAAACATTTTGGCTGAACACTGAAAATTTTTTCTTGTCTAAGTTTTTGTTCTTCAACAAAGAGTTAGAATTTTCTATGGGACTTCAGGTTCCCTCCCAGGCACACATTTTTTGATTATATGGGAATTCCATTATATAATTTATGACATCACTCTATCGATTGATAATTTCAGAAAAAAGAAATTCTTAGATGATGCACAATTAACCCACTGTCACAAGATATCATGGAGTCTAAGAACTTAGCAGAATTCAAGAAAGGATGGACTATTTATATGAATTGCTAGAAAATCTATTACTTTAGGTAAGAAAAATAACATTTGCAGTTATTGTATTTCTGTTGTGCAGAAGGCAGTAAAAGTGAATGTTTATTTTGCTGGCTGCAAAGATCTGTACAAACAAAACTGTTGACCCTGTCATCAGTCATTGCACATAGATGGAGAAGAAGGGGATAGAGTGTGTATACCCCAAGCCTACTTGATTTCTGGATGAACAGCCACATGTGCCTAAAATCCAGAGACAAGCCAGAACTTGCAGGTGGAAAATTGATATTTTTCTTCGCAATTTGTTTAGAATTTGCTCCCTATGTTGCAGGTACAAGTTACATCCCTTTTATTTGTTGAAATGAAATTGCCTCTAACTTTCTCTTTTATGTCTTCCACTTTTACATGATGTCTCTTCTGGCAATTTCAGTCAACTTTCTTTACCTCATTTCACATTCTGACATTGCCAATACTTTTGTGCTGCTGACTTTTGCACATATCCTCAGGAGTTTTTCTGAAGCTTCTGTGAACAGTAAACCCTGGATGTTTACCAGCTCCTAACTTATTTATCATACCTGGCTCATTTCCTAGGACAAAGTGAAAACAGCATCTGTTCTTGTTGATTGCTAAACAAACCATGTAAGGAAAACGTCCTTTAGTAGGTCTAGGAACAGAACCTCTTCCTTTGGGACCCCAGAGCTGTTTCAAAGCCAGCACCTGGTATTTGAGCTTTTGTACAAGCCTCTTTACGTGCATGCATATTTTTTATTTCTATTTTCCATGTTGCCAAAGTTCTGCCTATTTCACTTCCCTGGGATTGTCTTTAATCATTCCTGGATAAACCCCCCCAAACTCCCTTTGCTGCTGTAGCTAATTCCATATTTTTCTCATTTTATTCTTCTCACATCCCCATAGAAGCACAGATTTCCAGACTTTCAATTTATTTTGCATATAGAGGAGCAGGACCATCCTAGATCAAGAGATTTGTGATCCTTTGGAGAGTCTTCGGTATTGCCACTATGCACATACTCTGAAACCTACTATGAATATGTGGCATAGACTGCATAATGATACATATCATGATGCTTGTGTGGGATTGGTTTATGCTAATTGCTGATAGATGTGTTAAAACACTGAGCGTGGCCAGTGTGAAAGAGAACTCCAATATTCAAAGCAGCCTAAGGGATTTGGATATCCAGTTCTCATTAAAAATCCCACCCCGGATGCTCCCAGAAGATTTAATGGAGTGCTCATGCAGATAATGGAAATATTGTACTTTATCTCCAACTGGCCTGCCCTTGAGTGCTTCTCAAACATTACTGCTTGCATTACCCTAATCACACCATCTAGTTCTATATATAGATCTGCCTGTCAATACTGCATTCTATGTTGTTCATATTACGTATATAGCAAAGAAAATCAGTTTTTACGTTTTACATCTGCCAAAATTTTTCATTTTCTCATTTACAAGTTTTTCCCATCTTTACTTCTTTTAAAACAGGCATTAATTTTCCAGAGTTGCTACCTACTGTAGAGTGGTAAAAATGGTTTCCTCTATATGGGTATGTCTACACTATGGGCTTAAGTTAATTTAAGGAGATTTAAGTTGACCTAAGCAAAGCCCTGGACACATTTGGAGTTCATTAAATTGACTTAAGGGCTTCCTTAAGTTGACTTAATAACTCTTGCCCTTAAAGTTGACTTTAAGGGCTAAGTGACTTTATTAAGTAAAGTTAATAAAGTCAACTTAGTGCAGGGGGCCATTTAATTTCGCTTTCTAAAGTTGATTTAAGCCAGGGGACCCATTTAAAGTCAACTTTATTAAGTCATCTTTAAATGGGTTCCCTGGCTTAAGTCAACTTTATAAAGTCGACTTAATGGAATGTGGCCTCACTAAGTCGACCTAATAAGATCTATTTAAAGTCGACTTTAAGCAGACCTTATTAAGTCTATTTAACTGAGCCCTGTAGTGTAGACATAGCCCACGTGTCTTCTCTCATTTGCTAGTTTCAAAGTGAATATTATATTGTAAGGTAAAAGATGATGATCACTTTTTTACGTAAATGCAGATCATTTATTTTGAATTTCAAAATTTCATCGTCAAAGGGCATTGGCTATTCATAAACCCTTCTTTGTCTAATCCTCACTGTCTTGATGCTGAGTGGTCATTTAAGTCTTCCTCATTTACATCATAACTATCTGGAATCCACAGGTTTTAATTTTATCTAACCTCAAATCCATTGGCAAAAAGCTGTGTTTAGTTTTACAAACATTGAACCATTCTCTTGTAGCCACCTTTGGAAAAGTTGGAGGAAGCAGTGTTTTGCTAAATGGATATAATTAAGAGGAGAAGAGGGAGAGGAAAGACCTTAAAAGTTCAAATTAATATCTGAGCTGATGATGTGTTTCCTGCAGTGAACTAAATGTTTAATTTTTCTCTTTTAAAAAGAGTATTTGACAGTTTTGTTTTCAGAACCTAACTCTGCTCATCACTCAAATAAAAAGCGTGAACCAAATATCAAGTACACTCAGGTTTAGATATTGATGTTGTTGGTTTTGAATGGTTGGTCAAAACTTGTACGTATGTTTTTTTTAAATAACACACCTATATTTACTCCATTTTGGGGCCTTTCAGTACATCCAGAAGCCAACTACTACAGGAGAAGCCCAAGAAAGAAAACAACAAAATGCCATAGGTCATCACCTATATCCCCCAAGTCAAACCCCTATAGTATGTCATCAAGCACCTACAGACTGTTCTACAAGATGATCTCTCACTCTCTCAGGCCTTGGTCACTAGACCTCTCCTCACTTGCAGACAGCTCCCCAACCATAAATAAATACTGACCAGCAACTACAAACCTAACAACAGAAATACTAAAGCAGGCACATACACTTGCAACAAATCATGTTGCCAACATATCTGCTTAAAAGACACTTCCATAGGACCTAATCAAGTCAGCTACTCCACCAAGGGTTCATTCACCTGCTCACTCACCAATGTGATTTATGCCATCATGCACCAGATATGCCCCCTACCACACCTTATATATTGGACAAACAGGCCAGCCTCTGTGCAAAAGAATAAATGGACACAAATCTGACATAAGAAATCACAACATTCTAAACCAATAGGGGAAAACTCCAACCTCCCTGCTCACTCCACTGATGATTTGTTAAAAGCTGTGCTCAAGCAAATGGATAACAAATCAAAACCTCAAAGTGAAACTGCAGAATTGGAATTCACATGAAAATTTGACTCCATGAAGTCAGGACTGAATAAAGATAATGGATACTTTCCCCATTACAACAGGTTGTTTTGCTTACCTTGTCCCCCACCCACCTCCCTGCTAATTGCTGTACTCCACTGTTTGAATCCTAACTGTTTTGATTTGCTGTTACAGCTTGACCAGACCCTAAGACTTACACTACCTGCATTTATTTTGCTCTCATTCTGTAAGTCCCATCTACAAGCATATGATGAAGTGAGATTTTCTCCCATGAAAGTTCATGCAATAATTAAATTTGTTAGTCTTTAAAAGTGCCACCAAACTGCTTATTGGTTTTGTTTGTAAAGTATGTCACAGGCTCAAGTCACCTCCAAACTTTATTCTATGACTATTTGCTATTGCTTTTTCTGTTGTAGACTTTATTCTCAAGAACTGCAATTTATCTCTAACAATACCTGGACTCATCTGTCCTTTTTAGTCAGTTTGCACTATATGATTAAGAATGAAGGAAAAAGGATAGGTTTTTATAAACCTAGTAAACATGGTACTTTTCCTAGAAAAGATAAAACTATTTGTTTGGGGAAATATAGATGGTTACTTTAAAATTCAGAAGTCTCAACCTATTTTGCAGTTTGGTTCAGCTCAGCCAAGGCTACAAGAAGTCTGATGCCACTCCAAACAGTTTAACTTTTTTCTTCTTCCCATCACGCTCTGCTTGAAATTCCCCTTTAACCCATCTGAATCACTATGGTTTTTCTCTCTGTTTATATAGTCCCATTACTGCAGCATCTGAGGCCCACATAAAAATTTATTAATTTATTCTTTGACAGTTGTGGAAATATAATTATCCTCAATATATAGGTGGGGACCTGAGGCACAGAGAGCTTATGGGCATGTCTACACTGGAGCCTTAGGTTGACTTTACCTTCCTTAAGTCCACCTATGGAAAGCTCTGTCCACATTGGGAGTTTTTTAAGTTGACTTAAGCACTTTATTAAGTTGACTTAATAAAAACACCTGTTAAAGTTGACTTACTGTTTAATCAACCTTATTAAGTCAACTTAAGCCAATGTAGATGGGGCACAGCCCTTAAGTTGACCTTATTAAATAAAAGTTGATTTAATTAAAAGTTGACAATGCAGTCTCCTGTAGACATACTCTACATGATTTGGCCAAAATCACACAGGCTGTCTAGACAGCTCTGGGAAGTGATATTCCAAGTGTCCATCCAACACTTTAACCACAAGACCATCCTTCTTCACCACATTTTTACAAAAACCTAGCCTCCACTTCCCAGTTCTTCAACTCCTAACAGGTTTCCTGATCTTTCATTCACTGTCTCTAAATTCTAACAGACAGCAACACACTACATGCAATCAAAATCCCCATTACATTATCTAACAAAGTCTTGCATGCTTTAATCATCTCTGACCTAGTAAGAGAGTCATGTGGTATAACGTTACAGTTTCCTATTGTGGTTTCTCTTGTATGGGCTTGTTTCAAGAGGAAAACACGAGTGAGTTATACGTACCATTAATCACCGTTACTTTAACATTCTATCTTCCATGTGAAACAACCATATGAATGGCTGCTCTTCTGCACTCTCTCTGCTCCAGAAAGGTTAGTGTCGTTTCCTATTGTAAGTACAGTAGGAATTCAGGAAGAGTGCCCGCAGTTGATATGAGCAGTCCAGGAGTCAGAGAACGTGATTCAGCGATGCTTTGAAGTCTCCTTAAATAGTGAGGGAATTTAGCGGAGATTGACAGTCACATCTCCGGTTCAATGATAGGGTGCAGTGCAGAAGAACAAAGCATCCACAGCCACAAGTCTAGCCCTCACACTGGAAATCTGGGCTTAGGCATAGCACATAGGTGCTCAAGGGCCATCTTATTAGGCACAGGATGTTTGGACAGATAAGAAGGTATATGGAAGCCTAGATTTATGCCTACCATATCCTACAGACTTGAATATCTAGTGCATAATTAGGCACCTTAAAGATCACCCAAATTCTATAATTGGGCCTACAGTTTTTTTCAGGTTAGACTAAAAGCTCTAAGATGGGCAGACACTTTGCATCTAATGCTGCTGTTGCTTACCATTCCTATTTCAAAAACAAGGAAAAAACACAACAAAAAAAGAAATAGCTGGAAATTTTGCAGCAAATTTATATTTAGTATAAGTAAGCATAACTCTACCATAGTCAATGCTCTAAATCAGGGGTGCTGAAAATGAGAGTGCTGGTGGTGAGGCAGCACCCCTGCCTGGCTTTAAATGGCTTCCATTATATATTGCATTTACAATTTTGTTCAAAACTTTCAGCTGCCCCACTATAAAAAGTGTTCCAATACCACCGCCCTAAATGAGGCTATTAAAACTTAATGTTTTGGTCTTCCCAACCCCTTTATTATCAGCATTCATCAGGATTGAGAAGTGGAAAAACCAAGCAGTTTTGGTTTCTCCACATGTAATGTTTAATGGCAGTTAACTGCTATTGAAGTAGGTTAGTTATACAATATTTTGGGATGGTTCATAAAAAAAAAATCACATGGCTGCTTTAGGTTTTGCTCTTGTGTGCTCGCTCTGATGCACAAATTAAGCCACAATTCATTGGCAGGAATGCTGATTTATGTCAAGCTGAGTTACAGCATGCAAACATTTGCATAGTGCAGTATGTACATTTAAGCATGGACCTCAGGAGTGGCTTTTTCTTCAACACAAACATTTTAAGCCTAATACAAGCGCAAAATGTAAGCTATTCCTCCTTTATGGTGATGTGCATGGACAAACTGTGATGAGGAATTAAATGATTGTATTGAGAGGCCACAATATGACAAATAACTTGGGGCAAGATTTTTCAAAGGCAAGTGAATCACCCAACTGCCTTTGAAAGTCTCCCCATAAAAGTCAATATTTGCCTTGAAGCTGTGTTAATGGCAGAGATGCAACCTCAGTTCAGAAGATTCTTAAATATGCCTTCAAGTGGAGTGGCAGGGGCAGTGCTGCCCATAGCAATAAGGAAGAGACCAAAGGAAATGTTTATGAAAATAACCAGGAGAAAAGACAAAGGGTGAAATTTTCAAGGCTTCCTATGTTCCATTTTCAAAAGTGCCTTGGGATCAGATTTACAAAGGTATTTAAGTGCCTAAAGATACCACTTGGCATTTAAGAAGGTTCTCTAAGCAGGGTAGGAACTTACATCTCATTGAGACAGGGCACCTCACTGTCCTTTATAGCTTCAAAAACTTAGACTCTCATATCACTCAGGATTCTTGAAATTTTTATTTCAACCTGTTCAGGTTACAAGGACTCAGGAGTCTGATTCTACTCATTATTATTATGAATTTATATAATTACACAAAGATTAAATGCATTTAAGTCTATATTAGGGGTTTGCCACAGTTTGCCTAGATCAAGTTATAATCAGTTTATTTAAACCAATACAACTTTCCTCCAAGACCTAAGACACAGTCACACAAGTTCTTGGTGTTAGCTTCCCTAGTCATGAAATTAGGAGAATAATATTTACACACCTTGCAAAGGTGCTGTGAGGCTTAATGTCTGTAGGGTATGTTAAAGGGCAAAGTATTATAATAGGCTATGTCTACTCTTAAGAATGCTAGTTCAGACTAAGTTAGTTTGAATTAATTAATTCAAACTAATTGTGATTAATTCAGACCAACTTAGTTTGAATTAGTATGTCCACACTAGAAACCTAAATTGAACTAGCATGACCATGCACAGGACTTGCTAGTTGGGCTTGGGGGTAGGGGTGCACCATGGGAAGTGTGGCAACATGGCACCCAAGAAGGGCCATACTCCCACTCAATCCATAAAAAGATGAAGGCACCCAGGGAGGAAGAAGGTCAAACACCTTTATTTCAAGGTAACAGTTAGTTCGAACTAACGTGGCTCCATGGTGATAATTTGAACTAAAGGCAGGTTTTACAATTTTGAAATAAGCTTTTCTTAGTTTGAACTAAGGAATTCCTTAGTTCGAACCAAGGAAAGCCAGTGTGGCCACGGACTAATTTAGTTCAAATTAAGCCTCCTTAATTCAAACTAAATTCCCAGTGTAGACATGGCCATAAGTAATAACTATTATAAATACATGATGGTAATGAAGACCCCACATGATTAAATTTCCTGATTTAGGAATTGCAGGAGAGGTTGTTGTAATGGTAGTCACACTGGAGAAACTCTGAACATACTGAGACTTTTCAAGGTAGTTCTGGTGGCTCAAATTAAAGCAAAGCTTTAAATGGGAGGTCTACTTTCAAAGGAATTTATCCCTCATGAATTGGAGCTTGCACATTCTTACTAGCTCTTTTTTGCTCAGTCTCCCCAGCCTCCCCCTCCCCCCAGCTGACTATCTCCCTTGTTAAATGCTGAATAAACCATTGAGAAAAATGCAGTTGTCAGATAACTGACTCAGAGGAAACTTCATTATTCTCTTTTCTAGCAAATGACAAAAATCCCTTGTAGACAGCATGCATGATACAGATAATTAAAGTCTTTTAAGTTTTTAAAAAATTACTCATGGTTCCCAGCCATTAAATTAATTATTGGTGGAAATGCCTGGCCAAAACTTTTCTTTTTTTTTTTTTTGGTGGGGAATTGAGTAACTCAGATTGATGAAGCACCTGCTATTAATTTTTGAAGAAAAGCAATTCCTGTTGTATAATATTTCCAAGTATTATCTTGGTATTGTTCAGTTGGGGGCTGTTTTATTTAGCATTGCTGGTCTAGGCTGTTACTTGTAACATCTATCTATGCAGAAGAGCATCAGAGTCAGAACATTCCTACCAACCCTAGCTGGGCAATCTACAACACGACTTCATAGAGCAGTGGGTAAGGAGACACAGGGAGAATCAGAGAACGGATTGTACCTTGCCGCCACTCTTTTGGCTAACCAGTACAGCTGAACCTGTAAAGGGTGGAGGGAGGGCAGGCAGTGATTACTAGTGATTTACTTTGCCGTGTAGCGGGGAAGAATGGAACAGTGAACAAGCTGGGGAAGTCTTGGGACTCAAGGGCATGCCTTAATCAAAGTTCTTTGCATTGTTCCCATTGAAGTAGTTTGGTCAAATTCAATCCAGTTTCTGTTCACTTAAAAACTATTCTTTTAAAGTTCTTCCTTTAATTCTTTTTGCATCACTTGCATGAAAATTTTATGATAGTATCAGTGTTAACCTCATCTCCGCTTTTTACAGTGACAGAGAACTACCAATGATAAGGCTAAGACATATTTTAAAGATAGCTTCTGAACTGAATGGTTTAGAGGACTGATAATAGGGTTCAGAGCATCTGTACACTCTAGGTCAACATTTTCAGTGTGACTCAGGTCAGCTGTGGTGGAAAGATTTTATTCTTTGACACCTTCTTCTGGTAGATTAGGCTTGAAAAGAGCTGATAGCAGAGCCAAGTCCAAACCTCAAAGCCACCACCATGAGAAATGGGCATTGTCCGATAAGGCAACACACAGTTTAGGCATAAAGATGAGGAAAAGACCAAAGAGACAGTCTTGTGATCCAGGGTTGAATTCAGTTGAAGTTAGGGCTGGCAGGCAAATTAGTGCTTGGTTGGGATTCTTTGCATTGACAAGCCGGTCCGCACCACCTGCCACATGCACTGCTCTCGGCTCTGTGCCAGAGCAGCAGGGAGGACGAAGGAGGCAGTGCAGCTGGGGTGGGGGAGGTACCAATACAGGCCCCACACTGCCTCCCACCCTCTCCCTGCTGCTCCTGCACAGAGCCGAGAGCAGTGCACATCCAGGGGGACGGGCGGACTGGCAGCGTTGAACCAGGCCACCGCTTTTGGCCAGCTCACCTGGTCCCCAGCATGGGGTGGGGGGCAGTGGTACGGGCCCCACGAGGCCTGGGTGGCTGCCCTGCTTGCCCTACCCTAGGTACGGCCCTGCTTCTGAGATATTTCTGTTGTACCTCTGACCTTGGTATCTAAGCACCAAATAAAAATGTGAAAAAAGCATAGGAGTAAAGAATGGTTCTCCTTGTTTGCTTCTCTCAGGTTTCAGGGAGTGTGTGTTCAAGGATTTTATTTTAGATATAAATGGGTATTATTTGTGTAGAAAGGCTTCATCAGAAAAGTGCAGCATGTCACACACTCCCTTGTAGCACTGACGCCCTGAATGGCAGACCAGTTGACCTCAGATTTCGCTAGCTTTGTCTCACCATCTGAACTGTAACTGGAAACTAGGTTCTTTCTGATTTTGGGACTGACATAGAAGCAAGACTTTAGCAACAGATTTTCATCTGGACAGTTGAATCCAACCATCCTCCAGGAACTCAAAAGATCAGAATTCAGTTCTGAACTCCTCTCTAACCTTCCTGAGTTACCTTGGGCAAATCGCTGGAACTCTTTGTGCTTCAGCTGTAAAAGGCGAATAAAATGACTCTCTTTATCACCTTTTGTCTGTTTTGTCTAGCTACAGTATAACTTCTTAGGGGCAAGGACTGTTTCTCACAATGTCGATGTACAGAACATTAACACAATGAGCCCCTGACCTCAGCAGGGGCCTCTACGTGCTTCATTAATAAAAATGCGTGCGTTAATAAAACAATGACTATTCTTCATTCTCCTTGTTACACCATCAATATTCTTAGAGCTTCACAATGATTTAGGCGGAGAGGTCTGTTTAACAATCAATGCCAGGATATAGTTTAGCATTTCTCAGCTTTTTTTTTTGAATCTACAGTAGCCCTGGAGCCCTCTTCTGTTTGCAGAAACATGACTTTGTCTAGTTTTCTCGCCAAACCCATCACTACTTTGTATCTGTACACACAGTACTTTATCATGTGAAAATTTGCTCCATCCAAACAATGTGAATTAAAGTCAAAGCATGTGTAGAGAATTCCTTCTTTGTAATAAGTTATCCATTAAATACCACTTGAGCTTTTCTTGTTTTAAAGCATATGTCAACATGATCTCAAATACTTTTTATAAAGTGTGAATAGTAAGACATTAAAAAATGACAAAAATGTCTTTAATCTATTAAAATATTTTAATCAACTAAGATCCTTTTCAACACAACAAAATAAACATAGCCCAGACTAGGCTATCCACTGTAAAGTCATCCCCAGGTGAGTTGAAGATTAGATTGTCAGTATCATAAATTACCCACGTTAGGTGCCTGCTTCTATCATGAGTTTTAAGATATGTTCTTATTACTTTTGTTGAATATCCCAATTTCATTTAACATTTACAGATGTTAAATATTTATGTTTGTATTTTCTCTGGGCAAATGTTTTTACTTTCTGAAATGTGAAAGGATCAGAAGCTGGAAATAAAGGTCTTGTTAGCATTTGAGCAAAGGTAACAGTTACTCATCACCTTTTCTTAGTGGCCATTTACACTTTATATAATTTTATCAAGATTATAAAGATAGGAAGGGTGGCAGAGGGGCAGGAATAAAGCAAGATGAGACTCCTATTAAGGTTTATTGTAAACATCTGGTGTTACAAATGGTGCTCCATATAGCTGCCATACTATCTGTATTTAGCACATTAATCTGTACATTTGAGGGTGTGAAAAGGTTAAACACGTCCATTTTTCTACTGAGATCAGTACAAGTAACAGAGTTCTGAACTAGACTTGGCTCTAAACTTCTCTAAAGTCTGGGGATAGCTGAGATACATTGTTCTGGTTTGGCCAATACTTTCTACCCTTTACAGAAGCAACAACAGTAGCACAAAGAAAGACAAATCAACCTTCTAAATTAATTTTGAATGTTTTGTAATTGACTTGTCTATTAAAGGTCTGGGGTAAAAGCTATTAGATATATTTCTTTTTGCATTGTTTCTAGGGGGTTGATTGCTCTCCATAAATACATCAGTGGCCTGAATAACAAAGATGGAGATGAGCTGTTTAAGGTAAGCCGCAATGTGGACACAAGAGCCAATGAATATAAACTGGCCATAAACAAGTTTAAGCTTGAAATTAAGTGAAAGTTTCCTGCCATCTGGGGAGTGAAAGTTCTGGAACAGCCTTCTAAAGGAACAAAAAAACCTAACTGGCTCCAAGACTAAATTTGGTAAGTTTATGAAGAGAATGATATGATGAGACTGCCTACAATGGTATACAGTCAACCTTCAATCACTAGCAACAAATACCTCCAATGATTGGTGGTGGGTCTGTAGATGAGGTGAGCTCTGAGTTACTACAAACAATTCATTCCCAAATGTTTGGCTGGTGTTTTTTTTCCATGTGCTTATGATATCAGGAGTCCTGCAGCTTACATAAATTTGTTAATCTTTAAGTGCCACAGGACTCCTTGTTTGTTTGTTTTACTGAACTAGACTAACACGACTGCCCCTTTGGATCTTAGGATATCTGGAGACAGAAGAAATTTTCCTCAGGGCAAGATTGTCCTAGAACTTTTCACCTTTCTCTGCAGCACAGGCCCCTTGCAGGTATCAGCTAGTGTAAATGGTGAATTCTCTCTACCTGGAAGTCTTTACATGATTATTTTGAGTACATCAGTAACCCAGCCAGAAGCCAGGGGTCTATTACAGGAGTGAGTGGGTGAGGTTCTTTGCCTTTAAATGTGCAACAGGTCAGAGCAGATGATTGTGATGGTCCTTTCTAACCTTAAATTCTGTGCGTCCAAGATAGAATCATTTGGCATCTGGTTCATGAAACTCAAGTGACCTGACTCACCTCTGAGTCAGAGAGAAACTATGGACTTCTTCACAGAGACTGTATAAGGAAATCATAAAGTCCATTGCAACAGAGGGTGATTGCAAAGAAGAGGCTGTTGGGGGCCAGGGAAATGATCCATGCACTTTTTTAAGTGCTTAAGTGAAGTAGAAGCCTACATCCAATTTTTAAAATATCCTTAGACACTTGGTAATCTAAGTTCCAGAGCCTTTTAATGAGACTATGGCTATTGTTGCACATTAGAGAGCTTACAGTGGAACAGTGCACTACGTGCTAGTGTAGCTTCTCTAAGTCAAGGGGAGAGCTCGTCCGTCAATTTATTTAATCCTTCCATTATCCTGGCCTTTAAAATCAGCAGGTCAGACTTCTTTCCCTGAGAGCTCACTGCCTGCAATTCAAATGCCTCCTTCCTGGGAGCTCATTGAATAGACCTATCAGATTGCCTCCCCAAGGGCTCACTGAATAAAGTAAGGTGATTTTTCTCAGTTTCCCCAACCCTGGAGGCTCCTTCAGGGAAACTTTTCAGTTGCCCAATCCAGAGGGTGCTCTCTCCTCAGAGCTCACTTTCTTAGGATTACAAGGTTCAGAGAAACAAACAAGGAGTCCTTTGGCACTTAAAGACAAGGCTGGCTCTAGAGGTGAGCCAGTTTGGCATTGGCTCAGGGCACCAAAGCTTAGGGGTGCTGGGGAGCAGGGTGGGCCATCCCAGAAGCTTGACCTTGTGCTCCTATCCCTCCCCTGAGCCAGCCACTCCACCCCCAGGGAAGGGATGAGAGTTCAGAGCCCAGCCTCTGGCCTGGCCCTCTCTACCCCTGGGCCAGCTGTTCCCCATCCTGGGGACAGGGCGAGCTGGCCCAGAAAGGAGGCCAGGTTCTGCTCTTTCATCATTGTCCTTCTCCTCCACTGCCTTCAGCTCCATGCTGAAGATGGCAGGGCAGGGGGCAGCACAGCCATTGGGGGCACAAAAGGAAAAGTTGGCTCATGGAGCCACAACCCCTTGAGCCGGCTCTGCTTAAAGACTAACAAATTTGCTTATTGCATGAGCTTTTGTGGGAGAAAATCCTTTAGATGCCAAAGGACTCCTTGTTTGTTTTGCTGAACTAGACTAACACAGCTACCACTTTGGAAAAAGGTTCAGAGAGGAGTTAACAGGTTCCATAACAGCACGGCACATTCATCCAATTTAGTTTATTAACCTCTTGTTGTACAATTGCTAAACATGGACTAGATAAATGATAGAGCTTCTCCCACCAACAGGGTGCTGGACACAACAGCACTTAGACTGGTGTAATTTATGTCACTCAGTGTGATGGCTTATTAGCACCCCTGAGTGACACAACTGGTAGTGCAGATGTTGCCTTGGGTACCTAAAAACCTTTTGGAAATTTAGGAGCTGACATGCCAGCCTCTCATATCGTGGGGTCTATAACACTGCCATTTAGCTAGTAAGCTATTCCATCCTGATGGATGATGGCCTGACCCTAGTTTCACATGCCTTCATCACCTATATGATGGTCTATACGACAGCAATGCAGTATATCTGGGTATGAAACCATCCGCCTTGGGAAACAGCAACTAGCAGAGATTGCTTCAACACAGAAAAGCAAAGCAAAGAAAATCCCACCAAAACAAACTACTCCACAACATAAAACATTCTCCTATTGAGGAGAGAATGAAGGAAAAAAGAACCTCTGGTGAGAAAAGTTACTTATGTTGCTTAATGTATGACTGGAAGTTTCTCAGATAATACAGTGATCAGAATGGTATAAGAATCTGTATAAAATAGAAAATGGAATATAAGTGCTTTTGATCATTTCACTTACTGTTAATAATAAAATAATCAGAATAAATTACGGGATCAGTTGAAATTCATTCTAATTAAGTAGTTTAATACAGTATACAAAACAAGCCAGTAAGCAGTAGTTGCATGAGGAAGTGTTGTGAGCACTGGACCCTATGATCTATACAATCTTGGTTACCGAATTCAGTCCTGGAGCCTTTCCATAATTCTAATCAGTCATTTAGGAGCTAATGGACCATGATGTTTGCCCACCTTAAAAATAACTCTCTACTAAGGTCTGTAAATTTGGTGTATAATCAAAATAATTTTATCAGACTTCCGTGGTGGTGATAGCTATGTAATCAGTTGCAGAACTGTGTGACATGCAGGGCCGGATTTCAAATTACGCACAGTAGGTATGTGCCAAGGGGAGCTGGCATCCTAGGGGCATCTAAACAATGGTGGATAGCTACACAGCTCAACGGAGTTTCCCACATGAGCACTGCAATGCTGGCTTCCCTCTCTCCCCTGGCACCCTGCTGCCCTGCTCCTCTTTTCCCCTCTGAAGTCCTGCCTCTGGAGAGGTTAAAGGCAGAGCACACAAGTGAGCATATTTTCCTCCACCCAGAGCTGTCTGAGCCATTTGTCCCAGCCCTTTCCCCCCTCCCCATTTCACCCCCTCCATGCAGAGCTGGCCCAACCTGCCCCTTTCTCCACCATCCCCTCCCTGCCCTCTGACGGAAAACACAAAAGTCAGCTAACGACAAGGGGGAGTTGAAGATGCTGTGCCTAAAGGTGCATAAGGTGTAAATCCAGTCCTGGTGCCATGGCATTATTGTGCACGTGTGTGTGTTATCTGGATTCAGTCCCTAATTCATTGCTGTTGGGACAATTTCTAAGATTCCACACTTCTAAGTAGCTTCAAAGAACTAGCCTTAAAAAAAATTAATCAACTATACATAAAAATTATACCCAGGATAGGCAATATTTAGTCTCAGATCACTGGCAGACTTATTATTTGTGACATAGTGACTCTTCAGGGATATAAACAAGAGCTTTGCACAGCCAAAACGCCAGGAAATCCCTCGTTATTCAAGGAAGATAAGGGATCGTGGGCAATCAGACTTTAAAATTACAATATTAGCTATAGAAAAGCTATTTCAGTATTGTCAGAAACATCTATTTTGTCTCCTTCCAGACAGTCACCATGGAATCACGATGTAATCGTAACAGTAATGAACCTAGGTTTGCTGAGGGAGGGATGGAAAAAATAGCATTAATACACTTCAGAAAACTCAGACACTTCTGCAATTGCTTTTCTGGTAATACATATGGCGCTTAGAGAAAAAGATAAGAAAGATTTTCATAGAATCATTGAACCAGAAGGGACCTCAAGAGGTCTTCTATTCCAGTCCCCTTCATTCAACAAGAATGTTGTGGCAGCTTAAAGACTAACAGATTTCTTTGGGCATAGGCTTTGTGGGCTCCAAGCCAATTCATCAGAGGCATCTGATGAAGTGGGTTGGTGCCCACGAAAGCTTATACCTGAAGAAATCTGTTAGCCTTTAAGGTACCACAGCACTCTCATTTTTGATACTCCAGTTGAGGCCTAATCAGCATTCCCCGATCCATTTCTGCACTACTCCTTCCTAGACCATCATTTCCCATTTTGTATGTGTGCGGTTGATTGCTCCCTCCTGAGCAGAGTACTTTGCATTTGTCTTATTAAATTTCATCCGGCTTCCTTCAGACCATTTCTCCAGTTTATCCAAATCACTTTGAATTTTAATCCTCTTCACCAAAACACTTGCAACCTCTCTCAGCTTGGTATCATTTGCAAACTTTATATGTACTTTCTAAGCTATTATCTAAATCATTGATGAATATATTGAACAGAACTGGACCCCGTGCTGATTCCTGTGGGATCCCACTTTATACGCCCTTCCAGCTTGGCTGTAAACCAGTGATAACTGCTCTCTGGCAGTGTTTCCTAACCATTTATGTACCCACCTTACAGTAGCTGTACCTAGGTTATATTTCCCATGTTTGTTTTTGTGACGGTCACTTGAGACAGTATTAAAAACCTTAGTAAAGTCAAATTCTAAAGGGGTAGCTGTGTTAGTCTAGTTCAACAAAACAAGCAAGGAATCCTGTGACACTTTTAAAGACAAACAAATTTATTTATTGCATGAGCTTTCGTGGGAGAAAATCCCACTTCAAAGCATCTGATGAAGTGGGATTTTCTCTCATGATAGCTCATGTGATAAATAAATTTGTTAGTCTTTAAAAGTGCCATAGGACTCCTTGCCTGTTTTAGGAAAGTCAAGATATATCACATCTACTGCTTCCCTACATCCACAAAGCTTGTTAGCCTATCAAAGAAAACTATTAGATTCATTTGACATATTTTGTTCTCAATAAATGCTTATTGACTGTTACTTATCACCCTATTATTGTCTAGGTGTCTGCAAATTGATTAATTGTTTGCTCCATTATCTTTACAGGTATTGAAGTTAAACTGACTAGTATGCAATACCACAGGTTGTCCTTATTCCCCTTTTCATAGATTGGAGCTATATTTGCTGTTTTCTAATCCTCTGGAATCTTTCCTGCTTCCAAGAGTTTTCTAAGATAATTGCTAATGGCTCAGCTATCTCCTCAGCCAGCTCCCTGAGTATTCTGTGATGTATTTCATCAGACCCTGGTGACTTAAAGACATTTAACTTGTTTAAGTCATTTTTAATTGTTTTTTCCCTATTTTAGCCTTTGATCCTTTCTCATTTTCACTAGCATTCATTAAGTTTGATATCCAATCGTCACTAAACTTTTTGAGGAAAACTGAAACCAAAAAAAAAAAAAAGGCATTTAATAGTTCCGCCATTTTCACATTTTCGTTCTTTGTCTCCCTCATTGAGTAATGAGCCCATCCTGTCATTGGACTTCCTTTTGCTTCTAATATGCTTGTAGAATATTTTCTTGTTACCCTTTATGTCTTTATCTACTTTAATCTCATTTTGTGCCTTGGTCTTCCTAATTTTGTCTCTACATACTTGTGTTATTTGTTTATATTCCTCTCTGGTAATTTGACTTGGTTTCTACTTTTTGTAGGACTCTTTTTTGAGTTTTTAGTGCATTCATTTGGGATGCAAGGTATACCTTTCTTGTGTATAACTCTCTAATGTATAACTGTTTTAATTCCAGTGTGACTTTTTAACTGATGAAGAATGGTGTTATGACTTTATACTCACCCACAACCATTTCAGATGTGAAGATAATTTACACCATCAAGTCAGCAGACCTGCATGACCCCACAACATGCCAACATTTTTATGGTCAATTTAGAACAACACTTCCTCAAGGTTCATCCCCAAGCGCTACTCCTCTACTTACAGTACATTGAGGACATCATCATCTGTACTCACATTAAAGATGCCCTTGAAGATTTCCACAGAGATTTTAACAATTCCACTCCACAATCAAACTCAGCCTGGAACATTCCACACAGGAGACCCACCTTCTGGATACTACAGTGCAATTAGTGATGGACACATAAACACCACCTTATATTGAAAATCTACTGATTGCTATAGTTACCTACATCCCTTGGCCTTTCATCCAAGACACACCATAAGATCCATTGTCTACAGTGAAGGCCTAAGATACAACCACGTTGACTCTGACCCCTCAGACAGAGACAAACACCTTCAGGATCTCTATCAAGTATTCTTAAAACTACCATACCCACCTGGGGAAGTGAAGAAACAGATTGACAGAACCAAATAATTACCCAGAAGTCAACCACTACAGGAGAAGCCCAAGAAAGAAAACAACAGAACATTACTGGTCATCACCTACAACCCCCAAGGCAGACCTTTACAGCACATCCTCAGGAATCTACAGGCTATTCTACAAGACAATCCGTCACTCTCTCAAGCCTTGGAAGACAGACCTCTCTTCACTCATAGACAGCCCCCTAACCTTAAGCAGTTACTCACCAGCAACTATAGACCTAACAACAGAAACATTAAAGCAAGCACATATCCCTGCAACAAACCACGCTGCCAACTTTGCCCACAGATCTGCACAAAAGACACCATCTCAGGACCCAATCAGGCCAGCTACTCCATCAAGAGCTCATTCAGTTGCTCATCCACCAATGTGATTTATGGCATTATGTGCCAGAAAAGTCCCCCCACCTTATACATTGGACAAACAGGACAGTCTCTGTGCAAAAGAATAAATGGACACAAATTAGATATCAGAAATAACATTAAAATACCAGTAGGGGAACACTTTTATTTCCCTGCTCACTCAGTTGATGATTTGTTAATACCTGTGCACAAACAAATGGATAACAACTCAAAACTTCAAAGAGAAACAACAGAACTGGAATTCATATGCAGATTTGACAATATTGATTTAGTGCTAAATAGGGACTATGGATTTTTTAACCATTCCTATTAGTGATTTGACTGCATCTTCCTCTATATGCTATTCCCCAATGTTTGAATCTAAACAACTGCTTTGATTTGCTCTAACAGTCTGATCTGATCCTACGACTTGCACTTTCTTGCATTTATTTTCCCCCCATTCTGTAAGTTCCCCATCTTCAAAGTTCTTGACAAGGGTGATTTTCTCCCATGAAAGCTCATGTGATAAATAAATTTGGTAGTCTTTAGAAGTGCCACAGGACTCCTAGCTTGTTTTGAGGTGAGAACTGCAGTTAGGAGTGTAAAACAAAGGAGTCCTTTGGTCCATTCAACATTAAAATTGGAGACTCAATTGGTTCTCCCACTACAAATATTAAACTTTAAATGGACCACAGGACTCCTCCTTTGTTTTTCATTCCTAACAGTGATTCTCACCTTTCTCAAACTTACCACTTTCTGATATGTTGTGTTTGAATCTATACAACTTGTTTGATTTGCTGAAGTCACCTGACCTGATGCAGTGAAATGTAATCACAGGACTTATCTTTCACTCCCATACTGTAAGTTTTTTTTCCCCCCCAATGTAAGTTTTCTCCACTCTGACATCTGATAAAGTGGGACTTCACCCATGGAAGCTCATGAGAAAAATTAATTTGTTAGTCTTTTGAAGTACCACAAGACTTTTTAGTTTTGCTTAACTAGACTAACATGGCTACCCCTTTGACACTTAATTTGCTTGATACAGCATACAACAGGAGCACTTCCTCAGACACAACCACAAATAATAAATAAACAATGAATACATTCTGCTCTTCTCCACTGTATTTACCTCACTTTAAAAATGGACACTTTCTCCACCTCTTCAACACCTGCCTTGCACCAAAAAAGCTAACAGTATATTATTACTATAAAGGATGACTGCCATATCACCAATATAATTTAGTAGCTATGTCTCCATGTATTGAACCATGAAGTGGAGTGACTGCATAAAATAATGTCTCATCTGTTTTTTGCATTTTTCTAACTGAATCTATTATTAGGCTATGTCTACACACACATCGTTATTTCAAAATAAGGATTTTGAAATGAGTTATTTTGAATAAAGTCCTTAATTCAAAATAAGCTAATTCGAATTAACAAAATGTTAATTCGAATTAAGGGAAAGCCTGCTATTGAAACGGCTGTTATTTTGAAATGGTTATTTCACAGTAAGGCTGTTTGGACATGTTGTTTCGAAACAGTCGTTTTGAAACAATGGTGTTGTTTCAAAACAACATGTCCAAATGGCCTTATTTCGAAATAACCATTTTGAAATAACAGCCGTTTTGAAACAATCGGGGTTTAACCTGTTTCAAAACAGCAGTTCTTATTTCGAAAGGACGGGATCTGTCCTTTCGAAATAAGAAAACATCATGTGGACCAAATATCTTTTATTTCGAAATAACAAGTGTTATTTCGAAATAAAAGTGCTGTGTAGACTTACTATATGATGTTTCCACATAACAAAGCAAGACTTGGACTGTTTATTCTAGTTACAAAAATCATTTAAAATGTGTGCTTGATCTCCATTCATGTTCCAGATTTTACTTTATGACAAATTACCAAATACTACTTTTTTGTGATCAGTTTCCTTTCATGCTTTGTAGAACTAAGTAGAAAAGACATAAGAAGGATTTCTATTATTTAGCTATACAAATGGAGCTGGAAATCTCCCTATGATCTTTCCCATGTAAACATTTGCTGAGCTTTAGTAATCATGCTGTTTAATGATGAGCAGATTATACTTTCATTCAAATGAACTTAATACCTGAATTTCATATACCTCAGTTTCATTTTATAAATAGTTTTTCCAGAGTCTAATTTGTCATGACAGTTTTGTTCACCAAATTAGTCTAATGAAATATGAGGAATAATCTTTTTACTCACTACCAGATATATACTTGATGATTTATCAACTCAAAAATAATTAAGAAGCCTACTTCTTGGTATCAATTACTGTAGAGGCTGATACTGCAGTTTTAAATGAATAGTTTTTATTTAGGCATGTTACTTAGTTGATTTCCTTAGAATTATGACAATTGAATAATTCTTGCATGATCAGGTCCATAGAATGAAGATCATTCAGCTAAAGGCCAAATCAAGACCAATTTTAATGACACTGAAAGGAAAAAGGACATAATGGACCTCCATGCTCCAGCTATACATACCATGAGTAGCAGCGTTGAGGGGAAGCATGCTTTGCATAGCTGATAGGTTGTGCTGATGAGTGGAAAGACAAGGACTGGGTGGAGCATTGGTTCTGCTCTTCACCCAATGTTGTAACTACTCCAGCACACATCACAGAGCATACACTGCATTTGATATAAATCCTGTGCAGTTTATTCCTTCCTGAGGCAACAGACTATCCAGGAGACTGATCTCTAGTAGTGCCTATGCTGCCCCTTACTTCAAGCAGATAATTAATTCACAATCTAGCACTAAAAAATCAGAGGGACCCAGGCTTAAATTCATACCACATTTCCCAGAGTTCCTGGGCTCATAGCTTCAGCCCCACAGAGTTTGTGGGTTTTGCCCCACAAGAGGCTCCAGGACTCCTGTTGGCTTGAAAATATTCATCCAAGCTCTGCTCCAGATGTCTCTGGCTGATTTTAAGCCCTGTAACAGACCAAAATGAAACTTTATGGTCTTATATTGTAATTTAATAATAATCTCCTTCCCCAGGACAGCTGTCTCAGTGATGTAACTAGGACTGCAGGCTAGTGAGCAGGCCTGGGTTTGTACCCATAGTCCTGAGAGCACCTTAACCAACACGGGCAATAAAATCAGTGCACTGGGGTGCAGATATAAACATATGAACAAATGCAATGATCAATATATAGGACCTAATTCAGATTCACCATGTAAAGGGGTCTTAATGCAGATAAGAATCAAGCCCATACTGAGAAAAACACACATTATATATGTTCCAGAGGGATAACAGTGTTAGTCTATTTCAGCAAAATAAACAAGGGGTCCTGCAGCACTTTTAAAGACTAACAAATTTATTTGTTGCATGAGCTTTTTTTTTAGATTATGTGACTTTAATTTATTTTTCTATACAGGTGATCCACAAATCATTCCCTTATACAACAGGCTGCTAAATTATGACTAACTTGTCACTAAGGATTTCTTTTCCATGGGAGCTATTTCAGTAAAGTTTGCTGATAATGTTTTTCATAGAATGAGGCTAGTTATTACTTAAATTACCTTGAACAATTATATTTCTTAAAATTACTTATTCACATTTGAGTTGTTATCAAGGTCAGTTGGTAGAAAGTAGAATTATTTTTTTTTAAAGTAGTATTAAAATAAACAGTTTTGGGCTAGAAAGACTACAAAACCTCTCCTTTAAAAAAACCCCCAAATCTTTCAAAACCACTCAGCCCTAATTTCATTATAAATCGGACTTGTACAAATCCTTACAAGTATGGTTGCCCTTTGACAGTTCTTCCTGCTTCAGTCTTAGAACAGCAATGGGAACAGGACTCTTGATCACAGCAGGAATGCATTTATGATCATGCATTGCTCAAGTCTGTTTTTATTTCTCGTTTTATGTAAAATGCTGCAGTAATCCCTTTAGAATTCCCCTCAGCTTAAATCTCAGAAACTGTTCAAGACTGCCTCTTAATGTCTCAAGAGCACTTCAGCTGGCATAAGCCTCATATTCAACAGGTAAAGCCCACTTTGTTCTATAGAGATGGCTAGAAATAATGTAAAATTAAAGATTTAATCTTTGTGGTAACTCAGACTGTCCTTAGTCCTACACAAAGAAGCTAAAAGTCTGCTAACTTTTAAGTAAGTAGAAAATTCTTTGATTGACAGTGGCCTGGTGTATTGATCCCCAAAACTATGCCGCTACAAATTTTATTACAACAATTGGGTAAGAAGACTTACTGCACACTTTGAAAATGCAAGGGGATTCATTTCACTATTAGCCAATTTCTGCCATTATAACCCCTAATTGACAGGATTTAACAGCTATTAAAGTCGAGACCAAACATTTTGAACAAATTAATTATTTTTTTAAAAGTTAAATTAGAATGAAGTCGTCAAAGGAGCTCCGGTACTTGAGGCTTCGATGACTGGCAATTATATTAAATGGAATATAGCCTGTACAATCTCCCCCTCATTAGGAGTTTCACACAGGAGCTTATCTCATCCTAGTCTCCAAAAGGTTATTTCCCCCAATTGGCAGCCAGACACTATTCAACAGACTTTGCCAATTGATAAATTCACCTGGTAGCTTGAGGATGTCCTACATATCCACATAATTAACAGTCACACTGAGACTTGTATAATTCATTAGCAGATGCTCTATTAGATGATTTAAAAAGCCTAAAGTGAATCTTACTCTACACACACTGGACTTAAGCTGTGGCGCTGGAGCTGGTAGTCACTCTTTGCATGTTCTACATGACGGCAGCACAGTGAATTTGTCAAGACAACAAGAACAAACAGAATGCAGAGCTGTTTCCAAAGAACAGAGCTGGTTGAATATTGGAATTTCTATCCTGTGGGAAATTCTAGTTCTTTCATTAGTTGTCATCCAGAACTAGGACAAGTGTCAAAATATTAACATTGTTCAGAATGCAAAATTCTGAAAAAAAAATTGTTTTGGAAATGTGGAACCATTTTGCATCAGTCAACATTAATCTTTTTTCTCTTGACCTGTTACAGTGCATCATGGGAGGTGTAGCTTGGCTGAGGAGCCCAGTTCAGAGAGGATACGGGGGTTATGAGGCTCCCAGACTAATACTCTACCATAAAGGATCCCAGCAGCTCAAGCAAGTATGGCTTAACATCAGACTGGAAAATCCCACGTTGTCAGGCACTTCCAACTTCTCCCACGAAAGCTCATGAGATAAGTAAATTTGTTAGTCTTTAAGTGCTGCAGGACTCCTTGCTTGTTTTGCTGAACTAAACTAACACAGCTGCCCCTTTGGAACTTGGTAACATGCAAATTACTAGGGAAGATATTCTTATCTTAAAGCCTTCGCTGTCATGAACATGCTTCCCAAATGTTTAAACATTTGGCTTCATTAATACAGGTTATTGAATTTTATTATATTATTGTTAGTCAAAATATATTTCTGGCAAAAAAGTGTATCTCTGACTGAGTGCCACACCCTCCCCAACCCCCTGCCAATTTCAAGTTCCCACAATTTAGCTTTAATGGGTTAATTTGTAAAATAATGGTCAGGGGTTTCACCTGTCAGTGAGTTTCTTGTTTGAAAAAAAAAAAAAAAGACTTTCCCATGGGGCAGTTCATGGCAATCACAGTATGCTTACCCATTTTTAATGCCCCTTGTCCAGATTTTTAAACGTGTTTAGGTCTTGCTCCACTCAGGGTTGCAATTTTCAATGAGACTTAGGCTCCTCAGGTACTTAAACCTTGCAATGCTGATCAGAGCAATGCCAAAATCTGAGTCTTTGCCTAACCATGGGCATTCCCCTTCATGCAGCAACTGAAACATATTGTGTCAGTCTCTCCAGTGCTTTTAGGCCCATCACAGGTCTTTCTATAATAGCAGAGAGGGACTGATTTGATTTAGTTCCAAAGGGTAGCCATGTTAGTCGAGTCCAGCAAAACAAGCAAGGAGTCCTATGACACTTAAAGACTTACAAATTTATTTATCATGCGAGCTTTTGTGGGAGAAAATCCCACTTCAAAGCATCTGACGAAGTGGGATTTTTCGGCCACGAAAGCTCATACGCTAAATAAATTTGTTAGTCTTTGAGTGCCACAGGACTCCTTGTTTGTTTTAATATGATTTAGTAGTCTATTTTAAAATTATGGCAGCGGCCATGTTAAGGCTACCTCCATATGGAAAGACAGACAAAAGTTTGTTGCTGACCTGAAGTTTTATTTTATTTGTATCTATTTATGTTTTATCCTTAATAGACAGATCATCTTATCTGTATTTACCATAGTTTTCTCATTTGTAAAACAGATATAGAATATACCATTATTCCATGGATGTGAGGATCAACATATATTAATCGTTGTCTATCTTTTGATGAATTACTTTTTAGAAGTTCCAAGTACCATAGTCTGACTGTGCTTGTTGTGCCTACTGCACTACATTCAGAGATGGACTCAAACTGCAAAGTTCAGATTGATACCAAATTCCAAAGTTTCTGTAATTTGGGCATATTTGGATCAGAAGTTCTGTCTCAACCCACTACAGACACAGGGACTGCCACAAATTTGGCACCCAATTCTGAACACTGCCCAGGTTAGAAAAACTGAGTTCTGGGGGAGTTAGATAATCTTGTCTGTAATTTTAGTATATTAATAAATTCCTGATGATATATTTGGATATGAGCGGCGAAATGAGCCATTAGATTTGTAAAAACTGCACCCACACAGGCAGTCTGGCAGCAGAGGGCCAGGAATTCTTTTTTGCTATTGTGTTATAAATTAAAATGGTTGTGGGTATGGTTAATTATTTGAAGTTCTGCTTCTCAATATATTTTTTTGCCCCTGCATTTGTTTAGAAGGCTATTTTCTTTTCCCAACTTGATTTGAAATGCCCCCCTTTTATGAACAATTATCAAATGAATTGAAGAATGCCAGAGTCACTAATGGCCTGACATGCATTTTATAAGAAAGTTTCAAAAATTTATACAGCCCTCTCAAACCTTATAACTCAAAAAGGCCTGCTTTTTTCAGGGGTAGTGGGAAAAGAAAGAGGTGGTATTGCAGCTGGAATTGTCATTCAAATCAACATGCCAACATTTTTGCCTCTCACATGTTCAAATTTCTTTATTCATACCTTTGATTTCAGTTGAAGTCCTATGATGTGGAATAATGATGAATAGCAATTTCACCACTGGAAACCATGATTTTAAAATTCAGCTCGAACTGAAGTTAGCTAAATTTGGCTATGTCATTTCACTTCTATTGATCCAAGTCTGCAGGAGGGGAAAGAAATAACACTATCACCTATAGAAGAACTGCTGAAGCTGTAAAACGTTTAAAAAAATTACTCTAGCTTTTAACAGTTCAATTAATTAACCCTTTAAAATGACAAGATACCAAACAGCATTCATTATTATAATGTGATAAAACAATTTAGGGGCTCGTCATGAAGGTGTTTGGGATTGATGGGAGCCTTTATAGTCTACTGGGCTCTCAGTGAGGGCTGTAGGTGACAGCCTGATCTGGCAAGGTGCTGAGCAGTCACCGTGGTGTTGGAGTTTAAACAGCTTGTGGAAAGGGTACAATCTCAGACCATTTCCTTTTGTAAATGTAGAGTCCCTGAATGGTGCCAGAATAAACAGAGACCTGTATTTATTGACAGAAAAGACAAAGTAGAGGCAGTGCATGTTTCTCTTCCAGTATGGAGGACCAACATAAACAGCTCACACCCATGCCAGAGTTGGATATTGTTTGTTCCACCATGTCACATGCACTCCTTGTCAAAAAGGACCAATTTACTGAGAACTTTTCAACACTCAGCAAGAGAAGGATATAAAGGAAAAATGATGCTCTAGTTTACACTCATGGCAGTTTCCAAACTGATAGCTGTGTTAGTCTAGTTCAGCACAACAAGCAAGGAGTCCTGCAGCACTTAAAGACTAACAAATTTATTTATCGCATGATCTTTCATGGGAGAAAATCCCACTAGTAGACAAAATATGACTTATAGACCTCAATTCCAATGGCCAGTCAGAGCCACTATTATTTTTTATGAGTGCAGCTGAGCCTTACACAGTCTTGACTTTATTAAAACATATTTCCTAAGGACCTTAAATGTAAATATAAGCTCCAAATTACCCATGTAATTGGTACTGCTTGTCAGTGGGAGTTTTGCCCCTGATTTCCATAAACTCAGGATTTCATCCATATTCTTTATACCTGTTCTAAAAGCCTGCAGAATTCATACTGTCTATCTCTGCATAATTTTAGATTTACTTGGGAAACCAAAATATTTTTTGTGCTCCAGCTAAAATTTTTACTTTATTCAAAGGAAAAATCCCTCTTTCCTAATAGAATCTCCTGTTCTTCCCGCTCTTTCAGGGAAATCCATTACATTTTGACAGACGACAAAAGACACCTACAGATTATTTACATCAAGCAATGATGAGACAAACAAAAATGACTCATGTAGCATGTGATGGCTGAGAAAAGACTCCATTCTGAACTACATCCTCATTACAATGCGGGGAGGGCATCAAATCAGCCCCAGAAGAAAATGAGCAGTGCATGTAAATTACTTTGTCTAAATGTATTTTCATTAGAAATGGAACTCGAAGGAGTTCAAAAATCACTAATGTTCGTTGGCAGGAGCCAAATGGCTGAGTCAACATCACTTTCAGTCTTTAGTGCCTCTTCTCTATAATGCTGAACCACTGAAATAGTCTGATCAAACTTGGCACCGTCCTCAGTACATAGTGCCAGATCAGTTAAGTCATAGACTGACTCATCCTTGGGCTATGACAGATGGTAAATCAGCCTATATTCCTCTGGGTGCAGCACCCTGTGAGTCTTGTACATAACTGGTAGGGAGGAATACAAGGTGGCTCTACCTTATTTGCCTTATCTGTTTTTCCTTCATCAGTCTGTCATTTGAGCCCTAACAGCTCATTATTTTAGCCAATCCATAAGGGAGAGGAGCTCAACCCTCATTGGTTTTAAGATCTGTCATCAAAGCCATGTTCTTCTCTACCTAACAAATTAATAGTGACTAGGATTTTGGAATAGTCTCCTATTGCTGTATTTCATTATAGGGGTAACTTCTTTCTTTGGCTGCAGTATTGTAGTAGCGGCATTGGTCTGAGGATATGAAAGAAACAAGGTGAGTGATGTAATGTCTTTTATTTGAGCAACTTTGGTTGGAAAAAGACATACTTTCAAGCTACTCAGAGCTCTTCTTCAGGTGATGTGAAGAAGAGCTCCATGTAGCTCACAAGCTTGCCTCTTTCACCAGCAGAAGTTGGTCCAATAAAAGATATTACCTCACCCACCTTGTCTCTAGATTCTTTCCATAACCTCTGGCCTTTCATGCAGTAGCATGGCCTTTTGCTTTGCTTTTCCCTAAAGCATGAGTTTGGACATGACTGGCAACTAGCTGTATAAGGCTAATGAAAAGGTATTATTCCAGTCAAACTGCAAGGCAGTTTACTTTGTAGTGTTCTATTATCACACTATTTCCATGCAGAACTGCAGCACTTAACACAGTCAAACCTGGATAATCAATGCTTTTTAAAAGAAAAAAAACAAAGGACCCTTTGTGTGCCTGTAATGTATTAGAATGATTTAATCTGGTCAACTATTTGTTCAAAATATAAAATACTAGGTTTGCTAACTGATTTGGATAAAGTCAGAGTGCACACAAATACTGACACCATTAACACATCCATTCCAGTTATACTGGGCACAACGTTCTGTCATTCTCGCATCCTCTAACAAGCCATGCTTTCATCTTGGACTGCTAGCAGCATGTACAATTTGAAGTCGTATAACTTCTAGCAGCCACCTGCCCCCACACCCCACAGATTAGAGCTGGAAGCAGAAATCTGGTACTTCTCCTCATCCTCAGGTCCTATATTATCAACAAATGTCTTGTAGGCAGTCATCTGCTGTGTGCTGACTGCCTGCTGCTCACTGACTCTTGGTGTCCTTTCCAGGTTGCAAATCATGGACCTGATGCCTTCCTCGGTTACTGGTTTTCCACAACAGCTCAAAATTAATACCGCAACATTGTTTTTAAGGCTGAACCTGGTAGATCCTAAGTGAAATTAAGTCTGATTAAGTCAAAACACACTATGAAACTTGGCAAAATTAGCAATCTGTTTCTTATCCAGGAAAAGCCCAGACCTAGTGCAGCCAGTGGATGGTGCCTAGGACCGTGTCTTGGTCTATGATTAGGACTCCTGAGTGCTAAGTGCTGTGGTATTCTAAATAACAAGAAGCAAGGAATGAAGGGGATTTGTACTGCTGTACAGGGGCATCTGCTAGTCAATATCAGTCTCTTGTTAGTTAACATTGTCAAATCTCCACAGCTCTAGAGCTGCCAAATTAATTAAATATAGCGATTTGGCATAAAAATACTGTGACTCCCATTATGTAATTTGGGTAAAGGGTACCAGGGTGGGGGTGAAGTGAGGACATTTCTCAGTGCAGGAAGATCTAAGATCCTTTGCAGCCTGCAGGTGTAACTCCCATGTTGGCATCACTGGGCCAGATTCTCCTTCAACTTTAACCCTGTGAAATGCCACTGACCACAGTAAAGCGTAAGTAAGGGCAGAAAATGAACCACTAAGTAAATACTTATTACTAATGATACCTCTGGAAGCAGTGCAGCATGTGTTCAAGTTTGATGCTCAGCTTGAGATCTGTTAGGCCCAATGATATGATGTCTCACTGCAGCCAGTAACTTACCTAGTAAATATGTCAGAAAAGACTGTTTAAGAAAAAAAAACACAGTAATTCCATAAGTGTTCACCCACTGTTGCATACAGACACCATCAGCGGACAGTGATGAATACTTAGCATTTTCTCTATAATTTTTCACCCTCAAAGCACTTTCCAGATATTAATGAATTAATTTCTTTGTAGATGCTGAAGAATTATAAGAATACCTATATATTTCACAGATGTTTTTTCCTTTTTCCAGAATAAAGGAAAAGATGCTGATGCCTAAATAGATTTTGGAAAAGACACCACTGCTTTCCCCCTCTCCTCATCTGGTTTTCAGTCTCATTCTGCTTCCAGGAATCTCTCTTGTTCCCAGTCAAGAGTGTCTGCACCTGGTGGAGTTATGGCTTTTACTTGCCTTTTAAAATATAGATAAAGAATTGTTGCCAAAATAAATTATCCTCATTAATCTGAAGCAAATTTAAATGTCATATCCTCTACCTCCGTTATCAGAGCATTAATCCCTTTATCAGTTAGGAAGCCAACAGTCTGTTTATTCCTGAAATAAGGTCAGTGTAGTATCTTCCTTTGATTTTCTTTTGGGTGTCTACATAGAGTTTCTTTTTTTTGTGCTAATACAAAAGTTCCCAAACATCTATTATCTTAAAAACAAGCAAGGGGTCCTGTGGCACTTCAAGACTAACAAATTTAGATATCACATGAGTTTTCATGGGAGATTTGTTAGTCTTGAAGTGCCACAGGACTCCTCTCTTGTTTTGCTGAACTAGACTAACATGGCTACCGGTTTGGAACATATTAACTAAGGGAATTCTAGTCTCTTGTTTCAGTCAATATTTCAGCAAGTTATTAAGAGTTAGTAGTTCATTCTAGGTTTTTCATGCCTTGACAGAATGCCTAAAGACTACATATAGTATATTATTTTTCATTGACGTTGCTGCAATTATTACTGTATGTGGCAAGACAAAAGCAGTTTTTATGAAGTAACAACTCCAAAACATGCATTACCATCATTGTCTGGCAGAAAAATGAAGCTCACGATGGACATATGTGAAGCTGTGCTTATAGAATGTGTTTTTTAAGAACAGTAGCTGTGGAAAACTGCTGAGTAAAGTAAAATGGAAAGGACATAGCTGCATTACAAGGTGTAGATGGTCACCACACTTAGCAGACAGTCACAGAGAGTTGAGATGAAATAGCTTGTTGGGACATCTGCTCCCCTTAGCCTGACACTATAGGATAGTCCTTACAGTACACATGGCTAGGCTAGTCTTAAATGATACAAATAATGACATTGACACCATTTTCCTTTGGCATGAAACTAAGAAAGAGACTGGTCTCCCTATGCCCAGTTTTGACCTCTTGTTACAGCCTATCTGTATTCTCTTTGATGAGTAGCAGCTTCAGTTACAAACCTTAGAGACAGATGTATCACACTCTACATCTGTTGTCATTTTACCAAACAATACATATATGTACAATGATGGGAGGTAGATTCTCATTCCTGAGCCATTCATTTTAGAAGACAAATGAGAGGAACTGTCCCAGACTGAGGTGTCAGTAGAGGAGGTTTTGGAACAAACTGATTAGACATTACTAAGTCACCAGAACCAAATGGTATTCATCCAAGAGTTCTGAAGAAACTCAAATATGGCATTGGCAAACTGCTAACTGTGTCATGCAACATATTGCTTAAAATCAGCCACTATATCAGATGTCTTGAGAACAGCTAACGTAACACCAATTTTTTTTAAACAATCCAGAGTTGATCTTGGCAATCGCAGGGCAGTGCACCTAACTTCAGTCCCAGGCAAACTGGGTGCAACACTAATAAAGAACAGAATTATCAGACACAGTAGAACACGACTTGTGGAGGAGTCAACAAGGCTCTTCCCCCAACAAATGGAAATTGAGCCTCACCAATCTATTACAGTTCTTTTAAGGTGTCAACAAGCATGTAGACAAGGGTGATCAAGTGGATATAATGTATTTAGAATTTTAGAAAGTCTTTTCAAGTTTGCACACCAAAGGGTACATCTACACTATGTGATTAAGTCGACTTAAGGGCCCTTAAGTGGACTTAAACTGAGCCCTGTCTACACTGCAGGGCAATAAAGTCGACTTTAGGGTCCAATAAAGTCAACTTTACCGTTAAGTTGACTTTATTAAGTTGACTTAAGGCAATGTGGCCTAACTAATTCGACTTAATAAAGTTGACTTAGTTCAGTGGGACCATTAATTCGACTTTATTTAAGTCAAATTAAGCCAGGGCACCCATTTAAAGTCGACTTTATAAAGTTGACTTAACGTAGTGTGTACTCACTAAGTTGACTTAATAAGGTCTACTTTAAATAGACTTTATTAAGTCAACTTAATAAAGTCGACTTTGCTTTTATAGTGTAGACATACCCAAAGAATCTTATGCAAAGTAAGCAGGCATGGGATAAGAGGGAAGGTTCCTTCACATATCAGTAACTCAGGGGTTCTCAAACTTTGTGATACTGTGATCCCCTAAAATGATAAATGAATTTGTGCAACCCCCCTCCACCAACACACGCACTGGCCCTTAGACCCTTCCACTGCTGGGCAGCTTCCAGACTTCCAGACTGGTGAAAAGATAGGAAACAAAGGATAGCACTAAATGGTCAGTTTTCACAATGGAGAGGACTAAATAGCAGGGTTCCCCCAAGGATCTGCACTAGGATGTGTGCGGTTTAACTGCTAATGCTGTTTAATGCATTAATGATTTGGGGAAATGGCTAAATTGTGAGACAGCAAAATTTGAAGATAAAAAGTTATGTTAGTTAAGTTCAAAGCAGACTGTAAAGAGTAACAATATGGTCTCACAAAAGTGGGTGACTGGGCACCAAAATGGCAGAGGTAGTTCAATGTTGATATGTGCAAAGTAATGCCCATCAGAAAACAGAATCCCAGCTATACATACTAAATGATGGAGTCGAAATTAGCTGTTACCACTCAAGAAAGAGATCTTGGAATCATTCTGGATACTTTGGTGAAAACATCCACTCAATGGGCACCAGCAGTCAAAAAAAATCTAACAGAATATTAGAAACCATTGAAAAAGGGAGAGATAAGACAAAAAGTATCACGATGCTATTATGTAAACCCATGGTATGTCAGGCTCTTGAACACTACATGCAATTCTGTTTGTCTCTTCTCAAAAGATATATTTGAAATGGAGGAGGTGCAAAGAACAGCAACAAAAATTATTAGGAATATGAAACAACTTCCATAGAAGAATAGATTTAAAAGACTTGGATTGTTCATCTTAGAAGAGACACTACTAAGGGGCCATGTAACAGAGGTCTATGAAATCATGAATTCTGTTGCAAAAAGGTGAATAAGAAGTGTTAATATCCCTTCACGTGACAAAGGAATAAGGGGCCACCCAATGAATTAATAGGCAGCAGGTTGAAAACATATGTAAAAAAGTATTTCTTGAGACAATGCACAGAGAACTCATGAAACTCTGCCAATGAAAGCTGTGAAAGTCGAAGTTATAACTGGGTTCAAAAAGGAATCAGATAAATTCATAGGCTGTGTTCACACACGGGGTTATTTCGATACGGTTGTTTCGAAACAACTTGTATCGCAATAATGCCTTATTTCGAAATAACTTAATTCGAATTAACAGTTTGTTAATTCGAATTAAGGAAAAAAGCTCAAAGCAAAATAGCAGGTTCAGGCAACAGTTATTTCAAAACAAGTCACTGTTGTTTCAAAACAACATGTTCGCATGGTGTTGTTTCGAAACAATCGTTTCGAAACAACGTCGTTTCGTCCCCACATGGGGTTTAACTTGTTTCGAAACAACCGTGCGTCGTGTGAACAGCCTAAATCTTATTTTGAAACAACCTCTTTTGTTTCGAAATAAGAGGGCTGTGTGAACACTTCCATCTTCCTAATCACTCAATGATGGATTTGTTAACGACTGTCGTTAGAGATGTACCTGGGACATCAAGACTCCAAAGAGAAACAGCTGAACTCGAATTAATATGCAAACTAAATTCTGTGAAAGCAGGACTCAATCGAGATTATGGGTTCTTTTCACATTACAAAGGGTAATTTGACTTCAGGCTTCCCATTCTTTAAGCCTGTAAACTGCTCTGATTTGCTGTTACTTTATGACCTGATCCTATGTTTTACACCCCCTTGCATTTAGTTTCATTCCTTTCTGTAAGTTCACCCATCTTCGAAGCATCTGAGGAAGTGGGATCTTCTCCCACGAAAGCTCATGCAAAAAATAAATCTGTTAGTCTTAAAGTGCCACACAACTGCTTGTTGTTTTTTGTGTGAACACAGCCATAGAAGATAGGTTCATCAAGACCTATTAGCCAAGGATCCAACCCCATGCTCTGCATGTCCATAAACCTCTGACTGCGACTGAACAACAGAAGGTGGAAAACTTGATAATTGCCCTGTTCTACTCAGTGACTCTTAAGAACCCGGCCCTGGCCATTACTGGAAGACAAGCCGGACTGGCCCACAACATTTTGGCACTTGAGACAGGGAGCTCAAATGACACCCCCATACAGCCTCGCTTGGGCCAAAACGTTGCAAGGTCTCAGTTCTGCTTTCTGCCTGTTTTACTCCTCTCATGGTGCAGCTCTGCTACCTACCCCAATGCAGGAGAACTAACAACTTAAAATACCTTGTTGAAAAAATTTTAGTAACTTTCAAATGCTTTAACAGGAAATGTAACTTTCCTTGTCTGCATTGTAAACACTGGCTTTTTTATCTGTTTGAATAATCAAAGTGGTGCTTTCCATGCTTCCTTAGTTGCAAAGATTTGAACTGCTTCCTGAAGGTCCACAGTCTGTGCCAGCTCTTGCTTTGTCAAGATGGTTGCAAGGCCAACCAGCCTTCCCTGTGTCATTGCGGATCATAGCTCTGTTTTTATTAACTTCAGATTGGAGATACTGTGTTCTCCACTGTCAACTGTTATAGAAACTGTTAGAAGTATGAGCAGAGCAACAAAAGCATTTGGAAAGAGGGTGGTCATCTGATATGTGCACATATATTCCAGAACAGCTTTTGGAGTCGATCCTGCTGAAATGTATCTTGAAAGCGCTTTCAGTTCATCACCCTAATCACTCGCATCAATATTGCGCATGTCATCATGTGTCAATGCTGTCTCTAATACCTTGCGTTGCTGGTATAGGTCTTCTTCAGGTATAGTGAGGAGTTCTGGACTATCATACAACATCCCAAATACATTGCTGTGATCCTTCAGCTGCATGAAATGTTCTTCAACTAAGTGTATTGCACAAGCTAGCACCTGGTTAAAGAATTCAACTTTGAATTGTTGTTTGGAGTCTTTTATGGGATTATCCCGTGCCTCATAATCAAAGTGTCTTCTTCTTCAGTGACTCTTACATTCTTGAATGGGTGGGAAAATAGCTTCAGTTTGAAGTTCCTCTTCCAACCACTGTGCACTCTTCAGAATGTTTTGAAATCCCTCATCTGACCAGTAAGACTAGGTATGACCATGCTTTGTCCAATTGTTCCATTGCTCCAGATATATCAAGGTCAACACCCTGGAGTCTCTTTCTTACAACATTTATTTCAAACAGCATGTCATGCCACAACACTAAGCCACACATAAATTTGAATTATGTAAGTTTCAGTTGATTCCATTTCCCTCTGCCACTATTCTCCCATAAACAGTTCCTCTCATCGCATTATCCTCCAAAATGGCAACTATGGCATCATCTGTCTTCCCAATCTGGTGTTTGATAGGCTTTATCACCTCCACTCGAGTTTCCCCATCATGTAGCACTCAGTGGTTTCAGTGTCAGAGAGGTGTTTCCAAATGTTGCTTCAAAATTTGCCATCAGTGAGTTGATGCAGAGAAAAATACATAGATGTTTTGAATTACATTAAAAAATTTAGCAGTCTCATTGGATGCTGATGCTGCCTCACTGACCATCAAGTTCAATGAATGAGAATTGCATGGGACAAAAAAACCCTCAAGGATTTAACTCTCAGATCAGTGTCTGCACTCCTCTGTTCTTTCCTCTCATGTTGGGGCCACTATGGTAGTCCTGACCTCTCATATCAGCTATCACAATTCCCATATCTTCCAGCTTTTCAAGAAACACATTTGTCGTACCAGTTTCTGTAGTATCATCAATGTCAATAAATTCTAGAAAATGCTCTGACAGTCACCATTGCAAGGACATTTTCACTAGGCTCTGTTGTTGTTATGAAATGCACCATTAAAGTCATTTGTTCTGTATGGCTGATGTCAGGTGTGCAGTCCAGAATAACAGAGTAATATCTTGCTGACTTCATATTTGCCATAATCTGCTGTTTTACTTTTGTTGCCAGTAACTCTGTGATCTCATTTTGAATTGTTTTTCCAAGATAGTGCTGTGTGTAGATTTCTCGAGCAGTAACTCTTCTTAGATGCTCCTGGAGTACAGCATCAAACACAGCCATCAGCTCCACAATTTTAAGCAAGTTTCCATTGTTTGGCACATATAGCTGATCTGAAGTGACACACAGTCCTAGGCTTTGGGTAACAAGCATTCTCACAATGGCAATGAGCTTCTTCAGAACATGTTGCCAGTAAAGAGACTCTGATGCAATCTTTTCTTGATGCTGATCATCTATTGTAGCCTTTAACTTCAGTATCATCTCAAGCTTTTCCACCTATGGAATGCTCTCTGGTGATTTGCTGCCTTCTCATTTGAGATGGAGATATGGCTGCCGCTATGGCTGCCAGGTCATCTGCACTCTGATTAACTGGAAGATCAGGCCTGTCCTCACCACTCACATCCTCACTGGGGCCGGAAGGCTCACCATGAACATTTGGGTCTATGTATTGCGAGAGAGCTCCTTCCTGCTTAGATAGGAAAGCTTCCATTGCTTTCTTTCTTTTTCTGAATTCTGCCAAGAGGGGAGTTTTCTTCTGTCACTCATGACTGCTGTTCTGTTTCAGCTATAGTGGCTCTCAACACTCTGTTGAAGGGGACAAATAAGCAGGGTGGTAGCAGGGCCTGAGTGAGGGAAGCTATCAGTGACTCAAGGGTCTAACGGGTTCTTACTACTTCAGTTGACTGCCTGCTCTCCTCAAGTGGGCGCAAAGAAGCAGCAGGATACAGGAAGGTCCCTGAGAAGCTGGTGTTAATCAGTCCAGGCTCCTGAGGGTACTAGAGAGGTACATAAGAGGTTCCTCCTACTCTCTCCCTGCAGCTCCTGCTGCTTTCTGTTATTCCCTCTTACCTTCTCTCCTGTTATGTCTCTTGTGCCCTCCTTCTGCCAGCACAGCACTCCCCCATCTCTGTGTATCTAAAGCAGAATACATGCACACCAGCAGCAGACACAATTTTCTACTCTCTGGTCCCAGTGGCATCCCACCCCCCCTGTGATCTGGCATCTAAGGCTATGTTCACACACAGGGGGTTATTTTGATACACGTTGTTTCAAAACAACGTGTATCGAAATAAGGCGTTATTTCGAAATAAGTTAATTTGAATTAAGAAAATGTTAATTCAAATTAAGGAAAAAAGCTCAAAGCGAAATAGCATGTTTGGACAACAGTTATTTCAAAATGAGTCACCGTCGTTTCAAAATAACATGTTCTGACGGGATTGTTTTGAAATAATCGTTTTGAAACAACATTGTTTCATCACCAAATGGGGTTTAAGTTGTTTCGAAACAACGGTACGTCGTGTGAACATGGCGTTTCTTATTTCAAAACAACCTCTGTTGTTTCGAAATAAGACTGCTGTGTGAACACACCCTATGATGGCCACCTCACTTTGCCTCATGGTAAGGTCAGCCCTGAGACAGGATACTTGGCTAGGTGGGCCATTTGTCTGACTCAGTATGGCTGCTCTTATGTAGTGTCCCTAATTTAGCAAAGTAATTTAGCATGTGCTTAAATCCATCTCAGTTCAGCAGAACACTTAACTCTGTGCTTAAAGTTTAGTTCCTGAGTGAGGGTAAGTACATGGTTTGCTGAGCAGGGACAGATTACTGTCTTAGAACATTAGATCTATTTTAAATGCTACTCCATTCAACACATTCCAAATTATTTAGACGGAATTCAGAAAAAAACAAAACCCACAATTTATCTTAATCATTCTGGTATGCACACAATGATTCCCTTAAGATAGTGTATTTTCCCATCAATCTTTGAAGTGTAGATACAAGCAATAAGGCTCAATTTTATTAGGACTGTAGAAACTGCTACACTGAAAGAAGCACTTAGCTTAGAAACACTTGCTGGAGACGTTATTGTCTTGCCAGTGCATCCTCCAGTGAGCCACTGTTTACTTTTCTGGAATTTTAGAAGGACAAGAAGTTTCAGAAGGGAGAGCTTTTTCAAAAGAAAAAGAAGTGTTAAAATTACAAACAAGAAAAGAAGAGGATTTTGAATGGGAAAGGGATTTGAAGTAAAAAGAGGAGGGGGAGAAGGCTTTCAAGGGGAAACAATTTAGAACCAGTTCATGTTTTTCCCAAAGAAGCCATTTACAAAACAAAAAGCCCACTGCGAAACCACAAATTAAAACAGCTCATTTGAGGCATGAGACAACTTACTTAAAAGAAGCTGCTTCAAAGCAATAGGTGCTTTTACATTTATACATAAGGCTATTTCAAAGAGCTGCACATAAGAGAAAAACCACCTGAATGCTGGAATTGATTCAGGGCACTTTGGCTCACTTTCATACACTGGTTTCTCCCCCTGATGTTACCATGCTGGCGTTCTCTTTATTTCTTTGGAGTTTTCTTCCCTACGTGTATCTTTATGATACCATTTTCCACTGCTTTCCCACCTTCCCAGAAGGAGACTGCATCCAGACTAACATAAATCAGAGCAAATATATATTCTACACACCCAATCAGTGCCCTCGAAAAGAACAGTTTCCTCTTTCCCCTTTCCTGAGCATGATTTCCCAAAGTCACTGGTTGGAAGGCGGGTACCTGGTGGAGAAAGCACTGTGGTGATTGGCTGCGGCAGCCAGGAAGACAGCAGGCCTGCTAACCCTAAAGGTAATCCAGGCCCTTTTTGATTTGACCAAAACAGTGATTCTGCAATCCCATTTGCCAGATCACAACGACACTCATCCAAATTTGGAGGGGGCATAGGAGCTTATAGGCCAGAGGGAATCAGGTTGCTGTGGTGGGGTTGGGAAAGCCATGCCTGAGGCAGGAAGAGTGGCAGGTATAAGGGGATAAATCTAAGCCTGCCCTTCTTTATTCTACTTGTGTACAGAGCCGAGCACAGGAAGGCCTAATCACAGAGAATAGCTCCTAACTGGCATTACTTTTCAATTCAGAAATAAGGTTACACTCAAAAGAAATCTAAGCAGTCTAAGATAAGAAAGACTCGCCTAACTCTCTGAGACACTGAAAGGCCCAGAGGAATACACACTTCATTGATGGATGTGGCGGGTAGGTGGGGCATTTCCCACAGACATCTATGTCTTGGCATAGGACCTGTCTGTCTTGTCTATCTGCTTGCACAGCTGGCTAGTGACTGCTGCCTTCTACTCGGCTCTTGTATGACCAATGCTTCTGTAGCCTTTGGGTGGGCTAGAATACATTCAGTTGCCCCCTTCTAGTGCCTAACCGAGATAAATCCCAATCCCCCTGGAAAAAGCAGGGGGAGATCCAGGATTCAGTCTGTAAAGGACTCACAGCAAAGACCACTCAGAGTTACCATCCCACATTAAAATACTACTTAGAATAAACATAACAATGAATTTTATTAACTACTAAAAAAATAAATCTTATCCCAAGAAACCAAAAATGAACTTAAACAGAACAGTAAGAAACCCAAGAGTCCCAGAGTTTAGGTGGAGTCACCCATATCTCAGTTGCAGTCTCTGTTCAAATCTGTGAGTTGCAGGAAGTGGAAATCCTCTTCTTTGTTTGCAGGGCTCTTAAGTAGGAATCCATGCAGGCTTTTGTTTCTTGTCTAGAACCGGCACCATGCAGTCAGTTTACTGGTTAACCAGCCCTCAGTCACAGAAGAGAAAACTCTTCCGCAAAATACTCCACAGCAGGGAGAAAACATTTTGCTGTCCACTCCTGACTCAGCTCCTCTCACTGAAGCACTGAGCACATGGATTCTTCTCATTGCAGCTCCTCCCCGCCACTCTCTCCGGCTGCTGTTCTCTGTAGTGGAGCAAGGCTGCTGCGGCCGGAGAGGCTGCTGCGCCAGGCAGAGAGCACCCGAAAGCTCCCGCGCTCCCCCTTCTGGGCAGAGAAGCTGCCTGAACGGGACTTGACCTGGCAACCTGAGGGAGGAGCCAGGGGAAAAGCGGACAGGATAAAAGGGCAGACCAGGGACTCACTAGGGGAGCCTTTTAGGAGGCAGATCCACTGGCTGCCAGAGCGCCAGCCGGCAGAGAGGCCACAGCCTATTCCTGCAGGACCTGAGGATTGCTGGGGAGACCAGGAGGCACCCCTGATCTGTATCCTCCCCTGGGGAGGACTTGGAGGAGTTGCCCTCAGCCAAGGAGATGGAGGACCAGATTGGGGCCCCAACCACCGTGGGGGAGGACCTGGAGGAGCTACCCTCGGCTGAGAGCCTAGAAGGTCCAGCGGCGCCTGGTCCCTGCGACCTAGATGAGCTCCCACTGGCAGTGTACCCAGAGGAGGAAGAGGATTATGGAAGCCAGGTGACTGGGAAGGGGACTGGGAGGAAGTAGCCCAGGAGGGCAGTGGTTGCTTGCTCCGCTGGTGTGAGTCAGTGCGATTTGGCTGGAGCCCTGCTCACTGAGTGGCATCTTGTTTGGCCACTTCTAGTGCCCTGGGCTGGAACGCAGTGGAGTGGGTGGACCTGCGTTCCCCTTCCTCCGTCCCATTGCTGAACTATTGCTGCATTTGCCTTGCCCCACCTGGGGGTTGAAGGCCCTGAACTATTGCTGAATTTGCCTGACCCCACCAGAGGGGCTGGAAGATAGAGGCCGGTCAGGGCAGACCTGCCACAGTATTTCTAAGGCTTCTGACCACATCAACAATAGAAAACCTTGTGGCGCATTCTCAAAATGCTACCACCCCCTATTTCCAGAAAGCGCTGGACCTGGACAGGCAAATCTGCCCAGCAACATAACCCAGCCTTAAGAGATCCCTAAAAGAGATTGCTCCTTTAGTTAGGCATATGGGTTACACTTATGGGTTTTGTCCATCATAGCATTTTCCTTCACTTTGATTGCTCTCTGTTGGAGACTCTGTGAATAAGAACAAAATTCTATATAAATTCCTTCTGACATGCCCGTATCAGGTTTCTTTAGAGTTTAAAAGATTCTTGCCAATACTTACAGTTATATTACGGAGGTTGCAACTCAATGGTGAAAACTGAGTGCTTTTTTTGCTCTTAAGCAGCATTCGGCTTCTTTGCTTTGTACATAAAATACAGCATATCCTCCCTAAATTTGTAGCACTTATTGTTGAACACATAGAAGCATTTTCTGAGAATTCCCAGGTAACTTTATTAGCCTAGGAGTTAAAAATAAGTTAAAAATTGGGTCCTTTCAGAAATTTATTGTCTATGTTAGTCTTTGCACTGAATGAATTTAATAATGGAATAAATGCACTCTTCAGACATTCCAGAAAGTCAAAAAAACTAACTGAAATCTTGTGTATAGGCTGAGAATAAATTAGGTTGTAATTAATCTTATTAATTATTGTTATGTCTAACTTTTATGATTATAGACGTCAATGACAGACTCAGGTCAATGGTTCACATAACTCTTAAATTGGGCCACTGTGACATCACGTTATTTAAAGAATCACGACACTTTCTTCACAGGTAATTTGCATGCAACCATTCTGTTTGTTTCAATGACTCTATGGACTGAGGAAGACACACATCATGAGTTATCACAAGCAGATTCCTTGGTGAAACTGTCACTGCTCTTTATTGATTCCAGGCTGAATAAGACCATGGTTATCTGTTGTGGTAACCTGTCCTCCTGCGGCTGTGTGGCCTTGCCAACCAGCAACTGTCTCCTTTGGTGACAGAGGCCTGAGGCAAATCTGGCCCAGCCAGGACAAAGCTTCTGGCTTTTCGCCTTAGCTCCTGTCTCAGTCTTTTGGGGCATCCCGGGCAGGTTTTGGTTTGAGCCCTGCAGGGCACCCTTCTCCCTTAGGGAGGCTTTATGGTTCTAGTCCACTTAATTACTCCCCAGTCCCAGGGAGACTTTTTCCAGCCTCTTTACAAGGTCATGGAGGTGATGGCAGAGATGGAGGATCCGTGGCTAGCTACATTAGCCCTTCTTGCCAGCTGGGGCCTGCATCTTCCTTCTCTGCTTCCAGCTGGGTGAGGGGGTCTATCTCCTACTCCCAGGGAAATCTCCAACTGCTGACAGATTATCTCTTTCCCCTTTCCCTCTAGCAGAGGGAGGTTTTTTTATAGGCCTGGAGTAACCCTTAATTGGGTCCAAGTGCCTCTGATTGCCATGTAGTAACCTCTCTGCCTTCAGGGAAGAGGGCTTTTAAAGCTATGTCCACACTGGGAATTTAGTTTGCATTAAAGAGACTTAATTCAAACTAAATTAGTCCCTGTCTACACTGGACTTTCATTAAGTCAAATTGAGAAATTCCTTAATTCAGCCTAATGAAAGCCTAGTGTAGACAGGTACTAAGTTAGCTCAAATTAAGCCTCCTTAATTCAAACTAACTTGCAAGTGTTGACATACCATATCTACACTGGAGAAGCAGACAGTTAAAGGGACTACTTAAATCCAATTAACCATTTAAATAAAAATGCTTTAAGGGGAGTGTCAAATTTGTCCTCACTGGAGCACCCTTTTTGAATGCTACATGGAAATTGTGCTCGTATGAGTCCTGTTCTTCCAGAAGGAGCATTCAACGTCAATCCAGCAACAACAGGCACTCAGCCCACCAGTCCAGGTCTCCTTTCAATTTCTCCCATTTTCAGTGTTCTGTGTGAAGCAAATAGTCTAAGATCACAAGAGGTTAAACTAAATGGTGTGCAGGGAAGCCTATCGGCTGTTCTACCCAGAATATTTAGCCTCACTGTTTTCACAAGGGCCTAGATGGGCCGGCTTACAGTCCACTGGGTCTCCAGCATAGGATAAGAACATAAGAATGGCTATAGTGGGTCAGACTAATGTTCATGTAGCCAGCATCCTACAGTCTGAAAGTGGCCAATACCAGATGTTTCGCAGGGAATGAATAGAAGAGGCTCACCAAGTGATACACCCTATTGGCCATTCCTAACTTCTTGCAAACAGTAATCCCTGCCTATCCTGGCTAATATGTAATAATGATGGACCTATCATCATGAATTATCTAGTTCTTTTTTGAACCCCATTTCAGTCTTGACCTTCACAACATACTCTGACAAGAAATTTCACAGATTTGCTTCCATTGTATGATGAAATAATACCTTTAGTTTGTTTTTTGACCTGCTGCCTTTTAATTTCATTTGGTGACCCCTGGTTTTTGTTATAGGAAGTAGTAAATAACACTTCATTATTTACTTCCTCCACACCAGTCATATCCCCCTTACTAGTCTCTTTTCCAAGTTGCAAAGTTCGAGTCTTATTAATCTTCCCTCATATCCAAGTTTTTCAATACCTCAATCATTGTAGTTGTCCTTTTCCAGCTCTAACATATCTTTTTCTGAGTTTTGGTAAACAGATCTGCAGGCAGCATTCAACATGTGGATGGACCCATAGGTTTATAGGGAGGCAATACAATATTTTCTGTCTGATTAGTCATTTCTTTCCTAATGATTCCCAACTAGGGTGACCAGATAGTATCTGTGGAAAAACTGGGACACAGGATGGGGGGGTAATAGACACCCATATAAGAAAAAGCTCCAAATTTCCAGACAGACCCTTTGAATTTGGCACATTGGTCACTCTTCCCCAATATTCTGTTAGCTTTTTTACTTTGGTAGCACATTGAATGGATGTTTTCAGAGAACAATCCACAGTGACTCCAAGATCTCTTTCTTGAGTTGTAATGACTAATTGGACCCCATCATTTATATGTATAGTTGGTATTATGTTTTCAAATGTGCATTACTTTACATTTATCAACATAAAATTTCATCCGTCATTTGGTTACCCAGTCACCCAGTTTTGTCTGATCTCTTTGTAACTATTCACAGTCTGGTTTGGACTTAACTATCTTAAATAATTTTGTATCACCTGCAGATTTTGCTCCCTCACTGTTTACTCCTTTTTCTAGAGCTTTAATGAATATGTTGAACAATATTGGTCCCAGTACAGATCCCTGGGGAACACTACTATTTATCTCTCCTCAGTCTGAAAGCTGACCATTTAGTCCTACTCTTTGTTTCCTGTCTTTTAAGTACTTACTGATTCAGGAGAGGATCTTTCCTCTTATCCCACTGCAGCTTACTTTGTATAAGAGTCTTTGGTGATGGACCTGGTCCAAGGCTTTCTGAAAATCTAAGTACACTATACCCACTGGGTCGCTAGCCTGTATCACTAGGATACAGTCTCTCCTCCTGTTTTGCACAGAGGATCTGCTTTTCCTTTTTGTGGGAACAGCAGCTCTGCTAGTCACAACTTCCTGAGAACTAAGAAGCTCAATAATCCCCTTCACAGGGCTGGCCAGTGGGGCTTCCTCCTTTTAAACCTCTCCTTCCCTGGCATGACCTACAGCTGCAGTAGACCTGGGTTACTTTAGCCCAAAGCAGCTCTTTAACCCATTGCATGCTGGTGTGGAATTTATACACCACAGCACAAGGAGTCTCAGTGTAAAATACCTGGTGCTTAGCACAGATTGTTAGAGAAGAGGAAAAAAAATACTGGTACTACAGAAATATTTTTTTAAGAAACTCCAAGCATAAAAGTAATAACTGGCAGAACTAATATAGTGGCATCCAGGAAGGGAGCAAACTGAGCCAGAGGCAATGAAATCACTTGACACCTTCTTCCAATCTGTTTCCACCACATGTACAAGGGAGTCTCATAAACTCATAGACATCAGAGTCAGAAGGGACCATCGTGATCTTCTAATCTGACCTCCTGCACAATGCAGGCCATGAAACTTCACCCACCCACTTCTGAAACAGACCTCTGAGCTCTTGTCCAGTTCAGTGACTATGCCCAAGTTCAGCAAAAGGTAACCTACAGGTCACACATGGATGCAAAGAAACTGGGCTGCCATTTTAAGTGCAAAAGACTCACAGATTTGCTGTAAAACTACATGAAACACATCAGTGTCTCCTGAATTTTGATTTGAGAGTTTAGTCCCCAAGCTCAACTTAAAACACTAGGCAGGCGTGAAGGGACTAATGCTCACAGCTTGATACCAAACACATATTTCAAAGAAGCTCTGCTAGAAACCAAAATGACTGAGTTTTGTACAGCTTTATTTTTAATTCCTGACAGGTGACTTTTCAATGCTATTCTTCGACCACACATATGCCTTCTAAAGACTCAGGATGGATCCTGCAAAGGAGTGGTGAGGTAGGAATAGCAGGAAAAAAAATTCCCTGTTCCATTAGCAATCAGAGATTCAGCTAGCATGTGGAATTGTAAGAAACAGAATTTTTAAATAAGGTGAAAGGCCTGTGTTACAAGGCATTGTTTGTCTCCCAGTGGACATTTTATTTTGAGTCTTCATCAACCTAGGTCCCTCCTGAAACCTGATCTTCTGTCTCCAGTTCCACATATCATGTTATACCTTCCATCTTACATGCCACTATCTTGCTCAACATATATATCTGCAACTGCCTTGACAGGTAAATGGTTTTGCCTCACAATTGGAAAATATACTTAAATTGGGGAGTAGTAGGAGTACAGCTCAAAACTGTTACAGCCATGCTCATTTCTAGCTGTTAGATGCAAAGACAAACTTTGAGCATGCAAAGTATATGTCAGGGGCATGTGTGCAATAAGGTGAATCTGTGCAGGAAGCAGGCCAAAACTTGTGTGCAAAAGCAGAAGGGCTTTGCACACCAGACTGAGATAGCATAAAGAAAGAAACAAAAACAATTCTTTCATGCTGCTTAGCAAGGTTAAAAATATCTTTTCTTGTAACACGGTTCTTGGTAACAGTTTCAAAATGATTTTAGTGTCTAATCCATCCAAGTAATCTGATTTGCAGGAAATGGAGAACAAAGAGTGCTTTTAAATAAATTTTAATTAATTGTACATGCAAATATCTTCAATGGATGTAGTCATGCAATGCAGTTAGATGGGTAATTATGTTGGAACTATAATTTCAAATTTAAATAGATAAACAGATCAGCGTTTGTGCTGAAGTAAGAAAGAAGAATCATTTATTGGTTCTTCAGTGCCACCCGTTGAAAACGTAATGTGTGCAAATGAAATTGTGCCTCTAATTAGATGTCCATTTAGATATGACAATGCTTGTTTTCTTAACATGTGCAATATGGGTTTAATTTAGGTAAGTTTAACCACTGAGATAGAAAGGTTTCCAATGTCCTTGTAATTACCTTAATAGTCAATTTTTTTTAAATGTAATACTGTAGGTCATTTCTATATGCAAAAGCCAGTTTTGTCCTACATATACACCATTTATAATCATACTGCATAGCCTTCAGAACAAATATTTGTTTCCCCCTAATGTCCATCAAGTCATCCCATGTTGTATGTTCTATCAAAGGAGGCATAATGAGTTCAGAATACTCCTCCCCTTATGTTAGCAATTCCATTGTAGTTCCTTTGTACGAGTAGGCAGATTGTGATTGCCTTTCTCATGCTGAAAAGCTCCTTACTTTCTGTGAAGTCCCATTGAGACCAAATTGACTGCTCTTGAAATAAGGTACTTTGCAGTACAAATGCAGAAGAATTTAGACCAGCATGAATAAACTAAGCAGGCTTTGGCCCAGTACAGTTATGGGTTCTAAAGCAATGTACTCAACTTACTGGGTGAGATTCCAGGCAGTGCTATGTCCCATAAGTCAATAAAAGGGAGGCTGGTGTTGCAGGAACGCAGTTTAAGCCCTCACCCATACTGCCATGCAATTTCTGAGGCAACTGATGGGTAACATGCAAAGTACTTAAAATAGCTTGTGTAGCTCTCTCCAATTGCCTACCTGCTACTTACCATAGTGTTTTCACTACACTGAGTCAGAGGGAAACACCTTCCCTCCGAGTCAGTGCTCTTCCTTTTGTGGAGGGTGGGGGAGGTTTACAACATTGACTTCATGACTGGCTGATCAGGTCCACACATACCTGATGGCAACAAACTTGCCACTGTCAGTGAAGACAAGCACTAAGTGATGACCAGCTGTATCTCCAGCCCTTGGGCAGCTTGTTTAGCCTAACCAAAAGAAGATTGAAGGGAGATATGATTGCTCTCTACAAATGCATCCGAGAGAGAAATCCCAGGGAGGAGAGGAATTATTTAAGGTCGGCACCAATGTGGATACAAGAACAAATGGATATAAACTGGCCATCAGGAAATTTAGAACTGAAATTAGATGAAGGTTTCTAAAGATCAAAGGAATGGTTCTGGAACAGCCTTCCAAGGGGAGCAGAGGAGGCAAAAACACCTAGCTGGCTTCATGTCTGATCTCAATAAGGTTTTGGAGGGGATGGCATGATAGAACAGCCTAATTTGTCAATTAACTGATCTTTGACCACTAGCGAAGAGTATGCCGAATGGCCTGTGATGGACTGTTAGATGGATGGGTTCTGAGTTACGACAGAAATCTTTCTGGATGTCTGGCTGATCAATCTTACCCACATGATCAGGGTTTAATTAAGTGCTATATTTGGGGCTGGGAAGATATTTTACCCCTGGGCAGATTGTCAGATACACTTTTTTTTTTTCTTTTCCACCTTCCTCTGCAGCATGAGGCGCCGCTTACTTACTGGTGAATTCTCTGGTGGATTCTCTGCACCTTGAAGTCTTTCATGATTTGAGGCTTTCAATAACTCAGTTACAGAGGTCTACTACAGGCATGACTGGATGAGGTTCTGTGGCCTGCTATGTACAGCCAGTCAGACTAGGTGATCATAATGGTCCCTTCTGACCTTAAATTCTATGAGCTCAGGTTCAGAAAGTCTCAAAGGTGGTTGAAAGTCACGAAAGTACCCTCCTTTTAGTTTAGCTTCAAATTCTCTGCTGCTTCTATTAGAAGCACAACACTGACTCTCACTCACTGAGTCTATAGGTCTGTTTCCCCTTAAGACTGAATGGGCTCCATAGTTGGCTATCTGTGAGGACTTTTTAAAACTAGAATCTATCAGTTGGGCAGAGAAAGGTAATTCAGTTTCTCAAAGGATGTTGATAGTTTGAAATCAAATTTAGTTTTAGCTAGGAATGAAAACCAAACATTTTGAATTTCTCTGCAAGAGGTAATAGCGGTCTAGTCCAGGGCAGTCTACCTGGCTCTTGATGTCTAGGCTCCACAGCAACCCACCAGGAAGACAGCCAAGGATCCAGGTAGCCATACTAGCAGGGATCTGTAAGAACTTTGGCAACATTGAACCAGCTCCGCAGAACCTTGAATTTCACCAAATTGGGAAAGCCCAATGTCACACTGTTTTGTTGGAATCTTTCCAATCAGCTCTACACACAATCTCCACACAATATGGACACCAATACACTCCTTTAGGAACATCTGTCAGTAAGACGAAAACTTCTAACAGAGAAAAATGAATTAAACACGTTATTAAAATAAAGTATTACAATTGGCTACAGCATCTTTGACCATATTAAGTGGCTTCCACTACAGATGACAGATGCTGAAATGTTTGTCCAGGTGCCAATTTCCACAAAATTGACAAAATAATGGGTGCACCTACCTGTTTAACTTTGGCTTCTATGCAGGCATTTGCAAGGATAATAAAGTACAGAAACCATCTCAAACAAATGAAAGTAAATCTTTGTCTGAAACATCAATTTCAGTGTATTGTCAACATCATGAGCGACATGAAGCACAATATTTTTGGCAGAAAATACTTCCTGTTTCAATTTTTAATCCTTTTTAAACATTCTTCTTCTTCAGTTAAACATCTGTTTTAGACTTATAAGAGCTATTCTATAGTATTATAGTCAATGCCTATTATACTCTGAAGTGGAAAGAGCTTCAGAGGGAATCTTAGAATAGCTATTATGACAGTAGTGCTTTATTATGGTGTAGCTTTTGTAAAAAATTTAATTGTGGCTTTGACAGATAATTATAGATTCACATTATGCTGCAGAATATTATATAAAAATTAGAATATGTAAAGTGTCTGCCACATTTCAAACAAATGTCAACTCTATTTGCCACTGTTAGCTGACTGATTTAATTTAAGCAGGTACTCTTCTCTTAGACATACAATTTGCACGTGTTTGGTTTTCACAATATTCATATTGAAAAATTATTGTATATCTTGCTTGAGATTAAGTGTTTGGAAATGATAGACCATAGTGCACCTTGTTTTATTTTGTCAAATAGCTGAGAAAAGAGTATCAATGATGACACCTGAGGTTTATCCCATATTTCTCTCAATATGACTTTAAAATTTCTTTAAAAATCTTATGAATTTCAAGATTAATTTTGCAAAATATAGAACACATATGAAGTATGTCAATGACTTTTTCAACACACCTCATACCCTATATGAAGAAGTGTTTTGTTTTGTTTTTTATTTTTTTCAAAATGATGACCAATTTAGTAATACCAAATGTCCTGATTGGTAAATTGATTTGCTTCACCTCTCTATGGCTGCTAAACTGTCATAAACTTTCAGAAGTGATGAAGTACCCAATTTGAGGCATCTTTAACAAGCCTGATTTGCAGAGGATAGGTGCTCAGCACTTTTGGAACAATTAAGCTTCTTTAAGGAGTCCCAAGTGGGACACATTAAAAATAGAGACACCTAAAATGACTAGTCAGTTTTGAAAATTGAAGTCTATGTGGCCAGCTCCAAAGCCTTAAAACCCAGAGAAGGCTATTATACATTAGGGTTCTGAGCACCTGTAAAAGAGAATGGCAAGGGCTTTCTGAACCCTTTTATAGGCTCACTGAATTCAGGCATCATTTTGTTAAAACCTACATTTCAGAAGAAGCCCACTCCCCCCCAAAAAGTCCACTTATAGAAAATCATCACTTATTTCCAGTCTATTTCACTGCTGGTGGGTGCTTTAAATTTTCGCTTCAGTGTAGCAGGGGTCAATGGATCTGTGATGTGCATAATGTAGGTAAGCTAAAGTGTAGGACCACATCAAGCAGCATAGGAAGACCTCTCCCCATGCCTGCACTTTTGTATTTGCACTCAGACTCATTCAGGTATTGCTATTTTTGGTGACTGGTATGAAGAAAAGAAAATATGAGGATTCTAGACTATGACTACATAATGGACAAAGTCAAACTCTGCACCAACAAATCCACGAAAAAGCTCAGATGCTCTGCCAGGCACAAAATCTTATTTCATAGAAGGAATATGGTTCAGATGGGAACCAGGAAAGAAACATTGCTCATTCTTGAATCATTTGTACCTCACTGCCATGGTTGGAGCAATTTGTGAAGTGGCCTTTGAGATGCCAGGTAAATAATAGGAATGCCCTCCTGAAACAGTCTGTGTGTTAAGAACAAAGAACTTAGCATATGCTAACACTAACTAGATGGGGAAAGAGTATTTTAGAACACCTGCTCCAGCATTTATTTCATATTTTAGGCACCTGTTGGCTCGAAACTCAGTGCAACACAGCAAAGGATTGTCTCTAGACATTGTCATTATAAATGTTTGTTATGCTAGTGAGACTGTATTCCCAGTTGGCATAACAACATCACCACACTCCTTCAACAACATCCCAACATTTCAAATTGGCTTCTTTCCAATTTCATTTCACACCGATACCATTCATAACCACTGCTGATATAGAAAATGAAATCCCATCTGCAAATGCTATATATTAGCTGCATTTATGTTTTATTGGAGGAAAATATGAAGCGTGGTGTTTTTGAACAAAGGAGGCTCAATGCAAGCAGGAGACATTTATTCATATTTATTGTCCCATGCTCCAGATTCACTTACTGCTACTTTCAAGCCCCATTTGTAAAAGAAGATCACCACTATATTACAGTCAATGGACATCAATGAATTTCACTACCACACCAAAATGCAACTCAACTATGTCTGTAAGGGAAAGCGCTTGGCTCTTTACTTCTGTATAGAGCTTGTTCATCGCAGCAGACAGGACAATAATTGTCAGTTCAAAATCAAGATGTTGACCACCCTGCCCTAAAGAGAATGCATTAATATTAAAATACAAAGAGTGACCATTGCACAAACTCAGTTTTTTATTTTTCAAAAACATTTTCTGAAGGTTTCCATTTTCTTTTGTTTTTTAACTAGGTACCTGTTTATAAGAGAAAATGCAATTGCATTCAGAGCCTAGGGATATGCTCACTAATACCTTTCCTGAATACCATGACCAATGGTGCCATTACAAATTAATTTGGATCAATATGTGGTTGTCTCCTGGAACCAGCTTCCCACTGTCAGGCCTTCCTTTCCTACTATCTCTTGTCTTTGGCTCTCTTCTAGAAGCCCAGAGTAGCCAGCCAACCACAAGCAACACTCCCCCCAATGTATTTAGTGGAAAGCCAGCTGGTTCCATGGTCTTCCATCTCTAGCCTTCTCACAAGCTCAGACAGCCCTAGCCACAGAAACATCTTCAAGGAGGTTGTCTACATGACAGTGCTAGTTCTGGAGCAGCAGTTCATCTGATATTCAGTATTGTTAAATATATTAGGAGTTGCAAATTCCAACATCAACTGAACCCAGATATCAGCCTAGTTACACATCCTGTAGTCCACTGTCAGCCCTGCAATGATCAAAAATAAGTAAAATTATTATTGTTTATACAGTGCCATATTTCCAGACAACCGTGGATAAAAATGTTCAAAGTTTGATAGCACCAAACTTGTGTTATTACCCAGGTCTTGGTCATATATAAGCACAAAGTTAAAGGTGATGGTGGGGAGAGAGGAACAGGCATGCACTGGAACACAATCCTAAATAAATGAGAGCATTGCACTACTGTTACCTACTCCTGCCTAAAAACAGGCATTAGGCCTCAGAGAGGCACATGTGACTAAATACTTCATGAGCAAGATGACGATTCAGTACAAGTCCATCTCTGTCCACAAAGGCCTGTTTTGCACACACACCTAAACTGGTGCATCCTATGAACCTGCAAGAAAGGGGAAGGCTTGAGTTACACTGTTCCTCACTGTGGAGGCCTCCACCTCATTCTTAAACTTGATTTGTGGCAACACACTCTTATTTGTATTACAGTATCGTCTGGAGGCCTAGACCCAGAGCTAGCCCCATTGTGCCAGATGCTGGACATACACAGAGGGTACAGTGAACCCATGCTGTCAAAATGATTTAACCTGTTCTTCACAGACTATTTGAAGTTTTGGAGGTAACATCGGTGTTGCTGGCGTAGGTAACATTCATCCAGTTCAAGCTTTGATATTATGGATCCAGGGCTATTAGTGCACATTGTACATAGATAAATCTCTGTCTGTAAATTTATGTAACCCCTTGGATTCGAGAAAGCCCAGCTCTTTTGAAACTTCATCCTGAGGCGAAGGAGGTGCTGTTTATCCAGTGGGATGGGAGTCAAGACAGGGGGAGGAACAGAAGCATGTAGCTGCACACAAGAGGGCTTACAGAGAGTAGGTCTTTACATAGTGAAGCAGCTGAGATGCCTGTAGCTCATGAAGGACTGAGTGGCTGAGTAGGGAAGCCCCACAACAGGAGCCAAGAGGAACACTCTGCTAGAGAGTTTCAAAGGGGTAGTTGTGCTATACTAGTTGACTAGGGCTACACTTAGAAGGTTAGTTTGAATTAAGTTAATTTGAACTAACATGGCCCCACTAGGAAAACCAATTCAAACTAGCCTGGCCATGGACAGGACTTGCTAGTTTGAATTAGGAGCGGGGCAATATGGGAGGTGTGGCAAGATGGCCCCCAAGAAGGGCCATGCCCCCACTCAATATATAGAAAGAGGAAGGCACCCTGGGAGGAAGAAGGTAAAAAAAAGCATTAATTCAAACTAATGGTTAGTTAGAATTAACATGACTACACTGGGTTAATTGAAACTAATAAGTTCAAATTAACCCTTACTTTGAAGTTAAGCCAGGGTTTATAACTTCAAAGTAAGCTTTCATTAATTCAAACTAAGGAATTCCTTAGTTTGAATTAATGAAACCCAATATAGTCATCCATTAATTTAATTTGAATTAATCCTCATTCATTTGAATTAAATAGTAAGTGTGGACATTCCTGTCTAGCATGAAGTGACTCCTTTCTTGTTCTGCTAGAGTGGAATCACCTGAGGAGGACAAAACAGGGCATGACCCACCATCACTGTCACCCCAGAGCTGTGTGGAGTTTGTGCATACCAAGGCTTGTGACCAGGGAATAAGGAAGCAGGCTGTAGTGGAGAAACAATCACTCTGTGTGGGTTTCTGGAGAATGGCAGAAGAGGGCCCCAGAGGGGTTTGTTGGGGAAACTTATTGGTGCCAAAAGCAACCAGGAGCACCCAAGTTTGACTGCTATATTGTAACTTGTCCCTGGATTCTTGAACTCTGCTGCTAGATGTAGCACTCAGTGTCTATCCTTTTATACTGTGGTACCACTGGGCCAGTGGGTCCTCAAGTTAGATGTAATCCTGTTTTACCATTCCCTCATCCTCTCCCCTGTTGTTTTTCTCCATTCATTCCTCTGCAAAAGAATATCCCCCTTTCGTATATCCACTGTACTATATTCCTCTGCATACATGTGTGTTGTTTTTGTTTTTCTGTTCCAAGGGGGGTGGAACAGGTGCCGCCAGATGGAAGGGAGTTTCCCTGCTGCATTCCTGCATATGCCTTTTCTTGGCCAGAGCCGCCCCTGAAAGCATACTCCCTCTTGGGCATGATGGTGCTATTACTTTATGTACACTAGATTGGAAGTGATCACAGTTACTATGGAGAATTCTTTCTCAGGTGTCTGGCCAGAGGGTCTTGCTCACGTCTAACTGATTGCTATATCTGGGGTCAGGAAGGAATTTTCCTCAGGGTCAGGTTGGCAGAGGCTCTGCAAGGAAGTTCACTCTCCTCTGCATCCTGGGGCACAGGTCACAGGAAGGTTTAAATCAGTGTAGAAGGTGAATTCTTTGTGACTTGAAGTCTTTAGTTTAAATCGTGATTTGAGAATATCAGTAACTCAGCCAGAGGCTGTGGGTCTATTGGAGAAGTAGGTGGGTGAAGCTCTGGTGGTGTGCAACGTGCAGCAGATCAGACTAGATGATCATGATGGTCCCTTTTGACCTTAAAGTCTATGAGTCCAGAACATTGCTATATCTTGACCATGTTAACTGAAGCAACCCTTGAATAATCTGTGGACGTGTTGCACCATTTTGATCCATCAGTAATATATGACATGCTCTAAAACCATAATCCTATTCATGTCAAAGAGTTCATGTTAAGATTTATAGAGGCTTCATCAAAGAACTTTAATCTCACAAACTTGACTTGTCACTCACATATTGTTTTGTCTGCTGCAGCGGGGACGAAGAGGAGAGGGAGGAGACAAAAGGCACCCCTGAAACATGAAGCATTTGCAGTCATGTCTGTCTGTTTGTTGCAAAGTTTTGGTTCATTAAACTTGAAATTACTCATTAAGAGAATGCTTTTGGTATGCTATAAACAAACTGCAAATGCCTTGGTATATAACAGTACTCTGTCAGAAATGAACATGGTTTATTCCTGTTTTTAAAATATTTAGAGGGAGGACAACAAAATTAAGTGATATTTATATTTGTATGGTATAAACAGAAGAATGGCAATGTGATAAGAAGGACCGAAAATACATTTTTTTCATTTCTAGCTCTTTACAATATTACGGTTTTGCTTGTGGCTCAAATGTACAATGATTTCAGCAATCTGCATTCATTTTTTAAATGCCTTAAATAAAAGGAAAAACATATAAATGGATGCTGGTACTTTTAAGTGCTTAAAGGTAATTTAGACCACAACTTTCTTTATACATTTGATTTGAACTAATTTTTGCCTATCCCTAGCTGATACTGTTTCTAGCAGACAAATTCTGCAGCCATTATTTTGATCAAATTCCCCCAGAAAAATATATAAACAAATTTTTTGGGGATGTCAAACAAAACATTTTGATCAACACAAAATGAAATGTTTTTTTTTTCTTTAGATTCTGGGTATTTTTACCTTTTAAAAAATTGGATTTTAATTAATCTGATTAAATTTAGAAACAGAATATTTCAAAATCAAATATCTATATAAACATGAATTTATGCAAACTAAATTGAAGAGAACGGGAGATTTTCTTCAAAGTAAGGACTGAAGGTTTTGGATAAACAAACTAATTCTGACCAAATAAATAAAATCAACCTGAATCTTAACACAGAACTCAATCTGAGTCTTCTTAGAGGTTAGAAAAAAAATTGTTGAACTGTCTCCAGAGCTCATTACTTCCTATTCTGGCATTTTTCTGCACAGATTGAGCACTGGTTCAAGACAATGCTGGAGCATGTCTAGTAACAAGTTCCAAAGGAGTAGCTGTGTTAGTCTAGTTCAGCAAAACAAACAAGTCTTGTGGCACTTTTAAAGATTAACCAATTTATTTATTGCATGAGCTTTCATGGTAGAAAATGCAACTTTGTCAGATGCTTGAAGCTTTCTCTCATGAGACCTCATGCGATTAATAAATTTCTTAGTCTTTGAAAGTCCCACAAGACTCCTTATGTGCCTAGTGAAGATGCCCTATGCTGACAGGAGAGAGCTCTCTCAGCAATATGGTACTCTCCAGATTGACTCTTAGGGCCATGGCTTAATCACATTCCTGAGTGATCTAAATTATACAGAAGTAAGTATTAGTATAGCCCTGATTTTAATCTCTCTGTTCGTCAGTTTCCTAGCTATCAAATGATGTTCGCAATATTTCTGTACCACAAAGGAATGATATGAGCACAAACTCATTCAAGACTGTGAGGTACTCAGATACTAAAATAAAAGGGTTACATCAGAAGAGGGTGAGGTCTTTTTTTTTTTTTTTGTATTAATACTTTATTCTGTAAAAAATGCAGTTCAGGTCAACCAAAAAAATAGAAAAAGGCACAAATTTAGCAGTAGTTTCAGCAGCAGAATTTTTTTTTCAGTCAGAAGATTTTGCTGCAACATTTTCTAAATGAAATGTTTCAACTTTTCATTTTAGAAACATATTTCTAGATTTAAGCAGATTTATTTAAAAGCAAGTTTTAAAAAGGCTAAAAATTCTGGGAATCTAAACAAAAATCCGTTTCATTTGGGTCAACCAAAATGTTTTGTTTGATCTACACACATGCCCGCGCTGAATTTTTTTTATCATTTCTGTGAGAAAAAACAAATAATTTTTGTTTTGAGTTGAACCAAAATTATTTTTTCACAAATATTTTTTTTCAAAAAAAAAATTCAAGTTGGCCACTGGAAAAAAAATAATTTCCTGCAGATAATCATATATGTATACAATATATTGGATCAAACCTGTAGGTCTTACAGCTCACTTGGGTTCCCAATTCCATCTACAGTAACTTTGAGTGCAGGAGGCAGCAGTTGAAACAAGTTCACTATTAGTAACTTCTTTTTGCAGTACATGAACTTTTATCAAATCAAAACTTGATTATGTGGCAATTTCTTCCCAAAATTACTTCAGAGGAACCTACACACACATACCAGAGGATAGAATTTGGCGCTAAATCTTTACTAGATTAACAACAGCACTTTATTTGCATGTCTAGTATATAAGGCAGGGGTTACTTGTGTGATTATTAAACGTAACTTAGAATAAGCTGTTTGATTTCCTTTCATCATGAGCCAAACATTAGGGTTTGAAAGGAATTTCTTTAAACTCTGTAATATAAAGGCACATGGTAGTGTAAAGTTACAACTTTCTTACATAAGTCAGACAAACATATTTATAGCTGATATTCTAAGAATATCATAGGTTCAGATACTTGAAAGCTTGAATCCCTTTCTCTGGATAAATACAGGGATATCAGTATTTAGAAACGCAGATAGACTTGCTTTCAGGCAAAGTCCAGTCCTCTTAGCTTTTTATTTTTTTTTTAAACACCCAGCATAACAAGCCACACCAGGCTGTCAGCACCTGAAGCAAGTAAAAGCAATTCCTTTATGAACTCCCCGCCAGATATTTGCTCTGTGAGGCTCATGTAGATAAAAAAAAAAAAAGAAAAAGAAAAAAGAAAAAACAGCTAGTGAATAACTTAAAGCACTGTGTCCCAGTGAAAAGCACCACACATGAAAGAGATAAAGAAATGAACTCAATGTTGTTTTTTCCTGATGAAAAAGCAGATTGGATCTTAGGGCTTTTTAAAAACCAGAGCACAGGTGATCATCGTTTGTTCTGTCAAAAGCATTTTCAATGACATGACTGGAACAATGCAACTGTGATTGCAAGGATCAGCATGGATTGAAAGATACCCACTGTATTTATCAAAAGGATATTTATAGTGCTGTTCATGAAGTTCACTTTTCTAAACCGACATACAAATACCGGGACAGATTTGAAATCAGTGACTCTCTGCTGGGTTTTGAATTTGCCATGCTAATTAGCACAGCCAAGGGCTCTCACAAATGGAGGCTGAACAAGCTGATTCAAAAGTCATCATCGTGAAGTCCAATCCAAATGCTGAAAAGGCAAATTGAGATAGTTTTCATTTTAAACTTGAATGTGAAGCACCACAGATTTTGGAGGGCAGCCATATCTTTGATCTTGCACAAATTGTTAGCAATCAACAACTTTGCATCCAATCACTCAGAGGATTACATGTTTTACAACCATTTTCAGGTTGAACAGCAGATAATTTATAGTGTTGTAAAATGGCAGAAAGGCCTTTTCCAAAACTCCGTGGAACCAACTAAGAAAAAAAAGTATTTGAAAAAACTTAAAGAAATTATCATGGTATGCAATTCATAACTTGTATAGGTTTCATATTTTTAAATGATTTATTCTGCCAGAAACTCTCAAGCATCCAAGCATAAAAAGGAACCTACATGATGCTAAGTAATAAGACCAAATTTTGGGATGATGGACAGAAACAGCCATCTAGAAATCTTATCTATGCAAACATTGACCAGTGCAGGCACTCTGTGATGTGGCAATATGCTGTTGAAGACAGAGTTTAAGTGGGGTTCTCTCTCATGAAAGCTCATCGGATAAATAAATTTGTTAATCTTTAAAAGTGCCACAACACTCCTTGTTTGCTGAAGTGAAGAAGGGTATCCTAATGGCAAGCTCTTTCTAAGTCTAACATGGATGGGTGGGGATAAAACAGCTGCAGGACACACAATGAAGAGTTAGTTCTACCTATTTCTGTAATTTCTGTTTCTGTAAATTCCCCGTCTTCAAAGCATCTAACAAAGTGGGATTTTTCTCCCATGAAAGCTCATGCAATAAATAAAATAAATTTGTTAGTCTTTAAGTGCCACAGGACTCCTTGTTTGTTCTACCCATTAATGATTCACTATTAGGGCACCTGCCAAGCCTCAAACTAGGCCAAAATGGGACTTACGGCTTGTCTTCACTGCAAAGTTCATTTGGGTTATAGTTCAAGTGCTGCTCCTAACTGAAGTCCTGTCAGCACCTAAAATCCCATAACTCTAGAGGTGCTTTTAACGCAAGGTGGCTGGCACATCAGTGAATATAGGCTACAGCTTGACTAGCATAACTTGTTTTATGCTGTAGAGGCCTTCTGCTCACTTTACTTGCATGAGTAGTGCCAGGCAAAGAAGGCTTGATCTTAACTGTGAGACAGCTGTTCCTTGAATACAGACTAGCTCAGCTCCTCCAAAGCATTCCCATAATTCCTCTCACATACCAGAAAGGACAGACAAATTATCCAACAATGCAGTGAGAAAGAATTCACAGAGTGATTGAACTTTCCAGCGTGTGAAGAACTGTGATATGTCTTAGCGCCAATCATGACTGAAGACAATGACAGCAAGGACACAACCACTCAAGTGTTATTTCACAATGTGGCTATTTTCCTTCTAGCTAGCCTAACACAGGAGGAATAACAAGTTAAATCCACAACGAAGACAAACCCTAAAGGTCTGCATGGGCAGAATTTCACCATCAAGCAATACCAGCTTCAGGAAATACTACTTTTTTTTTTTTTTTTTGACTCATGAAAGAAATACATAAGTCTGTTTGGGTAAAATTACTGTCTCTAACCTTCAGCAAAAGCCTGTTGTTCTCATGGCATGTTTTCCCCCTCACATGTTTGAAAGAAAGCTCAAGTGATTCAGGTAAAATTCAGTGAGGCATCTGAAAATATGAATGCTTTTGAGGGTCTCCTATTGTAAGTCTTCCTGTTGAGTGGAGTATGTGCCAGGTATATCTCTGGAGAGCTTTCTCAGAGGAGAACAATTTGATCAGCATTCCAATCAAATACAGCACACTCAGTGTGTTTGAGCTGGGAAACTAATGGATAGAGGATATTATATTTGGCCAACAAAAATTTACATACTTTGTCCTGGTCTACAAGAACTACTCTCACATTGATTTTTACTTAGTATCTAACTCATTATGGTTCTGTGCAAAAGTTTGGCAGGTGTAGCCAAGACACTTATTGGATCATTCTCTGGTAATAATAGATATGGCTTTTTCGGATAATGTACAGGCTAAGCATGAAAAAAGAAGATAGCCTTGAAACAAAAGCTTTTTACAAAATACAGATTTTTATCAACTGCCATTGTTAAGGTTAAATATTTTATGGAGCTAAATAAAAACCACAGATTTCTCCACTTTCACATTATGGGATACATTAAAAGCCTCTGTTAAGAGCCTTGATCTGTAAGATGCTGCATGTCTCCCATGAGGTGCTGAATATCCTCTGCCTCACAATGACTCCTCCAGTAGGATGCAAGAGCACTCAGCATCCTGTAGGATCAGGCCCCTAAGAGGCAAGATAATTTGATAGACTGCTTCAAAGTGGAAAGCACTACACAAATAGAGAATATTTCAAAAACAAGATTATTTCAGTAGACAAAGAGGCTCTGCTGTGGATCTGCAGATGTTGGATTTCCCAAGGACTCTTAGGCCCAAGTTCAGCAAAGATATATAAGCCAGTGCTTATAATTTAAAACAAAAGTTAAAGATCATTCCTATTCAGCCAGCGACTTAAGCACATATTTAAATTCTATTGATGTCTGTGGCTATGTCTACACCAGTGTTTCCCAACCAGTGTGCCATGGCACACAGGTGTGCTAGCAGGTGTGCCTCAAAATTTTTTGAAAAACTACTCAAAGAGCTGTGGATTGGCTCAATGGCTCATGAATATTTATGAGTTTATTTGGAAACTATATGGTGGTGTGCGTCAAATTAATTAAGGGTATCAAGGTGTGCCACAGCAGAGAAAATGTTGGGAACCACTGGTCTACATCAGCAAATTACTTTGACTTAAGGAGTCTTACTTCAAACTCATTTGAACCCCATCTACACTAGGCTTAGCCTAGTTCGAAATAAAAACTTTTTTTAGTTTGAACTAAGTAAACCTTAGTTCGAACTAGTTAGTTCAGCTGGTTAGTTTTAACTAACTGCTTATTGCATACCTAGTTCAAACTAGCACAATGTACACATGCTAGTTCGAACTACCAGTTAGTTAGAAGTAAGCACATTTTTTTAGTTTGAACTAACTTTTAGTTTGAACTAACTCCTTTTTTTTAATTCAAACTATAAAGTGAGTTTGAACTAAAAAAAAGCACAGCAAGTTTGAACTAAAAGTTAGTTCGAACTAAAAAAATGTGCTTAGTTCAGACTAACCAATTCCAAACTAAGGTTTTAGGTGTAGACATAGCCTATGGGTTTTAAGCATGAGCTGAAATGCTTTGTTGAAGTACAGCCTTCAATATCTTAGGCTAAAAAAGGCATTGAAACCATGTAGCACTAAGCCATGCATATGTCACAGTTAACATAGTAAGCTCATTCTATGGCAGTTAAACAAGGAAGACTAACAGTGGATCATTCTAGTAACTTGGAAAGTGGCTGAATTATTTAATGAAGATGCAAGGGAGACCAATATCTCAACAGCTCATTCCCTGCACTTTTTTTTAAAGTGCACTTTTAAAAATTAACTCTTTGGGGCAGGGGCACAAAACCATTATCTCTTTTGCAGTCATTGAGAGGATTATCTAATAATGGGAAAACTCTATTAGACTTGGTGAAAACAAGAACTAGCTGAAATAAATCAAATGGTATGATAAATAAATCAAGTGGTAATGATAAATTCACTTCTTTAGTTATGGGATCCCCTCCCCCGCAGAAGGAGTAAAATACAGGTTGGAATTTTACAGACTGTTTCCTGGGAGCTTTTCACCTCTCTTGTTGGAAGTATTTTATCATATCATGAATTCAATCACTCTTGTACTCATGCATCATTACCTTAATTTTAAGGTAAGGGTGGGATCCTTTGAGTTGGTGATTAAATTCCTCCATATCTATTGATCACAGGTTTTTTATAATGACAAAGATTGACAGAGGGCACTCCTTTCTACTGATTGTTGCGCCAATGACTGTACACAATTTACAACAGATCAGAAAAATTTCCATTAGATGTCAAAATATTGTTAATATCTCTGAATCACACCAGATTTCCATATCTATGAAGTTCTGCCCATTACCAATTTTCATTCTTGATCACTATGGGTACATTTACACTGGAGCCTTAGGGCAACTCAAGGAAAGTTAAGTTGACCTACAGACTCCTGCAGCCACACTGGGCTTTTATTAAGTCAACTTAAGTGCTTTGTTAAGTCAACTTAAGAACACCACCTCTTAAGGTTGACTTAATGCTTAAATTGACCTTACTAAGTCAACTGATGTCAAGGTAGATGTGCAAAGCCCTTAAGTAGACCTAATTGACCTCCAGACCCCCTCCCAGAGTTCCTGGCCACCAAGCAGGGTTGACCTAGCACCTGCCAATGTGGATGCAGGCAGTTGACAGGAGTTTTCAATGTGGACTCTCTAAGTTGACTTAACAAGACCAGTTTTAAGCCCTAGTCTATACTTAGGGCAAATTTGGTGGCAGTCGACCTCCAGTCATGCAAGGAATGCAAAATTCCTTGCATAATTAGCAGCAACTTTTAAAGCTGCCGCTGCACATTAGGGAACAGCTGACTGCAAGTCCCTTGCAGGCAGCCTTTCCCTACACCTCCTGGCCCCCCAGATTTCTGGGGCAAACTTCTGGGAGTGAACCACTCCTGGAAGGGCGAACTGACAGCAGCAAAATTGCCACCGTCAGCATAGACATAGCCTAAGTCAACTTAAAGATGACCTTGTTAGGTCAACTTAACAGAGCCTCTAGTGTAGACATACCCTAGGGTTACACCTCCACGTCCTTACTTGGGCAAAACTCCTGCTGATATCAGGAGGTATTTTAGTACCTATGGACTGAAAGATAAGGACCTAAAACACTATGTGGAGGGACACGATCAGAAGATTGGTGATAAGATGTAGTGCCTTTCATATCTAGATTACAATTTTACATAGAAAGAAAACATATGATATGTGAAGAGTTGAGAACACAGAACAGGCCTTAATAATATTTAATGGATATTAAATGCTACCTCCAAGTGCTCCAGCATCCTATTGTACCTATTGATTCTCTCTCACCACGAGACAGACCTCAGTACATTGTGTACTGAAAAAGTATTCTGGCGGTGACATCCTGAAATATTTCAAGGCAACTGGGAGAACTAAGAAATGGGCATGATTCAGCACAAATTCACATGAAAATCATTGCAAACCAATAAATAAAGTGAAAGGAGGCACCAGAGTGACACAAACAATAATGCCATCAGAAAAAAAGAACCCACACAAGGTTCACTGAATAGTGAAGGTCAAATTTTCAGGCAATATCAGGTAGCTCTTTGTTTTAGTTTGCCCACTTTTGCTTGCGCAATTGATGGTACCCCCATATTTTGGGCCAAACCCTGCCCCATCCTTCCTCCCTGGGCACAGGGAACCTTTATGACAGGTGAACCAGTGCAATTCTGCCGCATTGGGACTGCAGATTTGGGGAGCTCATATGGGGAGGTACTGGGGGAGGGAAAACTTTCTGCAGTCTGGAGCCACTGGCCATTATTGCACTTTGGTCATTGCACAATGGAAAAAGGAGGGCAGAGCAAGGTGGGAAGCTGAAGCCTCAGAATTACAGTAGAAACCACAGGGCAGTTTTGCTACCATTCTGAGACCTGTGAGTCGGATTCAGTCTCTCACCCCTGCTCCCAGTAGACAGTTCTGTTATGGGGTTGTGCATTTGGGAATGAATTTAATTTTTTGTGTCGGTTAAAAGCATATATGCCCCTGCAAAACAGGAATTCAGAATAAGCAGCTCCAATTTGCATATTCAGATAGATACAGCATGGATAAGAATTCACACCCAATTTATGGATGAAACTCCTTTTCATTGGATGGCTGAAAATTTGGCTCTAACAATTTACATTTTTCTTTTACACAACATGATTTTTGATATGGAAGAAAATTACATACAGTATAATCTTATATTCCTTTCTAACAATGAGGCAGAAATAGCAGGCCCTTGTACATAACTCTATGCAGCATATTTGAGAACTGCAGGAAAGATAAATCTAAAACTTTAACAGAAACCTTTTTCATTTACTCAGAAGGGAAACAATATAAGCTCTACATTTCCACACTCAAACATTATTGTAGACATAAAAATATTCCCAGGGGATTACACAGTCAGAAATCACTTACTCAGGGGGATATGAATGATGACTTCAATAGAAGATGGACATAAATTTTAATTAGTTGGTTATTTGATCTTATGTTGTTAGTGATGGTGGATCTCAGAAGGGAATTAACTATGCTTAACACTGAAATTGCTTAGAACCAAACCACACTGCAAAGTAAGTTAGATTCCACTAAATTAAAAGAAACTTTGGACCACTTAAAGAAACAATAAAATAAAGACAGCAATTATATTTAATCAAATAAAAAATTCAGAAGAGATCAAATTGACTACAGGTATAAGGCAGTTTATCCCTGACTTAATCAGACATGCCATGCATTTTCAAGCAGAACAGTGAGAAATTTCAGTGTTCTCTGGAACACTTTCTAAAAACAGAAACATAAAGCAATTTAAGCCAGAAAAAGGCTGTCTGGATCATGTTGGGTGCAGATTTTTGTCTTAGTTTCCTTCTTTTTTGTCAATTTTTTCTAACCCCTCATATACCACAAATAAATGGAATCCCTCCTCAATTTGAACACTTTGTTTCATTTGTCTTCCCAAATAATTTCTTTCAGTCACTTAAAGCTGTTTCACACAATGGGTAAGTACTCACAATTAATAGATGAAATTTTGCCCTTTTACCTACGTGCAAATCAATAGTGTTACATGAATGTAACTGAAGGCAGAGTTAGGTGATATATCCACAGGTTTTTAGATCCCTTGCCAGTATGAAAATATATCTTTATCAGTTCTATCAATAAAATTCATTGTTTTTAGATGGGTTCTCCTCTTACTCCTGATTTAAATGTTTTGTACGTCACTCAATTACATTTCAGCTAATTATACCAGCATTACATGGTGTGAGAGAGGAGAGTTAGACTATTTGATAATATCCATGGCATTGCACATCACAGCCTAGACCATTTTTAAAAATAATCCTTATTCAAGTTCACACAATTATTATTGGTTTTAGGTAAACAATGGTTTAACAAGGAAAATTCAGAAAAGCACTATGGACGTTTGGCAAGTAATCAAGATTTTGATGTAAGATTAATGATAAAATTAACTATGGATTTACTTGAAAATTCAGCAAAACAAATAGTCCTGTGGCACTTAAAGGCTATTGAACTTATTTATTGCATGAGCTTTTGTGGGAGAAAATCCCACTTTGTCAGACGCTTTGAAGATGGGGGAACTCACAGAATGGGATGAAATAAATGCAGGGAAGTGTAAATCATGAGACCAGGTCCCACTGTGATGGCAAATGAAAGCCATTGTTAAGATTCAAACACCGGGAAATGGCATACAGAGGAAGAAGAGGTCAAATCACTTGTTGTAATGAGAGAAAAATGATGAATACCAGATCAAGACTTCAAAGAGAAGCTGTGGAGATCAAATTTATTTGCAAATTTGATTGCATTGCTTCAGGGCTTAATAGGGACTTTGGATTTTTCTCTCATTACAACAGGTGACTGGACCTCCTCTTCTTCTGTATGCTGTTCCCCAGTGTTTGAATCTTAACAACTGCTTTGATTTGCTGTTACAGTGGGACCTGATCCCATGATTTACACTTCCCTGCATTTATTTCCTCCCATTCTGTAAGTTCCCCCATCTTCAAAGCACCTGACAAAATGGGATTTCCTTTGATGAAATCTTATACAATAAATAAATGTATAGTCTTTAAGTGCCACAGGACTCTTTGTTTGTTCTACTGAACTAGACTAACATGGCTGCCCCTTTGGAACTTGAAAATTTGGAAATGTTAACTGCACCTGTGGATTTGACTGTGTGTTCTATGGGGTTAAGGGGATTAACCATTAATCCTACCAAGCCACTGACAAATGTGTTGTGGGGGATAGGCATGGGCACAGGCTATTTACCTTGCCTGATGCTTAGCCCATATCTATCCTTTCTTTAAATGTCTTACCTGGTTTTCACTTGCATTCCATTTCAAATGGAATCATTTACAAAGCCTAGCGTACTTAGACCCTTCTTCTCTCATCCTTCTGTTTCCCTTCACTCTGCCCAATTGGAAAAACCATCCAGCCTGCTTCAGATCCTTCTCCCATATCCACTGCATAGCCTTCTTTTATGACTGACCCATGCCCAGAACCTGCTCTCTGACCAGCACCACCATCCCCCCACCATTTTCCTTCGCACTCCCCTTGCAAACACGTTTCCACCAAGACCTAAAAAGGCTAGTCCTCATCTCAAGTGAGTGTGAACAAAATAGAATCTACATAATCTGAGGGGAGAAGGGGAGGAAAAGACCATGAACAAGTGTAACACTAATAAGAGTCATACAAAATCCCACTGTTCAATCACTTTATTGTTTATCTCATCATCTCTCCCATCTTTCAGCAGTATGCTCGCTGACTTAGGGCCTGATTTGACAAACACAAAGACTTTAAGTTAGTGGGATCACTTACCTTCTTGAACTTTGTGTAAGTGTTTGTAAGACTGGAGTCTTGCAGTATAAGCTCTTCTGAAGGCTAGTATGTTGTCCTTCTAAAGATCTGCAAAGAAGCTAGTACACTGTTGGCATGATATGCACATACACACCATAGCATACAAATAAATTGGTAATAATGATTGTTAATCATAGTGGAGAACTAGGAATGCATTACAGGAAATATACTACCAATCTCAACTTAAAATATTGAGAGAGAACCTGGCTGGTATAGTTTAATTTGTAAAATGTCAATCCCTAATAAAATAATAGAACAAATGTGAAGAACAAATCTGAGGGCATATGAAGGATAATAAGAACATGTAAAAACTCATGCTAGTAATTTATTTAAGACAAATGTTTATAAAGAATAAACCATGCCAAACAATCTTGATTGCTAGTTTTGGTCAAACTACAAAATTAATGGATGATCATGTTTATTTATATTGCACAGAGCTTTTTCATCTTGGAATAATCCAAAGGTCTTCACAAATTGCATACAGAGAGCACCAATGAAGTGCAGTTATATCTGGACTAGAAATTATCATCCAAGCTACAGGACCCCTAGGTGGAATGGAAGGGGGGAATTTTAGCCAAAGAATAGCAAGAAAAAATACTCCTTTTGCAAAAATTGTTATGTCTTCCTTAGGGCAAGATTTTCAAAGGAACACACGCACAATAATGTATGCACCTCACTTTGGATATCAAGTCTTTACTATTCATACAGGGCAGTTAGGACCTTAGTTTCTAAGTTCTCATCCAAAGGATAATCTTCAGAAAATGGTGGAAACTGTATCATCATTTGAGACATTTAAAACTGGATGAGACTTGAAGAACATAGTTGAGGAATAATCCTTTATTGGCAGCAAAATAGATTAGATGGCCCAATAGATTTTCCCATTTCTAATTGTAATGTTGTAGTTGTAATTCAATTTGTGTCATTTGCCTGAAGGGAAAAGACCTCACCCCCTTCCAAGGAGGAGAAAAGGATACAATATTTCAGTGGATACAATATTTCAGATACTATTATTCCCATTGAATTCCTTTCAGATTAGCATTGTAGGTAAAGGTTTATCATTTGTGTTACCACTTCTTCAGTAATATTATTGTGGTATTAAACTTACCCTACAAAAGGTATTTGTTTAAGACATTTCTTTTTCATTGTTACTCACACAATGAGTGTATGTGCTGAGTTTCTAGAAGTCTGCACCAAAAACAACTTTTAAGCCCAGAATCACATTTCCTCCTCCATCCTGCCTTAATTCCTCTATTGAAACTTTTTGCTGACTAGCTGAAAGGGCCGTTCACTCACTTTGCAAAACCCCATATGTGATTTATTCCCACATTTCAAAGGAAGAATGGGAAGCTTTTAAATCTCTACAAAGGAACCAAGAAATAGTGATCAAGCTCAGCTGACAAGGGGACAGATGTAAGAGTGATGAGTGAATTCTAAAAGACTCCTTAAAATTTGGATCAGTGAAGACAAGTGTTATCAAGGAACAAAATTTTTATTCTCCCCAGAGCAGTACATTTGCCTGCACATAAATGTGACACCACTTTTACTGCATTTTAGTTATCAAACAGCAGATTAAAAGTCTATGAGGGGGTGAGGTGGTAAAGAGACACACATACTACAATGGGAGTTTGTCCAAATTTTATCACAAGAGCATAATGCATAAACAACAAATGGAATCTCAAACCCTCTTAATTCCTTTATTATGCAAATTTCCTCTGCAGTTGCCAGTTCTAGACGTCTTTCGCACCTCCCTCTCCATGTTACTAATTGTACTACAAGCCCTTCTATGTTTTCTTCTAATATAGTAATGTCTATGTTCTAAGACGCTCAGCTTTAGAACACGCCCTTGCAGCAGGGCGTGTTACAGCATCTCTTGCACCACCTGGTGGTCGTCCATATCTTTTCATAATTTAGCCATTCAGATAAGAAGAGTCTAAAGCCAGTCCCTTTCACGGCAACAGTAGTTCAAACTATTCATGAGTCTTGCAAAAAATCCACCTTTCCCTGGTTCCATTTTCAATCTTTTTCTTCAACTGCTCCAGAGCCTTCTCCATCAACCCTGATGCCTTCTAGTTTTGCCTTTCTAATTGAGAAGCAACATGTTAGCTACAGCTACTGCACTTGGACTGTAATTAATTGATTATTAATCTCTTTTCAGCCCACAATGGGCATGCACCCCACCATGATTTTTTTAATGATTTCTCATAAGAAACGCTCTTCTAATGTCTTGCAGAATGATTTTTTAATGACATTGTCAAAGTATGTAATACACAGAGGGGTTCTCTGTTATCTTCTTTATGAGCCCGCTAGGGTCACCTTTTGATTCTTCACACTTTCAGACACAAATTTCATTACGCAAAGCTCTGCATTAAAAGTACTTTGAGCCCTTCCTTGCCGTAGCATTTTAAGCCAAAACTCCCACCAGTTTCAATGGGGAGTTCCATGTAGATGTAATTGCAAACTGATGGCATGACATGGCCCACTGACGTAGACACACTGAGCTTGCAATCTGTGTAGTACAGGCAGACTCTTGGGATGTGCCAGGTCTCCTGACTTCATTAGGACTCTGTGCAGATGCAGGTGTTAAAGTAAGGGCAAACACCCCACAACACCATTCCAGGGCCCCCTATTTTTTAGGCCTCCTAAAAATGGGGGGAATGCCCTGGAATGCTGTGTTCCAGGGCCCCCTGACAATAGATGGGTGCGCTGGAACCAGCGTTGCTGGACGTCCCCTCTAGGCTGGAGGAAGGGAGGGACTGCAGGCTGTGGCCAGCCCAGTCACCCCACCTTCCCCTCCCTGGAGCCTGTGTGGCTCCACCCCTTCCAGCCAGGGCCTGGCTGTGCATGTGGTCAGGCCCTAGCCTCCGGCCCGGGCTCCATTTTGCTGGCCAGCTTGCCAGTCAGCGCCGTGACCTCTTGCCCCCCTCCCAGCTCTTTGGCCAGGTAAGTGGGCCGGGGGGGGTTGGGGTGGTCAGGCACCCAGTGGGAAAGTGTGGGGGGCAGGGAAAGTGCATGGGAAGGGGGGAGAAGGGGTTGGGATGGTGGGCTGGGGGGTTAGGAGGGCTGGAATAGCGGCAGGGAGCTTAGGGAGTGGGGATTGGGGCTAAAAAGGACATGGGGAAAGGGGTTTGATGGGATAGGTGTTTTGGGGGCAGAAGCTGGGGTTGGGGGGCAGTAGCTGGAGTTTGGGAGCAGGTGTTGGGGGCAGTAGCTGGGGGGGACTCCCAGACCAGCATGAAGGGGATCCTGCACCAGCATGAGGGGGGCCCACCTGGCATGGGGGACCCTCCCTGGTGTGAGGGGAGCCCACCAATTTAGGAGGGTTCTGGGGCCCCCAAAATCATACTTTAATACCTTTGCAGGTGCAAGATCATGCAGATAAGAATGCAAGATCAGGGCCAAAAAGACAGGTTTAGGATCTGACTCACTGTTACCCTACATCTTTCACAGTCATTTATACCAGTGCAAAGTGGGCATAAAGCACTACCAACAGTCATAGTTACCCAATCTAGGAGATATGGGTATAATATAGAAATGGTTGAGAATCTAATGGGTACCTTTACACTGTAGCTGGGAGGTGTCATTCCCTTCTTGAGTATACAGAAACAAGTGAGCTGGTATCAATCTAGTATACCAAAAACATCTATGTGGTCACAATAGCAGAGGCAGGGCTTGAGCCAGCTGCCCCAGTATGTAGCTAGGGTCTTGGACCTAAGCTCTATCTGCATGATCTGGAAATTAGTGCCCCCGGCTGGATGTATCTACACTGCACCAACTTTTCCTGTTCCAGGAATATTCCCAGCACACCAGAGCAGTCATGACTCCCAAAGCAGGGCAGGAGTAAATGAGTCCTGGCCGTAATTAGGGTTACAATAGGAAGAACAGAAGTATGCTCAGTTATGAGATTTTTTTTCCAGACAATGGACTCACAAACAGGCTTACCTTGTCATAGTCCAACAAATAATTTATAGGGTATTCTATTTCAGGTAAAAAATGTGTGTTCTTCAGGTTCTGGCATTTTATGCTACAAATGTTTTCTTACAATCTGTTTCCCCTAGTCATGGGAAAATGTAGATTACAGTAGCAAATATTTCTGAGAGTTATGTTTACTGTATAACTGGAGGTGTTTGTTGCCAGTAAGTTTTGGCAATATATACTAATTTAAATAATTGGTTGTGTTAGTTATCTCATAATTAATTTATATCAATTGTTTCTAATAACAGGTAATTAGCAAAAGACACTGGCCAGGTTTGGGAAATTCATGTAACATGAAAATGTGGCCAGGTTTACTTTGCACTGAAATAAGTTAAACCTACAATAAGCAGTTGTCCTGTACAATGTCAAAATTCAGGAATGTTCCATTGCCCTGCCTCCCTTAGGCTATGTCTGCACTGGCAAATTAGGTCAAATTAAGGAGGCGTAATTAGAACTAAATTAGTCCCCGTTTACACTAGACTTTCATTAAGTCAAATTAAGAAATTCCTTAATTTGACTTAATGAAAGCTTAATTCGAATTAATAAGAACTGCCTGGTAGTTCGAACTAAGCCTTAATTCGACTCCATAGTTCGACCGAAGGATGGTGTAGACCTGCATTAACGCTTAATTCAACTTCATTAAGGTTGAATTAAGGGGAGTTAGATCAAATGAACAAAGTGGACTAAGTCGACTTAACTTTAAGTTGACTTAGTCCACTTTGTTCATTTGACTTAATAAGGTTTAATTTAGTTCAAATTCAAGTCAAATTTATTACCAATAGTTTGAATTAACAAATTTAACCTAACTTCTTCTAGGTGTAGACATAGCTCAATTGTTATTTATGTTTTTATATTATGGTAAGCATCTATAGATTCCAAATGGGATAAGTTTGTTTTGGGTGGATAAAGGGAAACCCAGTTTCAAAACCGTACAGTTATGGATTTACACTAGAAATTCTTGTGCACCCTTTCCATTAGGGAACAGAAAACATACCAAGTGACTTACCTGATCATGACAACTACATACGTCAGTACCAATTTTGAATAGACACAACCAATAGTCAAACACAAAAAAGAAAATTGTTAAATGAAATTGAATAATTAATAAATTTAAGAAACTCACAAAAAAGAGTAAATTCAAAAGATTAAAGGTTTCTGTACAAAACCATGGACTTGGAATGGTTAGCCTATTACAAAAAGCAATTGTCCCTGTTCTCACATTCTTACCTCCTAATCAATTGGTGTGAATGGGCCCCGTCTACCCTAACTAAATTGACTTTGATAACACTTGCCCTTCTCCATCCTGGCATGTGTATATATACCTCTCTGCTGTAGTTTTGACTTTGTGCATCTGATGAAGTGGGTTCGAGACCACAAAAGATTATGCCTGAACAAATTTGTTAGTCTTTCAGGTGCCACAGGACTCTCGTTTTTTCTATGCACAGACTAACAAGGCTACCGCTCTGGAAATTTAAACCATGTTTGTAACATTCAGCTTTCAGGGAGGCACTGCGCTGTACACATGCACCCATGTTCCTCTCATGTTAGGGAAAGCATAGGAAGGAGAAACGCACTTTGAAAAGGGGTATATTCCTCCTCCTTGCCATTTGCTTTTTCTGCTGGCTCCCATGTCAGGGTCAGATAACCATGGTTCCACCCACTTTCTCGTATGGACGTGTAGTTCTTACTCTTATTGGGGCTGCAATTTGTATCACCCTAACGGAGATATGCAGGGGCATGACAAAGGGTATTTTCCCTTACTCCCATTCTCAGTAATAGCTGCAATATTAAACAGAAGAGGAATCTTAAAATTCCAGGCAAGTGAAAGTAAGAGATACCTTTCAGTTACATAAAGGCAAGAGTCCTTTTTTCTCAGTGTGCTTGGAAGAAGACAGATGGAGAAAGAGAAAGATACAGACAGATGCAGAATATATCTATTAAAGTATTCGGATGGAATGCTTTACAAGCTTGCTGGTTAGCTGCTGAGTTGTGCAGTTGAGGGAATTAGATTCCCAGGAGTGGTGATCTATAGAGGATTCTTACCTTTGGAAAAGAACAAAAACACAGAATGAAGGCCTTAAGCTCATAAACCTCAATCTAGCCAACTAAATCCCCAATTAGCAATTCAAACAGATTAATATAGTCTTTCCCTCCATTAAGTGTACCTGATATTACGCTGTTAAGGATTTTAAAGTTATATTTTCATGTGTGCTCTCTTTCTCACCAAAGTTAGCAGATTTATAGCTTAGGCAGATCCTTTCAGGGTATCCTAATTTCCCATAAACTGGAAAAAGCGTTCTATTTTTAAAGTCCTCTCTCAATCTTCTATCTACACCCCGTCAACATCTATCCCCAGATCCTGATAGCTTCTTTATAAGGTTTCTCCAGGTAATCTTTTGTTTTGGGGTCCTCACATGAATGGAGGTCTATTATAACTTCTCTGTATACAAAACATCCATTAATATTAATGGAAAGCATGTACATGGAATGAAGAGGGCAAGTGACTTTTTATAGTGAATCCTCTCCATTTTCCTTATTGCTTGCTGGAGAATGCATTTTTATCTTCTTAAACCACAAGGAGTGCCATGATTGCAACAAAGGGCAGTCTCTCTTTTCTGGGGAGAGCTGGATAGAGCCCTGCAAATATGCGGATATCCGCATTATATCCGCATACACAGATACAACATGGATATCCGTGGACCATTTCTTGTGGAGGCAGGTTGGATACAGATCCACATAATTTTATCTCCACAGAGCTAGAGCCCTGCAAGTATGTGGATATCCACAGATATCTGCATTATACCCGCATTCGCAGATACAACATGGATATCCGTGGACCATTTCTTGTGGATGCAGATCGTATACGGATCCATGTATTTGTATCCGTGCAGGGCCCTAGAGGTGGAAACAGGACCGTTCCAATCCAAAAGAAGCAAATAAATGGTGTTCTAATGTGTCTGAGAAAAAGTCTCAACAGCTAGTTAGAATTTCCATAGCTTTTACAGACTCCTGTAAGAGCCCTTGGGGTACCAAGAACTTTGAGTCACCTTGTTACCACCTGCTCTAGCAAGAGCAAGTCTTATCTGTGGTGACTGGACATTAATTCCCTGACACCACCAACATTTCAGTCACTCAAGCACTCTTCTCCAGGGTAGTCCAGCCATGTGTTTGCCTTCCAGGTTAATAACAGGGGCACCTCAGTGCCTGTAGCCTATTTAAACAAATAAGGAGCCTGGTGGTACTTTTAAAGACTAACAAATTTATTTATTGCATGAGTTTTCATGGGAGAGAATCCTTACTTGGTTAAATGCTTCAAAATGGGAAACTTAAGTGGGATTCTCTCCCATAATAGTTCATGTGATAACTATATTTGTTAGTCTTTAAAAGTGCCACAGGACTCCTTGTTTTTTTTGCTGAACTAAACTAACACAGCTACCCCTTTGGAACTTGCAGCCCATTTAAAGCATTCCTGTGACCGCCAGCCCCTAACACTAGCTATATACCGAAATCACAGATTCTCTGCTCCCAAAGGAGGTGTGCCCCAGTTTACCAGTTCTACCTTAAACCACCACTCCTGTATAACACACAGCACTTGTAACAAAATAAAAGAAGGTTTACTTATGAAAGAATAGCGATTCCATCAGAAACAAGAGAGAGGGACTGAAACAAAAGGCTACAGTACAAAACAAAATTTTACAATAAAAACGAGGGCTACTGTTGCTAACAGTTCCCTTTACTAGCTAATAAAGTAGGCTCCCCTGACACTCCAACATTCAGTCCATTGCATAGTTGGTTGTCTTTCCCAGGATTCAATCTTTCAGGGAAAAACACCTGTTCAAAAAATGTCTCCTCAGTAAATATATCCAGAGTATTTCTCTCCAAGCTCTATTCTACTGGAAGTCTTTTGTCTTTACTCACAGACAGGGCAGCCCCCGAACTGTTATAATGTTCCTTTTTGTATAATCTCCAAGTGGTTTTGATTGTTTGCAGTTGTCTTTGCTGGCTTTCCATTGACTGCTCTGTGATGGGGCACCTGTGGACAACTGAATCCTTCATTATCTTTTGCTGGTGAACCAGGGAGGGGTGGCAACTTCCTCTTGCATAATAGGCCATTATCAAATAATATTAGTTTTTGCTGACTCCCTTCAACCTTAAAGCCATAATATTCACATTATATTCTTAAATCCATATTTACAACTTGCCATGATTATGAACATCAATAGGTTACAAACTTTCAGTGGAGACATTACACATTACTCCTCATGGACAAATACCCTGTAAGCAATATTTTTGATACAGTGATTAAGTCTGAGACAAGAGTTGTTTTGCAAAGAACAGGGAGCCCTTTGCTAAGAAGTCTTTGTATCACAGACCCACCAAAATCAGAGTACAATAAGCACAAGAGTACAAGTTGCCAGGTCTTCTGACTTACTAACAGTCTGTCAATGAAACCTGGCAAAAGATAGTCAGCTAAGTTCACCCATCTTTGAAGCATCTGACAAAGTGGGATTTTCTCCCATGAAAGCTCATGCGAAAAATAAATCTGTTAGTCTTAAAGTGCCATACGACTCCTTGGGTGGGTTTTTTGTTTTTTTTTTTTTGCTGGCCTAGACTAACATTGCTATCCCTTTGGAAATTCCTAAAATGCGATCTCACATCTTTGCTGTCTCACCCCTGTCATTTGATCTTCTGCTGTATCAACACAACTTTCTGCTTCCTTTGGTCTTTAGCTGAAGGCGTTCAGCTCCATTCTTATAAATGTTTTGTTTTAAATAGTATGCTGTATAAACTTTTATCTATCCTTACATCATTTGTACTAAATTAGATTGTATAGGGTGGGGTGGAAGAGAGTTTTACAAAGAAAAAGTGTTTGGTGGCTCAGTTTGCTTTCCATACTTATGGTTCTCTTTGCGCACAAGTGAAATTCTTGTCAACAAGACCATGTGGCAGCTGTAAAGACTGTTGTGTTGAGCAGCATTATGGGATTCCAGATGCTTTTCTGTGTTTCAGACAGGTGTTTCATGGAAGACAACACACTATTAACAAAGAAAAAGGTTGCAAATTTAAAAAAAAAACAGTTTTGATACAAAATGATTCTTTTCATAAATCTAGTCCTATACTGTAGAACTGGAAAAAAAAAATAACGACAGAGCTTTTTGTTACAGAGTAAAATGCAGGCAAAAAATTCGCATTTTCACCATTTTCATCCTGTTGTCAATGGAAATGACTAAAATATTAAAGCCTGAAATAGGGATTTATAATGAAAGCACAAACAGCGTTAAGTATACAGCATCATTACAGCCTGAATTACTCTAATTAGACACATTCTTCAGTATCTGCTTTACGCTTAATCTTCAGCAACACTTCACAACTGCTTTTGTCCAGTATGCAGAAAGACTGCATACATAAGTGTGCTTATAAAGTGTCCAGACTACACCTTGGGTATAATAGGCATAGTTAATCACAATGAGAATAGTAAGAACATGCCTGTTCTGGCTGGTTAGTCTCACAAGAAGAACTTCATTGAAAAAAAGAAATTCCACCAAAAACGGGTTTTGACTAAAATCACTTTTGTGATTTTTTTTTATTTTGTCTGAAATTTAACTTTTCCTTTCTTTTATTTTTGTTTTAGGTTTTTTTTAAAATTTATAAATATTGGAATGAGGGAATTTGAAAACAAAATCGAAAAAAATCAGTTTTGCTTTTTGTTGAAAAAACTGAAAAATCTAGAGTGCCATTTGGAAGAAAAAGACATTTTAAAAAATTTTGGCAACAAGAGCACATTGTTGACTTATATCCAGCTTCCCATCCACCATGACCCCCCCCTGTCCTTTTCTGCAGTGCTGCTACTTAGCCAATCAGTCCCCAGCCTATAGCGGTACATGGGATTTTTGCATCCTGAGTGCAGGACTTTGCACTTGTCCTTGCTGAACTTCATGAGATTTTTTTTGGCCTAATGCTCCAATTTGTCTCGGTCTCCCTGAATCCTAGCCCTACCCTCCAGTGTTTTTACCATTCCTCCCAGCTTGGTGTCATCTGCAAATTTACTGAGCATTCTATCATCCAGATAATTAAGGAAGATGTTGAACAGAACCTGCCTCAGGACCAACCCCTGGGGCACTCCACTAGTTACTGGTTGCCAACTAGACATCGGGTCTTTAATCCTTACCCACTGAGCCCGATGATCTAGCCAGCTTTCTATTCACCTAATGGTCTATTCATCCAAACTATACTTTCTTGACTTACTGACAAGAATGCTGTGGGAAACCGTATCAAAGGCTTTGCTAAAGTCAAGGTATATCACATTGATGGCTACTCCTGCATACACGTATCCAGTCATCTCATCACAGAATGTAATCAGGTTGGTCAGGCACAATTTGCCCTTGGTGAATCCATGTTGACTGTTCCTGATCACACTGTTTTCCTCTAAGTGTTTCAGTATGGATTCTTTGAGGACCTGCTCCATGATTTTTCCAGAGATTGAGGTGAGGCTGACTGGTCTGTAGTTCCCTGGCTCCTCCTTTTTCCCTTTCTTGAAGATAGGTACTATATTTGCCTTTTTCCAATCATCCGGGATCTCCCCCATTTGCCATGCGGTTTCAAAGATAATATGGCATATATAAAACGTTTAGCAAAGTTTATCTTCTTTTTTCCTGGGAAATGTGTATTCTTCTAATGACATTTTTATAATACCATCCATCAGAGCCAATTCTTCATGAATATATTTTATAAACAGTCAATAAGGATTCAGCAATATATACACACTATAATTTAATGCAGAAGTATTTCAGTGAATGATTGCATTAAGGAGACAAGAACACTCAATCTTATCAAGCAAGAAGTCCTGTGGCATTTAAAGACAGGACTCCTTGCTTGCCTTGCTGAACTAAACTAACATGGATACCCCTTTGGATCGTAATCCTATGATATCTCTACTATAACTTTTTAAATGCCATATTTATTTTTCAGCAAGCATTTACAAAGCAGTATGAAAACTGATGGAACTAACATGACATTTGCAAGCCATCACTATTCACTCTATCTGTTATAGCTCTTTCCCCTACAAAATGTCTATTTTATCGATGGTGATGAATTCTCTGGGCAATGAATTGTCCTTTATTTTATATTTGTGCAGTACCTAGCACAGTCTTTGTTAGCTCAAAGCACTAGTATAACAATAGCAATGATAAAATAATTGTAATGCCAGAGGTAGGGATTTAATTCAGGAATTCAGTTTCAAGCCTGTGCTCAATCTCCTAGACTTCACCATCTCTAGGAGAAGCTGATGGGACCTGCTGTCCCTCATTCACCTGGGGAGAGCAGGCTCGTGGGACATGTAAGCACTATTGCAGGTACTGGAGTGGATCCTGGTGATCTGAGTCACAAAGCCAAAAACAAAGAGTTGCTCCCCTAAAACTGATCCATGCGTCACATGTGATGAAGAGCAGTGCCTCGGTTCGAGACCCACAGATCATGCACCGGGAAAAGCAGCATTCCCCCTTGATCAGAGACAGCAAGGTCCCAGCCAATGCATAACTTTCTCCAGCCTCCTGCTGTCAGATATTTAGTGATGCAGCTAAGACTGGTGACTCCTACTCATGCCCTCACATAGGCTGTGTCTACACTATGGGCTTAGGTTGACTTAAAGCCCTTTAAGTCAACCTAAATTAAGCCCAGTCTATATTTAGAAATTAAGTCAATTTAAGCAATTGCTTAAGTTGACTTAATAACTCCTGTCCTGGAAGCTGACTTATGCATTTAAGTCGACCTCTCAGGGCAGGGCCTGCCCCCTTTCCCGCTCCCAGGCTCCCACTGGGGGCCCGATCTGGCTCCTGCTCTCTGGCAAAGAGCTGAGGGCTGGGAGAGCCGGCACCACCCCTGGTCGCTTGCAGGCGGCTGGGGTGGGGGAGGAGCTGGCATCATCCCTGGCCTCTTGCAGGCAGGGCGCCCGGGCTGGCCAGCGGTGATGCCGGCTCCCCCTTGCTCCTGGCCACCTGCAAGCAGCCAGTGGTGATGCCAGCTGCCCACCACCCATGGCCACTCCAGAGACCCCAGGGACAATGCTGGCTCTGTGCTCCCCTGGGGGAGATGCTGTCTCCCCAGACCTCTGGCCGCTCGCAAGCGACCAGAGGCGATGCAGGTTCCCCTGACCCCTGGGGAAGATGCTGGCTATGTTAACCCCTGGCTGCTTGCAAGCGGCCAGGGGAGTTGCCAACTTTCCCAGCCCCCGGCTGCCTGCAAGAGGCCAAGGACAATGTCGGGTTCCCCCCGCCACCACTCACAAGCAGCCAGGGGCAGGCGGGCTCCCCACCCCCTGCCCCTGTGAGCAGCCAGGGGCGATTTTGTGTCCCCCAACCCCTGGCAGCCAGCACTGCAGCCTGGTCAATTTCACAGAAGTTTCACGCCTGTGAAATTGACCAGCCTGTGGATTCTCCTGCCTTCATAAGTGATGGGGGCAAATTTGGCCTCCAATCACTTGTCAGAGCTGGGAAGAGCCAACTCTAAGCCCCCACTGCCAGTAAAGAGGGGGTGGGAGTCAGGTCAGCCTCCTAGCCCTGGCAGAGAGAGACTGGGAGGGGGACCCAGTCCCAGCTCCTCCTTAGAGGTTAGGAGCTGGATCAGCCCCAGTCTGGATGGGCCCCTGGAGCCCATTGGGCTCAGGGTACCCAATCCGTGTTGGGGGTAGGGTAGGAAGAGAACTGCCCTGTGTATGTCTGGTCACTGTCTACACAGACATACTCTGAAGTCTACTTAACAAGGTCGATTTAAAGTCGACCTTGTTAAGTCGACTTCCAGGGGCCCCCCCAGTGTAGACATAGCCAGAGTGTCCATTGAATTCCTGCATCATTGCAGGGAGAGTCAAAGGGCCGTACCTCAACACTACTGTGTGTCATCTACAACTCCTCTTTTGTCACCATTACACCAGGCTAAACTCCCCTTCCCAGGGCTCAAGTTCTGAATTAGAAGCTGTGTAAATCTGTACCTTACACATTAAAATCACTATGGGTTAGGACTAATAGCCAATACCATAGGCAGTGGCATTCTCCAAGCCACCGATTTACCACAGCCATGCTCACCAAAACAGTAGGATCCCGAAAGTGTATGTGTGGGGCAGGGGTTGGCAACATTTGCTTGCTCCTGTGCCAGCCCCGCCCCCAAAGACTCAGCAGGTGCTGGAGGCAGGGCCTGCAGAGAACAGGACCCAGGCACTCCTTTTCCCTGCTCACTTCACCTCCCCACCCAGCTGGGGAGTGAGGCCAGCAGGGGACAGGAGCCGTGCGGTGGAGCTAATGAGGAGAGCAGTCACATTGCCGCAGGCTGCATGCTGCCGTGCATAGGCTCATGTGCCAGGTTTCCCATGCATGCTGGGGCTTGCCCACACCTGGTGCAGAAGGGACAAGAAGAGGTAATATTGCTGCTCAGACTCAACCACCACCCTTCTAAAAAAATCATAGGCTATTTTTGTGGCTTTCTGCCATTTTCTAGCCTTCTGCACATAACAGCAGTAGATCACACCTGCTGTGTAGGCAACAAGGTACCTCATTCTTCTCATCTCCACTGAGAAACCTACTTCCATTGCTTTGCTGTGTTTTTAGCCCCCCCAGAACCAGATTTCTTCTTGACTCTTGGTGACAGTACTGACCTTTATCGCCACTCTGGAAGGTGAGCCTACTTTTGAATTGAAATAACTTACATTTAAAGTATGGGAGCGAAAGTAATTGTGTGTGGAAAGGAACAAGATCTTTTTTCTGAGAAGTGACAAATATTGTTAAAAAACAAAAATCTTTGGTAAATTTAAAGTCAGACTACTTTTTCTGACTACCAGGAAGAACCCCAAAACAGAAAGAAGAGTTAAGTATCGTAAGTATATAAATAGCTATGGCTCAGAGCAAACAGTTACAAAGCCAATAACTTTGCTCCATATACAAGTAGTTACTTTTTAACTCCTGTAAATGCAGCTACTGAAAAAAAAAAAAAACACCACACACACACACACACACACACACAGTCCTGTGATGTGATATTATACTACCCTTACTACAAATATATATTTTATGTACAAGTTGTGGAACTGATTATATTCTATCCTACTTTTTTTTTTCCCACTTTGGGCAGAAGCAGGCATCTATTACTTTAAGAAGTTTCCCTTGCAATATACTTAAATTATTTTTAAAGCTCTCACAAGTTGCATTTGTGGTTTTCAGAAGAAATAATTTCTAAGAAGAGCTGCCTTTTTTGGCATAAAGTAATTGGAAAGTACCATAGATATCTCACTAAAAGACATCAAAAGTAACTTTCTATGGCTTGTTTTGACATGTCCACTTGTGGGTTGTGTCAACTTTAACTAAACATCAGTTTTTCCTCAGACAGAACAAACCATTAAAAATATTCAACAGAAAAGGCAAATAGAAATAACTGTGTTTGCCTATTTTCAAATAAAAGGAGATACAGAAAGGCGTGGTAACTGCTGCTGAAAGTGCATTTTTCTGATTCATATATTTGCTGTAACTATTTGCATAGGATTTAAATGTCTAAGAAAAATGTCCCAATCATTTTAAAGAGAATGCTGCATTTGAAAAACTTGAAAATGCTAATCTACTTTCATATTTACCAAGGTCTGTTTACTGTATGTGTGATCAATTTACTAAATGACAGAAAACTTTAGTAAATATTGTTTTGGTGTTGAGACTCTGTGGCCTGTTTATAGACGAATGGCAATCTTATCTGCTCTAGGACTAGTCCAAAGGGGGCACACTGTACTGATTTCAGTTGAGATTTTATCATCTACCCTCTCTCTCCCCCTCCTACGAACACTGAACTCTAAGTTACTTCCTTGTCTATCAAGGCTAGATCTACACTTGATATCGTTTTGCTAAATAGGTGGCACATAGTTTATATGCTGAGGGGGAAATACAGCAATGCTTTTATCTGAAGGGAAAGCAATTCTCAAGAAAACTTATGGTCGTTAGCAAGCCAATATCCTTGTAGATAAAATCGTTCCATAATTTAACAAAGCTTGGAAACTGGCAAACAAAATGGCAACCATTTGAAGATAGGCCTGTGCGTTTTCTGTGTGCCATGGATAATCTGGAGCACATTATACTCAGTTGATGCCATACTTGTAAGTTAAGTATATGACAAAGGAACTCTCCCAAAGGAAGCATTTTCACCACAATCATCTGACAGCGTTAGCTTAAATTATCACATATCTTGTCATAAGACACATTGCCCCCTCTTCAGTAAGTGCAATAAATGGCAATCTGTATTTTGCATGGACAAAATGCATCATAGGCTTCAAATGGGACTTGTTTAGTCTGTTGTAAAAATTTTGGCGTATAATAAATTTAGTATCGTTCCAAGGAGGTCATAAAGCAATCAGGCAGGGAAGGGAGTTTTAGGTAATCTGAGTAAGAAGAAATGGAAAGGCAAGCTGTTCCAGAAATGCTGACTTCCTGATTAAAACATACGGGAACACAGTGGGCCAGGATGGAGAAAGAGTGAATTGGCCTAAAGAAATTAAGTTTGATCTTGAACAAAAGAATCAAGTTTCTCAGCTGCATTAGTCACTATACAGTCAAGATCCAAAGGGGTATCTGTGTTAGCCTCATCCAGCAAAACAAACAAGGAGTCTGGTGGCACCAGAAATCCACTTAAGTTCCCCATTGTCAAGCAGCTGATGAAGTGGGATTCTCTCCCACAAAATCTCAAACGATAAGTAAATTTTTTAGTCTTTAAAAGTGCCACCAGACTCTTTCTTTGTTATAAAGTCAGGAGTTAACCAAAACCTGTGTGAGAGTCCCACCCGTTCCTACTGCCATCGGGTGACTGGGACCAGAGCTGCTAACTGATGAGCTCCAACCTGCAGAGGCAGGGCAGAGAAAGGAATGGTTGTTACTGCCCACTTGTGGCTGCTTCAGATTGCTCCAGCCCCACTCTTACTTAATGTGTTGGATTTCTTAGGATACTGGGAGCTATCCAAATTTTATTTGGGCTCTGAAAGGGATTTTTTCCCAACTGGCAAAGACTGTGTGGGTTTTTTCACCTGCCGTCTTGCATCCTGTAGGTCTGGTTTAGGGATTCATATTATGTTTGTCACAATTTCGATGTGTTCCAATGCAGTTGGTGCATTAAGAAAGGCTCTGATCTCTGATACGAGTTCTTTGTAACCCAATACAACTGCACACAACTTTGCACAGTGAGGGGATTCATCACCAGGTCCTGCACGGCATAGGGCTACTTTCATGTCATCTCTTCTCCTTCCAGAGTGGAGAAGGAGAAATGGGCTGAAACTTGGGCTTCTGGATAGGGCCCCTGAGCACGATTTGCCTTCATATCCATCCTCAGGTTTCTAAAACCTGGGTCCACTGGCGCCCACTTATATTCTGCACTGATATGACCTTGTGGGCAGTTTGGAAGGAGTTCCCCATTGGCCAATAGTTTAAGGATATTGCAACATCAACATTTGACTACATCCTGGAATGGCCATCTCCCATTACTCCTGGGCCCATGTCAGTGTGGAGTGTGGGTTACCCAAGGAGAAAAACAACATACAAATCAAATGACGATGTCAAAACGTGAGGAGTCAGACTTAGAAGTAGCACAGAAGCACAGATGAGGAGAGGCTATTTAATTTACAGACACTTAGCAGAAGAAAGCGTTACAGTGGGGACTCGTTAATGCACGGGTGTTGGGGGATAAGCAGCCATGACCGCACATGAAACAGACCGCGTGTAAGTGGGACCACGGCAAAAAAATAAATAAAATACAGTGTGGGACTACTAAGGCTCACTCCACCTGTTTCTGTGCCCAGGCCAGCTTCCACTGTTAGATAGCGCACAGGACTTGTTAAGTTGGTAGCTCACTCGCAGGGTCAGCACACCCTCGGAAGCCAGGTAAGCATTGCAGGGGGCGCCAATGCTTGAGGGGTGCCAAAATGGAGAGTGTGGCATTGCAGTGCACTCGTCTTCACTTGTCTGTGCTGCACTTGCAGGGGGGCACCAGAGACACTAGCGCCTTTACTGCCACTCCATGTGTTTTCCTGCCCAGGCCAACTTCCGCTTTTACATACCACACGTTACTGAGTCCCGCGTGTTAACTTGGTGGCTTAGGGGGACATGACCGGAGCACACATTAACCGGATCCGCACACAAACTGGTCGCGCGTTAATGGGTCCCCACTGTACTTTTTGATTACCCTGTGGTAATCTTCTAACCATTCCTACTACCTAGACACAGTTCACATGGCACTGCTGCCCAGAACTGACCATAAGACTTCCAGTAGCTCTCCCAGTCTTCATCTATGATTCATCTGGTACAGCCAGACTTAGAAAAAACACAGACAGAGCAGATAGGTTCATCTGATGGTGCAGGAGGTGAATGTCTCTTTAATGATTGACTCATGCTACTTACTAGACCTCAGTTACTGAGCTTGGAAGACAGACTTAGCAGCAGAGGAAAACTTGATTTTTTAATAATTTAATTATGTCCTACGTGATTTAAGATGCCTCTGACAAGAATTGCACTTAAGAGCTCTGAAATGACAGTCAAACCAAGTCGCAATGGGATAAAGGTTAAGGCATTTAGCTTCCAAAATACTGTAGAACCAAAATCAATCAAAAGGCAACAACTCTTGCTTAACACCTCTCTTCATATTCCTAAGACTGTCGTGGTACATAATGCAAACTCAGATTCCATCCTGTGTTGTGCAGTTAATTCCAAGGACAGCAAGGGCGCTCTCTTCTGACAGCACCGTAGATAAACTGCCTCTGTTGACTTGTGAGCCCTTTTGTGAGGAAGTCACTTTAATCGATTGCAATTTTAAACTGATTTAGATAAGAACTTGGAGGCAGGTTCAAGAGCAATTACCTACATTTCCCACATTTCTTGCAAAACACAGGGCAAGCTCCTCTTCTCTGCTTATTGCTCCACATTTTACTCACAGGAAATTCCATTTCACTCACTATGCGTGATTTATTACATGCACTGTTTTCTCACGATAATAGGTATTTTTTGTATTTGCTATGATAGTCTGAGGAAGGGGTCAACAACCCCCTGGCATGCGTGCCAAAAATGGCACATGCGCCCATTCTGAGTGGTAAGCAGGGCTCCCAACCCTGAGGTGCTGCTCAGTGTGGCTGTGAGCTTGCCATGGCTGCTCCCTTCCATTGGCCCTGCCCCCACAGGGGAGCCTGGGGCCACAAGAGCCACGTGTGCACAGCAGGTTCTCTCCCCTGCTGGCTCCGCCCCCCCAGCAGGGCCTGGGACTACAAGAGCTGTGCACGTGGCAGCTCTTTTCCCTGCTGACCCTGCCCGCCAGCACCTGCCTAGGGATGGGGGAGGGACTGGCATGGGGGCTGGCTAAGGTTGCCAGTCCATGGTCTGAGGTCACATGTTTAAAGGTCTTAGTACCCCTGAACTCACTCCCTGGGGATGTCTCATATTTCCTTCTGAAATTCATGCTCCTTAAGCAAACCTACTAGAATGCTACATTCATAGGATTTTTACTGTAAATTTAGTTTTGGCAGTCTGTACTGAATAAGAATGTTTTGGTCTTAAAAATTTAGGGTGGGGTTTTCAAACACATCTGGGTGTATTGGGAGGATTAGTTCCTTTAACTTCTGTAAGCAGGAAAATGGGCCCCCTGTTTTGGGGAATTTTACTGGCTTGTATTCCAACCAGGTGAAGGTGGCTAGAAAACAGGAGTTAAAGTAAGGGAGAACGCATCAGAATGCCATTCCAGGGCCTCAAAAATAGAATAATGGGGCAGAATGCAGCATTCCAGTGAGTTACCCCTTACCAGCACCCATGGCCCCTACCTGGTTGGAAGACACAGCCTTCCAGCCAGCAGGGAGCTGAGTCAACTGAGCCAGGATGGGAGTGTTTAAGTCTCCCACCCTGAGCATGCTCTAAGAATGCTCAGAGCATGCTCAGGGCAGGAGCAGCAGCCTGTGGCCAGCCAGGTAGCAGCAACTCCAGTGGCCAGGTAAGGGAGAAGAGAGGGTCCTGGGCGGATCTCGGGGATGGGCAGCTGGTGGGAAAAGGGCGTGAGGGTCAGCGGAGAAGGCCCGTTGTGTCAAGAAGCCAGTGGTTGGGTTAGGGAAGGAGTCAGATCAGGGCTAAGAGACCAGGGAAGCTCGCGGGCCAGGCTAAGATGGGGGTCAGGATGGGTGGCTGGGGAGGAATGGAGGGAGTTGGGGAAAGGTGGAGGGGGCATGGGTACAAGGAGACTTGGTGAGGGCTGGGTAATGGTGGAGGAGACTATGAAGGGCTAAAGTGGAGACTAGGTGGGAGGGTGCAGAGGGATAGAGCAAGTTGGGGGGCTAAAGTGTGGGCCAGGGATGGGGGGCTGAGGAAGTGGGGGGTTAGGATGGCTGGAGAAGGGACTTGGGGGCAGGGAGCTTAGGGAATGGGAATGAGGGCTGAGGAGGACATGGGGAAAGAGGGGTCTGATGTGGGCACTAGTGTACAAGTTTGGGGTGATGTTGTAGATTTGAAGCTGTGCTTCATTTGTAAGGAAAGAGCTGGTGGGGCTCAAAAATGCCTACCTGGGCTGGGGCCCACACATTCCTGAAAGCGGCCCAGACAATATAGGAAGAGGGCCTGGAGCTTAGGAGGGTTCCAGGGCCTGTCAAGTATACTTTAAACACTGCTAGGAAAGGATCTGCTTCCTTGTTCCCACTCTATTTACCCAGAAGCCTGAAGGCCCTTGAGGGCTCCTCTCCCACTCTCCTGTGTGGTGGAGTCCCTGTAACCCAACAACATTGGCTGCAGAATTCCTGGGGGTTTGACACCCCTCATCTTGTGGTCACTCAGGGCAGGGGCTAGGGCATCCCCATACCAGGGTGCTGATTCTGCACAGGGCACTCCCTGGCCCACCAGTCACCACATGCAGTTCAAAGGAATACAATTTATTAAACACACAGCAATCTGAAAATCAAATAAAATTGGAGAAAGGTCAAAGACAAACACCCAACGCTACTGCATGACATGCTGGCACCCCACACAGTATCTCTGGGGTGTTAGGGAAGCTCACAGTCTGTTTCCACATGATGCAGGCCCCCTGCCCAGGCCTGGCTGCACTGCAGGGATGCAAGAAGTTGGCCCAATTGCTCTGGCAATGGCCACACGTCCCCAAACTCTCGGGGGCGGGGCCTTTCTCCTTCCCACCAGCACCAGTCCCCCCTCACTCTCTCCAGATAGTCATCACACCCAGCTCCAGACAGCTCCAGCCCTGGCTCCCAGCTCTGCTCTGTTTCTGCATGGCTCTCTGGGATGTTCCTCCAGCCCCTCTGGTTCTGCTGCTTTGGGTCTACTAAGCTCAGGTTAACTCCTGGGCCTGGTTTCTTTGGCTCCTGGCTGCTCCTTAGCCGGGCCCTGCTCTCTGCTTGCGCAAGCATGTCTGGTCTGCAATTTCTGCTGGGAGGAAGGCTCACTCCTCATTGGCCTGTCTACCCTGTCAATCAGGCTTGCAAAATTCTGCCACTCCCCTAACACAGTGTATAGTAATTGTTCATCATTATGATAAACATCATGGTAAAGATGGACAAAGACTTTGATCATGAATTGCTAAATTGGCAGGACTGGGTAATAGGTGTTATCTTTTACCTCAGTAGTAACTTGCTCAAATTTCTGAACCAAGTGATTAATCCCTTAGAGAACTTTCAGATCAGAGATCCATGGGAATCCAGCTGGGTTTACAGTGCAACTTTGATTATCCATACCATAGATACATACAATTCCCTCTGACGTGAAACAGGCTCAGCTCCCGTTGTTATTAGTTACAATGAAAATTCTTTAAATGGTGAGAAAACCTTGATTAACTAAACCTACCCCTCATGCCATTTGGATAATTGAGCTCATGCACTCTTGGAAGTTGATGAAATATCACCATACTACATAACTGATCATTAGAGCTCAGGTAAAGAGGGTCTAGGGCTGGTTAGTAATTAGAATTATGTCCTTGATTACAAAACTATGCAAAAATCCAGTAGGTAAAATTTTTACATAAATAATTCTTCATGTGGTAAATTTTTAATGATATGGATAAGGAGACTCATGTTCATGCTGATCTGTCAGCCACTTGTACAGTTCAGAGCCAGCTCTAGCCAGTTTTGTTTCCCATGCTCACAAGCCCCCACTGGTGGTCACTGGTCAACAGTGTTCTGACTCCCGTGGAAGATAGCTGTAAAACAGTGACGCCCAGTCCCATGGGGAACTTTTGACTATCAAGACAGAGATATCAAATGGGGCTCAGTGGGCTAGTCCACTGGGAACCAGGCCTAGCTGCAGAGCTCCACAATGAGTTCCTGGCTACTCACAGTGCTAAGGGAATGCACTCCCTCATCGCTACAATACATAGTCATGCACCCACACTTCATAGATCCCCTCAGATGCTATTCACTTAGCCACTCACTGGCCTCCTCCCTGTACAAAATCCACCATGCCATTCTCCTCCCTCCATCAAACACCCATCCACCTAATCTCATCAGGGTCTCCTCCACAAACTCACACATCTCCTAACTCGCTGGGCTTCCTTTCAACATAAAACCCACACATCCTCCTCAACACTCTGCCTCCTTTCCATACCCAGGTACCCAACATCCCAACCCATTTAACCAGTGTCCTCTATCCCACATACTGTTGCCAACTAAAACAGTTTCCACTCTGTAGAATATTTAGTATGATATATAGATATATAATATTCATAACTATAGTATACTATATAAATATTAGAGTATGTTCAATATTATATATTTACATTTATGTACATATTTATATATTCATATGATATGTACACACTACAAGATAATATATTCCATGTAATATTTTAATACTGAATAAAATATTTAATATATCATTAAATATTTTAAGATAAAGTTGTCACAAAATGAACCAAACAATATAATTGGAATAAAAAGTTTGGACATTATCAAAATAAAATGAGAAAACTGAAGCAATTTGTTTTGAATTTTTCCCATCCAAAATTGCCAGAAAATTTACATGTTCCTTCTAAATGTTTTGATTTTGAAGACATTTTTCTATGGAAAACTGCTAGGTGCAAAATATTTCAACCCGCTCTGCTTCCCACATGCATGCACATGCCTTCCATCAGCCACTGGCTTCTCTTACACATACCTCTGCACATCCTCAGCTCCCTCTCTCAATACTGATTGTTCCCAGCCACCCAAAAACAAGCAGTCATATACACCTTATACACTCAAGCAATGCACAAACTCACTCTATGAGGAGGCCCTAGAGAACCATCTATAGCCTGAAAAATGGGTGCATGCGGGCAGGACTGGCAAGGACATGCTAGGTGTGTGTGGGCAGAGTTGGCAGGGACATGCTGATTCATCTCCACAGCAATGTCTGCCTAACACTATCTCCCCCAGCGTGATTTCTGAGAAGGGGGTGCAGTGGCAACATCCAGTGCCTACCTCCAGGACAAATACTGCCCAGAGCTCACTGGACCATGCTGCACTGACCAAAGTGAATCTTATCCCTCATGTCTATTGTACATTTCATTTTGGAAAGCTCAGGCTACGAGCACTCAGATGGATTTGAATCAATACATCAGATAGATTCTGCCTTCTTCTTACCCTCTACATGCTCAGCATTTCCAAGGGCAAAACTAGATGAAGCGCCAATAAATACTGAGGACAAACTGAGGCACCTATTTCTATTTGCTGAAATAATCAACCTCCAGACCCATTTCTCTGTTCCAAGGTCATAGACTCATAGACATTAAAGCTAGAAGGGACCGCTATGATTATCTAGTCTGACCTCCTGCACATTGCAGGCCACAGAACTTCACACACCCACTCCTGTAGTAGACCCCTAACCTCTGGATGAGCTACTCAAATCATGGTTTGAAGACTTCAAGTTAGAGAATCTAGCATTACACTTATTTAAACCTACAAGATATCCATGCCTCTTGCTGCAGAGGATGGCAAAAAAAAGGGGGTCTTTTCCACTCTGAGCCTGGGGAAAGTTCTTTCCCAACTTCAAATACCACAATCAGCTGGACCCTGAGCATTTTGGCAAGACCCAGTAACCAGACACTGGGGGAAGAGTTCTCTGTAGTAACTCAGAGCCCACCCCATTGTGTGTCCCATCATCAGCCATTGAAGATATTAGTAGATAACAGTCACATATCTGTTACATCTTGTTGTAGGCAGTTTCATCATATCCTTCTCTCTAAAAACTTATCAAATTCAGTCTTGAAGTCAGTTAGGGTTTTTCTATCCATTGTTCCCCTAGGAAGTCTAGAACTTCACTCCTCTCTGAGCGCTGGGAACCTTCACCTAATTGGAAGTCTAAACTTGTTGATGGCCAGTTTATATCCATTTGTTCCTGTGTCAACGTTGGAACTTAACTAAAATAATTCCTAATTTCTGTCTCTGGTATTCATCCCACTGACGTATTTGTACAGAGAAATCATGTCTCACCTAAGCCCTTGTTTGGTTAGGCTAAACAAGCTAAATTCTTGAAGTCCCCACTCATAAGGTAGGTCTTCCATTTCTCTTGACCTTTCTAGTAGCCCTTTTCTGCATCAATGCCAGTTTGAATTAATCTTCCTTAAACATGGGATACCAGACAGTAGAAAGTATTCCAGATGAAGTCTCTCCAGCCTTTTTATAATACTACTCACACTCCCTTGTCTCTAGTGGAAATACCCCATCTGATGCATCCTAAGTTTGCATTACCCTTTTTCAGAGCCATATCATATTGGAAGCTCATAATCATCCTGTGATCAACCAACACACCCAGGTCTTTCTCCTTCTCTGTTGCTTGCAACTGATGAGTCCCCAGTTTATCACAAAAGTTCTCATTGTTAGTCCCCAAGTACATGACCTTGCATTTCTCACTATTCCATTTCATTCCATTTATAATGCTGCAATTTTCAAGGTCATCCAAATCTTCTTGTATGATATTCTGGTCCTCCCCTGTATTACCAATACCTCCCAATTTTGTGCCATCCACAAGTCTTATTATTACACACTCCCAAGTATGTGACAAGTTCAACAAGTAAAACATTAAATAAGATTGGTCCCAAGACCAAACCCCGAAGAACTCCATTTGTAACCTCCTTCCAGTCTGACAGTTCACATTTCAGCATGACCCACTTCAGTTTCTCCTTTAACCAGTTCCTCATCTATCTTTAATTTCTCCTTTTAAATCCCCATCTTTTCCAATTTAACTTATAATTTCTTATGTGGAACTGTAACAAATACCTTACTGAAATCCAGGTGGACTATATCTTCTGCATTTTCTTTGCCTAAAACCCCCCATTTCCTTCTCTAAGAAAGAGATCAGGTTAGACTGGTATGATCTACCTTCTGAAAAATCATGTTGTATTTTATTCCATTTACTTTTTACCTATATGTCTTTACCTTTCAAAATTTTTCTAAGATCTTGCCTACAACAAAGCTCAAACTAATAAGCCTGTAATTACCCCAATCATTTTTTTCCCTTTCTTAAAAACAGGTACAATATTAGTAATTCTCCAGTCATAGGGTATGGGCCCTGAGTTTCTAGATTCATTAAAATTCTTGCTGCTGGACTTGTAGTTTCATGTGCTAGTTCCTTTAATATTCTTGGATGGAGTTAATCCAGGCACCCACTTTAGTTCCATCAAGTTGTTTGAATTTAACTTCCCCTCGGATATGGTAATTTTTGCTTCCATATCCTCATTTCCATTAGACACCCTGCCACTACGTAAAAAATCCTCATTGCCTAAGTTTTTAATAAGGGTAAAGTATTCATTTAGGTGTTGGGCCAGTTTTAGTTCAATTTAGACTTTTGCAAATGATCATATATTTAATTACAGCTAAGTGCAGATCCATAAATACTTCCGCAGTGGGACACCTGCCCATGTGGCCTACATTTTAAAGACAAATCATATGTGGGTGGGTCTCTGAGGGAAGGAGTTGGCACAAGCCCCAGCATCAGAAAGTCTACCAGTGATATAGGTTGAAATAGCATAACACAGCCACAACCCTAACTGCACCATCCTATGAAATATGGCCGGGGCAGGAGGGGATGTGCTTCCCACCAGCTTCCACTCATTGGGCTCGTATGGACCTTTATTTTTAAATAAAAGCTACTCCCCCTTCCAAAGCAGAATATTTTAAGGAGGGTAACGGCAGTAAAAACACCAACCCTTCTTCACAGCAAACACCCCCTGGGGCTCAGTTATCGGAGAAGTGCAGTTTGCTGTCCCCACCACAGTGAGCCTGGCCTGCGTTTTTATTTGCCCAATGTATAAAAGTTTTAGGGACAAATGACAACTTCAAAATGGCTAAGTCTATAATGTTTTAAAAGCAGAAATTCCCTCATCATCAGTTTCCTAATTCATAATTCTGTTCCAGGAGAGTTAGCTTTTAGCCCAGTTCACTTATCAGACAGAAAAATGAAGACGATCAATTAAAGTTTCCCCATGCACCCTCTTGGACAGATGGTTGCACCATTTTAATTAAGCGTATGTACTGGGCTGACAGAGTTGATGTATCTGACGTGACAGACATTTTCTGTGCTCTTTTAGCTTTTTAATCTTCCGGTCTCTGTAGTATTGCTGGAATTATGCTATTTGCACTGTGCTTTGGGGCAAACGCTTCAATACACAGTCAAATCACTCCAATTATTACATTTTTAATATTTGTCATTGTTGATTTTTGCCACGGTGAATAAGCACGGCAATAGCAATTAACCACCATTACAGCAGTCATAATGAGTGGACCTCACTGAGGTCTTACTGAAAAGAATAGAAAATAGACCAGATTTTTTTTAAAGGCATTAGCCTCCTAAAGATGAAATGAGATTTTCAATTGTGTCTAGACACCAAACACTCACTGAAATTAATGGGACCTGGATCTTCCATGGATGTTAGGAGTCTAAATACTTTCAGCAATCTGGACACTAGGCACTTTTGAAATCCATTAGATGCCGATCTGTATCTTTAGGTGACTAAACACTTTGGAAACTCTGGCCCAGAGAGTACTTTTACACTCCAGTGGTCTTTTTCTTAAAATAAGATCAATCATTTGAATGACATAGCTTCATGCCAAACAGGAAACGCCTCCTCTTACTGGACCTGACAGAGCAGCATTTCTGTAAACGAATGGAAGTGGTAAAATGCTGAGTTTTGTCAGGTTACATTGTAGGCATTATGCTAGTCACTCCTTTCTCGGGGGGTTCAGAAGGAATTTTCCCCTCACCACCAGATTGGCCATGGCAAAGTGGGGTTTTTTTGCCTTTGCCACAGGACGTTCAGAGGACTTAGCTGGGGCAAACATGACATGGAGTTAAGCTACGATATCACATGTCCTTATACAAATGTGAGGCAGAGGTCCAGTGCAGGTACTTCATGCAATGATTGGCTCAAAAGGACCCGGAAATTATTTAAAGGTGGTATCCTTTAAAGGAATGGAACTGGCAAGGAGGGGTCTAGTTTCAGGACTCTTATGACTGGTACAGCAGAGAGCCAATCCCCCTGCCTTCTTCATAGTCCTCTTTTAACCCTCATGAGAGAGGGAAGTGATGGTGAGATCCATCAGTGAGTTGGGTGAGGACAAGGATGAATGAAGGGAAAGGCTGCTGGTAGTCCCCTGGGTATATACTGAAATAACTGTGGAATCACCTGAACTGAACAGTTTTGTCTGCTGGGTATTCCCGAACATTTAAGAATAAAGTTGGAACCTCATTAAACCAAATCCAATGTCTACTGTCCCTCTTCCAGCATCTCTGGAGAAACGTGCAAGTTTTAAAGGAATGAAATGGCTTCCATATCACCTGCTCTTACAGAACAGAGTCTAATTTAACAGTATTCTGCACATATGAGTTAATATTCCCACAATCACTGTTATGTTGTCTTTTATATGATAATATCATATGCAGGCTAGGAAGAATTTCTTCTAGGAAGTATGTTCCAAAGGGATAGCCATGTTAGTCTATTTCAGCAAAACAACAAGGAGTCTGGTGGCACTTAAAAAGACTAACAAATTTATTTATTGCATGAGCTTCATGAGAGAATATCCCACTTTGTCAGATGCTTGAAGATGGGGAACTTACAGAATGGGAGCAAAATAAATTTAAGGGGAATGTAAGTCATAGGATCAAGTCAGACTGTTACAACAAATTTAAGTGGTTATTTGGATTCAAACAGTGAAGTACAACAGCTAGTGTGGGAAGGTGGGAGGAAAAGCAAAATTACTTGATGTAAAGGGGAAAAAAACAATCAGGCAAATGGATAACAAACCAAAACTTCAAAGAGAAACTGCAGAATTGGAATTCATATGGAGATTTGACATTGTCAATTTAGGGCTGAAGATAGACTATGGATTGTTTTCCCATTATGGCAGGTAATTTTGCTTTTTCTCCCCTCCTCCCAGACTATTTGCTGTACTTCACTGGTTGAATCCAAACAACTGCTTTGATTTGTTGTAACATTCTGACCTGATCCCATGACTTACGCTCTCCTACATTTATTTTGCTTCCATTCTGTAAATTCCCCATCTTCACGCATCTGATGATGTGGGATCTTCTCCCATGAAAGCTCATACAATCAATAAATTTGTTAGTTTTTATAAGTGCTACTAGACTCCTTTTTTGTTTTTCTAATGGTACTGATGGGTCATATCCTAAATAGGAAAGTTTGGTATCATTAAACATAACCTATTTGATTTCAAGGTTTTATGGAATTGATCCACAGACTACAGCAATGTTAGGGTATTAGATTGCAAGAAAAGATATTTAGAGGAATTAAGAATCCATTATATAGAAAGAAGAAATGTTAAAATCCATGAGGGTGGAAGGAAACTGGACAATTCTAAAGGACATTGCATTCGTACCACACCAGACAATTACTCTGAGAAAAGAAAAATACAAGAAAACTGTGAGCTCTAAGAGGGGTTGCTCAAAGACCTGAGAGCAAAAATATGAATTTTCAAGCTCAAAACAACAAGTTCCTGCAAATAATAATTCCTAGTTCTTATATAACACTTTTCATCAGTAGAGTTCAAGGTATTTTACAAGGGAGGGCAGGACCATTATCCCTATTTCACAGATGGGGAAACTGAGACAGAGAATGTCAAATTAACTTACCTAAGGTCACATATCAGGCAGGTAACATAAAACCTAAGTGTTCTGAGTCCCTGTCTTGCACTTGATCCACTCACCAACACTGCCTCCTTATTCAAATCATGTACAAAACCCTACCCGGTACATAAACATATGAAATAATTGCAGGCATGGATGATTACTTATGGAGGGATGTGTTTATCTGCATACTGGATCTGCAAATCTGGATATAGAAATATTCAGAAAAAACTGAATATCTATATGTTGGAACAGTCAGAGAGATACCTTGCATCATCCAAGGGTTTTCAGAGAGTTAGCTAATGATCTTATCAACTTCCTAATGATTATTTTTCAGAGGTTATAGTAGAGGGGTGACTTTTGCATCATGAAGATGAAGCAAATGGAGTGGTGATCTTCAAAAAAGGAGGATAGAGTGATCCTGGCACTTACTATCAAATAAGTTTAACTCGAGCATTTTAGAATATATTTTAGCAATAAAACATAAGGTTTAAATAGCTATTTGGTATGACAGTAGCTGCAAGAGATTATCTTCCCAGCTGCATACACTCATTTAATAAACAGACTCACTCTTCACCTACAAGAATCAGTCATTAAACATTTGATTCTGTATGAGAAAGATCTGGTCTGTTGAGGTAATCCTATGAATATCAAAGGGAGCTAGAAGCTCAGACTGACATTATCACCTGAGCAGCCACATTTTGATATTTAAACTTGCACATTCCTTAAGCCTCAGTCAAATTTCTTGGCATCGTCAAAAAACCAAGCCATGCTCTTGATGAAAGCAACTGTCAGTCAGCAACAGGACTTGCCTTTCGAATAGCTGTACTTGATCTCAAAACTCTCACCTGTACAGCATGATAGGTTGAATCAACTCCACTCTTTTTCTCTCAACCTTAGATAAGCCTGTCATCAAAGTGAAGAGATAAAAAAGAGAATCATAACTCTGGTGTCAGATCTGACAGAAGAAGCTGTTAGTCAAGTAGCTTTAAACTGTTTCTCCTCTCTATGTATCGAGTGATGTCCTGGCACAATGACAAGAACTTATCATTGTGCTTATTTGTACAATGAAAGAAAAAATTACTCCAGTAGATGTGACATCATGGACTCAGCCTTTGCTGGACTTTAGACACAAATGATTAGAGAAGACATTTAATGAAACACTATCACAACAGCACAGCTTTCATAGTGGTGCTTACAAAGACCACTCTGAGGAGCAGATAACAAAATGCTAAAAGTAACCACCTTTAAAAAACAGTTAACTTGAGTTGCTAAAAAAGCAGGCTTCTGCAGGCCAGATCCTTAATTCCTTAAGCAGGCAAAATGCTTAGTGGTACAGGAACAGATCCAAAGACAACTAGCTAATGAGAAACTGCAAATAGCTTGTTCATCACAGCTAACACTGTAATTCTTAAGCCTGTAGAACAGTGAAGAGAATTGGCCCCAAAGGTTGAGGTATGTAACAGGTTTAGATTATGAATTACTGTCAATGCTACTGTCAATTTGTTCACGGTACGTATGATTACTGGCCCGATATATGGCCTTTTGCCAGAGATACATTTCTGAGAGACCTGCAGTTTAAATAACACCTCCTTGCATTTATGCATCATATTTCATCCAGTGATTTAACAATGCTGGACCAGTGTTACTACTCACAACTCCGCTGTCAGAAGAGCCTAAAATTAGATCCATTTTACAAATGGATAAACTGAGGCACAGAAGTTTATTAGGCTCAAATTCTATGAGGTGCTAAACATTCTGAGATTCCATCAGCCTGAATGGGAGTTGATGGCATCCAACATAAGTAACTTTGGCTACTGATGCCCAGTGAGTCATGGTCAAAGCTAGCCATTTTGGCTCCTACTTCTCTGTTCTAACTCCTGGACTACACATACTCCTACAAAATAGTCTCAGATACTAGTTGCAACTAGGTTTGTATTTCAGAATAGTATTGCATGGCTTTTTTTAAATGAAAGCTATCCTAGCTTCGAGCACCTTAGGTTGACCAGCAGAATAAGTCTAAGCACTAATGCCTTTTCCATTTAAATGAATTTAAAGTAGAATTCAAATATAGTGATGTGCTGTGCTTCTGTCAGAAATACACAAAAGCAGAAAATAATGTGTGCATTTTTAGCCATGCCTAAGAAAACACATTTCCAAAGTTTAATATGTAAATGTGCTATATGTTCTCAATAAAAAATGACTTTTTACAATATTCCAGATAAAAAAAGTTACTTCCTTGGATTATTTTTAAGGTGCAAAAGAGAAAACAGATTAGAAATAACAAAGTTCTATGGCTAAAACTTTATAAGGTGGCCACAAGTAATTATATGCCAGAAATTTCAAAAGACTGAGGTGGTCACATGCCCAGCTCTCATAGACTTACTGTGCTCATCTCCCTTAGGCCTGACCAATGCACAGATTTTGCAGTGGTAGAACTAAAATGTTTGAAGAATGAGCTTTCTCTGAAATAGTGAAAGCAGTCCAGCACCTCTAGTGGTCCTGAAAGGAATATGAACATTTTCAAATTCCCAGTGAATTAATATTCTGGGGAAAATATCATTTTGAAAAATCAAAAACTTTTCACTTGACAAAATTCTAAATATTTAGCTTCAATTTCTACTCACTTGCTTTTAAGTTATAACATAGAATTCTTGTATTTTTTTTATGCTGGGAAAATGTTATTCCAATGAAACATCAGAAAGTTTCCTTCTGAAAACATCAAAAGGGGACCTTTCAACATTGTCAAACTTCTTCCCTTCCAGTTTTTCTCCTAAACAAATCTGTGACTAAACATTCAACTTTATGAAGCATTTCAGTTTTGATGGTGCTACATTTTCTGACACAAAATGGTTCCATCAAAGTTCTTCCAAAAAATACTAATACATACATGAACAATTATGAGGTACTCAGGTACTACAGTAAAGGTAGCCATGGAAGTACCTAAGGTTATGTCTACACTGGAGCCTTAGGTTGACTTAAGGAAGGTCAAGTCAACCTACAGACCCCCACAGCCACACTGAGCTTTTATAAAGTTGACTTAAGCACTTCCTTAAGTCAGCTTAATAACACCACCTCTTAAGGTTGACTTAACACTTAAGGCAACCTTATTAAGTCAGCTTAAGCCAGTGTAGATGGGGAATAGCCCTGAAGTCGACTTAATTGGACTTCAGGCCCCCTCCCAGAATTCCTGGCTACCAGGAAGGGCTGACCTAGCACCTGTCAGTGTGGATGCAGGCAGCTGAAAGGAGTTTTCAGTGTGGATGCTCTAAGTCGACTTAACAAGGTTGACTTTAAGTCAACTTAAAGTTGACTTTGTTAAGTTGACTTAACAGAGCTTCCAGTGTAGACATACCCTAAGATAGGTTGCATTCCCTATTGTTATATTGAGTTTGTCTTTTCAGTGTAGATATAAAGCCTACTCCAGACTGTCTTCTGTTTAAAAAAAAAAAACAAAAAAAAATTTTCTTGTATAGACTAACTTGAATGTGTAAAAAGTGTGAAATTCTGATTAGCACCTGAAAAACAGGAGAAATAGAGCAACAGACTGGTGCAGCCTCTTCTGAAAAGCCAACTTTAATGTTTCTGTGTATTCAGGTTTGTACAATTGGAGCTATTGGATGGGCACCGCTTGTAAACTCGTTATTTCAACTAAATATAGGAATGAGCTGGATAAGAGCTCTACATCGATGCTATTGCCAAGTTAGGGCGAATTCACACAGATATGCATCTCATAAGCCATGGTCCCTAGCTCAGGTCATGCTGTAGAGTGACCACTACTACTCTGACCTAGAAGGCCTGCAGGATTACTTCTCAATGTTTTAAAGTTACCAAAATAGAGAGTGGCCTACTTTTACCCCATATTCTGCCCTGCTTATTTTCTAGCAAATAACTTTGTGCACACTGATAATTTTATATATGTTTCTCTATTTTAATGTTTTAAATGTTTTCTTTTTTCTTTAGTTTACAAACTTATACACATACATAATGTATTTTGTTATTATGTCCTTATAAAAATAATTATGCACCTAGAAAGGAAAAAATATTGGCAAAGCACCAATAGCTGAACTTCTAAACTGGAAATTATCTAACATTTAGGCTTGTCAAAATTTGATTGGATTGCTACAAGTGGTTTCTTAAACTTTTTTTTCTTATTAATTTAATTTTTCACAATTGCTGGAAGTTATAGTAGATCAGACAATTGTTTAATGATAGTGGATGTTAAGACTCAAGTACTGAAAGCTTTATAACTGTAAACATCATACGTCAAAATTTTAGTCTTGAATAAAACTGAAAGGTTCTTGAGCAGTATTTTTCTCACTTTGCTTATATGAACATTTCTATTATCATTGATGGAAATATATTTAGACAGTTTCTGCATATACAGTGAAATTGACATTTATGGACATTTACCAATAAAAAATTAACCCTTTGAAGCCTAACATAAAGTAGCAGATTACTTGTATGATCATGCGGTCCGTAAGAAACATTCTATTCAAACTCCATCATTTGGAATTTCGTCTGTGGTTTAAACTAGGCTCCAATATCCTGTCACATTATGAGAACTTAAACTCCACAATGTTGGATGTGAGATATTCAAATTAGGGTTCTCAGTCCAGTTTCTGGCAACTGATAGGGAATGACAGTTTATCTACTCTGTTCTACACAGGCCCCCTAATGCAAATACTTTAGACCAGTGTTTCCCAACCAGTGTGCCATGGCACACAGGTATGCCATCAGGTCTGAGCACGTGTGCCACAAAAGTTTTTGAAAAATTACTCAAAGAGCTCTGGATTGGCTCATCAGCTCATGAATATTCACAACTTCATTTGAAAACTATATGGTGGTGTGCCTCAAATTAATTAAAGGTAGCAAGGTGTGCCTTCGCAGAGAAAATTTTGGGAACCATTGCTTTAGACTATTGTATGTAAGCAGTTAAACAAAAATTTCATGTGCAGGTCGAGATTTAGGTGTGACTTTTCCCAACTGTCTAGTTAAAAGAAGACCTTGAATTATTGTAGGTTCCCCAATTGCTAACAATTCCAGTCTGAGCTAGAATTGTTTAATACAAACAAGTATAAAAAGCACAATGTCATTAACTACAAGATGAACTGCATAGTTAGCAGAATCTTTCCCAGATACTACATAGTACATCACAATTAACTTGTAGCAGATCCAGGACATGGACATCACTATGAATAAGGATGGGTAAATCAGTCCCTTCATTACTAGATTCAAAGCTCATTTCAGCCATCCTGATATAATGAACCCCTTATTTGCTGAGGGATGTGTGAACAAGGAGATCAACACTCTCTAGGATAAATTTTACACCTGACCTGTGAAATGCAGGTCACTTAGCAAGTATGAAACATAATACTTCCTAAGACCCATGCAGAAGAAAGGTTATTTCTAATGTGACATATCAGCTAAGCCACAGAAAGCTGTTTAAACATTATTCCAGTTTCCCTGAAATGTTTTAGTATTATTCGTGCAGTGAATTTTTACCTTACACTTCTGAATTTGAGCCACAATTATCTTATCTGCAGTGAGATTAAAAAGGACATTCTTTTCTTCAGCTTCATACCCTGAAAATGCTTCCGTCTTTCCAGAGCTCTCAGAACATTCCTCTCTCATTACCAGGCCACTTCTACACATGTGTTTTTATATATGGTGCTTTGGAACACAGCATGAATACCCAGTTTTTCCTGGGCAGCCTCTTCATACGCTCAGTTGTCCTTGATGGATGGCATCATGGCCCAGATTTGCAATTCTACATTCTTGATTGTTGTTCTGTTTACTTTCTTCCTCCACATTTATTCTGACAATATCATATTCCACAATGTTATTTGTGACATCACACGAGGTCACGTTCCAAAGGCACAGATGTATTAGTTTAGTTCAGAAAAACAAACAGGGAGTCCTGTGGCACTTAAAGACTAACAAATGTATTTATTGCATGAGCTTTTGTGGGAGAAAATTCCACTTTGTCAGATGCTTTGAAGATGGGGGAACTTACAGAATGGGGGGAAATAAATGCAGGGAAGTGTAAGTCACGGGAACAGGTCACTGTAACAGCAAATCAAAGCAGTTGTAAGGATTCAAACACTGGGGAACAGCCTATAGAGATGCTACAAATTTGTTAGTTTTAAGTGCCACAGGACTCCTTGTTTGTTTTTCTAGGTCACATATTAGCCTTAGTTGCACTGGTGGTAACACTATGGGGTTATATAGGTTCTAATTAAGGTACAATTTAGCCCACTGCACACAAATGCCTGTGGACCTCTTGAGTTAAATCCATTTTATCTCTTTATATCTCAAGCACAAGAGGATTGCAATTTTATGACTCGTAATTAGATTTCACTCTGAAATGACAAAGAAAATATTACTACAAGGGATGTGTAAAACTCATTGTACATCAGGTTCACTTGAATATCTTCTTTTACTTAATTTCTACCATTATGTCCACCAGGGAACACACCAGAAGAGAATGGGGTTTTGTGAAAATGCTAGATATTCTATGGGTTTACTTTAAGTTTATGCTTTCCTACAGCAGTGGTTTTCAACCACTGTGTTGGGACACATTACTGTGTCACCACACAGTAGTAAGTGTGTCAGGACAGCCAAGGAGATCACTGGCTTTGGTCTGGTGGGGTGGGCTGGTGTGTCCTGTTGGGTCATGATATGCCACCAAGTGTGTCAATGACCTGCAGAATGTTGAGAACCATTGTCCTACAGAGTCGAAGCCCATCAAGTCCAACCCTGTGCATATAACTAGACTGCTAATATGAAAACATCTTATCTGAAAGCACTTTTACCTCCAGGCCAGAAGACTGTGGGATCTAGTACCCTTTCCTGGAACAGCTGCAATCCTCAGTACAATATTGCAGGAAAGCTGCGTATCCTAAACCATTCTCTAATTCACAGCACACACAGCACGTTTGGTATCTTCATGAAACTGATTTTGTGATTTTGCCGGTAGGATGTTTTTCACAGTGCTAGAATTCAATAAATGTAGTCTTGGTGAGTTCAAATTACTATACTAAGTAAAAGAACATGCATGGTACTCAAAATAACCTATTGTCCTATTGCTGACCAGGGCCAGATTTTGGTGTTTGTAGGCCCTAAGCACTTTCACTCCGAAATGTGCAAAAAGAGGGGTAAACGCCAATTGAATTAAGTCGATTGACATGATGCACTTTAAACTATTCTAATGCTAAACCACATGATTTTACTTATTTTTCCTTATTTTTTTCCTGCTTTTTAAATTTTTTCCGTCCTTCGTAAATTCTAAAAATGTCATAGGCCCTAGGCACTGTGCCTACAGTGCCTAATTGGAAATCCGGCACTGTTGCTGACAGCACAACCAGGTAAACCATATAATCAATTTAGTTAACACCAGAGGAATAGGCATATTCACATTCAGAGGACTGACTGGACTTATGGTCTCTAGAGTCTGCTAGAACAATGGACAAATGAGCAGTGGCCCAATGGCTCATTCTGGGTCCACAACAAACTTCTTTTACACTGCCTCTCGCCTCCACAAAGAGCTAGGTCTGTAACACGTCTAACACCTGCTGCTTTTTAGCTATACTATCTCTGCTATTCTGTCTTTCAGTCCTGAGCAGATACTTTCATGTAAACCAGATTACAGTGTGGTACCTTCAAATGCCTGCTAGGCACTAGCCTGAAACCAAAACACTCATATTCATTTGGGCCTCAACTCTGGCTTTGAAAGAAGGTATTTACAGGGAAATCATTTGTGCATTCGCCACCAGAGCTGATACACATGAACTTGGGAATTACATTTCTGGTGCTCTAATCAGCTTGCCTTGCATTTTATGTAGTCATGTTCATCAATACAAAATAGGTGTAAGGGCTACCATTCTGTGAGGCTTGTGCTCTATACCCTCTTTCCACTGGCGTGCATGTCTACATAAGACATCAGGTAATGATGACTCAGGTCTGTGTTTCTTTATTTAGATGCTTGAAATACATAAGACAGGTTCTGAATGTGAAAACGAAGTGCCAGCTCTACTGCTTCATGAGTGAAAGAAATCAGAACATCAGGAAGTCAGAACCACAAATTCAGACTGTCTGCATTTGGAACTGCTTCACACAAAAATGCTTTCTCGCCACCCACTCTCCAAACAGGCTCACGTGCTGGCATTTGCACCCAGACTAATTAACAAATACTGTGGAAATTATATCACACAGCCTTACCATTGAGTTCAGTAAGCTCTTAAATTGCCGCAGAGGACAGGAACATACCTCATAAAATCATGCCAAGGTTCATAGCAATCATTTTATAACAACAATTTTAAGCGAAACAAATAACATGAAAATGCAACACAAATGTGATAATTATTCTAGTTTACATTAAAAAAAAAAAAAAGAAATGCTATGCTAAATCTCCTTCCCAAGTCCACTGACTCTCAACAGTTTCCCTCTTCCACAAGTGTGCCTTCAGCATCCAGAAGATATACACATTATATTTGAAGTTAACATTCTTGTAAGGAGATTTGTTACAGCCCTCCATTCAGTTTCTGTGGGAAAGTGGTCCATTTAGCATGCTCCAGAAGGAGGCATCCAGCAATAGCAGGGGATGTCAGGACTACTTTCCCCCACCCTTGTCTCCCGAAAGAGTCAGGAACTGGAGAGCACCTGGCCTTAGCCACATTGTCTGCCCCCTTCCCAACAGCCCTACTTGCCCCAATAATATCATCAGCCAGTGTCAGATTCTCTGGCCTACTTTATGGTGTTGGGTGACACCTTAATGGATGGGTGAAAGGAGGGTGAGAGTAACTGGCCCAGTGGCACTTTTACAATCCCAGACCACATTTACATCAGAGTGTTCATTTGATATTTGACCAATGACGTCACTGCCCAATTAAACTTGCCAGCTGCAGGGACTCTATCCTTTGGATAGCAGCAGCGAATGTGAGAAAAACTTTAGAGACTTGGTTACTCCACTGGCCTAGCAAGCCCAACAACTTAGAGGGGGGTGAGCATATGAGTACAGTCAGGGAGAGAGGTTCCTTTTCTGACGGGGTAGCATAGATATTTTTAAATGCAATGCTAGTCAGGATGTACCATTTATATGTTGGTGAGACCAAAAAAGTCCATTAATTACTTACCAAACAAATAGGCAGGAAGCTCAGAACGGACAATTATGCTTCAATGGGGAAGCTGCAGCAGCTAGGACCCGTCCAGCTCTGTGCAGAGGGGGCATGCAGAGGGCAGAGGGGCACAAGGCAAGGGGAGGCACATAGAGTTATGGCTAATACAGAACAATCTTCAAAAAAATTATTAGATACCCAACATGAACATTTTGAAAAGCAGTTAATGGATTTCTAATGAGGTTATGAATTGTTATAGTATTGTTGAGGGCTGGTCACATAGTATTCTAAATTGAGCCAGTGGTGCTTCCATGCTGGAACTGAAGAGTTGTTCTATTAGATGCTGTTGAATTTGTAAAACTGGCATTTTGAAGGAAATTGTTAGCGCTAATACCAGTGCTTTGAACAGAGTGTGTGTTGTCTATTTAAAACTGAACATCTCAGACTCTATCATAGATTAAAATAATGATGATGCTGTCACAAACTCAACTTTTGAATTTGATTCTCTGAACTGACTATGTTATAACTGGCCAAATTCTGACCTCAGTTACAATGGAACTTCACTCAACACCAAACTTCATTCAACAAGATAGTATGGCTGGACCAGAGGTCAGAATTGAGTCCGATTTGTTGTACTGAGCGAGAGATTATATCTTTTAGTCTGCCTTTCAAAGTTGGTCCAGTGTGTAAGGTGTTCCTGGAAGAATTTAGCATGTTATTACATACTTCATGCATTGTTTTAACTTGGCACTTATGTTTCACTCCATAAGGGAAAGATATGATCAGAAGGCCCACTCCTGAATGCCTTGTGTATCTAAGTTCCGAATGGGCAGCCATGTTAGTCTAGCTCAGTAAAACAAATAAGGAGTCGGGTGGCATTTAACAATTAACTAATGTATTTGTTGTATGAGATTTTGTAGAAGAAAATCCCACTCCATTAGATGCCTTTTTTTCTCCCACGAAATCTCATGCAATAAATAAATTGGTTAGTCTTTAAGTGCCACAGGACTCCTTGTTTGTTGTGCACCTAAAACTCTCAGGCTATGTTCACACATAAACGCTTATTTTGACACAAGATATTTCAGAACAAGTTATTACAAAATAAACTCCTTAACTCAAAATAACTTAAATCAAAATAAGCAAATATTAAATCAAAATAAAGGAAAAACCTCAAATTAAAATAGCAAGTCTGGACACAGGACTTGCTATTTCGATTCAGGAGAGGGGTACCATGGGAGGTGTGGCAACATGGCCCCCCTCCCTGGGCCATGACTCCACCCAATATATAGAAAAAGGAAGGCACCCTGGGAAGGAGAAGGGCAAGAGTGTTAATTCGAAATAATGGTTATTTTGAAATAACACATCCGAACGGCATTATTTTGAAATAACCGTTTTGAAACAATGGCTATTTCAATTTCATCCCAGGTTTTATTGTGCCAAAATAACAGTTGTTATTTCAAAATGATGGGGGCTCCTCATTTTGAAATAAAGAAACATCATTCCGACATCTCAACTTTTATTTCAAAACAGCAGTAGTTATTTTGAATTAAAAGCCTCTTGTGGACATAGCCTCACTGAATTCAGTGTGAGTTTTGGATGTCCAAGGAAGTCAAGTTTCGACTGCCACAAAGTTTAATTGAAATACATATGTATGTCCATTGGATGCCAGAACACAATAAGAAAATGACTGCTGTGCTGGTCCACAGAAGAAAATCTCTTCTAGAGAGTATTTCCAAAACTAGTAATACATCCATTGCTGTACTACACTAGATTGTACTGATGGTCTGAAAACTATGGATCTTCATCTATCCTCTCTTATTGGAATTCAAGCAAAGGCCAGAAGGATGTAGTGTTCCTCTATGGACAAGAAAGCAAAACTTTTAGCTTTAAGAATATGAACTGCTGTTGCAGAACATAAGAATGGGCATCCTGTGTCAGATCAACGGCCCATCTAACCTAGTACCCTGTAGGCCAGAAAAGACCAGTGCCAGATGCTTAGGAGAGAATGGCCAGAACAGATCAGTTATCAAGTGATCCATCCCCTATCATCTAGCCCTTGGTTCTGGCACTGAGTGGTTGAGGGACACCCAGGGCATGGGGTTAAATCTCTGACCATCTTGGCTAATAGCCATCGATAAACCTATCTTCCATGAACTTAGCTAATTCTTTGCTAAACTCACTTATACTTTTGGCCTTCACACCATCACCCAACAACACATTCCACTGATGCATTATGTAAAAAAGCATTTTCTTTTGTTTAGTTTAAACCTTAATTTTACTAGGTAACTCTCAGCTCTTGCATTATGCGAAGGGGTAAATAACACAACATTACTCACTTTTTTCATGCCATTTATGATTTTATAAGCCGCTTAGTGGTGTTCTGAGGCTATCTGGTGCCCAGGAAACAAGACACATTTGCATCCCCCCAACCCCTGCACAGTGCAGGAAGGGACCCAGCAGCTAGGACCACTCCTACTCTGTGCGGGGGCGATTGGAGGGGGGATACAGAGGTGGAGGGGGCATGAGGCAAGGCGGGGGGGAGGCAAAAGTGACAACCCCAGATGCCAGACCACCCAGCCAGCCCCCCACACTAGGCCCGGATTAGGGGTTCCCAGGCCAGGCTGCCCAGTTTCAGGGTGCCAGTTCCGCCCCCCACCCTCCCACCACACAGGCCGGGGGTGTCTGGGCAGCTGTGCTGCAGCACATAGTGCTTGGAGAGTGGGGGCAGCCAGGCCAGAGGCCATGCCACCCTCCCTTCGCTCCACCGTGGGTGCATGTGAGTGTTCCTGGATGCTCCACCTGCCCCCAGCTGGCTGCCCCTCTCCAGGGGGCAGAAAATGTCCAGCACGGGGCTGCTGCTTTTGGGGACAGGGCCCTGGAGCTGGCCCATTCTGTGACGTTTGAGCCTCTTGTTCCCCAGGCCCGTTCATTGCTGGGGGTGCACCCAGGGCAAAGCGGCCTGAAGTCTGTGGAATGGGCCTGCTCCAGGGCCCCACCCCTGAAAGCAGCAGCCCCACTCTGGCTGCTGGCTGCCCCCTGGGGAGGGGTGGCCAGTCAGGGGCAAGCAGGGTAGAGGGAGGGGGGCATGGTCTCTGGCCCCGCTTGCCCCCCTCCCCACAGCACCGGGGGCTGTTGCACAGCTGTCCCACTGCCTTTGTCCTGTGCAGTGGGAGGGCAGGGGCTGTGCCAGTGCCCCAAAACTGGCAGCATGGGCCCAGGACCAGCTCAAGGGTTCTTTGTGCTCTGGGCAAACTATGACTTTGGTGCCCCCCAACCCACATGCGATATAGAGAAAGATGATAATATCATTTTTTAAATAAAGTAAATTCACTTCCATCTAATATGGTCCCCCTGGCACCCTAGCTGACCACCTACCTCACATATGTGGTTGGGCAGAGCCTGCCTGGGCTGGCCCTGGACCCCTCTAATTCAGCCCTAATACAGGGCCACCCAGGTGCCCCCCTGCAGCCAGGTGGCTGCATACCTGGCCCCCACGCACTCCCTGGATCAGTGTGCTACTGGAACCTCTACCGTTCCCCCACTTAGTCATCTCTTTTCCAAGCTGAAGAGTCCCAGTCTTTTCAATCTCTCTTCATATGGAAGCTGTTCCATACCTGTAATCATTTTTGTTGCACTTCTCTGTACTTTGTCCAATTCTAATATATCTTTTTTGAGATGCAGCATCTGGAATTGTATGCAGTATTCATGGTGTGAGTGTACCAGGAGCTTATAGTGTGGTGTTACTGTATTTTCTGTCTTATTAGCAATCTCTTTCCTAACGGTTCTTAACATTCTGTGAGCTTTTTTGACTGCTGCTGTACATTGAGTGGATTTTTTCAGAGAACTATATGTAATAATTCCAAGATCTCTTTCTTGAATACTAACAGCTAATATAGATCCTATCCCTTTATCTGTATAGCTGAGATTGTTTTCCAATGTGCATTAGCTTACACTTACCAACACTGGCTTACATCTGTCATTTTAGTGCTCACTCACCCAATTTAGTGAGATTCCTTAATAATTCATGGCAGTTAGCTTGAGACTTAACTTTCATGAGCAATTTTATATCATCTACCAATTTTAACACCCTTTGCCACATGCCTTGTACATATATTAAACAGCTTAGTCTCAATACAAGTCTGTAGAGGGACCCCACTATCTTCCTCTCTCCTTTGTAGAAACTGACCACTTATTCCTGTGCTTTGTTTCCTATCTTTTTACCCATTACTGATCCATTAGAGGACCTTCCCTCTTATTCCATGACTGCCTACTTTGCTAAATAGCCTTTGGTGTGAGACCTTGTCAAAGCCTTTCTGAAAGTCTGAGTGTACTATATCCACTGGATCACACTTGTCCACATTTGTTGATTCCCTCAGGAAATTCTAACAGATTAGTGAGGCATAATTTCCCTTTAGAAAAGTTGTATTGACTTTACCCTAACACACTGTGTTCACCTGTGTCTCTGATCATTCTTTTCCTTACTATATGTGCAATCAATTTGCCTGGTACTGAAGTTAGGTTAACTGGTCTCTAATTGCAGGATCACCTCTAGAGGCTTTTTCAAGAACCAGCATCATATTAGATGTCCTCCAGTCATTTGGTACAGAGGCTAATTTAAGCAAAAGGTTAAACACCACAATTAGTAATTCTGCAAAATCACAAAACAACAACAACAAATAATCAATGGCATCTCTTACAGATTTGAAGCAAAGAAGATCCAGCTAAAACATATAGGCTGGGTCATCCTTTCAGTCAAAGCAAATCAGACACAACTTCACATGTCTGTACAGGCCAGCTGAAGGACTGATATTAGTGTTATTCAGGGAACTGAACCCAGGCCTCTGAAAACATGTTCTCATTCCAATCTACATAATGACTGCACAGTCATTTGCCTCCACAGCAAGCTCACTGCATGCCCATCCCTGTCCATCATATGTCTCAGAGGCTACATCTACACTACAAAGGTTGGCTCAAATTAACAAAGTCAAACTCATAACTTCGACCTTAATTCAAACGAAACCCAACCTTTATAAGTTGAATTTAAAAAGTGCACTAATTCAACTTAAACATTGAATCAAATTAGTGCACTTTGTTAATTCAAACTAACTGCCCTAACCTGAATTTATTTTGTTCAAATTAAGGCATAATCCTGGTCTGCCCTTACTTTAAACTAAGAATTGAACTAAGCGCTTAGTTAGAACTAAATGCAGGTGTTACTAATTCAAACTAAGCTTTCATCAGTTTGAATTAAGGAATTCCTTAATTCGAACTAGTCAAAGTCTATGGTGGGCAGGGACTAAGTTAATTTGAATTAAGGCTCCTTAATTTGAATTAACTTGCCAGTGTAGATGCACCCAGAGTGACAAGAACCAAATTGTGGCCTCGGGTTTTAATAACAGCCATCGAAGTCCATGCTTACTAACCCCATACTCAACCATGAGCCCTCCTCCCCAGTCTACCCAACAATCCTTCCATACATGGGGGATGGAAACTGATTTCTGCAATAGTCACAGCAGGGCTTCCTTGCTCCCCAAGGACTCTGATAGCTTCTGCTGTATCAAGTCCAAACTGTCTCTCCTGCTTCTGTTGCTAGGATTTCCCAGAAAGATAATAATACATACACCGCACGGGACAAAGGAAAACTGTTATTTTATCAAAATCTCTTTCTTATGGTCCTATTCAGCAAGCTACTGACACATCTGTAACTTTTTGCACACAGGTAGCCCTCCTGTCTCTTCACTTGCTTAAAGTTAAGCATTTGCTTTTATGCATCCAGAATCAGAGCCCAAATTACATACTGTATTTTACCATTATGGACATGGGACAAAAATCCTTTCTCCAGTAAAATCAATCCGAGTTTACCGTTGACTTCAATGGGTCTAGGAGCTCACTTCACATTTTACCACCCTTACCCTGCCCAGTACCTTACTCTGTGAATGGCCCCATTAATTTTAATGGAAGTATGATTACTAGTTCTTCTACTCCTGGACAGAATCTGGCCTTATGTATTTTCTTCTTTTTCAATTTTATGAAGGTGCTTCATTCGTTGCACTCTTTTGAGAGGATTCCAAGAGCAAGCACCAACAAAACTGCTTCACAAATGGGTTTAAAGAAAGGGATAGGGTGGGGAAATAAATGGGTGATTTGTTTTTATTCATTTTCACAGGATAGGATCTTCTTCCATGTATGTCTTCAAAAATGTGCTGATTAAGTGACTTATCTCCCAAATGCAAAGTTTAATGAAGCTGACATTTCTTCCCCTTCAACGTTCTGCTGTCAGACTAAAAACCTTTCAACTTATAATAGATATGTATGGTAATAGATATCTGAATGAAAGATCAAATAGACATTAAGCACCGCAAAAAGAGCCTGCTAAAAAGATGAAGTCACCCTCTAATGGCATTATTATGACATACAAATTAAAAGAAAAACCAGTAAAGAGGATGCTAATGCATTCTCATTACTCAGGCATTTTACCAACAAAATGAAGTTGCTTGCTGTGTACGTCTATTCACTCAAATGACTGATATTCTCAAAATAAAGCACACATGAAAATATGTTGTTCATCAACACAAAGAAGATAAAAACCCACCAAACAAACTCCTGCTCTGTTTGGGGTTGGTATATAGTATCAGATGAACACTGGTTCAAAATGTTTGATCCTGTGCCTTGGAAAACTACAAAACATCAGAAACCAAAATTAAAAACTTCTCCAGGAGTCTATATACAGTAGGTTTGAACTGAAAACCCCTGAGGAGGAGATAATTACTACTTTGTTGTAAAGCAGATGCATTTTTGGAAGCAGATGCGTGCAAGGTAATGTGATTTTGGGAGACCACATTTGAAGCAAATATTTATTTGTATAACAAACCGAACACTTTTTACCAACCTATTAAGCAGATAAGATTAGCTCACAGCTTTATTGTGACACTTCATAGGCAAACTGAAATAAAATGTCAGTTGTTGTAGTTACAGTGGCTCTTCAACTATTCAGCCACAGTTCTTGGGTCCAGCCAGTTGAGAGCCATGTCATAATCCTCCAGCAGTAAAACCTACAAAAAGGGACAGAGGAAACCTTGTGACAAAGCCTACAGTGAAATTTCTCAGGGGGTGGGCAGCTGTGCAGGAGACAAAATATGTGTCCTTTTGAACCTCACAGATCTGGGAAGTTCCCACACAATAGATCCTAGAACCCTCACTTAAAGAGACATCCTGAGTTACTACTGGCAGTACTATTCTCTTAGATGAGCTGCTGTGAAATATGACCAATTACACCTCAAACCTACACAGAAAGGACATTGTAAATCAGAAATTAATCAGTTTCTTCTAGCAGCATTAACATCTGCTTAAATGAAAAGCAAATAAGGCAGAGGCACCAGACCAGACTGCTGATTCCTATGGCTATGTGTACACTTAGGAAGGTTAGTTAGTCCATGGACAGGACTTGCTAGTTTGATTTAGGAAGGGGGCACCATGGGAAGTGTGGCAACATGGCACCCAAGAAGGGCCATGCCCCCACCGAACACAGAGAAAGAGGAAGGCATCCTGGGAGGAGGAAGGGCAAACTGTGTTAATTCAAACTAATGGTTCCATTTAATTAGTTTGAAGTTAAAAGAGGTTTTATAACTTTGAAGTAAGTGTTCATTACTTCAGACTAAGGACATTCTTAGTTAGAAGTAATGAAAGCCAGTGTAGCCATGCACTAATTTAGGTCGAGTTAATCCTCATTAATTCAAACGAAATTCCAAGTGTAGACATGGATTATGTTCCTCCTCTCCTGAACCTCCACTCTGCCTCCTGCAAGTCATGAAATCATTACTCTCCGAAGCTGCTATAGGCTCCTGAGAAATGGAAGAACCATCTCCGCTTTTGAGTGCTTTGGAGAGGAGAAAGATTTTCTGCACAGTATTGTTCTTTTTTTAGCTGCTTCAATGATAATTGTAAGCATAAATCGGTGCTAAAAATGGCTGCACAGTGCCACAGAGTTATTTTACATAAAAGGTTCAGATTAAGTGTGTTCAGTTTGCATGTAAAGGTGTTTTTCTAACTGTCAATCCTATTTAAATCAACCTGGGATCCAAAAGAAAAGCTGGGTTATTTCCTTATAGTGGATCACCACCCGTAACAAGGATCCTGCAGGCCATATTCTCCCTTTAGCCTCACTAAAAGAAGCAAGGAGTACTGTGGCATTATCTTTAAGTGCCACAGGACTCCTTACATCTTCTGCTGAACTAGACTAACACAGCTGCCACTTTGGAACTTCAGCCTCACTGTATTCGGATTACGCTGTAAGGAACAACTACCCAACCCTACTTCCTTCAACGGGTTTGACTAAGTGTAACTGACAGGAACTGAGAGGAAAAAATCTCTTGATGCATAAGGAGACATTGAATCCAACTCATGGCCTCCTAATGTGTTGACTTTATGGCATGAATAGAAATAAGATATTTTGGTCTATGCAGCAAATTGCTGTGAATGACCAAACCCATGTGAATATCTGTGTGAAAAGGAATGATTCTGGCAGTCACTTTTCAGACTAGAACCTCTCTTTAGACAGATATACAGCAATAAAATAACTGTACTTACAAAATATTCCTTTACTTTAGTGAAAAGAAGGGTTTTGTTCCCTTGTTACTAATAAAATGTTTTGCATCTAGCTGATTTTTTTCTGCCCTCTTCTGCCTGCAATGGATTAACTGGTCTACTGATCCAGCTTTCCACGTTTCCTTCAGAAGCTAATAGCTAAAGCTTCCATAGGTTCACTCTGAGGAAATTCATCTCATTTGACCATATCTGATACAGTGACAATGTCATATACACGTGGCAATAAGCATCTGCTGATAGTTTTGTTGATTTATCTACACCATGCATGAGACTTGGTTTAGCTCCTGGTGTTTGCCTGGAGAAAATACAGTCCTAATTCTCAGGTCATCATCAGGTAAGACGTATGGTATAAATAATCCCTTTTAAACAAACTGCAGATCATTAAGTGTCCAATCCTGCAAAGATCAAACCACATGCTTAACATTAAACACAAGCGTACTCCTACTGAGTGCAGTGAGACTAGCCGCACGCAGAAAGCTAAGGAGCTGTGTAAATCTTTATAAGATCAGAGGCTTACAAATATCATGTTCTAGACCTGAGCCAAGACACTTTACAAAAGAAAAGGATAATCAGAAATGGAACACTTCATTCCTATGAAGATAGGATAGCTGGAAAATCCCGCTTACTTAAGCTATGCCTACACCAACGGCAGCATATTTCACCACCATCAGATCAATTTATCCAGTTTGACTGAGCACCAGTGAAAACTCACTCAATTGATCCATAAGTTGATCTATTAAAACCACCTCCAGAAAAAGCAAAGCGCTGTTTCAACAGGTACACATTTTCCATCAGTGCAGCATAGTGGATGTGACACATAGAACAGAACTTCGAAAATCAATGTAAGTTAAGCAAGCTAGTCTACGTAGCTTGCATAACTCCTGTCAACTACAACCGAATTTGCTGGTCAGCGTAGACCAGGATACACCTACAATAGAAGTGTAGCCCTGCAGCAACACCGACATTGCATAGACACTTACTAAAGTAGCAGCCTACCTGTCTCGCACAGGTCATGAAATTTTTCACAGTGCTGAATCATGTAGCAAAGTCAACCCATGTTTTAAGCAAACAGTAGGCCTTAGATCAGAGATGAGCAAACTATAGCTCATGGACCAGATACGGCCTGCCTGAGCTTTTCATCTAGCCTGCCAGCTGGGTCTGGCAGGTAGCCTAGAGTACAGCTGCTGGTCCCCTCTCGTGGCCACACTCCTTCCTCCCATGGACCAAGCAGTGCCCTCGCCAGAGCACAGAGGCTGCTCCCATCAAAGTCAATGGCATCCTGTCTGTAGCATGGCGGACACTCCACCATCCTAGCTCCACCCCTTCCTCTCGCAGGCGCAGCAGTCTGCTGACTGGAGCACAGTGGCTGCTTCCCCCAGGATCCAATAGCATCATAGCCAGAGCGTGATGGCCATTTCCCCCCAGCTCCACCCTTCCTCCTGCAGGCCCACCTGTGCCCTGACCAGAGAGTAGTACCTGCTTCCCCTGGGCCCAGTTGTATTGTAATTTTATTTTATTTTCTCTTTATATTTATTTATTTTTCTAAATAAAATAATGTATCAATTATATTATTTATTTACTTTATTGCCCCATCTCTTCCCTTACCCCACCCCTCTGCCACTGCATGAGGAGCACCAAACAATGGTTGCAGCCCTCAGGCCAAAAAGTTTGCCCTTCCCTGTCTTAGCTGTTCAGGACAGGAGCCAGGTTAAAGGATTAGCCACGATTTTAACAGACAGATCAATCAACACAAGGCGGTCAGCTACCATGCCAGTGGTTCAAATGAATGCACAGGAGCTCAGAAGGAGGAATCCAGTTAACTAACTGGGTCCTGAAAAATTAGTCATCCTGAATTTGCTGCTGCTCAGTTCAACTTCTGTTGACATCATCAGAACTTCTTCAAACAAGATGGCTGCATGATCAGGCCCTTATTTATTATGTGTACTGTGGCTGTGCCTACAAGCCCCAGTCAGGCACTGAGATCCCATTGGGCTACACACTGTAAAAGGGATGTCCTTGCTCCCGGGGGTTTACAATTTAGATTTTCCTTTACTACTATGACTGTTTTTATAACTATCAAACATTTACTTAATTGAACCATACTTTTCCTAACATGTTTACTTTAACAATTGCTTTTGGGGCGTGGTAATCACTAGTGAGGAAAAGTTAATTATTAATAGAAATCTTTATATTACAGCTGTAACAAGATTTGAATTCAGTGGACCAAATTTGCTACCCCAAACAACCAGCAAACATGGCTTTACACCAGCAAATAAGAGTAGAATTCATCTCAGTACCTTTCTGACAAAGCAATATATGAAGCCTAATTCTCTTGGTCTTTGTATAATCATTTACACCTGTGCAAATGAATGTAAAATGTTCTGAAATCAAAAGTATGGTGAGACGCTCCAGGCTTGAGCTTCTACAACACATGTGAATGACTACACAAGGCAAGCACAAGGCAATGAGGGTCTTTTATCTCTTAACAACAGAAGCCCTAAATCTCTTGTCACTGACACAGATGTAAACATGATGTTACTGCATGAAAGCCAATCAAGTTGCACAAGTGTATGACTGTCATAAGTGAAAGCAGAACAAGGCCAGAAGTCCTTGGCTAATACCCATAGCACTTTAAAAGTATTATTCTGGCCACCAGAGGGCTCACATTCTTCCTATTAATTCAAAAGAAATATTTTTGAGCATGACTGAGAGTTCCTAACATTTTAAAGATAAAGACTTTACAGTTCAAAAAAAGAATGTTCATACCATAACCATCCTGTGTGAGAAATTACATGACAATCAGTATTGTCCTAATATGCTCTGTTTCTTTTATTATTTAATTGCATTAAATGCGCTCATTGCCATAAAGTCTGGGAGCCTCACAGGCACTTGACAAACGGGCAAACAAGCAGAACAACAACAAGAGTAGTGTTGTGTATATTGTTTCATTAAATGCTGTGTGTTCTGTGATGACAACTGTAACTGAATGTAAATTATTCATTTGGCTTGGGGTTGGGGGTTATGTAGTGTGTTAGTTTGATTAATAAAAAGGTTTCCCCGTAGGACTTGAATTTATCATTAAATTCCCCAGTGATGGTGGTTAATACTGAGTGGAGTTTACAGCTATTACTTTGACCACTGGAGGATTACTACAACAGAAATGGACAGAATGAAGAGGAGGGGAAACATCATTGAAGAAAACAAAATGTGTGAAAGTCATGAAGTTCTACAAAATGCATTCTACTAGGTAATCTCAAGATTTAACTGCATGTGCAATCTCATTAAAATAAGATTCAAATGACTGTATTTTACAAAGAAAAACAAGGATTTTCTATATTGACGTCAGTGCAACCACTCCTTATTTACAGTGGTGTAAATAACATCAGCATCTGGCCCACTGGCTATAAATGGCATAAATATAGAGTACTTATTACATACATTTTTTGCATGTGACGTTAGAGTGAGTTGGTTTCTTAAAATCAAAAATAAAACAAAACACCAAACAAATAATATTCCAGTGTAGTATTGTCAGGGCAAAACCCCAGATTCCAAATCATGTTCAATCCTGTAGAGCTGGTGATGGCGTGCTCTATTCCTAACTTGGCTTTGATTCACTACCGTGACTCTCAATTCTTAAGTAATATGTGATTCATCTCAACGCTATTTAGGGAAGGACTCATAATGGCTTTGATAAGTCAGATGATGGTCAGATATTTTCTTCCAACTCATTAATTTTCCCAAGAAACAATGGGCCAAATCCTTTGATCTATTACACCACTGAAGTTGATCTACTGGCTGAATAATATTCTACAGCAATTTTTAATCTACAGGGGAATTGAGCACTTTGGTTAAAAAGGTTTGGATCCTTTGGTTTGTGTTCTCCGAAATCCTTTTAAAAGACTCCTCAAAATGGGCTTCCCAATGCATCCTTACAACATTAATGAGACCAAGCCAAACACCTGAGCATTACCCAGTAACCTGGGCAAATTTCACTTAGGATTGTGCCAAATCCCAAGTCACCTGGGATAGTCACAAACTGTTTAGTGCCAAATCCTAGCAGAAACATGGAGTCCTCAGAACATCAATATTCCATAAAAAAATGCCATCATCATTGAAACCAACAGGACAACTGAATCCTCACACTCCCTGAGATGACTGTGACTGCCAAGCTTTTCTTCCCCAGGGCTACGTATCATGACCCAGGCTCCTCCCCGCCCCCAGCTATCACAAGCTGCTGAAAGAAGCTGCCAGAGGAGGCAGTGCCCCTTGGGAGGAGTGGATTTTCACCTGCTTCACAGTCAGTGTTGGGAAGACTGTGTGGCTTGAAGAGGGAGCTCCTGGGTGACCCAACCTTTTTGCCCGTTTTGTGTGTGTGTGTGTGTGTGTGTGTGTGTGTGTGTGTGTGTGTGTGTGTGTGTGTGTGTGTGTGTGTGTGTGTGTGTGTGTGAGAGAGAGAGAGAGAGAGAGAGAGAGAGAGACTTGGGGAGATTTATATTTTTTCCCCCGCTGGAGCTATATGACTCCAGGGCAATGCAAGGGAGGGGCACAAGATCTGCAGAAGGCTTCTCAGCTTTAAGAACAGGGCTTGTGGCGTGAGCTCAAGGCTCCTACAAGCGGCCCTGACATAAAAGCACAGAGGAAGGCTGGGAGTTTCTACCCTTCTTCCACACTCAAACTGACTGCTTAGGGGTTCACGGCCCACTTTCAGGGCATTAAGAGACTGGCACACACCACATGCTTTCACTTACCCCATCCCATTCTCCAACTGGAAATGGCATTCTTTATTTCTTATCCTTAACTGCTATGTGAGGCTGCTGTGCACTGTTAAAAAACAGTAGCATTTGCCTACAAGACTATCTTCACTCCAAGGTGACCAATGTAATCTGCAAATACTGTACATATAAACCTGATCCTGAAAACATGCAAAACTGAATATTGATTTCAGTAGGTCTACTCAGATGAATACATTTATGTATGAGCTTATGTTTTTGCAGAATGAGGACCACTGTTAGTACAATCAGTGTTTGGTATGAACGATTATAGATGCATTTCATATTATTATCAGTAAGACATTGATAAAGGATTTTCAGATCAGACAGTTAATGGCATTGTACTTTTAAGTCAAGTCCAATTCTTTTTCAAATTACAAAATTTAGTTAAAACCAAAATCAGAGATGGACGTTCTATACTATAAAAATATTGAATCTCGGGTCAAAGAACCAATGCCAGTTGGATTCAATGTTTTCATACATTTAATGTGACTGTTTATAGAGTTGTCTACTGAGGGCCATTTTATGCAGAGTAGAAAGGGTCTATCTGTTGCAATGATTAGTTAGAAAATACAACAGGGTAAATTTATCTTTCAAAATTATATAAAAAATTCTAAATTCCCAAATGCATCTGTTTTGTAGCTGCATTGTAAATCACTAGATTTATTTGGGGACAGGTTCCTATAGTCATTTTGGCTTACTGAACAAGTGCTCTCTTATTTCAAGGAGACCAGTCATGAAGAAAGACACTACACCATATGAATCAGGTGCACCAGAATTTGGGCCCATATAATGAAGGCATGGCAACTATTCAGATGCTACTGGATTCAGTATTACTTTGAAGTTTCAGATATTATTTGTAATAATATTTTGACTTTGTATGATGCATTATAGTTAGGAGACTAACTAGGATGCCTGATAAAATATAAAATTTCAATATTAAACATATTTAAACAAACTAAATTACAATCCATTTTTCATTTCTTTCGTGACTTGAAGTTTCTTATATATTTTAAAGTAAGCATAGATTTCCCCATGGAGCTGCAGAAAATAGGGAATTGAGAAACAAAGATGATCAACAACATTATTTATGGCCAGATTTTGCTAAGACCTTAGCAACCAGCAGCTTCCTTTGTTCTCAGCAGTGTTCACACTGGCAGCATTTTTGAAACTCTGTTCTAAACTGTTGACACAGGGACGGCTGAAAATCTGCCATATTATGGAGATTATGATAGTGTCCAAAGCAAGCTGGGTGGTGTCCAAACACCAATGAAGGGCAGGTGCCTTTTCGGCAACAGTTGAACAGAAATATGCAAATTATCCAAAATAACTTGTGCACCTGCGTTTGGTTTCCCTACTCCCAGCACATCCAATGGCACTGAGTCAAAGAGAAGGAGCCTCCCTTCAACTGAGCACTACCCAGTTGCCAGGGTGGTGAGCAGGAATCAATTTCCTGATCAGCTGAGTGGGTCTTCACAGACCCAATCCGTCGATTAAAAAATTCAAACTGACAGCAGCAAATTTGCCACCATCAGTGAAGATGAGCCCAAAGGCACCGTTCCTATACCAAAGCATATTAAAAAAACAGAGGAAGAAAAGGGAAATACAAACCTGTGGCAAGGTGGACTTGCTCTTGCCTTTTTTCAAGCCCACGTACAACTTAGAGACCTTTTGCTGGTCAAACCGCCCATGGAAGTTATTTACAATTGTCATGTCCACCACACAGCTTTACACCTATAGTGCTAGAGAGCCCTCAGCTCCTGGACATGCAGAAGAGGGGGAAAATAAGAGGTATCAAGATCTGCCTACTTCGTTCCCTGTGTCTCACTTTCCTTCTTGTGCCTTTTGCATCACTTACCTAATGGCAAAATTATCTTCTTCATTTTCCTCAGCTCATCCCCGTCTATCAGTTACAAACAACTCTTCTTCATGAGGTCTACTGCAGAGTAATTAATTAGAACTGCAGTGACCAGAGTGCTGGGTCAGCCTCTGTTGCCCAGCATTCTGTCATATACCATTCAAGACAGGAATTAAGGTGATCGAACATGAGCAGGCTGCTAAAATACAGTAGAAAGGTGGCTCTCATTTTATTTCTGAGCTTGGTTTCTGTTTGCTTATTCTGCAAACATATAGTCTAGTATACATTTTGTAACATCAAATTAATGGAGAAAATAAAAAATTGTAAAATTTTCTGAAAGAGTTATTGCAAGTGTTAAAACAATTACTATGCTATTCTACGGTGATCATCTCCGGCCCTGTGATACCACTATTGTGAACTGGAGAATAGTATTCCATCACTTAAAAAAATAGCAATAGACTCTGAGTCAATGACCCACCAGTGTTGACTTGGAAAACAAGGTTATCTTATGGAATACTTAGCACTGCGAGGCAGTCAAAGATGCTTCAGTCCTCTGGCACCTTAATTACTGACCAATCACAATTCTGAATGACATCCATTATAAAGAGGAATTTACATTCCTGAAAGAGTATACAAGTCCTGTGATAAAATATGGATTTAAAATACATGATAGACCAGAGTAGTCTAAAACATACCATCCAATGTGTTATATAAATGATACACATGATCCAAATTAACACATGTACCAAAATAGAGAATTACAATGCACAATATTATGGGTTGCAGTCCCTTCTTCACATTCCTCTTTGTGGTAATTTACATGAGTAACTGTGTAGAGGTTGGCCTTAAACACCTATGCATTTCAAGCGCAGGTTAAATTAGCTATGAGATTGCAACATTTTCTTTGTCCATCATCATTTAATATATCAACAGGTCACTTTCTGTGGATTGATGTAATGGTATTTATGAGTATTGGCAAAGTCATGTCCACTTAACCGATGCAATTAAGGAGTGCCTTGCTCTTATTATAATAATAATGGGTTGACTGATGAGTAATTTATTTCTTTCCAATGTAACTGACAAAAATAGATTATGCTCATAGACCATGCAATGTATTTGGATCATAAAACTACTGCTTTCTCATCTCTACCATTAGTTTAGATTTATCCTTCTCAGAGAGGATATACTTTAAACAAAGTATCAGGTTTAATATGGAGGGATGCTCCTGTTTGTGTTAAGTTCTGCACAGGAGGTGAATATTTTACCAGCCTTTTTAATATGAGAGAAATGCAACTGAATCATTAATTAACTATATTATATTATAACACAAGGTTTGCCACTTGGTATGTTACTCCAAAGTCTACATTATCTGCTGAGTCAGTGTGAAGTGATGGAAACGCTGAGAAATTTTTGCTGATAATATCACCAGGTTCAATCCTCACTGGGGTACGTGGTCAGTTATCATCCAATTTTTAAATTCTCACCTATTTTGGCTTTACAGATTACACCTAGATGACTGTAAAGATATGTATTTATGCTATGCCCAGCACCTAGACTATTCTGATGTCAGAGGTAATTCAAAACACTCAAATTAATCTGGATGTAGCAGTTTCATTGGTTGTATAAGAGAAAATGCACAGATGGTGAATTACTTGGCCCAACTGCCAAACCTGTGCAACAGCATGAACTTTCACATGCTAATGTCAAACATAAGGTTAGAAGCAAACCAATTAAGCTCCATGCCAGTAGGGTTTGTTTTGCGGGTGGATTGTTTGTTTTTTAATTTCATTCCACTCCTCATGTGTTCTGTATAGCATCATCTTCTTTTTCTATTAAACATTTTGTAAAGATTTGCTGAACTGAGCACCTGATGTATTCTTCCCCTATTATAACTCTTTGGGGTATTTGTTAGTGCAGCTGCATTTAGCACCTGTGTTAAAACATTTTTACATATTTATTGATTAAGAGTTGTAAATTGGTTCAGCTTCATTGACTTTAATGGGGATGCTCCAGTTACAACCAGCAGAGAATTTGGTCTTGTATCTTGAAATGGGCCTAAATCACACACTTTGATCCAAATACCTTATGTACTTTGCAGCTGCGGCCTAACTCTACTTATATATTATTACTTAAGGGTTTATTTCAAGTATATAACCTAAGGCATTCATCCTGTCTTCCATTGAGATATAGCATCAGTTCTGATCTTCCACTTAAAGTATGTCAAATGTTCTAAGCTTGTTTTTCATAGTGAAGTTTAAGGCCAAAATATACCATTAGACCATCTACTCTCACCTCCTTTATAACATAGACCATTAATTTTCATCCAATTACTCCAATAAATGCCCATCCATGTGGGCACTCATCTCTATCTACTGCCAGGTTTGACCCTAAGTAGATCAGGAGTGGGCTACACAGATAAGAGAGCAAGCATGAAGGAGTTAGGGGTGCTGAATATGTTCAAGTCCATCCTCTCAATTAAGGGTCATGACCCAGGCAGGCACTTATAAAGAATAAAGTCCAGACCAGTGATGGATATACTTGGTGCTTTACTAGGGCCAAGTTCACAAATCTTAGAGGCACTATAAGCCAAATCAGCTGGAAGAAAGAATATAATTAGAAAAATGTGAATGTACTTTTTCAGCTCCTCAAGAATATGGCAAGATAAAATTTAAGGGTTTGAATGAAGTGCTTAAAAAGTTCTATGAATCCCAAACAAACTTCTCAGCTGAGAGACATAAAAGTTTCAATTAGATAAACCATAGAGAAGGAGAAAGTGCATCTGATTTGCAAGCTACTCTTAAAAATCAGTCCCTGAGCTGTCATTTTAGTAATCATCTAAGTGAAACCCTCAGACACCAGGATTCAAAACATGAGACAGGCTGCCAAGAATTGTGCACAGAAACAAGTAAACATGAAAAGAGAAATGGTTATTGTGCTGGTGTTGGAATCCACCAAAAGAAACATGCTGCCTATGTGTCATAGTGATTAAAAGAAGCCCAGACCTCAGACAAGGAAGTGAACCTGAGTTGTTACGCTGTGGATGAGACCAGTATGTTGGAAGGATCCACATCTTCATTCCTTGGAACCACCACATCAATCAGAGCAATTACGCAGTAGTAAGAGAAGGCATTTTGTGTCGCTAGTCACATACATCATTAAACAGAAATTAAATAAAATGAAACTGTTTTAGCTAGGAATTTGGAAAACCATCTAGTTATGTGAATATCTAGGAGACCATCACATAATCTGCTCCTCGTTGCAATGAGATGGCTGGTGTAGGCCACCAGCCTCTCCAGCCCATTGGGAGGGCTCCTCGACTGGTGATCCCAGGGAATTAGCTGGAGGGGGCATCCCTTCCAGTGGCCAGGTGTCACCTTTAGGGCTCTGGCCCCCCAGGCGGGAGGGCCCTCACAAAGTCTATGGACAGCTCAGGTGGTCAGGGATTACTAGGGTTGCTTGTAGCCACAAAAAGGGGGGTTGAGGAGGGAGACGCAGGCCCACCTACTCCACTGCGCCTCAGCCCAGGGCCCTAGGCAGTGACGGAATGGCTCTGCCTCTGTGTCAGTGGGGCTCTGACCAAAACACACTGCCCTATGGCATGGCCTGGCATTCTGCCCTCCCTGAGCTACTTCCTCCAACCCCAACCCCTCCCCTGCCCTGGGAACCTATTTCCAAATGGGGTAACCATCCTCAGGGTCTCCCCTGTTAGAAGGCCTGTGGGATCCCAGCGAAACTCTCCCTATCCATGGGCAGCAGGTCCGGTAGTTCCTTTGACCCATCTGCACTGGGCAACTCCTCCAGGATGTTCAGCCTGTACATTGCTAGCAGCTCCTCCTCAGTCAAGGGGAGCTCCTCCAGATCGCAGGCATTGTAGGGGTCTATGTCCATTTCCTCAACTGGCTGGGGGTTGGGCCCAGCCCTGGGCAGCTGGTCAGGGTCCCAGCAGGTCCTGGGGTGCCCTCCCCAATTGGCAGAATCAGGGTTCCCCTCCCAGTGCCCCGGTCCGAGGAGGCTGGGTGGGCTGTATGGCCTGCCTGCCGGGGAAAGCTAGCTTTTCCAGGTGGCCAAGGCTAGGCTCCTTCCCTCTGGCTGCCTCCCTGCAGGCACATCCTTCCCCTTCAGCTGCTCAGACCCTACTGAACTGCTGGCTGGTGTTTTTATACTTCCTCTTCCTGCCTTGGCCCCACCCTTCTTCTTCCGGGCCCTGGTGCCTGCAGTTCCCCACTCTGACCAGGGGTGGGGTACAGGCCCTTCCTCCAGCCCTGGCTCTGAGAGAGACCACAATTTACAGCTGGTCATTTATATCACTTCATAGAACTATTTCTGGCACAGAATAAACAGAACTCAGATTATACATATTAGGCTAATACAAATACAAATAACGGAAATCTATAAAATCACACGGGTGCTGCAATTCCTATAATTCCTTAAGAATTATACATGAAAGTACCTGCTAATCTCAGATTAAGACAAGTATAGTGTTAAATAACAATCATTATGAGATAAAAGTTAGGATGGCTGGAGGTCAGGATCCCATGTCTGCACTGCAGAGCATTTTCAAAAAAGGTTTTTTCAAAAATATTATTTCAAAATAATTATTTCAATTAACTTTTTTTCAAAAATGCTATTTTGGGAACAGAGTCTGGGGAGGACTCTGTCCTGAAAAAAGGCAGCTTTTTTTTTCCCCCAAAAAAGAGAGTCCACAGTGGACTCTCTTTTTCAAAAAAAAATAAAGCCAATAGAAAAGATGCAGGCTTTTTCGAAAAAGTCATTGCCATGTCTGGTGATGGCTTTTTTCAAAAAAGCTTTTTTGAAAAACCCTTTTCTCCAAAAGAAACCAGGTTTAGTGCTTTCAAAAAAAGGTGCTCTGGTATTTCAAAATACTAGAGCTCCCCCCCCCCCCCGCCCCTAAAGCTTTTTTGGAAAAAAGGCGCTTTTTTGAAAAACAACTAGGTTAACTTTTTCAAAAAAGTGCTCCAGTGTTTCAAAATACTGGAGCACTTTTTTCAAAAAACCAAAATGACTCCCTGGACATGGAAAAGGTTTTTTGGGATAAGGCTCCTTATCGCAAAAAAAACTTTGCAGTATAGACATGCCCTTCTAAAGTAAAAGGGTTAGGGTTTGCTCTTGGCATTAGCTGTTACATAAGGAGATGGTCCTTTACTAAACAACTTATGGCTAACTTGCACTAGAGTTCTTGGAGACATGTATTAAATAGCTAGTGAAGTTAAAACAAACACTTTTTTGATACATGGCTTAGTGAAAAGCACAGCAAAGCACTGGGTTACCAGTGATAGTGTAGGGGTTTACGTGAACTTTATATATATAGCCACCTTAACCTTGGCTGGAAGTTTTCAGTTACCAAGGGGATAGGCACAGCACAAGAATCTCAAAAGAAAAGAAAGGTGGATCAGCGTCCATCCATTTCCAAAATCACAGGATCTATTTCCTAACTAGCAGGAGGGATTATTTATGGAACTTGATCTGTTCCCAGCATTTACAAGTTGTCAGATAGCCAGAGTCTTTAAAAATAAAAGTAAATAAGAATCTAAGGTGAACTCTGTATATAGGGCTTGCTAGGTATGAAAGGCTCTCATTCATTGTAGCTAGTGTCCATGCCATATCCCAAAGAGTACTCATCATTTTGACAAGTTTTCAACTTTACCATCTCCTATTAAACAGGTCAGCTGAGAAATTTAAAATGGTTTCTGAAAATTGTGTAAATATAGGTTTAGAATTTTAAAAAATAATAATAATGGTTTCCTCTAGAACCAAGGGCTGTGTTCACACACAGGCATTATTTCGATACAAGTTGTGTCGAAACAACTTGTATCGAAATAACGCCTTATTTCGAAATAACTTAATTCGAATTAACAGTTAATTTCAAAACAACCAGTCTAAATGGCATTATTTTGAAATATCCCTTCCGAAATAACGGCCGTTTCGAAAACATCGAGGTTTTACTTTTTCAGAACGACAATTCTTATTTCAAAAGGATGGGATCCGTCCTTTCGAAATAAGAAAACGTCATGTAGACCTAATTTCTTTTATTTCAAAACAACGAGTGTTATTTCGAAATAAAAGTGCCGTGTAGACATACCCAGAGAGTTGGTGGAGTATTACACATGATTGGAACACTGGCATAGAAAAGTGCAGTTTGCTCAGGAAGGATTGGCAGGAAAAGATGTATACACTTAGAGGAGGAAATGGAAATAGGAGATAGATCTGTTGAAAGTATCTGGGTAAGGATTAAAGGGTAATGTCCTGGTAGAGTGAAAACAAGGGTGATATCCTGGTAGAAATCTTCTACAGGCCTAACCAGGAAGAAAAGGTATCTTTAAAAAAGAAGCTTTTTTTCAACAACTAACAAATCATCTAAAACACAGAAGTTAGTTGTGATGGTGGACTTCAGCTACCCAGCTATTTGTTGAGAAAATAACATGGCAAGGCACAGATTATCCAACATGTTCTTGGAATGTACTGGAGACAATATTTTATTTTAGTAGCTGAAGAAAGCTACTAGGGGAGAGGCTGTTCGAGATTTGATTTTGACAAATAGGAAGGAACTGGATGACAATTTGAAAGTGGAAAGCAGTTTGAATGAAACTGGATCATAGAATGACATTATGATTCTAAGAACAGTAGGAGGAAAAACAGTACAATAAAGATAATGGATTTTAAGAAGGCAGACTTTGAGAAACTCAGGAAATTGGTATGTAAGATTCCATCAGAAGCAATCCTTAGGGGAAAAACAGTTCAAAAGAGCTTGCAGTTTTTCAAGCAGACTTTATTAAGAATACAAGTTCAAACTACCCAACTGCATAGGAAAGATATGAAGTATTGCAATAGACCATTCAGGAAATCTTCAATGATCTGAAACTCAAAAGAGAGTCTTACAGAAAGTGGAAACTAAGACAAATTACAAAGAATGAACATAAACAAACAAACACAAGCATGTAGGAACAAAATTAGAAAGGTCAAGACACAAAATAAGATTAAACGAGCTAGAGACATACAGGATAAAAAGAAAGCATTCTACAAATCATTAGAAGCGAGAAGACAGGGTAGGCTTTTTACTCAATGACTGGAGAAAAAAAGTAACAGAAAATGTTGAAATGGCAGAAGTGCTACATGACTTTTTGTTTCAAGTTCCAAAGGTAGCCATGTTACTCAAATTCAATAAAACAAACAAGAAGTCCTGTGGCACTTTTAAAGACTAACAAATTTTATTT
>ML681964.1:61863548-61927138 GCA_007922195.1 Podocnemis expansa
AGTCTCGATTAAGTCCTGCTTTCACAGAATTCAGCTTGCATATTAATATTCTGTTAAAGCAGGACTTAATCGAGACTATGGGTTCTTTTCCCATTACAAAAGGTAATTTGACTTCAGGCTTCCCATGGTTTGACCCTAACAACTGCTCTGATTTGCTGTTACTGTATGACCTGATCCTATGTTTTACACCCCCTTGCATTTATTTTCATTGCTTTCTGTAAGTTCACCCATCTTCGAAGCATCTGAGGAAGTGGGATTTTCTCCCATGAAAGCTCATGCGAAAAACAAATCTGTTAGTCTCAAAGTGCCACACGACTCCTTGTTGTTTTTTTGCTGGACTAGACTAACATGGCTATCCCTTTGGAAATTAAAAAATAATCATACTCACTACTAGGCCAGGTCCTGGTTCTAGTGATAATGGAGGATGAGTTCCATCCTCAGTTATGTCTTCACATGCAGACCCACAGTCATTTTAAGGGTTGCAATGAATGTGTCCATACATGTGCTTCCTCATCATGGTGCTAGTTTTCAGAGATGTTGAGCAGTCAGTACTGAAGTCAATGGGGCTGTAATCCCAAGAAGGCTGCCACGAGCTTTAGAGTAGATTTGCACACATGTAAGTTAGGGCAGCATTTCGCTCAAAACATGTATTTAGGGATTAATAGCACAGGAAAAGACCCATCGTTCTGCTTACACTGGTTAGCAGTACACCTCTGGCCTCCACCTGACTTTTCTCCTTCCACGAGACAAAGGATGACTAGAAAGCAAGTGTAAAATACCAAAAACACTTTTCTTTTCCTGGGTAGGTTAGGGGTGGAATATAGATGTCTACATTAGACAAAGCCCCTAACATCAGGACATTTTGTCACTCCACCAGCACAGGCCCTGAGGACCACTCCTTACCCATTCAGAGGAACAAGGTGGGTGACATCCTTGCCCCTCAAGTGGCTCACTCTCTAGTCTTCATGGGTATCACAGCCTATGTCTATACTACAGGCATCAGTTAAGTTGACTTCATAATGTCTATTTAAAGTGGACTTTAAATAGACCTTATTAAGTCAACTTAGTGAGGCCACATTGAATTAAGTTGACTTTATAAAATTGACTAAAACCAGGGACCCACTTAAAGCCAACTTTATTAAGTCAACTTTAATGGACACATTGTGTTAAGCTGACTTAATAAAGTTGACTTAACCCTTAAAGTTGACTTTAAGGGCAGGAGTTATTAAGTCAACTTAAGGAACCCCTTAAATTGACTTAATAAACTCCAAATGTGGCCAGGGCTTTGCTTAAGTCAACTTAAACCTCCTGAAGTCAACTTAAGACCATAGTTTAGACATACCGATATAGTCCTCTCTATCTCCTATTCTGGGGACATCATCAGACAAGGACATTGCTCCCCCGAGATCCTTGGGATCTTTGTAACAGAGTCAAACAAGAAAAATCATGACCTTCCCCTTCACCCAGAGGGCACCAGGGGAACTAAAAGCATCACTTCTGCAGCACTGGCTGTCATGCTAAGTCATGGCAACTCACTAAGATTTAGGGATACGCTCTCTCAATGAGCTTGGCCAGTGCAAAAAGAACAGAAATGTTTCATTATCCCATCATCCTGTTGGAGTGGCTGCTTCTCTTCAGGGTTTCCTAGTAACCACACTGACTTTCGTGAAGGGGCAGTCAGTTCCTGCACAGCCACTACAGTTCCTTTCCACCTGCACTATGCATGGAAAGACTTGTGTCTGCTGCCCACCAGCCTGACCACTTTCAAAAATCACACTTCTTTTAAGGAAGGAGGCATATGAAATGCATAACGAAATGCACAAACCTCACAATCAGTGGTTTCATTTTCACATTTCATCTGAAACTCAAAGCTGTCTGCATGTGTGAAAAAAGAAAATAAAAGAAAAAATGAAATGTGAGCTTTTCTGGAAAAATTCAGCCATCTTTACATGGTATTTTTGAGTGAAACTATCAACATTTAGTGTGTTGAGAATTTATTTGGATGACCAAAAATCTAAAGGACAAAGCATTGAAATATATTCAAAGTCTTGTTTGTTATGATGAAAAATTGATCACTTCACAAACAAACTGATGCAAGGCACTGGAACACCAGCATGACAGGGCTCCCAAGTACAAAGATGCAATGAAGTAAAAGGGCTTGAAATGAACTTGCCATGTTTTTTGTGAAGTTTTCTCATAACACCATGTAAAACCCTCTGAAAGTCACTTGTAATATTTGGTTGTAATATTCAGCCTAACAAACCTGTTTTTTGTCCAAAGAGTATACAAATACTTTCACACTTAATTTTTTTAATTATGTGTGTCTGAATTTCAACCTAGAACTTGACTTATGGGTCAAACCTAAAATCAACCATGTCTAAGCATATATGTTTTTTTTTTTAGAAGACCCAGTCCTGCCATATATTAACCAGGAATATCATAATGGTCTTTTTGACTCTCAGTCTGCTGTGGATTCTCCACAGTTGTCAATAGAACCCATTCATCATGGAACCTAGATAACTGAAGCACTCCATCTCCTGTATGACCATTACCATCAAACAGTGATACTTGTGTCAGTAACTCACTAAATAATGGCCTGATCCCTCTTCCATTGAAAAAAATCAGTGACTGAACTCCTATTGGCAGGAGTGGTGGCAGGATCAGCCTTAATTCACTAGTCTTGCAGTTCTGAAATCATGAATGACTGTCAAATGCCTAGTGTGACACATAAGGTTGATCCCTGTTCCATCTTGATTAGATCTCAGGACACAGCGCTAGAAGGAGTAAAATGCCTTACAAAATTCACTATGGCCTTTTATTATGTAGTGGCTAGCACATCTACTTTACATGCAGAAGGTCCTGGGTTCAAACCCCAGGGGGTTGGACTAGATGATCTCATGAGGTCCCTTCTAACCCTATGATTCTATTCTATTATCACAGTCTCTCCAACCAATTCCATATAGCACTGCTTATTACAAGTTTACACTAAAGGAAAGGGCAGATAAAATGAACAGACAAAAATGTCCTAAAGAAATGAGTTAAATCGCTCCATGCAGGCAATGGTAACAGAATTCATCAGTTGATTGTTCAGTTTAAAGCCATATAACGTACCACAATGATCATTAATACCACCCACTTCTTATATAATCCTTTTCATCAATAGATTTCAAAATTATTTTCAAAGGGGATAACTATTATGATTTTCTCCAGCAAAATTCCTTCAAATTTCCTTCCTTTCTTCCAATTTCTGAATTTTTATACAAAGCTTATTTTTGTCCTTTTCAACCTTTTTTTCCAGGAAAATCATAAGCTTTCTGGAAACCAAACCAATAGCAACAGGTGTCATTTTTGACAAAGAAGAAAAAAATGGTGTTGCCCTCCAGTGTGAGGGTCCAAACCAGAACTTTGGGACAAAATAACCTTCAACTTTGAGTTCAGGGTCAGATCCAGGTACTTGTGCAGACCCAATGTGTGACTCCCGTTGACTTTAATTGGTGTTCATTGATTTCACAGGGAGCAATTTTATTCTTCATTTCAGTTAAGATTATCACAGAGCAGATACCCCCTGCTCTCTCATGGACTCTTTACTTTTGTTTATCCTTGTTCTCAAAATTTAAAAGAAAGGCCATTTTGATTTAATTTATCTGTTTGCTGTTTTTGTATTCAACAATACAGCAGTAACCAAGTCAAAAACTCTACGAGCGGAGCCTCTCCTCACCAATTCGACCCTCAGGTAAAAATCAGAAAGATCTAAATGTGCAAAATGAGAAGATCATTTTGAATTGCAAAAAGAAACAAAACCTTAGCTCTAGTTCTAGCTAGAGGCTCATGTTGGTTGATAATTTTATCCAGACTGATTTATTTCCACCTCGAAGAAAAGCACAGGAAGTAAGGACCCACTGTGAGTTGGACAGGTTAGCAATAACTTCAATGTTTTCTTGCTTGGTTTTGTGTCTGATTCTACAAAGTAACCAATACTCTTACCACTGCAAGAGATCTGTAAGAAGGTGAAATTAGGCAGAATGTCATCATCTAATGTGTTACTTTAGCAAGACCGTATGTTAACTGGAGCCACTGCAGTCAGAGTGCCCTGTGAGAAAAAATCTGAAGTACATTCAAGAACTGCTATGATTAGGAAAAACAAATAAATACAAAATGAAGGGATGATGCAGATCTTTTAGAGGTCACATTTTGTTAGAAATAGGCATAACCTCCCTAGACTCTGGAGTGTTTGCAGTCAAGATCCCAATTTTGTATTTTCAAATGTTCTCTGCTTTTTGACTACACTGTCACTATAGAAATTAACATAGAACAATCTACCACAGAGGAGGTCACAGACCCAAGCACACAACAATTAAAAAATTAGTAAGAGTAGATCATCCACATTTTATAAGTATCAAAACCCTTTACTGAAACCTTAAAGTCCTAAAAGGTATAGAGGAGATAATCATCTGCATACATGTATATCACAGGATTAGTTTCCTCCTTCCTTCTGACTTTATAGCACAAAAAGAGATCAGGTGTCACTTTTTTCTCAGAGGATCCTTTCTTTCTTTCTTTCTTTCTTTCTTTCTTTCTTTCTTTTCAACCTTTCTGGTTTTCCTCTAGATGCAGCAGAAGCCAGCGGTAGTTGAGGAAGGACACCATCTTAGATAAGCTAAGTGCTGCTGGTTTAAAACCTTGAGCAGCACCATTTGGTGGCAGAAATGTAGTATGGCATTTTCAGGTGAGCACTTGGAAAACTGCAACAGATTACTTAGTTTGTTGGTTTATCATCATTGTCCTTCAAGAGTGGTTGATTTTGGTGGCCCCTTGCTGTCTTCTGGACCATAAAAACCAAGGTGGCATTTTTAATGGTTAAAACAAAATAAAGGGAGGAGGAGGAGGAGACAGGCTTAAAAATGGTTGGAGTTATTGATTGAAGCTGAATGGAGATGAAGCCAAGAAACAGACAGGACTCCCATATCAAGGGAAATCAGTTCAGACCATTGATCAGCAGAGATGGGGCTTCCTTAATAAAAGTGGGACTTTGGAAGGGATAATAGTAATCAAATTAAATAAAAAAGTTACCCTGATTGTGGATAATAATGAACCTTTAATTTGTTTCTGTGCTTCTTCACCTCCCTGAATGGAACCAGGCTACAACCCACAATTCACACACTACTGCTATAGTGTGGCAGATGTGCAGACAATTAATATCTGCTACTCATTCCAAGTCATTAAACTGAAACTCTGCACAGGAGCATAACCTATCACCAGGGGAGCTGTGAGATGGGAATGTTAGTTCATTTCACTGAAAGAGTCATTCTCATTAGACATGTATTGAGGAGGAAGAAGTTCACATCCTAACTAGGGTTGCAAAATGCTCACGAAAATTTACCATCTAAGGCACAAAATATCTATGCCTTTCCTTTACCAAGATCAAAGTTTCATTTGCCCCAGGTAAACAGGCAATAAGAATATATATTTTAAAATGGTAAAAATTGGAGATCAGCCTAAACTAAAATATTCCATGTCCAGATGAAGAGGGAGATCTAGGATTTTAATCTAATGCATAAAAATAGACTCCAACAGCAGAGCTCAGTTCCGGACCTCCAATCATGCATTGCTAAACACCTATATAAACAGCTGGATGGATGAGATTAGGTTGACCAAAGAACAAGTTTGAAAAGTTGGGAGAGAGTGGGTGGCAAAAAGGCACCTATATAAGAAAAAGCTCTGAATACCAGAACTTTCTTATAAAACAGAGACATCTGGTCATGCCAGTTTGTGAACTTCCTCCAGAGTCTGAGGTGTTCTGCTCCAAGTGGTGTAGGTGGATTCAGAGATCCCTGTGCCATTTTGTTAACTTCAAAAAACAGCCACTGCAGTTGGGATTAACTGGCACTGTCATGGGCAGTTTTAGGGGAAGGCCAAGGACAGAATGAATATGGAGATGACCTATCTGCTGGACAACCTCTAGCCCTGTGCATTGCAGAGCTCTGCTCTTTGGGAGTCCCTAGCAAAGCATCACACGAGGTGCTATGAAACTGTAGGTTAGAGGCCAGGGTATCTTTCATTGTTGGATTTTCCTATCCCCACCCTGTGCTGAAAGGAAAGAGAAACCCAACCACCCAAAGCTAAGGCTAAGTCTACATGGATGGCAGAAAATTTGCCATCATCAGTTTGATCTTCAGGGCTCAAATGAGCAGGCAGTCAAGAGCCGCTTAGTTGATCTGGAGTTCAGTTTAGTAACTCCAGCCTTGGAAGAAGAGTAGCACTGAGCCAACGGGATGGCATTTCACTTTAACGCTGCACAGTGGAGACAGAGAGGTAAGTGAGCTTTAGAGAGTCAAAGGGAGAAATGCAAGTTCTTTTACATAGCTTGCATATCTCCCTTTGACTGCTGTTGAAAACAGTGCCAAGTGTAGTTGCAAGGTCAAAAGCTGAGTTCAGAACAGGATCTGCCCCATAATCACAGCATATCCATTAAGCAAAGGTCCCATACCCATAACATGGGAATAGATGCCCACACTCATCTTCCACAAATGCAGGCATTATGACAACGTCTGCCTCGGATATTCCCTGTTCATCATTTAGAGGCAACTGGTTTAGCTAATCTTATCTGGGATGAATTTGTAGGCCTTATATGCCATGAATTCATAGCATTTTTGTAGACTGCATGACATTCCAGCAACTGGCTGACTTTATAATGTTGCAAGTGGGTGAGTTTTTGCTCACCCTCTTGCAATCTCTCTGTAAGCAATGCAAGCAGAAGCAGGGCAAGTGTCACAGGCAATATTCAGTGGCAATTCCGGAAACTTTGTGCTTAGAAGTGGCACTCAGCCAGGAAAGGGGAAAGAGAAAAGCTCGTAGCTGTGAGCCTGCACACATTGTAACAAAAATGCTACTGATGAGGCAGAGAGAGAAATCTGGAGAGGTGACTTTGGGAGGTCACGGAAACTAGTTTTTGCCAACAAACATGAACACTCGCAATCAGATTGTGGCCTCTTGCCATTCACTGTTCTATGTGCTATCTCATCAAAATATTTGAATTTTCAATGGCTGGTTTAAAAGCCTACTTGTTGCAATATTATATATCTCAAACTCCTACAGGTTTTGAATTGTACAGATACAAAAGAAGGGTATTGAGGAAAGCTGGCTTTAAGAATTTTTATTGTTCTCAATTAACATTTTACTTCATTCTAAAAATTGTCAAGTGGCTGAAGGTCACTGAGCAACAGGGCAAAACTGATGACAAATGGGTGGCAAAAAAAAATCACTAGAAAATGAAAATCCTTCATTGTCTAGATTGGAAGGTCAAAAATTGCCATTTTAGATTGCCTATTCCAAAGCAGTCCCACCCTCTTAAGGTGTCAGCTGTTCAAAGAGAAGTATTATAAATATCACTCATTATTTACATGATGCCATTTGTGAAGGACTCTGCTGATATAAAGGTTATTCGCCACTTACAAAGATATACTATTGTAATCATTATCACCCCTTGTTCTTCAAAGGATATGTGATTCAACAGCCTTACGTTCAAATCCAAGAGGATTTTCTGTAGTCCAGTATTAAAAGGACACTGTCAATTTAATTTTCACTCAACATTTATATTTAATTTTTTAAAAAAAATCTCATGTAATCCTCAAACTAATAGACATGACAAGTCATACATTAAAGTGACCAGATAACAAATAAGAAAAATCAGGATGGGGCTGAGGGGCAATAGACGCCTAAATAAGAAAAAGCCCCAAATATCAGGACTGTCCCTATCAAATTGAGCCATCTGCTTACTACTACTTATATATTCATTTAAAATATATGTACTGATGGAAACAGCCAGTTTAAATAAGCCCTTCCTTGCTGGATCTGAAATCCATACACTGTAGCACCGGGAACCCCAAACCAAAACCAACTGTAAAAAAAGCATAGCTGATTTCATTTCCCAAGCTGAGAAAAATCAGAGAAGTAAACTGAAAACACAAGAGGTGCCATAGCCATTGTCTATTTAGAATTATTTCAATTTTAATAAATCGAGAGGCACTAGCAATAAATTTACAACATATGATTTTTAAATTGACAGAATTCCTTTAATAATGTTTTATATTGCTAGAGAAAAATATGAAAGCACAAGTCAAAATACGTAACTCGCTCTGTGTTTGTGTGCATGTGCATGGCAGCATGTTTCTGATGACTCCTTAAGAAAGGGAGTCTGTTTGCTCTTTATTACCAGTGATGATCCCATGGCACTTTTTGTAAGAGCAAGAGTTTTTCCTATTAACCAAGGCAGAAAAATTCTCATCACAAACCAAGTTACAGTGCGTATTTCGTTCCATTCGGCTACCTTTCTCAACCCAGAAGTGGATGCACACTATGGCTTTTCTTGTGCATTATTTGAAAGGAAATTATTTATTTTACCTTCCATACTATGGAATGGCTCCCATTGGAGTCAGTGTCAGAACCCCCCAGTGACTCCTGTGAGAGCAGACTTGGACCTTTTACACAGGGATCACATGACTCCTTCTCTTTTGTGGGTAGCACACAGCAACCATCTAAACCAGCTCCCACCCACAGAGGCAACATAAGCAATAGATTCACCAGCTGAATATATGAAAAGTGTTTTAGATGTTTGAAATATAATTACACAGAGGAGATCTTCCAGACCACAGCATCTTGGTTGTATGGCCCATCAAAAACAATGATGTATTGGTTCACTACTGGCTGATAACAAGCTACCTCCATATTATTATTACTATTAACCATGTTTATTACAATAGTGCCTAAAGATCAACCTCAAATGGGGCCTCATTGTACTAGAGATTGTAGATGGCCTCTGCTTTAAAGACCTTACAATGGAAAGAGACAAGACAGACATCAGCTTGGGGAAATGGGTCGCAAACTTGACCAGAGTAAACAATGTGGTGGCAGCACAAGGCCTGTTAGTGTCAAGATTCCTTTATTTATTTGGGGCAGGGGGAGCTGGGTTTACTTAGGAAGTGATCAGCAGAACAGAAAGAAAAGTGATGGGAAGGGTGAGGGTGACAGGGGAGGGAGAAGAGGGCAGGAAGACAGGTGTGGCATGAATTTGCAATGAAGCAGCTCTGAAGAAAGGGTGGGGAAATTTTCTTTTCATTTTGCTATTTTATTTATGCACAATGTTGTTTGTCCTCCATTTTGTTTCTCCCTTCTTCTCCAGTTTTTGGCATTCTTTTGGAACAAGGGTGGGAAGCTGGGAGGTGGGAAAGATCATGTGACCTTACAAAATCTACCCAGCAACAACAGGTATTTAAGTGTGCTGACAATACACTACTGCTCCTTACCCTTGAGGCAGTCATGGTGTAAGCTGTTATCTTATCATGCTTTCCAAAGGAAGAAGAGGCTTTAAATGTAACGTCCCTGTTCCTGTTTCCCGTCTTTGTCATCTGTGGACAATAGTGATGTAACCAACCTGTTAATGAGTTTTATTATTGTTAGCCACCTTGGTTTCAGTTTGTAGTTCTGACTTGATGCCCCAAGTTAATTAACTATTGATCTATTTTTGTTATTAATAAATCATTTAGTGCATTCATCTAGTATTTGTTGCCTTATTCATTTGTGCAGGGGGAAAGGTTTGCAACTGTTGAATAGATATAGTTAAGGTTGGAAACTGTGGAAGAGGGGGCCTTTTAAAATTACTTTCCCATTGAAACCCATTATGTGACTTATGGGTAAAGATGGGCTAAGAAAAGTAGAGAGTTGTTGCAAAAGACCAGTCAAAACTGAAGTTCTCTGAATGTCCAGAAGTTCTTGCTTTGGCTACCTGCTGAGTTACCCAAACCATCACCCGCAACACCTTGGTTTTTCTTGGAAATCTTCCATGCAGGTATAGGCCAAACTATGACTGACTTCGGGTCCAATCCAAACCCAGTTAAAGTTGATGGAAAGACTCCCATTTGCATTGAATGGGCTTAGATCAGGCCCTTAGTTTCTGAGATTTGATGACAGCATAGTTCATCATTGTATGTGTAACTCTTCTGCCAGGGCGAGCTGGCAGAACAAGGGCCGAGTTCTATACCTAGGGGTTTCCAGATAATGTTACATTACCAACCGGCTTGAGCCCCCACCTAGTTTTTCTGGGAAATCATGCACTATCCCCTGGGCATCCCAAAGGGGTAACGCTTCCCTGCTCGCAAGCACGAGTCTGAGTGTAGTATACACAACTTTTAGTAGTAATAAAACAGAATGTAGAAGTCCCAATAACAAAAATCAGCACTTACCTGGAAAATCAATGCAGAGCAAAGTTCCCAACAACCCACACCGCATAACAGAACATACAAAACTCAATAGCAAAACCAGCACTGATCTGGAGAATCAGTGCTAAACAGGCTCCCATCAAATCCCAGTGCATGTAGGGAATGTCTTTCATGCCAGCTGTCCGCCAACACCAACCACTGGTCACTCACTCTGTACACTAGCGCTGTCCCATGGGTCTGCCCACAGTCCGCCAGCTCCTCCCATTGGTCAATCACACCGTTCAGCCCACCACTGGCCGCTCTCACCATCCACTTGCTCCGCCTACTGTCTGCCAGCTCCGGCCACTGGTCACTCCATCTGCTGCTCCTCTTCAGTGATTTCAGCTCAGAGAGAGGATTTGCCCCTCTCAGTGATTTCAGCTCTTAAACCTCAAGTAGCTGCAAACAGCTTTTTTCATTAAAATCACAAAGAAAGGCCTCATAAGAAGACAAGCCAGATCCACCATTTGACAGTGGGGCCAGGGAGTGAGGCAAATACCTCAAGCATAGCTCCAGAAATAGCTATGCAACCCCCACCCATCTTGTCCTTTTCCAGGCTGAAACAGGCAGTGGCCTCTCTTACAAGTCTCTTTTTTGCTAAGGGTAGCTTTTACCCTTTAACTAACCCGAACAGATTTGGAACAATCAGAAAGTAGCATATCACAAAAGATAGTATTTCATATTTCCTATCAGTAGAATTACAGATATTGACAGATTTGTAATCAGATCAACCCCAAATACCATTACCCATATTGCCCTGCACTCATAGTGTATTTATGCTAATATGTTCTTTGTGCTCATGCAAATACTAAACCCATGCAGATTACTATTCCCTATAAAAACCCACATATATCTATAAAAACACACAATGGCACTTTTAAAAACTAACAAATTTATGTATCACATGAACTTTGTAGGAGAGAATCCCACTTCGTCAGATGCTTGAAGATGGGGAAGTTGTATGTCTGTACTCAGTAAAAAGTGAATTAGATGAAACGAAGTATAAAACCACTGCCATCTGAGAACCAAATATTTCCTAACATCTACATTGCTAGGTTAAAGATTGCATATATTTAATCATTTTTAAGTGTTCCACTTTGTTACTGACACCATCATGTTATTCCAAATGACTCTTTTACAACCCATTCGCTTTTCACTTTTAATAATGTGTTGTAATGCAGCAGTGAAACTGATGAACTCTTCCCATTATCCAAGCTGACTAACGTGAGTTTCACTTCCTAGCTCTCACGCTCTAGCACTATGCTGTGACATTTGGATTTATCCCTGTGGAAGACCATTGAAATCCAATAAAACAAATTTTATTTAAAAAAAATTTAAAATATTAATTATAATTAAACAGCCTTTTTTATTTTAGATTTTACAAAATCAAAGTGGAGAAGTGCTGGGGAGGGGAAAAGGGCTTTGGTTTTGTTACTTTTCTTCACTTATTTGAATTTCCAGTTTTTGATCGTGACTAGAAATGCTGGAAAACTACAGGAGAATCTGCTTTCACAGGTGTGGATTTGCTGGCGGAATCCTGTGCTCACCTGACTTCCAGCCAATTTCTGCAAACTGAGACATTTAAATAGTTTGTTTCAGCTTAGGATGAACATCTGTGCTCCTGGAAACAGAACCCAAATGCTGCAAGTTTTGTGGTTTTCCTTAGCATTTAGGTGGTATTCTTAGAGAGTATTCTATGCAGTTTTCTTGCTTTAGCAGGTGTAAAATTGGTTACAAGCTCTACAGATGCCAATAGGACAGAATACACCAACTATATCTTTGTGCTTTTCAGAATTATATCAGATAGTTTTTAGAGAAACTTCAGTTGACTGTTTCTATAGGCTTTTCGATTGCACTCATCTGGTATTTGAGCAACTCACAGACATCAAAGACTACGTCTACACTAGAAAAAGTTAGGTCAAAGTTCCAAAGGGACAGCCGCGTTAGTCTAGTAAAGCAAATAAATAAATAAGGCAAGGAGTCTTGTGGCACTTAAAGACTAACAGATCTATTTACTGCATGAGCTTTTATGAAAGAAAATCCCACTTCTTCAAAGCATCTGACGAAGTGGGATTTTCTCCCACAAAAGCTCATACAATAAATAAATCTCTCGATCTTTAAGTGCCACAAGACTCCTTACATTTTTTTTAGGTCAAAGTTGTTAAATCAAACTAATTAGTTCAACTTTAATTCTAACTAACAACCTTATTAAGTCAAATTAACAAAGTGGACTAAGTCGACTTAAAGTTAAGTCGACTTAGTCCACTTTGTTAATTCAACCTCGCTGCCCTTAATTCGACTTTAATAAAGTCAAATTAAGGGTTAATCCAGATCTACACTGTCCTTAGTTCGAACTAAGGAGTCAAATTAAGGCTTAGTTCAAACAAACAGGTGGCTCTTATTAATTTTAATTAAGCTTTCATTAAGTTGAATTAAGGAATTTCTTAATTTGACTTAATGGAAGTCTAGTGTAGACAAGGACTGATTTAGTAATAGTGTAGTGGCTAGCACCTCTGCTTAACATGCGGAAGGTCCTAGGTTCAATTCCCAGGGGGTTGGACTTGATGATCTCATGAGGTCCCTTCTAGGCTTATGATTTGATTTGATTAGTTTGATTCAAGCCTCCTTAATTTGATCTAAATTGCCATTGTAAACATAGCCAAAGGCATTATCTTTGCACAAAGCAGTGCAGAGTTTTACATATTTTACAAAAGGGGAATCCAAGAATTGGGTAGTTAAGTGGCCTACCAGAGGTCACATATAGAATGTCTGTGACAAGGCCAGGAACAGGATCACAATCTTTTGAGTCCTATTAGTCAAAAACCCATTCTCTGGAAGACAAATAAATATTTTAATTACAGTTTGTCTTTATAAGAAAGGTGTACCAGGTTAACTTACATTGGGTTTTTAACTTATATAGTCAAAAAATTGTATGATCTCTCTTATTTCAGTTTAAGCATGATTTCTTTCAAGTGAGTTTAAACCTATTCTTAGTATTAAATTTAAGCTAAAAACCAAAATAGGAGAGTCCACAAACTTTGGTGGTTAGAATTTACTCTTTCAAGTTAAACTGATACAATATTCTCATGCTGAATAGCTCTAAGGTTGGCTCCGAACTGAAGAGTTCAGATCTGGATCCAAACTTGTGTAAACCAGAAATATTCAGATATGGGGCTTTTGTACCAGTGATAGACAGAAAAGTATTAAAGTACAGTTCTGAGGCAGACCCATCTCTCATTTTAATATTAAAATTCTCTGTATAACTATCCTGTCAAAGGGTATTTTTAAAACCACTAGAGGTTTTTTGACCGATCGTATGTTTTTGACTAACAAAGCAGTTTAATCGGTCTGAATTCCTTCAGGGTCGATTCAAAGCACAGCAATGTGAAAAATAATGACCACAGTGCTTATTTTACTTTTATCCATAATGATTCCACAATAAAATTATAAGTGAGTTAGCCAAGAGTCTGTACTGGTACCTGTAACCCACTGTTGATGTGTATAAATTATAAGGGAAGGCCCTCTATCCAGTTGCTATGTAATGTTCTATCAGTGAGATTTTTGGGATTTTTGAACAGTGTACTCTGTATATGGCAACTGCTGGTTAGTGTTTGCCTATTCTTCACTGCCTAAGGCCTCTGGTTTTGTCTTAAGGGTCCACGTAAGGTCAACTTCCCACCCCCCAACAGCGTCCTAGAGAACTATGTTGAAGGTGGGGGAAATACCTCCATTTACTAAGCAGCCAGTGTTGATAAAACAGCTCTCTGTTAGAATAGCTTTCAGGGCAAACAGTGAGAAGGTTTACCCATTCAAACAAAGTTAAGAGTGAGCAAATTCTCTTAAAGATGTACCTATGTCTGAAATCTTTGTTTCATTTTCAGTTACTTGATAGAAAATACAGATAAAGAAAAGCAAGACCTTCCTTGAGAAGGTCCCTGTGCTTGTGACAATGATTCTTTTGTGTATAACAGAAGAACATTAAAATACATATATTTCCACAGTATTGTATTAAAATCCAGGAGGCAAATATGTGATAGAAAAAATAAGCAATCATTTGAGGTTTTTTACTTTTATGAGTTGTCATTGTTTTCTTATTATTTCTAACAGAAAAACAGACAAAGAAATATACACATTTTCATCCTGACCTCATTTAAATGTATTTGATGCCAATGTGTAGTTTGGGAGAAAGTGATGAAAGGTAAATGATGGCTAAGGAATTGTATGATTTGCAAACATATGATCATTATTACAGCAGGGAAATCGTATATCATTTTGCTGCAACTACTATTTGTTCATTCATTCTTCCTTGGAATCTTTGATGGTATCCAGGCCATTTTTTCATTAAGTGTTAACAATACACATATACCTTAAAAAAATAAGGTTTTATTTTTCAAATACCAAAAGCCCAGACTCAGAAGACAGGATCAAATTTCCCTACACCTACTGTATGCAGAGGGAGTTCATTTCTAAACTTCAGGGCAGCTTGGCACCATCTTTCCCAGGTGGATCAAAATCAAATATTGAATCAGAACTCCATTAAACTTTAGCTCTAAAGAACCTGTGCCAAGGAGCCACACAACCTGAATGCCCCTGTGGGTGGGACCTCTGAAATGGTTTTCTGCAAAGGAATGGGGAGAGATGTTAGTGGATATGCAACACATAAATAGTGGCATAATCTAGCAGTAGCCAGCAGCAGGTCAACCTTCACCTTTCTGTCATATTCAGTCTTCCAGGCACCATCTCTGCAGTGCTAGGGTACAGCTTTGTGCCAGGATAGCTCTTGCACTCAGGCTTAGCTTTCTTCCTAGGGCTGAACCCCTGAAAAATGATTGAAGCTAAAAGCTGTTCAGCAGAACCAGTGGAAGACTGCCCTGTTCCTTCTTTGTGGGTCAAATCCTTATGTGCTGCACAACAGATGAAAGCAAGCTCATCCACAGCCTGGGAGAGGGGTGCTCAGAATCCTTCCTAAAGCCATGACACATTTGGGAGCCATTCCATAACAGCTGCTCCAACCTTGGAACTGAAGTGGTATCAATAATCCTTTCCTTCCTTCCTCTTTAGTACCATGCGCATGTGTGCGCGTGCATGTGCACGTGCATTTGGCATCAGTTACTATGGCTGTTGTCTTACTACTTCCCTGACCAACTTGAACCTCAAATCCTCATTCCCATTTTTGTGGATTCACTATGGCATACTATTCCATGAAGCATACTAGACACAGAACTCCGTGCATGCGCTCCAATACCACAGCTGTTCCACTACATTGAGGGCCTTTCTCATCCATGGAAGAGGTGTACGATTTTGCACATTTTTAACTGAATAGGTTTTTACAGTGCAGAACCACATTTCATGGGCTCCCTCCCACACCGTGCAACATTTTCTATGACAAGCAGAGCCTAAACGCCTCCCTATTCATTCAGAATACAAGCACCACAGACTGTTAGCAACTTCATTTGATTTAAGAAGTAAGACACAATTCTGGAAAGTGGCAGATAAAATGAATTACTGCGTTGATCTACAGTGAAAACCAAATAGCATGAATGTAAATAAACCATTTTTGCTCATCCCTTAGGCTCCAATTCAGCATTCTCCCCCTGTGCTCAGTCTGGACTGAAGAGTTACTTGTCAGTGCAGCTTCTACTTTTTATGAATGAAGATTACAGCCAGTTTCTATTCCTTCTGCTTTTCTGCCACAAGTGAATGCTGTTCTTTACATAAGGGAATTACTATTTTCATAGGACATCTTGTTTATTCTAACACATAAGCAGCCTCCTTATGTTGTGAAGCAGAAAGCATCACAACTGTTAGAAATTTTCTGAAACAAGGATAAATCTGAAAGCCAGTGAACATAATTATTTAGAGCATGCAGCTTTCTCTACATAAACAATGTTGTACAGAGACAGACCCCACCAAAGATCCTGGGACTTCAGTGAAGTCTGAATCTGAATTAGAGCTGAGATCTGGGTTATGTGGTTCAGACTTGTCTCTGATGATATTCAGAATATACTGAATTCAATGGTGTTACTGTGTGACTGGTCCTCATAATAAGCTGTGATACATCCCTAGATAACATGGATATTAACTTATGCACTAATTTAGATACATACTCTAAGACTGAAAATGATACTTAACCTTGTTTTATTTAGTGATGCTAAGTTGCCAGTTGCTAATTCCTTTAAATCTATAAACAGGCTTTGATGCCATTGACTACAAGATCTGGTTGAACCAGCTGTGGACTCTCACATTAGTAGACAGGATTGCATTTGAGTGTTTCTGTTCTAATGTTTCAGAAAGATCCCAGTGGGTGGCAGGAGGTAATTGCTCATTTGTCCCAAGGGTCAGATATAGTTCCACGGGATTCTGTTCCTTCAGCCCAGCTCCTCACTACGTCTGCGAGCACCCCGAGGGAAGCAAGTTGGTCAGGTATCATGCTTTCTCTCTCCCTCTCATCAAATCCAGGTGGAATGAGACCTATGATCTCTAATATGGGACTGAGATAGGGGATTGGCTGAGAGCAGCCTTCAGCACAGATGATCAGTTACTGCTAACTAGAATTAACTGAAATGGATAGTGAAGGGCTACACGCACTTCACGCGTTCCTTGTAGATAGGACTTGAAGTCACGCATGATGACTGCGGGCACTTAGCACTGCTTGAAAGTCCATGCTTGTCAAGCTCCACAGGGATCTGGATTGTTCCTTTCTTTTCTCCAGTCCCTACATGAGACTTTATGGAGAGATGGGGAGGCACCAAGGACTCCTTTTACCAAAAACACATTAACCACACCAAGCTCTGCATCACCTGCTCTGCAGCCACGACATCACAGTACCTGAGAGGGATCAGCACCTGAGTTCAGACTGGACTCAGATGAGATTGAAGTGGTACAAGAGGGAAGGGGAAACACCAAGGAGCTACCCAAGAGGCAGACCTGTCTTTCCACTGAGGACATCTGCCCTCTATTCATTAGCATGATGTGAAGCTCTCACTCATAGTTGATGGTGGATTCTCAGGTAACAAAAGTGGTAAAAAATGCCTTATTCTGCCTTCAACTTTCTGGGAGACTGGACACCTTAGTCCTAGAATGAAAGTTAGTGACAGAGATCCATGCATTCATCAGCTCCAGAATAAACTCCTATATCTCACTGTCACCTGGGCCCAAGAAAAAGGTAGTAATGCGAGACTTTTAAATTATGCAGAATCAAGCAAGCTGTCTCCTTATTGGGGACAAAGCCCCTGGGCACAGCCCAGGAGTCCTCAACACCATCTGCTAGCTCCCAGTTTACTTCTGACGCTGATTCAAGGCCTTGGTCCTAACTTACAAGGCTTTAAACAAGTGGGGTCCAGGCTGCAGCAGAGACCCACTAACATTCACAACCCACTAAGATAGCTGCACTGCAATGGAGCAATGTGGCTAATTACACCCACGTGGCCTTTGACTATAGAATGATCTACCTGAGAAGAGACTGTGAAGCCCAATCAGCCATTTTCAGAGCCCTTTGCACAACACAAAGTTTTATAACAAAGGCCTTCCTGAAATAACTGAAGACAAGAAACCGCAGCCACAACAAATCACCTCCCAGTAACACAGGCTGAGGAACTGGGAGGAGAAAGAGCAAAGTCCACTGCGGACAACTCTTTGCAAATACTGACTGTATTTAGTGATAAGATACTCCACCTGATGGCCGCTCAAGAAATAATTTAGATTTGATATACTAGCAGACTCTTTCAGGCTCAGGCTAGATAACATTGGTAGATTGAGGGAAGCAGCATAACAAAATGATGCCTGTTCTCTGACCAAAGGGGCCTATACCCTCTATCAATGAGAGTCACAAATTTCAGGGCACTTTTAGATGCCAGATTGCACCTGTATTAGGCATAATACCTGCAAATATTTGGCTCTTAGGTGGATGTTGCTGTGGTGATCTGCGCCTTTGTGTCCTCTAGACTGGGCTACTGTTACACAGTCTACTGGAAGGCCAGTCAGATCCACAGCTAGTGTGAAATTCAGAGGCTGCCTGCTAAACTCTGCCAGCTTCAGAGAGGATATTACATTAGTGCTCCAGGATTAGTTGTCCCCCTGTTTGCTCTCAGTGTTGATATTGTTTGAGAGAAGGAGTTTTAAAAGCTAACTTGCCTTTCTGCATCTGCAGATGGTGTGCACAGCTCTGTACTTGCCAGTATTTGTTGACTGAATTAATGTCACTTGGGCATCTAAGTACCTTATTTGTGGCAGCACTTAGGTAACAGGACATGGCATCAGTTTCACTCAATTAACTGTTCCCACAAAATTGCAGGGACAAAAAAGGAAATCCAGAATGAGATCAGTTCAGATGCAAAAATCAGACCCACAAGCCCTATATGGTTGAAATCCTACATACCTTTTTACTACCTCTCTTTCGGAGTGCTGGCATGGCAGGTGAGTTCAGGTTATATGTTCTTGCTTGCAGTCCTTAGTTTTGAACGTCTGAGAGCGGCGACAGAATGTTCTCAAAGGAACTCTCACCTAGATTTCATTTCCCCTGTTGATTTTTTCGAGCCCAGGTCTCCTGACTTTCAAGTCATGGTATAAGACCTTTTCCTGTGGGATATATCCTTGCTTATTTCTACTTGCAGGTTTTAGGCCTGGTCTACATTTAAAACATAGGTCACAATAGCTAAAGAGCTCAGTGGTGTGAAAAAGCCACACCTCTGAACACTGTAGCTATACTGACCTAAAGCCCTAGTTGGGTGGAAGGATATTTCTGTCAACCATTGCGCAGGCAAGTGGTCTTCCTACAACAATGGAAAACCTCCTTCTGTTGCTGTACACTGCAGCTTCACGATACGGTTATGCTTTGTTATGCTGTCATAGTCCCGCTAGCGTAGATGTGTTCTTGGCCCCTTGAAATTAGTTATCTAATTGCATACATGGTTTTTAAGTAATTTATGTACAAGTAGCAAAGACACAATACAATGGGTCCATTTTTAAAAATAAATAGACCTGATACTCTGTTGATGTAAGTTGACATGACTATTGATTTAAGTAGAACTTCAGCAATTTACACTAGCTGAGGCTCTCTCACTATGAATGTAGACTGTGCAATAGTCAGGGCAAAGCTAAGAGACTGTTTTTTCAAAGTCTTACCCAGCCTTAGAAGTGTTTAAACAAACATAACAATGGTCAGAACTTTATAGCTTTAAAGAACTCTGACATAATTTCTGTCATATTAAACTGCCCTCTGACTGAGCAAGTCAGTCAACTATAAAAAATAAAAGTCAATACTTTAAGGGGGGAAAAAAACGACAGCAGCTCTCACCATCTGCAACATTCACAGTATTTTCTGATATTTAGCATGGGAAGTACCAATACCAAGAACCAAAAGGGTAGTCATGTTAGTCTAGTTCAGCAGAATAAACAAGGATAAACAAGATCTTCAGAGTCTAACAAAGTGGGATTTTCTCCCACAAAAGCTCATGTGGTAAATAAATTTGTTAGTCTTTAAAAGTGCCACAGGTCTCCTTGTTCGCAATACCAAGAAATCAATGTTTCATTTTTTAATTGTGCCCACTGTATTTACCTGAAAGACTTTCTCCACCATTAGGTCCAATCCTGTAACCCGATCCCTGTAAGTTGACTTTTGTGGACTGATTATTGACTTCATTGGGACTTCAAGGGGTTGATAAGATTCACCAATGAACACTCATTTGCAGGATCATTGCCCATTGGTTGCAAAAGTATAGCAAAGGCTCCAATCTACTATATGAACTATAAAACCAGTCAAAAATGGAATTATGTTGGTAAGAACAGCAAGAATTTGAAAGAGTTCTGGTTTATATTGACAGCAGAAAATATTTCAGATAATTAGACCTCCTGCTCTTACACTATTTCAGCATCTCAATAGAGTTCCAGGGACTTGTTTTGCACTTCCATCATTTTAAGGACTGCACAATGTATTAATTCCCCTTCAAAAGGGAAATCAAATTTCAACATAATGTTTTTTAACTAAACATGGAAAATAGTAGTAAATTTTATTTTGGCTCAGTTGATGTAAAACAAAATTCTTTAAAACAAATTAAGGTCATCTTCTAACCAAGTCTGGATGTGTTGACAGGTCTGCCAATGTCCCCTATACCCTAAGAACAATAAACACATATCTTGAAAGAAGGATTAAAATAAAGGTGTCCAAACCTACTGCCATTGAAAGCTACCCAGCAGAAACATTTCTGATGCACTGAGCAAACACTGCAGTTGTTGGGTCCTCAAAAATTCTGTATTAAGTACTGTCTCTGGAGAGGCGCTTAAAAATTCATAATATGGTGTATCTATTGATGTATTTAACGGAACTCTGGAGTAAGAAAGTAGAACTCTCCAGCACTGTCAAGATAACACTGCCAAATTTTCCTTTGGATCTATACACTTCCAGATGAAAAACTGAGATTCCTCGGGGTATAGATACTATAGTTGGAGTTGACAGCTTGAATCTCTATTGTGAGAAATTATTCATGATATTAGCAATTCTTTCCTTTTAAGGGAAAAAGGTGAAATATTACATCTTCACTCACATTTCCTACAGTAACCTAATGCAGCTCAATATAACGGGATATTTATCCACAGGAACTAATTTACAGGTTAAGCTAGGCAGTTTTACAAAACAGTGCATATCTTCTTGGAAGTAAACTTGCAGTGAATACCAACTACTAAGATGATGTGCATCGAATTTAGAACCTCTGAGAGAAGACAGTTAGATATTTGCCTTGTGGGGCTCTCTCACCACATAGAGCTTCATCACGGAGCTTCAATGCCTAGTGCACTATGAAAAAAATCCCCTATTCTGTCTGATACACTAAAATATGATTGTCAGTAACTCATTCCGTTGTTAGTTCTTTGGTCTGACATGGAAGTAAGTTGTGCTCTGTAAATTAAATGCTCCATGTAGAGTTCCAATATCAAGCACGCCAGAGACAGAAGAACACAAGTTTAGCTTTTGGGGGGGATATGGAAGAAACACACAAACCCTCTGCTAAGCATTTCTTATGCCCTCCCCCTTTCCTTGCTACTCTGAGCTCTCTTTGATCTGAAACATGTGAGTTACACTAGATATGACTCATTTTGATTCCCATCACCTCAGAAACAGTGGACCAAAGTGAGAGGTTGCATTTAGGGACTAACAGTTACATGTAGGAAAATGAGCGAAAATCTAAGTCAGAAAGGAGCATCAGTTAATCTAACATACTGGTTAAATCAACTCCAACTTGTCTCTGAATTTCACCCTCAGTTTAAAGATTCTAGATGCAATCACTTCCTGATTCCTGCAATTTCTCCAAGCCCCAAACCTAGTTTAATATCCCCCCACACATATACCTTATGCAAACAGATGAACAGCCTGCTCATGATTCTGCCCAATAGTCAAATAGTTCTCTTTCAAGTCCTCCATTTCAGCTCATGCTGTAGGATTTTTCACCTTCAGCTTTGCATAAACTAGGCTCTCTAGTTCAGGTATGCTAAAGTTATCTAGACTTTGGAACAGCTCGCGATAAAAACCAAGGTCAAAACTTGCAAATGCACCAGAGTGACTCAAGTGCCTAAATGACCTAATTCTTTATTAAAAATGAGACTTGACCACTTCTGAAAATTTTACTCCTGAAGGCTATACAATTTCAGATGACCATAAAACATAAAAATCTAGTATAATTGCTTATAATAATAACCTTAAACCATCACAGAAGGATAATTTTCTCTAATCCACCATTATAGCACTGTTTAATAACAAGGAGTTTATTGGATCCAAAATTTGTAAGTTACCCCTAGTAATGCCATTGCAGAATTACTACCCCAAAGCACTATTGTAAGAGCCATACAATCACCATGACAAACAAGAGACCACATAATTATGATGTGACTTAATACAGACAGCCACCATGTATTCACGATACCTTTGAAACATAGCCTTACCATGTTGTCCTCCATTAAGAGTCCTGTGACTGCTTAAAATACCACATGATGACCCAAAAAGCCAAAAGACATAGATCAGTTTGCATATATTACAGATATGTCTCGGGTTTGTTTCCCAGTAGTCTGCAAAGACTATGCTTAAGTTTAGGACTAAGATAGTGGAATAGCAAGAAAGAGAAAGGTAACCTGTACTGTTTGAATTTAAAGCTTTCCTCTCGACAAGGTGCTTGAAAATAGAAGGTGTTATCCCTGGTTTGTTCCAGTTTGTTCCACTTTCCATTACAACTAAGTGTTTGCAACACCATCAGTGAGGTATCTTCATATCTCCATCCAAGGAGCTCCAAGGAGCTTTACATACATGGCTGAGTTTAGCCTCACAGAACTTTCCTTGTTCCCATTTTACAAATGAGAAAACTAAGACTCCCAGAGAGATTCTGGACTTATCTATTGACCTTGTTGCAAAGACAGGACAAGAGTCTGTTCCTCCTGATTCCCAAGCACTTGCCTTTACTCATAAACCTTGGATGAGTCACAAATTATAATCCGGCTTTCGTTTAAGGCAGGACACATGGTATTTGCAAGGGCACATTCCAGTGGTGTGCTGAAAAGAAGTTGCTGCAGCACAGGGCAACTTTTACTTCTATTATGAGTATGTCCTCCCACTCTGCATTTGTGATATGGCAATGCAAAACACAGTGCTGGTTTTCTGTCTTGTTTCCACTCCACAGCCACTCTGACTTCCAACCCTAATTTGACCTTTCCCCTGCTATGGGTACACATCAAAAGGTCCACTGGGTTGCAGGATGGTATCAAAGCAGCACCTACACATTTTGATGACAAGATTTTTGGTGGGTCCATGGACGTGACTCTTCCACTAAATTTCACAGGTGCAGAAAAGGACTCTAACAAATGATCTATCTATAAACAGGTTAGTTACCAGTTCATAAGACGTAAGGAATGTTTAGACCTTTTTAAAAACAAAATCATATCATGAAGCCACATTTCTATTGGCTTACACCATTTCTGATTTTATATCAGAGCAATGGGCAAAGGTATCTCCCATGCAATTTCATTGGCTATAAGGAAAAATACCAGGTATGAATTTGACCCATTGTTTCCTCATTCCTCAGGTCACACTTCGAAACAACGGGTCACAGTCTTGATCAGCAATTTAAATTTTAGAGAAAATTAATATCCTGGGCCAATCATCAGCTGGTGTAAGTCAACACAGCACCACTGAAGTACTTTACATCAGCAAGGGAATCTCATCTCACACGTATAAAGTTTATTTTTGCCAGCATACACAAGGTTAAATACACAGTGTATAAAATGTTAATAAATTGTTAATAGATGTTATATAAATGGTAACTTGGTTGTTACAGAGTTCAACAGGTCTCTTGCAAATATGGCTTATAACCATTTATGCCACCTTCTGCTGATGCACCTATAGCCATGTGTAACACACAATGTGCACGTCTACAATATGCATATAAAATATCAGTTATTAATTAACCCTTAATGAAGTAATTATAAATGTCACCTTAATATAAAGTCTGACCAAACAGAACCTTTATGAGGTGTTATTCTATTCTGAAAGTATGACCAGAGAGCTAAAATGAAATAAAATTACTCTTTCCAGAAAGATGTGCAGGAGCTGTTTTGTAAACTTTATATAGTTATATACAAAAAGAAAAAAAAATTCTGAAAATCACGACTGCCCACTTCAGATTTAAAAAAAATCAGAAACTGAGAAATTTAAAATACATATTACTAAATTCCATATTTAAACTATGTTGCTTACATAAATTTTTTAAAACCCTATTAACATGTCCCCCCACATACATATTTCTGATGTTTTAAAAATGACATTTTAAAACATCAACAAAAACAAATGCATACTTTTATAAATAAGTAAAGGACAGGGCCAAATTCTGCTCTTAGTTACAACAGTGTAAAAGAAACAAAGTTTGGGTTCAGTCTATTAAAAAATATATATTGCAGTCCCCAGAAATCTGAACTGAGGCAGCTGTGCTCACTGAACAGCTTTAAGAAAATGTGGCTAGTGTTTGTTCTTTTCTCTTCTAAATTAATTTCAACTGGATTCAGTGGCCAGAAAGTCTAACATAATTTAAGTATCTTTGAAAAGAAACAAATGGGAAGATTAAATTGAAAGCTTTTTGACAGCTTCAATTCACAGCAAGCAGTAAAAGACTTTTGAATATATTTTTACAGTACTGTATGATCTACAAAAGCTTATAACAGCCTTCCTTAAACTGTGACTGTTAGCAAGAAAGGAAACATTTTAATTCTTCAAAAATATATTTTGTGCTGTATAACATTATCAAAGGATCAACTGGGCTTGATTGTTTAATCATTTCTTTAAAACAATGCAAATGGAAGGCAAAGTTATTTTGATCATCACCACAGGCTGAAAGGCCTTGGCTGAGATTTCATACCAGACAATAGAAGAAAGACTGCAAAGAGATAACAAGGAAAACATGATTAAATCACAGAAGTGACATAAAATCAATAGAGACAGCCAAGGATCAATAATTCTTTGCTCTGAGTAACAGTCAGTAGAGCTTGTACTCATTTTCAGATTTCTTCAAGATTATTTCCTGTTTGATTTGTAGAGAAAAACAGACTTTCTATAGAACCCTTCTCTTTTTAGTGATTTTATTAAGTCTTCATTTGTACATATTTATTGTTGAATTATTAGTTACAGTCACTTTGTTTCATTTCTAAAAGGGCCACCAGGCACAAAGTAATCAATGTAGGGTAGTTATTGAAGAAAAGTTGATGTGACGTAGTAAATATGTTAAAGAATTTAGGAATTTTCAACTTTTCATAAGGATGAAAGTAACTTCTTTATTTAGAACGTGTCAGTTTACCATTTTAGAATTTATTACTGAATGCTCAGATGATTTTGGCATTGCATTAACACAACAAATGCTAAAGGAAAATAGCAAAAGCAGAGATATTTGCTATCAGAGAACTGAAAGGATCCATTACATTTACTCTGGGAAAGAAGCAAGGGCACCAGACAAATTGCATTTTGTAAATTATCTAAATTGTAGCAAAATGACAGAAATAAACATCAGAGTCTATTTTTCAGGCATTCCTGCAAATGCATATTGCAAAACAATGCAAGCCTCCACAACACTCCATTGGTACAGAAAATACAGACATAAACCATAACCCATCATTGATCTATACATGGAACAAAGGCTGTATAAGGACCTAGCTTCACATTTGCAATGAACAAAGTCTAGGGGCCTAGTTCTCAAGGCTTACACTTTTCTGACATGGTAAAGAGACTTTAAGATTTTATAAACTATCTGCCAATCCGAGGGCTGGCCAAGATGCTCTAAGGGCTGTAAATTGTCATTGCATGAATAACATCAATGGAGTTATGCCTCACTACTGAGAACCCCACATGTTCAAAAATCAGAAGTCTGACCCTTCTCTCCCCCCCCCCCAAAAAAAATATGATTTCCTCAAAAAATCATGAGACTTTTTTTTTTTTTAAGAATTTATTTGGGGATCTTTTAATCTGAATTCTGGTTTTTGGACCTTCAAGGTTCATTCCAGTCAAGTTTTCAAGACTCTCTATGCAACTGTGAAGGCTAGACACTAACTTTTTCATTTAAAAATGATGCTGAGATTCTCACATATTCAGCTGACTTCAGGAGTTTATTGTAGTCATTGGGAATTTTGCCATCTACTTCAATAAGGCCAGGATTTCACCTCAAATATCAGGAAACTTGCAATCAAAATAATGTGCAAAGACAGCATTAAGTCCTTTGGCACCAGCTGAAAATCGGATCCAGGCAGTTACTCAATCAAAAAAACAAAACACTCGGCCTGATGTTCCCCTACTTTTCCTTCAGAGTAACTCAGTTCACTTCAGTGGAGTTACACTAGTGTGAAAGTGGATTAATGACGTAGTGAGCTAGGACCCCGAAGTTTCTGTTCACACACACATGAATACAGGCACTAGATTTACAATAATCTACTTACTCTTAATATCCTGCCCATTAGACACACACTTATTTCTAGTTTTATGTAGGGTTAGAAAACATTAGAAACAGTAACACTTCTTAAACAAAAGTTTAACATAGCTATAAAGCAAAGGTACTTAGTCTGCAGCTCTTGGGCCACAGAAGAGAATTAGGATTTCATCGGTGAGCATCTCATTATCCCTAGTTTGTGAGCAGAGTGAGAAGAACATCAACCACAGGAGCATCCCCTGCGTCTATGCTGAGCATAGGCAACTCTGATGTCACATCACTGGGACTGCCCAGGAAGAAGTGAGATGGCCAGGACTCTTTCAGGTCGTAAGCAAGCAGCTTGCTGCAAAGGGAACTAAGTAAATCCAGGCAGTTACAAGTCTTCCAGCATGGACCTTGTAATCTAGTAGAGACCAAAGAAGGAAGAAACATAAAGGATCAGGAATGCCCCACAAAGAGCACAAAGCCCTTATCCTTAGTGCTGGGCCACATTTTTTTAGCCAACACTCTTTTTTCACAGAAAAATGCAGATTCTGGTCAACTAAAACATTTCACAACTTTGTGTTGATTTTGGCGAATTGTTTCAGTGAAAAAAAGAAAAAAAAATTGGAATGGTCAAAACAGACCCTTTTGACATTTCCGAAATGAAACCCGTTGATTGTGTAGTGTACAGTCACAATGGAATTTGAGTATTATTGTCAAAAGTGAAGATTTACAAGGGGACTTGGTTGCTACTCACAAAAGGGAGGAGGAGCTGTGTGCCCCGACAGATCAATGGTCAGGGCACTCAGCTGTACTGTGGGAAACCCATGTTCAAAGCAGGAATCTTAGAACCAGCCAATCCTAGAGAGAAGGCATGAGGGGAACACTGTCATTTGTTAATTTCTGAATTAATAAAACCAAACCACCATCTGGGAGCTTGTTTGGACTCTATTTAGTGTGTGGACGGTGCTATAGGACCATTAGTAAATGCATCTGTTTACTGCCATAAAGTGGGACAAGAAGAAATAAAAGCTAAAAAGAAGAGAAATTTATAAAATACACGAGGAGGGAAGAGACAATGAAAGAAAAGTAATGCACAGAGGAGGAAACAGCAACACAAAAACAAATATGGAGGAAAGGACAGACAAACAGAAGAGTCCCCCTATATCTGCTGGGGCTGGAGGCATTAACCCTGAGGATAATACATGCAAAGAGCTATCCAAGAGGATTCATCTTCATGTCTGATGTCTGTGAGGACCAAAATAGGAATCCCAAGCAATATGATCCACAGCATGGGAGATACTTTGAGCAGCTCCCCAAATCCCATAAGGGGGGAAATAAAAAAATACCAATGCAGAATCCTCCTTCCATTCAGTAGCAGAGAGAGGCAGATAAAGAAGAAGGAGAGAGAAAAAATGCCTCCCCACCCCAAAAACCAGGATAAAAGAGAGAAACAACTTCTTGATGGAGAGCTGAAGGGGAGGGAGATATATTGTTAAGGGCTAAATTTCAGTTAGGTGTTTGCAATAGCATGTCTCTATTTGTTCTAACTAATTTGTGCAACATCAATGAGATGTCCAAGGAAATCAGATATTTGTACGTGCACAAGGGTACTATTGGCCACATGCATAATCAAACACTGATTTACAACTATGCATTAAGTATTTTACAAGTAAGTTAGGCCAAGCAGGTATCTATGCAGCCAAACATGCCTCCTTTGAAAAATCTTGCCATTAGATGATCAAATATTCTTTAAAACAAAACAATTATTTTCACCCCAAAACTTCCATATTTAGTCATGTTGAGGTTCATTACACTCAGGTCTTTTGTTATCACTGTAATCAACCCAAGCCATTGAAAAGCAGTCTCCAAATTATCAAGTGACACTTTCCTTCAACACATGTCCAGCCTCAGATGTGTTTCAGAGCACTGAACCTGAATAGAAGGCCATGGACACTGTCAGATTTAGTTGTTTACAAGCTTTTGAAAGGAAAGAATACAAGGGCAGCAGAGGAACTAAACAGTCATCAGCCTTACAGCATTTCTAGTTGCAAACCTCTCCTCTAGGGATTAAATTGACTTGTGACAATAGATAAAATGTATTGTAAGTGGGACTATGTCTACACTGTAGTGAAAATTGCCATTTGATATTAGAAAGATCCCCTTTCTCAGTGGCTCCTAAGTTTCTACAAGTTTTACCTTTTCCCTGGTCTGGTCTTTGACAAAGGATATTTTTTTACTGAGTTTGGTGAATAAAGGCATTTCAGCTGTCTTTTTGAATAACAAAAGTACCCACACACACATTTTTGCTGTTTAAAAAAAAATTGTGCTTTTTTTTAAGACTGTGCAGTGTGTCAGCAGTTTTGGAGAAAACATTGTAATTTGGCAGGAAGAAAGTTATTGAAGTGGCACAAGATTCCACCGCTTGAAGATCTGGCCCTAATCCTTTACTCCTCTGGAAAAGGACGACTAGGTGAATCTTTCTAAGAGTATAAAGGTCCTGGGACCAGTTCTTGGACCTTATGTGGTCATTTATACTTGTGTAAAGTTGATGTCATGTGCTACATAATCACAATTCTCCATTCACAGTGGAGACCATGTTTTGCTTTCACATTGCACAGACGTAAATGACTACATGAGGGTGCATGGCAGTGGAGAATCAGACCTAAAACATCTAAGTATTTATAGTGCAACCATCACCAACATATCTGTCTACTAACAAAAGTTATAGGAAAAACTCAGACTCAGTCTGCTAAATCATCTTTATCCTCCTTTACCTTCTAGTAGTGAAAAATTTCCTCTTAAGTCAGTATGTTTGAATTCATTACACTAAGGCCACCTGGATATATATGTGAAGGAATACAAAAAACAGTAACAAGAACATAGTTTTTAAAAATTCAAACATTTGTAAAAAGGTGTCTGTAAAATACATAATAAATAACCCATTTATAAAGTGCACAGGTTTAATTGAAGCATCATGGGATGAAGTGCATAAGTGATCAGTGGTGACATTACTCTTTTGAATGTATATCTCACAAATACATCAGATACACACATGATCTATATACACACACAACTGCATATAGGCCCAAGATTAGTCTGTATGCAAGATACAAAAACATACACACATGGCATTCTTAGGTTTTGTGTATCTTGGATAAGCTGTTTGTCCCCTGCAATTTCATTGAAAACTAGTTTATTCCGTTTGATGCTAATTACATAGTCAAATGTTCGGGTGTGTATGAAAGCCAATGCCTCCCATCCACAGATAGCCTCAAACGTGCATTTACATTAGTTACTGAACCAAGTGAAGAATCCTAGTCAAAAAAAGGAATGGTCATCTTTGAAGAAACTTGTCTAGAGAACCCCAGACTGAAAAAAAATACTTGCTTCCTGCTGTGGCTTTGGAAAAGTATTTTTTCCTCTTCCCAGTCCTCTTTTGCTTTCCTCATTAGCAAAAATAATTGTAAAATGCCAAAGTTCCTATGCTGCTGTAGGGCAGCAGGCCACCCCTCCTTGTCCATTGCTGAGGGAGACCAAACCCCTTGCTACAGCACTTCTGTGACTGCAGGTTCAACAAATGGGCATTAGAGGTGGGACTGGGGTCCTGACCCCACCTGCCAGTCGCAGGGGTGTCAAAGGTCTGTGGTCCCAGCTTTCAGGCAGGAAGTAAGCCTCCTCTAGCCCCCAGTGGGGCAAGTCAGCACTTTATGGCCTGGCCATTAGGATGTATACGGAGTCTCTAGTCCTCAGCAGTGAAAGCAGGGCAAATAAACAGTCTACGGGGACCTGAGCAGGGCTTACAGGTGACCACCCTTGGGGGTGGCGGGGAATGGGAGAGGGGGATGCAGACCCTCCCAACCCCACTGCACCCCAGCCCAAGTCCCTATCAGTCACAGAGCAGTCTGCCACTGCTCCAGCCACAACTTGCTGACATGACTGGAAGCCACAAAACCATGTAACTATCATCCAGCTCCCTGGGCTATTTCTTCCCCCTCTTCTTGGGGTACCTGATCCTCTGGGTCATCTTCAGCCTCCTCGGGGTACTCCGCCAGGTTGCACAGCCCTTCGATGTTGTCAGCTGGCTACAGGTCCGGCAGCTCCTCTAGGTGGTGACTCTTCATTGTTATAGTAAGATTGCAGCTCCCCTAGGTTGCAAGCAGCGGGCAGCTCTAGCAATTCCTCAAGCCACAAGCAGTTCCTCAGTGCATAGTGGTTGGGCCCAGGCTCCAAAGGGAGAAAAGATACGTTCCAGGGATCTCCATTTATACTTTCTGCCCTGCCCCACTGCTCCCAGTGAGACAGAATGGCTCTGGCTCCTCCCACCCAGTGGCCAGCTGTCTCTCCTTCCTCCCCTTGGAGAAAGGCCATGCCCTTCACTACAACTGATCTGCAGTTTTTCTGGTAGAAAAAGGAAAACAGGTTCTTTCTGGATTGTACTCTTTGCTACATATTATACAGACAAATTATTTTTGCTGATGGTACATATAAATAAGGAAAGCAAAAACTCATAGCTGTTCATAAATATAGGATAGGTGATGGAAGTTTTGGAAAATTTCCACCAAAAAAATCCAGAAAAATTAAAAAGGCAGGATATAAGGAAGTTTCTACTGCCCCACAAGTGCAGAGAATAACCAAAAAATTATTTCCTGGGCTTTTTTCCTTCCAAAATGCATTATTTTAGTTGTTGGTATCTTGCAGTGATGGACAAACATAGATGCTGTTTTCAAGTCGAAGTTTTCATTTAACTATTTTTTTTAATTACAAACAAAAGTTTATAGTCCAATAATATGTAACCCAGCAAATCATCATTAAAATGCCTCAAGTCACAAAACTATGACAAGAACAATAATCGATATGTATATCAAAGTGAGAGGTTTATATACCATCTGAGACAATAGCACAACAAAGTAAATGTTTGTAGTCTTTAAGAATAGCAATGTCATTTATAAAGTATGAGTAATAAAATCAGTACCACTGATATTAACCAATATCTGGGTGGAACTTGGACTTAAGACAGGTTTCCAGATAAGAATGTTAGCTATTCAGATCCTTTTTTCAGTAAATAAAAAGATATTGCCTTGAAGATATGTCTTTTTAGTTGTTATAAGAATGTGCTAGTTATGTTGATACTTTATAAGCATACCATAAAATAACTTTATGATATCTGCAGCTATATAACTTCCAGCCTTTCTGCTTCCCTACTTTATTAAACTTAACATTTTCTTCTCCTTTAAATTACAATAAATAACAAATACCCTCATACCTGATGAGGTAGAGGAGGCTGGCTATTCTTGAGGATGTGCTTTGCATCACAATCAGTGATATGTACTGAGGAAGCTGAATGACACATTTAACAACTCTCTATTTATAGGGCATGTAAAGGATGTCTATTCTAGAGGCTCTTACCTAACCTGAACAAGAAAGGCACTTAAAAAATTGAATCTGCTACTCAGAGCTCAGAGTCTATTGTAAATTACCATCTATACTTCTGTCTGACTGCTGAGCCATTATGAGATCACAAAGCTCGTCTGATCCTCCCTGATGTCTTGGTTTCAGTTTGCATTTTATGCATCTAACCCTCGGTATCAGACAAAACATTAATGGTAGTTAAGCAGATAAATATGCTACCAGGAAAAAATGATTTTACAAGAAAGTATTTTAAAAACAGCTTTACTGGATCTTTACAGTATGTAGCCATAAAGCTCTCATTTACCCTGGCTGGGGTAAACTCAGAAAGATGCTGGTGGAGTTACTCCAAACTTACACCAGTGTAAAAAAAGGGGTAGGGAATTTGCTCCTGTGTTAATCACAGTCTTGCTTTTTTTCCTTCTCTTGCACCTGTTCCTGTGCAGTTCCATCATGCTAAAGCATGCTAAGGTCACACAAGCATTCACTGGGTGTAGCACCTTTTTCAAGCTTATCTACACAAGGAGTCTGGCAATGATCTACCTGCAAGCCTTTTTATTGCTGGAGATGATCCAGCTTTTTTCCTTGTTATTTTTCTTTTAAATGAGTGAAATGCCAGCAGTAGCAAAACCTACCTCACTTATAGTGTGCTGTGATGGAACAGGGTTGAAGATCTTAGGTCAGATTTTGTTCTCAGTTACACCAGGGTACACTCTAAATGATTCCATTAACTCCAATTAAATTACTTAGAACTTTACACCAGAATCACAGAGACCTGAATGTGGTTCACTGACTGGCACTAGGAATAAATCAGAATCATTCAGCTTCCAATCTAACAAGTTGCTGCTTTTATCACAGAGGGAAAGAGGGAAAAAAATCAAAAATTTTCAGCCAAAATCAGTTCACATTTTTGAAGCTTACAGATCTACCAGAATAAGTCTACATAACTAAATTCACCCATTCTTCAACGTGATGCGTTCACTCTTCCTATTTTTTGTCGCTAATTACAATAATAATTGTTCAAATATTCTAATAACAAAACAAGTTAAAATAAAATAATTGTTTTGCTTGGCCAAGCACAAATAAGTGTTAAGTTAGCAAAGCCTTTAGCCTGCTAGAATCAAAGAATTTCATTACATGTTTGCCCAGTAAAATAATTTTGAGCATTTTAGCTCTCAACACAGCAACTATCTGCCTACAGAATAAGTTTGGGGTATCAGTTTTGTAGGCAGACATTCACAAACACAGGAACCAGCTGCATCCAGAAGAGATGGGACTGCTCCTGTAAAAAGTTCATGCTCATTCCAGTTCAGCAGCCCAGGGCACAGAATTTAGAAATATTTTACAATAACCTCAGAAACAGAACTCTGTCCTTTCTTTGGTATCACCCACCCAGCTGAAATGAAAAATAGAGCAGATCTAAAGAACTCTGACTTGGCAGTAACAGTAAAAAGGAGAAATCAGACAAGTCAGCAGTTTTTAATGCACCCTGAGATATCAGTCTTGATAAGAAATATATATTAGCATACCTCGGTGCATTACAGGACATAGGGACAAAATGTTTCCAGGACAGAAATGTATTCCTATGGCAGGCTAGAATTTGTTTTTTATTATGAAGAATTTTTTAGAAAACAAAAGCATTTTTGTTTCATGCCACCAAGCTTTTCCTCTGAGGATCCAAGTCAGTCTCAATCAGATAAAGCCAATCCAAAATGTATTTTAAGATTTAAAAAGCTATCAACCTCATCCCAGTCAAAGAGTTAAGTACAAAGTTGAATTCCATGAGTTCAAGGAGGAAGACAGCTTTCTTCAAAACCCTTCTCCCCCGCCCCAGTTACCGTTCCTTAATTAATTATGCAACCTGAACTCTTACCATAATCTGCCTAACAGGTTACTTTCTAGCTCCCCCTTGTGAATCAGCACAACATACTGTTAGTTCCATCCCATAGGTTTATACTGAGCCTAAACCTGGTTTGGGAATAAAATCAGTGATCATATTTACATAGCACATTCATCAGTAGATCTATAAGCTTTTCGCGAGGATAACTATGCATTTTTATTCCCATTTTGCTGATGGGCAAATGGAGATGTATAGAAATTAAGTGATTTGGCTTTTTGACTTCCCCTGCTATCTATTCCGAAAATATCACTGTCAGCATATTTGCGTTTTCCTGAATTTACATATTTGACTAGACGTGTTGAAATCTGATATACTCTGCTCAGATACTCTTCCTCTCAAAGCACGTCTTACTTAACAAAGTTTGTTTTAAGCTTCAATCTAGAATTATGGAAGGTTTGACTTGGCAGGATAGGTAAAGTGAGATCTTCCAAGGCAAATGAGAAGTCTAATCCTGTCACAGAGTAATAGGAGGTGAACACCCTGCAAATATCTCCCTGAAACAGAAGGAGAATTTGAGCTTCATGAAAAATTAAAACGTAAGAGTGTTGATAAATGTGAGCTGTGTTTGTCTGTTATGACTAGTCTTATTATAGGGCATTAGTTCTTTTGCCTGACTGAATGTATATTACTCTCAGAATCAGGGAGAGGTCTTGCAAAAACCATTGAGGCTTTAAATCTTTTTGAAGATGTAGGAGATAAACAGGATTAGGGAATTTTGGAAGAAAACCAAGGCCTTTTTAAGCATCATTCCTAAAAATAGAATCTACTGTAAATTGTATTAGCTTGTTGCAGATTTCCCATTTAAGTTTTCTGTCATCATATTCATATAGTTTATGCGTGCACAGCCACGTGCATATATGTGCTAAAAAGGCTGCTCTCTGATACTTGTCATGTTTGTATAAATGTCAGTATGTCAGGGCTCTAGTGAAGAGATTGCAAACATTTTCCTTCTGCAATATCAAGCAGAGTCTTCATCCATATAAAACGTGCCAACATGATGCAGATTTCCTTTCCATGAGGATTTGTGTGAGAAAAACTGAGGTCATTGAAATGTTTCCAGAATGTAAATGCAAGGAGGAGACAAAGCATGCGTGATGCAGAGTCATTTTAACATTTGCATGAAGATGTATTGATTGAATACAGTCTTAATCCAATTTTTACTCGATATCATATCTCCTATCCCCTAAATGATCTAGTTTAAAAATGAAGGGAATTATATAACAACTTAAAGATTTTAAACAGCTAATTTGCTATGCCATAGAATATTCAGGAGAACACATACTTCTGTTCTATAGCCAGATTTCAGTATTTAAATGGTAGACTAAGAAAAGGTATAGCTTGTAAATTTAATTTATCAGTAGAAAAGTTACTGAAAATGCTGATCAAGAACACAGAAGAAGAACACCAAGAAAACTAGTGTTTAATTAATGATTGTCACCATGAATTCAAAGGAAATCATGCCTAAGCAAACCAGAATTCCTGATTTTGGGATACAGCACCACATAAAAGAGAAACCTATTATTTGTGCATATTAGTTTGAGGGTGAGTCAATTTGTCCATAAAGGATTGGCTCGGAGAGATGAGCTAAGTGAAAGCAGGTCAGGAGAGCAAGAGGGAACTCTGAAGGTGTTGTTCACTTTGCATGCCAATGACCTGGAAGTATCAGCGTGCAAGATGATGAAATTAACAGACCATGTCCGTCTCGGAAAACAGTCACTAGAAAGGGCAACAAACTTTGGACTAACTTTTTTTAAATGAAGATCATGCATAGACGACTGATAGATGCTATTAAACATTATTGTATAATGAAAGGTAAGACTAATGACAGACAGTATTAAAAAGAAGTGAGAACATGAGTGGAATTTTCTGAAGCACTCAACATTAGCCTACTTTTCCTATTCAAGTCATTCAGAGTTTTACCAGCTGACTTCATTGCAAGCAGAGTTATGTCAACACAGAGCATTTTTGAAAATCCAACCATGTACCTCCACAGACTATGAAAAGTGCTAACTTAGGATAAGGGAAATCTGGCAGCAGAAAATAAACACTGAAATAATGTTTCATAGCAGTAAACAATGCAAACGATTCTGCAATTTCAAAACAGAGGTGATGAGCACCACCCAGAGAAATGGTACTATGAGAAAAGGAAGTAGCTTATGAGATCTGGCATGCGGTCTGAACAGTAGCATGGCTGAAGGGATAGGGCACAGAACCAGAGAGATGTCGAGAAATCCAACTTCTATTCCCAGCTGTTCCACAAATGGCGGCAGGCAAGTCACTTCCCCTCTTTATGACCCTATTTCCATTCTACTCTTTGTCTGTCTTCTCCTATTAAGACAATAAGCAAGGGACTTTCTCTCAATATGTATATACAGAGCCTAGAACAATGGGACTCTGATCTCATCTGGGACTCACAGGTGTTACTATAATATAAGTAATAGACATTCTGGTTTTGCTTTTCTGTTTTCAAGGATACCACAGAAGTACAGAAGGTGAAACAGAAGCTAATCAGAATTCTATCTGGATTTTAGTGATGTGAACATTTTCAGAGGAGCTCCGTCTGCATTCCTGGCCCAGGAAAAGATGAAGAAAGCACCTGACTAAGGGCCTTGACTCTGGTGTTTAGGTTGGCAAAACATCCATTGATTTGTTTTCTCAGGACTGAGTCTTGAGAAACAGTGTAAAAAATGTCCAGACATACGTGTTACAAGATTGTCTCCACTTTTGTCAGATACAAGAACAAACAGGGACAAACTTGAGAGGAAAAGGCTGAGAATGGGTCCAAAAGGGATTGAGGCAGAATTTCTTACCATGGAGTAGTTAGCATTATTTACATGTTGCAGTTACAGACATTGTTAGGTACAATTTGCATGGATCCAGATGGGCTCTCTGGCTTCCTTCCATCATAATAGCTTCTTTAATTTTCCTATATAAAACCATAACCTCATGCACATATTCCTTACTTCAGAGCAAAACTTGGTTTGTAAACTCAAGTAGTTTAAGGATTAAAAAGTTTAGTCTACCTCTGCATACAGCTATAAATGAACTTTATCAAAGTGCAGGTAAAATCAAGCCTTCAGGTAAACAGGAACATTTGCCAAGTGGAAATCCCAGCCCTTTGTATATTTAGTAATGAGTGAAGATAAGATTTCTTTTTTGACAGCATGATGGATACAATCATAAAAGCAATCATGCTATTGTAACAGAGTATACTTGAAGAGTGAATGTGATGGCTGCAGCTTTATACCTTAACACATTTTACCCTTCCTTTGTTTAATGTACATGAAAGTCAGCTTCCTTAGCATGTGACATTTTAAAGACTTTTTTAAGCAATACAGACAAACTAGATCCAATTGTCATCAGACTCCAAACTGCTGCCCAATTCAATAATTTCTGACTCATTTAAGCATATTTATTTAATATCTTTTATGGACAGAAAGGTAAAGTAAGCACCAAACTGCTGATTCTTGGAAGAACACTGGCTCATCAATTGTTGACTCTGACACCATGGTCTTAAAAAAGAAAAGAAAAGAAAAGAAAAAGAAAAGAAAAAGAAAAAGGCCCAGGGATTAGTGAGAACAACTGATTGGTGCTGTACTGTTTCATTTCTGGAAGCCTGGTTCAAATCTGCTTTTGGCTACAAGTGAAATGAGTTCACCGGTCTCATCTTAATCCCTTCTGTATATTTATCAACATCACAAAAACATTGTAATCTGACATGACTGGCATCCACTGATCAGACGGCAGCCTTAGTTTGAATTATAGCAGTAGCATGTCAGGACTACAGTTTGATGACACAGATGTCCAGGGAAGCATTCACAGTGACTCACTGTGTTATAAATAGCTATAGTCTGGGCTACCCATATTTCACTTTAATTTGCCTTCAAATCCACCCAAAACATGAAGGTGAGCCACAAATATGAAAAATACTTGTGTGAAACACAGATCTGTGGGCTGATTGCCTCCATAAAGCAAGCTGTGGAGGGCCATTCAACAGAGCAGCAAGCTACCACCAACTTGTTTAGATTCTGTTTCCCCACCATGAATTCCTCACAGTACTCACTGGTCCCAGAAACCCCAGAATACATAATTCTGTGACACCCAATGTCATGGATTGCATGAACGGCAATGAGAATTCCCATATTTGTGACATCGCATTCTGACATAATTGCAGGAAACCTGGATGTATCAAGCAGGCTTTAAAGAGGGAGTAGAAGAAAAGGTCAGCTAAATAACCTATTGTCACTGAACGCCTCTTGTTCCAGAATGGCCTAAACCAGTGGTTCCCAACCTGCGGTCTGTGGACCACTGGTGGTCCATGAGGGTACTGCAGGTGGTCTTGGGGTTTGGAGGGGGAAGATAATTCCTGCAGGTAAAAGTGCTGCAGCTAAATGTCCAGTGCCGAGTGCAATATGTTCATGAGTGAGCATAATAAATTACTAGAAATGGCTCTGTTTTTAATACCTCTTGATATACAAGTTCAACTTCCATCAGCCATAGGCTACATTAAAAATGTTTTAAATGGCTTGCTTACATGGTGGCAGAGCCATAACACTGGTTTTTGCTGCTGGGAGCATGTTCCAATTGGAACGCACTCTGTGCCATTAGTGGCGCTTGGAGCTGGCGCCACAAAAGCCTCCCTTTAATAGAGCAACTCTACTTAGCCCCTCCATGCCGCTCAGGGTTTTGCCCCATTGGCCCCACGGTAGTTACAGGTCTGCATGGTGGTCCAAAAAGCATTCAGTGATGATCTAATGGTCCGCATAAAGGAAGATTGGGAACCCCTGACCTAAACCTGATGCTGTGTGAGCCACAGAGACCTGAAATTTGCTAGTGACAACATGAACAGTTTTAAGAGTGTTTTAATAACCTAAATCCTATTGATTTTCAGTAGGACTTAGATACTTAAGTGACTTTGGCGCTTTCCAAAATTTACTCTAGCCACCTCACACACAGCCCAAGGGGGCAATGCTGTAGACAGTCCACATAGTCTAATAACATGGACACCAACCACTCAGTGAGTTCACCTAACAACATGATCTGTTCTTTTCATTACAACCTGAGCTTTCATTTAAGAATGGGGCTATTTTTATTTAACCAGAAACTATGATTTTTCACTCGCTGCAGCTCATTCTCTGTCCCTGCAGAAAAAGGATACCTTCAGCCCATCCAGCCACATCCACATCCTCTACGCAGCACTTGAATGTGAAGGCTGAAACTTTTTACACTTGGCTTCTGTGCTAAGGTGTGTAAGGACCCAGTCCCACAATCAGACTCACACACAGGGAATTTCACACCCATGAAAAGCAACACTGACTCCAAAGGGGTGGCACAATGGCATTAGCAGAGTCAGTATGGAATCAATCAGAATCTACCCAAGTGAAAGGATCCATAGGTATGGATCAGGTTGCACAGTTAGGGCCTTATTTTAGAAAAATATGATACAGAAGACTCTTGCTCCTTTTATGGATTATGGGAGAGAAAAATATGAAATATGTATATATTTCCTACTGAAAAAAAGAAATGCTAAATACACTTTTTTTGATCAAACTACTTACAATACGTTGGAGGAAAGTCAACATTTTTTTGTAAAGGGAAATCATGCTTTACCAATCTATTAAAAATTTTTGAGGGCATCAACCAACATGGGCAGGGATGGTCCGGTGGATATATATCATATCTGGAGTTTAGAAACCCTTTGACCAGTTCCCTCATCAAAATTTCTTAAGTAAACTAAACAGTCATGGTATAAGAGGGAAGGTTCTTTCATGCATCAGTAACTGAAAAATATAGGAAACAAAGGGTAGGAACATATAGTCAGTTTCCACAATGGAGAAAGATACATAGCAGGGTATACCAAGGATCTGTACGAGAAACAATGCTGTTTAACATATTCATCAATGCTCTGGGAAAAGGGATAAAGAAAAGGTGGCAAAGTTTGCAGATGATACAAAATTACTTAAAATAGTTAACTCCAAAGATGACAGCAAGGAGTTACAAAGGGATCTCCCAAAAACTGGGTGAATGGGAAACAGAATGACAGATAAAATTCAGTGCGAGTATGGGCAAAGTAGTGCACACTGGAAAACATAATCCCAACTATAAATACAAAATGATGGGCCCTAAATTAGTTGTTTCCACTCAAGAAAGAGATCTTGGAATCACTGAATAGTTCCCTGAAAGCAACTGCTCAATGTGCAATAACAGTCAAAAATATTAACAGAGTGTTAGGAACCATCAAGAAAAGAATAGATTATAAAACAGAAAATATAACAATGCTACTGGAGGTGGATTGGATGTGAACAAATTGAAGAGAATCCAGAGGATGGCAAGAAAAATTATTAGAGTGCCGCAACACATGACTTATGAAGAAAGGCTGAGGAAACTATGCTTGGTTAGTCTACAAAAGAGAAGAATGAGAAAGGATTTAATAGCAACCTTCAACTACCTGAAAGAAGGTTCCAAGGAGGATGGAGCATGGCTGTTCTCGGTGGTAGTAAATGACCAAACTAGGAATTCTGGTTTCAAGTTGTAGCAGGGGAGGTCCAGGTTGGAGATAAAACTTTTTCACTAGAGGATATTGAAGCACTGGAATGGGTTACATAGGGATGTGGTGGAATCGCTATCCATAGAGATTTTAAGGTGTGACTTAAACTCCTGGTTGGTATGATTTAGTTGGGATTGGTCCTGCTTTGAGCAGGCAGGGGTTAAAGTATAATTTGGTGGACCCTAGAACCATTCTAAATTGGTGGGCCCCCCTAAGACCAGTCAGGGTCCCCCTCACACACCAGCTACTGCCCCCCAAAAGCCTGCCCCCCACACACCTACCCCCCACCCCAGGTACTACCCCTGACCACCTTCTCACTGCTGGGCGCTCGACCCTTCCCCAACCCCCCACTGTGCCACGCTGTCTTCCCCCACTGCCCTGGGCCAACGCCCTCTCCCACACCCGTTCCCTGCCAGGCCGGCTTGCCTGTCCCCGAACCCCCCCCCCCCCCGGCCCCTTACCTGGCCTCCATGTCACTGCAGAGCAGCCCCAGCCTGGCCTGAGGCTCCCATCCAGAGCCAGCTTTGACTGAGCATGCTCTGAGCCTCAGCCCAGGCTGGGGCCGGTCCTGGAAGGTGCTGAAACAGAGTTCTGGGGCCTGCTATTTTTAGAGGCTTAGTGTTTGGGAGATCCATAAAAATAGAAAATGGAGCCAGAATGCTGCATTCTGGGACCCGCTATTATTAAATGGTGGGCCCCAGAACATAGCATTCCAGGTCTATTTTCTATTTTTAGGGACCCCAGAACGCTGACCCACCTAATAATAGTGGGCCCCGGCATGCCATTCCAGCTTAATTTAACCCCTTTGAGCAGGGGATGCACTAGGTGACCTTCTGAGGTCCCCTCCCACCCTAATTTTTTATGATTCTGTGATATAACTTCATGGTATGCCACGTCTTAAATACTGCATACAGATGTTTGTTCCTTCTCAAATATACATATACACACTAGTTTTGGAAAAGCTTCAAAGAACAAAAATGATTAGGGATATGGAACTGCTACCATATGAGGAAAGATTAAGACGACTGGGGGTGTTCAGTTTAGAAAAGACTAGGGGAAGATACAATAGAGGTCTATAAAGTCATGAATGGTGTGGAGAAACTGAATATTTACCCCTTCACATGACATAAAAAAGGGATCACTCTAATGAAATCAATAGGCAGCAGGTTTAAAAAAGCAAACATAAGGAAGTACTTTTCATACCATGCACAGTCAACCTGTGGAACTGACTGCCAAAGGATGCTGTGAAGGCCAAAACTCTAACTAGGTTCAAAAAAGAATTAGAGAAGTTCCTGGAGAATAGGCCCATCAATGGCTATTAGCCAAGACAATGAAGGACATAACACCATGCCCCGGGTGTTGCTAACTTCTGACTTCCAGAAGATAAAACTGAACAAGAGGGAATGGATGATTAGTCAGTTGTCCTGTTCTGGGCATTCCTTCTGAAGCATCTGGCAACAGCCAATGTCAGAAGACAGGATGTGGGAGAGAAGGACTATTGGACTTATTTTCTCTAAAAAACAAATGAGTTTAGAAAGTCAGCAAGATTCTAAGAGAGGAGGAGTTTGTTCAGTTGGAAAACGTGGGTAGAAGTAAGCAATCCTAAACAAGAAATATTTGGGGTTTTCTATTATTTATTTTTATTTTTTCTATTTTATTTTTTAGGCCTCTAGCATCTGGGGACAGAGAAGAAAAAGAGTATGCAGGTGACAATTAGAGCAGGGAGTAGAGTTCCTCCCATCTTCCCATCTGAATGTATTCAGGAACCCCAATGGAGCTCCTGAAGGAAGAGTGCAATTCTTCCACCTTCTCAATCAGCCTGTGGGTGTCCTCTTTTAATTGTAATCTCTGGGAGTTTTTTTCGGGTATAAGTATGTTACAGATGAAGTATGGTTCAAACCTACCAATTCTCTTGTACCTTCAGGGCAGGATTTTGTTGTCTCCACTGGATAAGGAAAACATCCCTTTGTGCAATTTCCTTGTGTCTTCCCACTTCCACTTTCCCTTTCCCTTGCAAAAGAGCTCTGGAGATAACAAATGATGCAGACTGATTTGATCAGCAATTCAGACCTTCCTCTGCAAAGGGTTCCTAATATCAACTCATGAAGAGACCCCTGCCCCCACCCTAAATTAGCCTGCTTGGCATACCCCCATCAGTCCAGAGCTAGCTTGTCTGAGATAAAACCGTCAGCAATCTTCCATTCAGAGTAGGCTTGTGGGAGTAAAGCAAACAGCCACCCACTGCAAATCATGGCCATTAGACATAGGCAAGCCCAGCTGAGATTAACTAAATAGTTCACAGGTGGACAAGCAGCAGCTATTACAAAGCAAAGGTCATGGGATGCCTGTTTAAGGCTTGAACCTGACTATGGCTTAGTCTTGGGAAGATAGGTTGTGTCCATAAGTTTTTGGGCTGCTGTAAGTTGCTTTGGTATAGTTGATAAATATTCTGATACTAACAACATGCTAGTATCATTCTCCTTTATCGGACAATGTTGGCTGTTCATTAAGATGCTAGAAGATGTAAAATCACTTAGCTGGGCATGTGCTGAACATCTGCCTAAAAGTAAAAGGGTAGTTTTTCACACAGATGCACTGTACATGAATTCATTGTATGGTGAGGAGACTGTATCTTGTGTAGAAGATAAAATAGAGCAGTTGTGCTTTACCCACCAGGGTGGCATTTGTGGTCCTGTGGGGTAGGGCAGGAATTTTGGGCCTCAAGCTGGGCTGATGTACCAAGATCTCCAGAGAAATCCTGAAGACCTCTCCCAAGAAAACAGATCCTCAGAAGTAGTTGGGTTCCTAACTTGCATTGATTTCCATGGAAGTTAGGAGCCTAAATACCATTTGAAGAGCTGGACAAAGATCTAGCTGTTTCTGTAAATGGCTCCTAAGCTCTCTTTGCTCCTAGCAGCATGGATGACTCAGGAGCTACAATAACGTCATGATCTATGCCTGGGCTATGCACCTGCCAAAGGAGTTACTGGAGGAGAGCAGACTCTGCAAGTGTTAATAAGAGGCTTTTTCTATAAGCAAAGCTTTTTGACAGGAAACTGGGTGTTCTGCAACACTAACATTTTCTTAGAACAGGTCTCCCTTCCAAAAAAGAGTGATATTACATCAGAAACCCATTCTGTTCCCTGGAAAAAGAAAAGATAAAAAAATGCTTTCTGCAATTTTCCAGCAACATTTCTCAGCCTAGGGCCAAAAATTCAAGTTTGGGGTAGTGTGGGTTAACAAAAAGTAAAAAATTGTCATGAAAAATTTCAACCACTGCCAAAAGTTCATTTTTCATGAAATTTTCCACAGGTAAAGAAACTCAACCACCCCTACTTAATAATGACAAGGCCCACGACTCAACAGTTACATCTTTGAGCAATGCATTCCAGTCTTTTGGCGGTGGCAGCAGGGGGCATCTCGACCCAGTACTGGGTCTCAACCCTAAGTCTGAAAACCACTGACCAAGTGAGTTCCCTCCCAGTCCTACATTTCTATGGCTCTATGATTTGCAGTAGCTGAGTGTCTGACCCTTAATGGTGTTTTCGTTCTGTGGGCCAGATGATGATACCATGATTCACCTTTGGTGTCTTACTGTACCAGCTAAAAGTCCCATTGACTTCAAAAGGACTGTGCATAGAGACAGATTCTGCTCAGTATGAATAAGCATATGAGCTTTTTGAGGCTGGGACCCTGGTACAATGAGGCCCCATTCCCAGCTGGTCCCTTGACTCTACTATAATAATAATAACAGTAACTATGTATGACAATATATTCAGACACAGCAGCTTTTGAAACAACCTTGACTTCGTCCATCCACACTGACATTATAATGACAAAAATATTAATAAAAACCAAATTATTCTCCACCAAATTGAAAGACTTTTTGGCATTTTACAGTTGATGTGAAGAAATGTTATCCTGATCTTTGCTCAGCAGATTTTGATACAGTGAATGCATTCCAACATTTCTTCTGTTTTCAAGTTAGTGCATTTTGATTGATTTCAAAATTTCCTTAGGTTATATCAAAGAAAAATTTTCTATCAACTCAGAAGTTAAAATGCTGTCAGTGCCCTGTTGTCTATCTGTCTTCCATTGTTTACATGCCAGGATCATTTTCTAGACTATGCTCTGTGCCTTACTTTGTAAGGCTGCCCTTTATATTACTTTGCAACTGTTTAGATTTTCAAGCATCCATGCATAAATGATGATTTATTTTGGTCTCCAAATGGAAGGCTGAAAGGAGTATTTGTTGGGAGGGGGTTGGGGGGTTTTATGAATATTTTAAAAGGATTTTTTTCTTCCAATGAAAATGCTGCACATTAGCTGAATTTGTTTCATTCTACATAAAAACTGTGCACATGCAAATCTGAAATAAAATGAAAAAAATTAGTCAGTGGGGCAACAATAAGAGATGCTCAAAACTTGTAACTCCTGTTAGAGTCAACAGGAGCTTCTGCACCCCTCACAAGATGGCCACCTATGGTCATTCATATCCCTTCACATACTGTATGTGTGTACATGTCATGTTGTGTAATAACAGTGAAATAGCTACAGACCATCATTATATACATTTGTTAACACTTACAATAGATATATGAATTTAATAGACATCACTATAATTATTGTCCTGTTCTGAACACAATCATAGTACAGTATACTGTTGCCCACAAGTAACTCAGATGTTGTTATGATACGGAGAGCCAAAAGGTGAGGACATAATTGAACTATTGCCCAAAGGCAATTACTGACTAAAATTGATTCACTCTACAAACAAATCTGAGCAATGGATTACCAGACACATTACAGAAGATTTTGGGCAATTCAACCACAATTGTTAAAGAGACATAACTGCTTAATATTAGGGAGTTTATATAAATTGTTATACTCTGGAGTTAACTGTTGGCATGCAAAAAAGGGGGGCTAAGCACTATTTTGTGTAATGTGAGTTTTTTCTTGCTTCCATAAAAAGCCATCTTCTAATACGAAGAGTAGGCGTGCTCTAAATGCAACGTGAAGCCTTCTGAAGTTCCTGAGTCCACTGAAAACAATGGAAGACCTCTACTGATTTGAATATGCTTTGGAGAAGAGCCTATCCCATCCAAATGAAGCTCATCCTCTTTCCTTGTATGAAGCCTGATGTGTTTTCTATGACAAACTCTGCAAACTGGGAGGGAACAGAGTTGTTTTCTATCCTATACTCTGGCTGTTGGGATTTGGAGTCACTGAATTTACATGAATATTGACTTGTCCCCCACTTAAAATCATCACAATAGCTCAGAGCCTAAACAGAGAGCAGCCCCACTTGCACGTAGCATGAGGAGCCCTTTAGTTGACACCCATCTTGTGAGTCCCCAGTCCCTTCACACCCAAATGAATTCACCCTATGGGAGGAAAGTTCTTTTAAGGCAGTTTGGGCTGAAAGTGTTTAGGCCTGCTGTTGGGTGCCCAAGTAGGAGCTGCATGGAACAATTTTTTTTTTTTTGGCTCTTCATCTAACAAATGACTTTCTTTTTAAATGTAAACTTTGCCATGATTATACAAGTATTCCCTACCATAAAGTGCATTACATGGGGTTGCTTCATGAGACTACCTGGAAACAGATGATGCAGAATGTGGCTGCCCACTTTTTAGATGTGGTGTCACACTAGGAGCAAATAAAGGCAAAGGTCTATTTCCTGCACTGGCTGTCACTGGTTTCCCAATGGAGTTTAAGGTGTTGGTTTTAACCTGTAAAAGATCAGAGTACCCAAAGGAGTCTCATTCTTCCCAGGTGTTTCTATTACTGCATTTATGACTGGTGGGTGGTGCCCAATGGGGAGATCTCTGGGAAATGGCTCAGGTGATGTAAATGGGTGTAACTCCATTGACACCACCCACTTAGGGTCAGTCCTGCCGCAGTTTAAAAAGTGCTGAACAGAGCATTCTGCATGAATGCCCCTTAATTTTCACATTTGAGCTGTATGAACATAGTTTTGTTAAAGCTTCCAAAACCCTACTAAGTCTTTCTCCATTTTATCCTGAGGCTTTTTCAGGGGCTAGGATGTAGCGGAGAGATTGAGGATCAAGAAGGGGATGTGTGAGGGATTAGGGGAGCTCTTATTCAGGATGGGCAATGGATGAGGCTGACAGACAGTTTAGTCCATGAGCCTCATGTTATTTGATAGTGGTGCTGCAGTATTAATAACTATAAAGTACCCAGAGTGATTCAGATGGGCACTTACGGTTGTTCTTACGAATCAAAATAAATAAATAAAAGTGATCGAGTTTGATGCATCTAAGAATTGCTTCAAAATACACAGCTGTGATATATGTGTAGGTCAAGCAATATTAGGGTCTATTTTTTTAATCAAGGTCACAGATCAATAGCGCAGTTAAGTCATTTTCAGTCATATACGATGTACTAAAGACAATTTTAATAAGCACATTGCTACACTCTGACTGAATTAAACAAATAATCTGGAAAGACTAGGGTGTAAATATGCCAGAAAAAGAGAAAGAAAACACATATAATATGTTCAAAAATAGTCTGCAAGTCTAAGGAAACAAGAAAAAATGAGACAATCATGTGCATACCTCTCTTGCTACCATGGACCAGTGAATACAGTGGTTACCATGGCTGGATCTGGCTATGAGGTAGATTTTATAGGGCAAGCTTTGTTTCTGGTCTTTACCCAAACAGAAAGTCTTGATCCAGTCTGTTGGTTTGTGTACTTTGGGCAAGCCAATTTCACATTTCAAGAGTCAAGGAGATCATTTCAGTTAGAATTTATCTCATGCCTTCAGGGTTTCTCTTGGTATTCCCCTGCCTGGCTGTCATATCATACAAACAAGGAGACGAATTGCATTTCAAACCCAAAATATGACTCTGCATTTTTTCCTAAAAAAAAAAAAAAAAAATGCAGTCAGGAACCATACAAGTCACACTGATAAAATTACTTGCATTGCAAAATGCTACTTTGGTGTCCTCTTTTATTCATAGAGAAAAATAGTAACCTCAAATGTAGATCCCACTGATCTAGGAAGTGTTACTGTTTAACACTTGCAGACAGCTTTTTCAAAGCTAAACTGTAACAACTCACATTGTACTTAATCCTAGCTCTTGAGGAAGGCAATTAGAGAAAGAGGCCTTCCCACAAGTTCCCAAACACCTTTCGCAAGAGTGGAGCCCCCAAGATTTTCAAGTAAGACTCTTCATAGTCTTCATGGTGGAAATTAATCTATGGTAACATTTATATCTAGCCCCAACCTAGTGCTAAAAGTACAATTTCTTTTAAAAGTCACATCATAATAATGTTTATAAAGTGCAAATAGTAATGCTAAGTGACTTACCCAGAATCAGGACTAGACCTCAGCAGTCTGTGTTTGAACAACTAGATTACACTGCCTCTTGAACCTTCTGAATCACTCATAAGAATGACCAAAGCAGGTCAGACAAATGGTCCATCTAGCCCATTAGCCTGCCCTCTGCCAGTGCCAATGTCAAATGCTTCAGAGGGAACGTATAGAACAATCACTGAGTGATCCTTCCCCTTATTGTCCAGTCCCAGCAACTGGCAAAAAGAGAGGCCAGGAACACACAGACCATGGGGTTGCATCCTTTACTATATTGGCTAATAGCCATAGATAGTCCTGTCTCCACAAATTTATCTAATTCTTTTTTGAAACCTATTAATTTTGGCCTTCAGACCATCCCATGGCAGCAAGGTCCACAGGGCGACTCCAACAATCAGAAGTTTAAGCAACAAGTTCTACCAGGATATTTTGCCTCCCTGTAACGAGATGTCTTCATACAAACAGAAAAATTGTGCAAACATAGAGAGAGAGAAAATGCTTTGTTACAAAGTTACCTCTGTGGCCTCAAAACCTGGCCCTCTGGCTTACTGATGACCAATTTCAAAACTGATCTCAAGCTTCTACTCATGAGGATTGAAGGAGACTATGTAAATAGTGCCAGTGATGCTCTGAGAGACTTTAACAGAGTTTTGACGTTTTTAATATATAGCACCCCTGGTGGTTGTTTCCTGGAGTTCCCTGCATTGCATCTGCAAAAAGAGCTTCCTACTTTCTTCCTTTGCATTCTCAGAGGAGAGTGGCTGAAAAGTGATGTGGATACAGACCACACAGCAGAGAAACCATGTGGATGAAGGAAATCCCTATTTGAGAAGTCTAAAAGGGAAATAATTCTCAGAGGATGGAGGAGGGGTAATATAGGATACATGTGTCACAGAGAAAGAAAAAGGCTCAAACAATAAATCTGACAGTTTCTCCACAATTACAAATATAAGTAGACCATTCCTTGTATTTTGTTGTTCTGATTCTTGAGGTATTATGGTTATTGAGGATCCCGTGGAAAACTCCGCTTTAAAGTACAACTTGCAACAATAAAAAAGATATATCCTGTGTCTAATGGTGATGGAAGACAGTATGGACCATATCACCACTACTGTTATCCACACAGGTGCACATGAAAACTACAAAATCTACATCAACAGGTGCTCATATTCTGGAAAGCCATAGTCCCATCCATTCCAACATTCAAAAAGTTTCCTCCTGAAGCATGAATTACATCTGGGAAGTGGTATGTCTATGTATCTTGGTCTGGTCAAAAGGCATATAGCCATAGGGTGTGTTCACACAGCATTCTTATTTCGAAACAACAGAGGTTGTTTGGAAATAAGAAATGCCATGGCCACACGACGTATCCATTGTTTCAAAACAACGGGTTCTGTTGTTTCGAAACAACAGCGGTGTTTCGAAATGACTTAAACCCCATTTGGTTTCGAAACAACGTTGTTTCAAAATGAGTTGTTTCAAAACAACCCCGTTGGGACATGCTGTTTCAAAACAGCGGTTGTTTCGAAATGACTAGTTTTGAAACAACCGTTGTCCGGACATGTTATTTCGAAACGACAGTGACTCATTTTGAAATAACTGTTGTCCGGACATGCTATTTTGATTCCGACTTTTGAGTTATTTCGAGGATGGTGTTTTTTATTTCGAAATAACATGTTTTGAAATAACGTGTTATTTCAAAACAGCTTGTTTTGAAATGTCTTGTTTCAAAACAAGCCCTCTGTGTGTGAACCTAGCCATAATCATCCAGTCCACACACCAGCACCAACTGCAGAGCTTCCTGCCATAGCAAAACTTGGCAGTGTCCATGAAGAGACACTTCCTTAGGTTTTTGCTGTGGAGTCAAGGCTGGTCCGACCATGTAGGTGAACTACATGGTCACCTAGGACACCAGGCTTTAATGGGCACCAAATTAGGCAGCAGCTCACATCAAAATAAAAGATGGAGGCAGCTCACAGAATCAAACTAACATGGAAGTTGAGAAAACAGACTTATCTGCAGACACGTGCCATCACTGAGGTAAAAAAAGATGACAAGGAAACAGAAGGTAGATATGTGGAAGATGAAGTTGCAAGCAAGTTACAGTAAAGAGACCCTGCTACATGGCCTAGATGAGATGGTCATGTACAACAAATTCTGGTGAAACATGGATCTGAACAAGTTGAGGAATTTTATTCCTGAAAGATGGAAATAAAGAAAATTCTCTGCATACCACAAGAGGAAACTTGCCAATGGGGAAGAAATGCATCAACAGTGGTTACAATATTCACTGTCAAAAGACTCAGTGTTTTTCTCCTTCTGCAAGGTGTTTAGCAGTCGTGAAATTGGTACTTCACTTACTGAAAATGGTTCAAAGTACTGGGAAAATGTGTCTTCAATTCTGTCGTCTCATGAAAAATGTCCTGACCATTTGGAAAACCTACAAAATTGGAAAGAACTTGAACTACAATGGAAAAAAAAGAGAACTATTAAAGAAGAAAATTTACATGTAATCAAATGAGAAGAAGAAGAATACCGGAGCCAAAAGTGGGAGCATCTGATTGAGAGTTCTTAAAGGGTAAAACCTGGTGTTTTGTGGGACAAATGAAAAATTATACACTGCAGGTAATGAAAACTTCTTATAATTTATTGAATAGCTAGTTTTGTTTGATGCAGTCATGAAGAAGTATCTGCATAAAATAAATGATCATGAAATTCACAGTCATTACCTTGAAAATAACTCTGCAAAATGAACAGATTCAACTCTTGGCAAATGTTATTAAATGGAAAATCTTAGAAGCCGCCCATTCTGCAAAATACTTCTCAATAATTCTGGACTGCACACCAGATGCGAGTCATATCAGGCACATGACAATGATCATTCACTTTGTAGATGCATCAAAATCTTCAGTTGAGGATAATGATGAAATGATCATAAAGGAACATTTTAGGGGTGTTGTACCCTTGAAGGAGACTTGTGCTTTCATGACTGAATGCATTCTGCAAGAGCTTGAAGGAATATCATTATCTGTTGAAAACCTATGTGGTGAACACTATGATAGTCACAGTAACATGAAGGGTAAAGTCAATGGTGTACAAAACAGAATAATAGACATGGATCCTCAGGCATTTTTTGTTACTCGCGGTACACATTCTCTGAATTTGGTTGTCAATGATGCTGCCAGATGTGTGGAGGCAAATAGTTTCTTTGACATGGTACAATGCAGATGTGTAGTTTTTTCAAGTTCAAGACACTTTTGAGAAGTTCTTTGTGCCTGCATTCTGTAATACTGAAACCATTGAGGCAGACAAGATGGGAAAGTTGAATTGATGCCTTGAAACCTCTTCAGGAGGAGCTTGAAAATATCTACAATGCACTAATTGAAATTTTTGATGATACTAGCCTAACAGGATCATCTGACAATACAGCACATCCAAAAGATCTTGCAAATGGCCTTTGCAAGTTCATACTTTGCAGTTCCACTCATTTTGTGACATATCTTGTTTTATACTAATCTTACCAGTAAGAAGCCTGAGGTGAAGTACTTCAACATATAGTCTGCATATAGAACAGATGCCTGCAACAGACCAAGAAGTTTCTGAAGGAATGCAGGAGTGCTGAAGGGTTTGAAAAGATATTAGTAGATACCCATGAGCTTGCTGAGGAATTTGAACTACCAACAGAATTTAAACCAGAACGTATTAGGAGAAAGAAGCAACAATTCATGTAAGAGGCAAAAGATGAATCAGTTCAGGATCCAAAAAAAAAATTTTTTTTAATAAATTTCTACTTTTCAGTCCTAGATATTGCAGTCCAATCGGTATTTGGTTTCCTCAATGATGTAAACAGTTTGCAAAATATGACTTCCAAACAGATATTAGAATGTTGCTTGGAGCCAGAGTTGGCATTACAACATGGAACTTGATATTGATGCAGTAGGCTCATGCAGTGAACTGAAGGCTATTTCATGACAACTTCTAAGATGTCTTACACCTCAAAATATACTGAAGTTTATCTGTGAATGCAGACTCACAGAGAGCTTTCCCAACATATACGTTGCTCTTCGAATACTCTTGATTCATCCAGTTTCTGTTGCGAGTGGGGAGCATAGCTTTTCAAAGTCGAAATTGATAAAGCCTTACCTTTGTTCTTCCATGCTGCAAGAGAGAGACTTGTTGGACTAGCCACCGTCTTGCTAGAATGTGAAATAGCTTCAAAACTTTGCCTCAAACAACTTTTATTGCCCAATTTGCAAAAGCATGAAAAGCAAAGTTCTCAATGTTTACACAAATTGATGGCCGAGTGCAAAAGGGTTACAACCCAAAAACAAGATTTTGTTCAGTATCAAGGAATAGATTTTCATAGCTTCCCAAAAACCAGTTCCTTCAGGAAGAAGACAGTTGCTCCTTGAATGCAACTGTTTATAGAACTGACCAGAAACACTATGTGTAATTCAAAACAGTTAAAACTTCAAAGTGTCAGCTACTGAGCAGCTTATCCTATACACTATAATTCTGTTGGGATTAATGAAAAGTTAAAAAAAATATATTTCCATTATTACAATGTTCATTTTGAATGCCAAGTAAATAAAGGTAAAAGTACATTCTACTTGTTTCATTTTTCTCTATATTGAATATGGGGGGGGGAGTCACCAAAGTCACCTAAGTTCACCTAAGGCATCAAAAAATCTTAAGCTGGCCGTCTGTGGAGTAGAACTAGACTGGACAAATTCAGATTCTAGTTTTCCTCACCGGGTGCTGGTCTTCTGGCAAGGCCTATGCATATTACTTTCTCAAATCTGGCCCTATCCCTGTGGCATAAATGATATTATCTGCTATTTACTTAAAAACTCTAAATTCACTATGAAGATGTCATTGCCATTATCATAAACAAAGGCAAAATTTGCTAGCAGTGGTTAAAATTTTTCTTCTGCAAGACAAAATATCTTAATATTTTAATGAGTGTCTGGGGGTGGTTAAGCAAAACAAACAAGGAGTCCACTGGCACTTTTAGAGACTAAACAAAGGGGTGGAGGTAAACTCCAATGGACCTGCCTGATTGTCTTTTCACATAAACCAGTTGTACACCAGTTAACTCAGCAGCTTTCACTGGAGCTGCTCATGATTTACTCCTGGTAGGCCCAGTATTTCTTGATAAACATCACACGTGCAAAGAGATTCCAAGACACGAAGCTTTAACACTCTGCAAAGTGATAAACTGCTTTCAAAAGTCTTGGAAGAGGTGAGTATAGAGGGTGACTGTTAGAAGAGTCACTAAGCCCCAGCTAAAAGCTACACAAACGCTGCATCTGCTGGTGTCTAAGGGAAAGAAGTATTTGCTACACCCCCAATTGCATAAACACAAGGAACCTTACAAAGTTTAAAATAAGCCACTAATAAACTGGCTGTGATGTTTAAATCATAGAAATTGGAGAGGACCATGAGACATCATCAAGTCCAGTTCCCTGCACTCATGGCAGGGCCAAGTACCCTCTGAAGCCATTCCTGACAGGTGTTTGTCTCAATGACTCCCTGCCCTTATATAACATAAAATAATAAATTACCTGTCTAGACAGCATTTTAAAAAATAACCAAGATCTCAGCAGGGCCAGCGCAAGGGGCTGTAGCGCCCTGAGCCAGCTTTTGTGCCCCCCTCAGCGGGTGGGGGGGGGGAACCTGGCCTCCACTCTGGGCTGGCTCGCCCCATCCCCAGAGCAGGGAACAGCCAGCCCTGGGGCGGACCAGGCCAGCCCAGATGTGTGGCTTCTTTCTCCTGCCCCTCCCCTGGGCCAGCTGTTCCTCCCTAGAGGCAGCGAGGGTTGGCCCAGAGGCGGAGTGATAAAGCGGAGTCTGTGCCATGGGCTGGCCTGCTCCACCACAGGGGTGGAGTGGCTGGCTCAGGGAGGGGTGGGAGCATGGGTCCAGCTTCTGGGCTGGCCTGCCCCACTCCCGGCACAGCACCATGGTGCCCCTAAGGCAGTGGCGCCCCCTAGCCTCTGCCTTATTTGCTTGTGGGTTGAGCTGGCCCTGGATCTCCGGCAGTTTGTATTCCTGAACTATAACATGGACTAATGAAGGCACTTGATAAGTGTTTAAGACACATACATAAACATACACACCCAACGTGTGTGTTAATGCGGGGGTATGTGGTACAAAGTATGTGTGTGTAACATATATACATACACAAACAAGGAGTCCTGTGGCAGTTTTAAAGACTATTCTGCACTTCAAGCGTCTGATGACGTGGGATTTTCTCCCACGAAAGTTCATGGGATAAATGATTTTGTTAGTCTTTAAAAGTGCCACCAGGCTCCTTGTTTATTTTGCTGGACTAGACTAACAGGGCTACCCCTTTGGAAGAGCTATCTACACAGGCATGACACACCTGATCCAAAACCACTGATGTTACCGCAGGGCCTGCTTTCACGGGCACTGTCGTACCTCTCAGTGCTTCCGGGAAAGGTGTGGTTCTTGGGCATCTCTGAAGGTCTGACTGATGAGGGCCATCTCAGCGAGACCCTCTGTGTGTCTGTCTTCACATCATTCATCTACAGTGGAGATGATGACCCTGGGTGCTGGGCCTGTGTCTCAGCAACTGTCTTTTTAAGCAAGGCGGGTGCTGCTCAGCTGGGGAAAGCCCCCACCAGAGCCAACTGCTGTGTTTGAGAGGACAGCTGGAGCTGCTGCCACAGGAGAGAAATCCTGACCCCACCGAAGTCAACGGGAGAAGTGCCAGTGGCTTCAGCGGGGCCTGGATAGGGGTACCACATGTCAGGCAAAAGGAGGACAAGTCCTCCTTTTTACCTTCATGTCCTCCCTCTGGCAGGCATTTTAAAAACCCATGATTTTGTCTGGCTTTTCACTTACAGGGGTTGCAGTATGCTGGACTGCCACAGAACACCTTATTTTTAGGGGGAAGCCTTGCAGGACCCCCTAAAACCAGAAGACTATTACATTAATGCTACATTTTCTCCATGGGCCTCCTTTTCATACTTTGCTATCTGGTAAACCTAGGCCTGCCTGGCACATTACCTAATTTCCCATCCCAGGAGCTGGAGCCCAGAGGAGGCAGCCACTGACCTGGAGCTGGGGCAGAGGCTTTCCCCCCAGCTTGCAGTGAGCTGAGCGGCCCAGAGGAAGGGCCAGAGCCTGGAGCAGGGCCCCGATCCCTGCAGGGACAGGGCTGGGCACCTCGGGGGGACATGCTGGCTCCATGTGGGGCTCCCAGAGATGCTGTGGCACCAAGTGACACAGACTTGGGGACCCCCATTCAGGGCAGCAGGGTGCCCCAGGGAGGGGCTGTGGCCCCAGAGGCCGGGCAATGGGACCCCAAGGCAGGGCCCCCCGTGCATGGCCCCGGGGTAAAGGGGGGGAAGACCCCGAGCCGGGGCAGGGGAGGGATCTTCTCCCACCGGCCCCGGGCTCCTCCCGCCGGAGGAGGGACCCGAACCGGCGTCCTTGGGACCTGAAGTCCCGGACAGAGGGACCCCGGCTCTGCTTTGGGGTTGGGGGGGGCTTGTGGCCCGGAAAGCGAGAGAAGAAGCCAAGCAAGAGAGCATCGGATTGCCCCGACATCTGGCCTCAATCCGGATTTCTTAAAATCCGAGACTTGGCGCTTGCTCCTGCTAAAGGGAGCATCAGTGCCCGAAGGGTGGCTGGTTCTTACCCCCACACACTTTTGCCTTTTCAAAAGCCCAGGCGTGGCGGGGAAAAGTCTGCTCCACTCTTTTTACCCCCAGTGTTTCTGCAGATTAAAAAGATGCAGCTTAATTTTAGCACCAGCACAAAGTCCTCTTAGGCAAGCTGCACAATTGCCCATCAAGGGAGGAGAACGGCCCCCCGCAGCACCCCGCAGATTGAACCGGCTCCTCACACGGAGAGTCAGAAAGTGCAGCTGGAGCCACACAGAGATTTGGGTGAAACTGAGCAGATCCACCCAGAAACCGTAGCTCTGCTTTCTTTCACATCTAATTTGATAGCAGGGTGATTTTAAACTTCCCATAATTACAACTTTTCTTGATTTCTCCCCTTTCTCCCCCCGTGCATTTATTACTTGCATTTAATTAATTCCTTCTTTGCGTTTCCTTTCCTGTTCATCTTTGGATGACTGCTTTGTACATATGGCAATCTGATAATGAGGGTGGCTGTCCTTATTCTATACTTCATCATTGCAGTGTCCAAGCATTTCCTAACTAGTGGGGTATTGATCATCTTGCAGTGAAATAGGAGGGCGGACAACAGATTTGCAATATCCCCCACCATTAGAAATAGCAGTTACACCCTGGCACTATTTAATCACTGTTACATCAACTCGTGCTGTTTGAGGCAACCACATCAAAAGCATACAGGCTTTTGTGTAAGTTATATATTCCCTGTATCTGCTCTTGGCGCACACAGAGTGAAGTTAGGTTTGGTTTTTTTCTTTTTTTTAACTAGTCTCGAGCAGGTATTTAGCTGTTTTACAACTTGTTTCTTAAACTTAAGTCGCTTCTCTCTGAGAAATTAGCAGGTAAACCTTTCCAGCCTTCAAATTTAGCAATGGAAAAGGGAACTCAATGAAATATTCAAAAATGAAAAGCCCAGGTTGACACTGGTGTGTCAGTTTTGAAAGTTCATTCGCTTCCCAGAATAATTGTCTGAAGGAAAATCACATTCAGTTCCCTGAAACTCTGCGAAGTTGTTTGTTCCAGCTTAAGAAGAGAGAACATTTCCCCTCTTAAAAGTATGGTGGGTTTGTCAAGTCCATTTTCACAGGGTTTAAGTTGATTGCAACTCAGCTACGTCGCAGACTGACAGGAAAATTGTCAGGTGCTCCTTGCTCCAAAAGAAAATGTCTTTTTAAATCAAATGCCTTTTTTTTTCTGAGAAGGGGAACTTTTGAATGACTTTACGTGTAGCTAAGGATGCTAAAGAACTCTTTAAAAAAATCTCTAAAGTTTCCGACTTCTTAGACAAATTGTATTTTCTCTGGAGAAAAAGCAAATGAGCTCTTTAGAGAACCAGAAGTGTTTGTTCATAGTGGGACTCTGCTTTTCTGTCTCACCTGCTTTATCAGCCCCATCTCTCTGCGATTTTGCTCGTCTCTCAACACCTTTGTCTGATTAGTAGCTTTTGGAGATCGGGATAAAAACCATCACTTGCCACGCTACATGAGACAACAATTAATTTAACATTAAACTTATCCTCTTCCCATTCACTTTGCTCGGCTGGATCTTTGGTAATTGTGTTTGCGCATACTTTCAACACTGGCTTTTCTTAAAAACTTAATGGCACCCCACAAGACGATGCAAGGGTTTCAAATGCGCGTCTTCCAGTTAGAGAGGCCAAAGAAACAAAGGCTGGAGTCCCAACATGCTCACGCCTCCGAATCTGGTCTTTTTTTTAAAAAAAGGGGGGAAATCGGTTCTCTGCTGGGTTCTTGCTTGAGACACAATTTGGGGGCGTATAATAATGAAGAACCAGTTCAAACACCCACAGCGGTTGTGTCCTGTAAAAGTTAGCCACAGCAACTTTATAAAACTTCCAATTTAGTATTTTTTTTTAAAAAAAATACTTTTTCCCTCTCCTAAAGCAGCAAAAACAAGCGTGCATGAAAAGCTAGGCTCCTTTCATTCACTTTTTTGCCGGCAAAGCCCCCAAAAGATCCACCGGCCTTGCTTTCCAAAGGGGCTCCTGGGCTGTGTCCCCGAAAGGTGCTTTTTGAAAGTCGCTCTGCTCGCCGACCTTTGCTTTGCTTGGCTTTGAAACCCGCCTTTGCAAACTTGCAATGCGGCGAGGCAGCTTGTTCATATCTTTATTTCAGAGACATCTGTTCCTCTGGCTGACAAATGTACCACTCTGCCAAGAAAGTTTCTTTTTTTTTTTTTTTTGAAAAAAAAGGCATGTAACTGATGTTATCCCAGCAAGCGCCACCTCCACCCCTTTCAGCTCCAAGCCCTTCAGGTAAATGAGAAAAAAAAATCTTTCAAGAATTTGTTGCCTTTTTGAGGGTTAATACATCAGAAGACAGGCTTGTCTCGCCTTGGCCAATCAGCACTCGGCTCTGGCAGCTATAATAGAGAACTAAAGGCAGACTCCTCGCACAAGCGTCTCCAGCCATCCTGCCATTGAGCCGCCTTGAGTCTTTTTGTGTCTCCATCGCCGCCCGCCGCCCCAACTCCGATGTGCTCCGCCACCGGCGACCTGCCGCCTGGCACCCCGGCCCCTGTCCTGCCCGGCCTCGGGGGCTAGCAGCCGGGCCAGGAAGCAGCCCAGGCCCGGGAGGAGAGAGCCGCAGCCAGCCAGGCACCGAGGCTTTGGATTCAATGGACGAAATGCGGCTGGGGAGGCGCAGTCTCCTGGTGGGCTTCCTCTGCGTCCTCCTGCTCTCCTCGGGGCTGGCTTGTGGCCCGGGCAGGGGCATTGGGAAAAGGAGACACCCCAAAAAGCTGACCCCTCTAGCCTATAAGCAGTTCATTCCCAATGTGGCAGAGAAGACCCTAGGGGCCAGTGGAAGATATGAAGGGAAGATCTCCAGAAACTCCGAGCGCTTTAAAGAGCTAACCCCAAATTACAACCCTGACATTATTTTTAAGGATGAAGAGAACACCGGAGCTGACAGACTCATGACTCAGGTAGAGCCCCACAGCTACGTGCCTTTGTGTTTGGGGGTGCAGCTGAGCCCACAGGCCTTCTGGAAAGGTGCCCCTCTGCCCCCTCGCCAAAAAAGAGCCTGGACTCCTATTTCGATGGGAATAGGCGGAGAAGTTTGCAGCCCTAGCTTGCTGTGGGTCGGGGCTGGGGTGATAGCCTTGCCGTGGCCTTCCTCAACTTGGGGAGAGGTTTGTGCTGGCGCCTGGCCCCAGGGCTGCACACAGCTGGGGGCACCCAAGGGGCTGGGGCCAGCCAGGCCCCCCATTGCTGAGCCGCTGGCTTTGATAGCGTGGTGCCGCCCTGCCCCTCTTCGCTGTCGGTGGCCGGGGGTCGGGGGGTCTCAAGCCTGGACGTGGGGCCCTTGCCACATGAACTCGACTCGCCCCTTCCCCTGCCCAGCTCGCCTTTGCCACGGTGCCCATCCAAGCGCAGAGAGATTGCTATTTCTTTAAGGATGCTCGGCCCCCAAAGCTCTGGTCCTTGCAAAGGGGAGGGATTTGCAAGTTCTCAGCATTGCATCACTTCGCTTTTCCAAATCGGATGGCACCGGCTTTACAGCTGGGTAAATAGTGGAGCGGGAACGCGGAACCGCTCGCTGCCAAAAAAGAAAGAAACCCTCCCGACCAGGCACCTTGGGACCTGCGTCTTGCTCAGCCAGGCTCCCGGAGCCGGAGTTTGGGAAACTCCACGGGAGCCAGGGGCCAGCTAGCCCCTGGAAATGGGTTGCCTCCAAATATAGGTCAACAGCTCCCCCCCCCCTTGCCACTGTGAATATATTGCAGCCCCACCTTGCTGGCTGCAAGAAGCGCGCTGCCGGTGGGGAGGATTTCAAAGTCGCCCTTTGCCTCGGCCTCATTTTCCGCAAGTTTCCGGGTTTCTTGGGGCGGGGGCCGTGTCTTCTCCGCCATCTCCTCCCGACCACCTTAAATTCACCCACCCGGAGCGCCGAGGCGCGGGGCGCAGTGCGAGGTGCACAGGCCGGGCGCAGGGCGCTGCGCCCTGGAGACCTCCCAGCCCTAATTCGGAGTGAGCCTCAATCCCGGCCCCTCCTGCCCAGGCCGGCCGAGGGGCAGAGGCTCGGCCCATGGCTCCCGGGGCCTGGCGGCTCCAGCCGGCCCCCGGCTCATCCTCCCTCTCTGCAAAGATGCCCCGGGAGCCGTGCGCCAAGGCAGCCCCCTCTCGCATTTTCAGCTCCACTTACTCCTCTCCTATCGATCGCAACGGCTAGGGTTTCAGTCCGTACGGCAAGGGCGGCTGCTGCTGCCAGCCCGGGGAAAAGAAAAGAAAAAAAGAAAAAAAGACGACGTGCTTTTGTGTGTGCAATTAGCCAGCCCCCCGCACCCCCTCCTGCAAGCGCGCAGGGAGCGGAGCGCACAGGATCGGAGGGATGGGGACCCCCGGGGGGAAAGCGGGGATCGGGGTGAAAAGGGGCCGGGAGAGGCTCCTCTCCCCTCGGCATTGAGAGTCCCGGCCCGGCTCCCGGTGAACTCCTGACCCGCCGCAACCTCAAACAAACACCCCCCCTCCCTGCCCGCCTCCCCCCTGCGGCGGGGTCCCCCCACGACCTGCACTGGGGGGAGTATTGGGGTGCTCACTGAATTGGTATCGCACTGTCGCTAGCTGACAAGTGGGGGGGCTGATGGGAAATTTAAAGGAGAGTATGGGGGGGGGTAGGAAAATCCCTGCCAGGCCCTCTTCCCTTACTGCCTGCTGCGTCTCCACCAGGATACTCCCCCGGACTTGAAATTGGGGGGGAGGAGTATTGGGGTGCTCAGTAAATTGGTATAACACTGTTAGTAGCTGACAGCTGGGGGGGCTGTTGGGAAATTCAGGGGAGAGCATGAGGGGGTGTTAGGAAAATCCCCTGCCAGCCCCTCTCCCCTCACTGGCTGCTGCGTCCTCACCAGGATCCTCCCCAGCACTTGAAATTGAGGGGGGGTGTTGGGGGTGCTCACTAAATTGGCATAACACTATTACTAGCTGACAGCTGGGGGACGTGTTGGGAAATTCAGGGGAGAGTATGGGGGGTGTTAGGAAAATCCCTGTCAGCCCCCCTCCCCTTACTGGCTCCTGCATCCCCACCAGGATCCTCCCCAGGACCCGAAATTGGGGGGGGGAGTATTGGGGTGCTCACTAAATTGGTACAATACTGTTAGTAGCTGACAGCTGGGGGGCGTCGGGCAGTTCAGGGGGTGTTAGGGAAATCCCTGCCTTGCACGCAGGAAAATCAGAGTCCACCGGCTCTGGAGGCAGCTTTCTGGGGGCACTGGGGGTAGCTGGCCATTGGCCGTGGCATGCCGGTGCTGGGGGGCAGAGAGGCAGGGCCAGTGGCCCTGGAGAGAGGCAATGGGGCAGGGGGCCCATAGCAATGTTGGGGGGAGGGCGACGGTCTTGCAGGTGCCATTTCAACTCCCTCCCGTTGCAGACTCTGGCTCTCCCCAGCCTAGAAACGACCCAGCCCTTCAAGCATGGCGAGCTCTTCCCTGCACCGAGCTGGGAAACTTTTCCGAGTCGTTTGGTGCAGGCATTAGGGGCTGGTTAATATTAACTCAGGAGGGGGAAAAACGCAAACAGAGCTCGGGAAGGCAGGTTCTCCACTGGGCAGGTGACACCAGCCGTTTGCTGACCCCCCCCCCAGACTGGCTGGATGTGGGGCAGAGATAAGGGGCAGGTCACTGGGCCAGGGCTCCCCAAGCCAGGCCGGCCGGCGGGGCGCGGCGCGAGGAATTCGGCGCGTCCGGAGCCCCGGAGCGGGCTGTTTACACGGCCAGGTGCATGCGAAGCGTTTCCTCGCAGCCGCTCCGATCAGCTTTGCCCCCGCCCAAAGCGCTGGTTCAGGCCGAAGAGAGGCGGGTTTGGTTTGTGGCTCTCCAGCAAGAGTCCGGCAGGGAGGGGAGGCAAGGCCTTTGGCAGGTCGCTCCTCTGGCCTGCAAGACTCTAGCTCCTGTTTCTAGGGCCAGGAGCAGGAGCAGCAACCTGTTTGCCCGGCTCAAGCAAGGCGGCTTGGGGCTGCGGTGCAGAAAAGGGGCTAAAAAGCTGCGCGGGGGTCGCCTTTTTCTGCAAGGCGAGGGCAAAAACCGCAGCCCCGGCTGATGGCCAGGAGGGAGCAGTTCAGAGGCTAAACTCCCTTTCTGCGCTTCCCAAACCGCATTACCTGCCAGGCCAACCAAGTCACATGGAGTCCCGGGGGGGTTACATTGAATTGCCCCCAAGCACCTCCAGGTATCGCTTTATGGCCCTAATACAGGAGCTGAAACTTGCCTCTTGAGCAATCCGGGCACGTATCTGTCTCCTTGTGGCTGGATCTCAAGGGGGGGAGCTGTGAAAAGAGCCTTTGTGGTCCCTCCTTTCCCAGATTGATAAGGCGGGGGCGAGTTGTCCTGGAGAAATCAAACATCCCTGCCCGCTGGGCTGCGGCTTTCCTCACCTGTGCATTGTAGCCGGGCAGGCAAAACACCCGCGGGTTTGGAGCCGGATGAGCTGGGACCATGTGTGTCTACACGAGGAGGCTCCGCTTGCAAAGGTGGCTCCAAGGCTGGGGCCCCGATTCATTCACTGGCTAGTCAAAGGCAGCGCTTTTCTCTTCCTTGCTTTGGAAGGAGCTGGGGCTGCTGCCCCTTCCCCACTTTTGCAGCTTTAAAGAGTTCATAACCCCTCAAAACTCCTAACCCAGCGAAAAAGGCATAAAACAGGCCAAGGTGAAGGAGAGGGGCTGGGTAAAGCAGGCGCAAGGCTGCGGCTGTGGGGTGTTTCCTAAAGTTCAAAGACTGGGGCTCCCTGTTGCCTGGCTCACCGCTGGGGTTGTTGGTTTTTGCTGGTATTAACTTGGTCCCTCTCTGCTTTTCATTGTTTTCCCCCTAAGAGAGACCGCCTGGGTTTGCTTTTGTGTCTACACGCAGGTAGGAGTGTTTCTAGTCCCGGCTGGGCGCAGCGAGGGAAAAAACTTGTAGCCCATAAAGACTTGAGAGACTTTTAGGCGCTGGGTTAAGGTGAAAAGAGCCGGAGACATTTCAGGGGAAATGTGCCAGAGACCCGAGGAGTGTGAGGCTTTTGGAAACCTTTTCTCCCACCCAAGCCCATGCGATAAATACATTTGTGGGGCTTTGCAAGTGGCACCACACTCCCTGCTTGTTTAGCTGGAAGAAAGAGGTCGCCTCAGTCTAGCTCCAGGTCTCCGGACTGGGGGGCTGCCCCAGCCCCCCGGGAAATCACACAGGCCCCTGGGGGACTAGGGCGGCCGGGGGTTTCTGGCTGAGCTGGGGCAGGTTGCGGGCTGGAAGCAAGGGGGCGAGCGTTTAAAAGCGCGGCTGGTTGTAGGAACCGGAGTCACTCCGCATTAGCCTGGCTCGACCTGCTCGCCGGCCTGCAGGCACTTTATCCAGCAGCCTCGGCCTTGCAGGAGAAATTTCTGAGGCGTTTCCCGGCTCCCTGGACTGGCCCCTTGCAGTGATCTCTAGGGCGGTGACCCTGGCCCCTTGCACGGATCTGTAGGGTGTGATCCCAGCCTCTTGCACGGATCTCTAGGGTGTTATCGTGGCCCTTGCACGGATCTATGGGATGACCCTGGCTCCTTGTGCGGGTATATAGGGGGTGATGCTGGCCCCTTATACGGATCTATGGGGGGGGTGACCCTGGCCCCTTGCACGGATATATAGGGATGATCCTGGCACCCTGCACAGATCTATAGGGGTGACCCTGGCCCCTTGCACGGATCTCTGGGGTGTGATCCCGGTCCCTTGGGCGGGCATACGGGGGGTGCTCCTGCCCCCCCAGGCCAGGACTGTGGCATCCCTCCAGCGCCGGGGCTCAGGCCGGGGCCGGGGGGGCGAGGCGGGGGGCGAGGCCGGTGCAATGCCTGTCCCGTGTCCCCGCAGCGCTGCAAGGACAAGCTGAACGCCTTGGCCATCTCGGTGATGAACCAGTGGCCCGGGGTGAAGCTGCGGGTGACCGAGGGCTGGGACGAGGACGGCCACCACTCCGAGGAGTCGCTGCACTACGAGGGCCGGGCCGTGGACATCACCACCTCGGACCGGGACCGCAGCAAGTACGGGATGCTGGCCCGCCTGGCCGTGGAGGCCGGCTTCGACTGGGTCTACTACGAGTCCAAGGCCCACATCCACTGCTCCGTCAAAGCGGGTGAGCCGGGCACCCCCCCCCCACAGCACAGCACAGCCGCCCCCGACAGCCCCTGGGGGCCACAGCATCCCGGGGAGACGCACAGCATCCCTGGGCGGGACCGCACCCTCTGGGGTGGCCACTGCATCCCTGGAGGGGGGACAAGAGCATCCCTGGGGGGCAACCACAGTAGTCCTGGGGGAGGGGACTACAGCATGTCTGGGGGCAGGACCCCAGCATCTCTGGGGGGGATTACAGCATCCCTGGGGGGGCAGACAGAGCATCTCTGCGGGGGCAATCAGAGCATCCCTGGATGGGACCACAATAACCCTGCAGGGGACCACAGCATCCCTGGAGGGGGAACTACAGCATCTCTGGGTGGGGGGGACCACAGCATCCCTGGAGGGGGGACTATAGCATGTCTGGGTGGGGGGGACCACAGCATCCCTGGAGGGGGGACTATAGCATCCCTGGAG
>ML681964.1:61927148-62080237 GCA_007922195.1 Podocnemis expansa
GGACCACAGCATCCCTGGAGGGGGGACTATAGCATCCCTGGAGGGGGGGGCACCAGAGCATCTCTGGGTGGGGGGACCACAGCATCCCTGGAGGGACCACAGCATCCCCGGGCTGGACACCCCCAGGCTGCGCTCACTGTGCCAAGCGCAGGGTGCAGCAGAAGCAGGCGGCGGGGGGGGGGATCTCTGGCCATTGCTGCTCCCCCCCGTGCCCCACTGCGGTCCATGCGGGGCTGGGGAAGGGGGCAGCCCCGGGGGCAGGTTTCCCCCCTGACCGTCTTGAGCCTAAGGCCGCTTGAGCCGCAGCCACCCCCCGGAAAGCGCAGGCGAGCCAGGCGGGGACCGTCTCCAGCCCCCCGGCCGCAGGCGCTAGGGAAGCCCGGGGCGGGGTTTTCTCCGCCGGGCTCACAACGCCCCGCGCTGTCTCTGCTCGGCAATAACCGGCTCCGAGAAACCTGCCCCTCTGCGCATAAATTGACGCTTTTAGCAAAACACTTCACAGAGCATCGCAGAGCAGCCGGGTTTTTCACCTCTTAAGTGTTTGTTGCACAGCATCTAAACTGTATTTTAATAGCCTCGTTTAGCCGAGGAACACTTTTAAGGTGTCAAGACAATAATGACGGGCTCTAAATAGATCTGTTTACCTAGAAGTAGGGTGGCTAGGGGCCGATCCTGCTCCCATCCCGAGCAAAGGCAAGATTGCAAAGCAGGTCCCCTAGCCAGCTTCACGTTGTCGGAGAGTTGCACTCCTCTTGGCCAATGCAGGCTTTCCCTGAGTCTTGCTATTGCTTTACTTAATCTTCTGGTCTTAGGGAGCCAAAGAAAGCCCTGCAAAGCTGCTGGGTCCTCCGTGACAGTGAATGTCCTTTTCAATAGCAAAGATCTGCTCGGTTCAGGGTGTCTGCCTGTGGTGCACCGTAACCTTAGTCCAAATGAACGACATCATTCAGCTCCATGTATATTTTATAGGAGCGGCTGAGAACAAATCCACTCATTAAAATTCCCCACACACTTGGAGGTTTGGGGTAGGCAGGGTCGTGTGACTGTACTACACGGGATTCAAGAGCCCAGTCTTGAATTTCCCCAGCTAAGTCTGATTTCAAATGGTCAAACCCTGTTTCATGACAGAGAATCTTATGAGAAGATTAAACCCTATAATTCCAGGCAGGAAGAGTCTTTATCTAGATCTCTATTTGCAAAAAGTATGATCCCAGAGACTGGAATGCAAAGAAGAGTCCCCCAAGGTCTGAATTATTGTCATCAGGACAGAGGAGAGAGAGGCTGGGGTGGTAAAAGGGACATTGATAATGGGCTCCAGCAAGTATTTAGAGCAAGCTTCTACATTTAAAATTCAAATACACATCTTGAGTGTCTTGGAAAAGTGGCTCTGCTGTGCAAATAGTGCTTGGAAGGTCCTGGTTTTTTGGAGAGTATGTGTGTGAATTGGCACATAGGGTTTCTGCACCTGAACAAATAGGGGTAGGGGGGTGGGGGGAAGACGCTGGGGGAAAAAAATGGAAGTGTCCTCTCTTCCAAGAGTGTCTGCATTTATTACATGAATCAGAATGACAATGCCGATCCTTTATTGGATTTTAATTAGAGAACCCAAACAGCACTGCTCAAAGAAGCAGATTTTCACACCTCTGCCAATTCACTGGCGTGTTTGTAGAGTTGCTACACTACTGGATCTATTCATCAGGCCCTGAATATGCAAACAAAGCTCAACCAAGAGCTTTACTTGAGGCTTGTACTAAGGTGTAGTTTGCTAAGCAAGGGCTCTACATAAAGCACATAGCTCGTTTGTTGCCATGTTCTCAGTGAAGAGCCTTGGAGATCTTGCTGTTTCATTTCTGAAGCAGAAGTGATAAAGTCATTAGCAAATCAATAACACTCTAATTTTCGCCCTTCCTGTCCTTCCTGAGAAAGTCATTAGGAGCCTCTCCAAGTGTTTATTTAAATCATAATAGCTTAAGCACCGGCTACAGGGGCACAAAAATAAAATCGGTACCCGTGCTCTTACTACTTTTAGGAGGAAAATTACTTGGACTATAAATTGGCACACTCAGTAATTGGGAGAAAACTGCAGTGAAGTCCAGGGAGGGAGCAGGAATGGGAATAGGTCATTTTATCAAATGCCCTTGCTACAGGGAAATACCCTGAGTCTAACCAAATAGACAACAACAGAACTCGAGTGTTTTAAGAACGCCCAGCAATCACCAGGGCAAGTTTTGCACCATGGAAGAGGCCAGAATAAAAAGTCATAATGGTCCCCATCTCTCCTTTAAATCTCTTAAACGTCTTCATATTATTATAATATTTTGAAGGCAAAAGACTTCAAAACCATACATGCTGGTTGAGCTTGTCTTTAAAAAATATCTAGGATTTCTTCTGAAATGAGGAGGATGAGAAAAACCAAGAGCCACACAATTTAGGATCAGGTTAAATCTAATTCCCTTGAGTCACTCCAGTGATTAGATCCTCCTATGTATAAAGTAGATGTTTTAAATGAGGGACGGGCTGGGGGAGCATATACACTCCAGACCTGGTCTGAGCAGAGCCTTTTGATCTAGTTTGGGAGGCAAATATTCCTACTTAGGGAGAATGGGTGCAACGTTGGGTAGCAACTCTTGCATGGTTTGCGTGTGGAAGGGAGAGACTCTCATCTGAGGGGGGAAGGAGTTGCAGAGGATCCTAACCTGGCATGAGGTGGGCACAGATATTGCTGTGGACAAGTGATCACAAGCTCTTAGGGAAGCATGCAGGGCAGGTGGATAGGACAGTGGACTAAGGGCTTGTCTACACACCCACCCGCCCCTCCTATAAATGCTAGAGTAGTTCAGTGTAAATCCCACCTACACCCAGGGGAGGGGATCTCCTGCTGAGATAGGTAAAAGACTTCCCTCAGAGGCGGTAGCTAGCTCAATGGCAGAATTCTTCCATCCCCAGCACTGTCCAAACTGGGGGATAGGTTAGGATAGCCACTGTTCTCAGGGCTGTGAATTTTTACACCCCCCAAAGTAAGTTCCTAACACAGACCAGCCCTAAGGCCTTGGTGACACTAATGCTTATTCTGGCAAAAATTTTGTTGCTCACGGGTGTGAATACCCAACCCTCTGAGTGGCATAAGTCTTGCTGGCACAAGTGCTTGTGTGGACAGCACTATGTTGGTGGGGTTTGCTCTCCCGCTTATTCGGGTGGTTTTATTAGCTCAGTGGGAGAGCTGTCTCCCATCAAGCAAACATGACTCCGCAAGTGCTCCTACAGCAGTACAGATTCAGTGCGCTGCTGTAAGTTTTAAGGGTAGGTTAGCCCTAAGAATTAGGCTCCCTGGCTCTACCATTGATATGTTATGTGATATTACAGCAGTCACTCACCTCTTTGTGCCACCAACTCCCTCCCGCCCTTGTCGGTATTAGGTCTGGTCTACACCACAGACCTACTCTGGTAAAAAGTCACCCAGAATGGGAAAAAACACACACAACATAGCTATATTGACCTAGCTCCCATGTAGACAGCACTTTGTCACTGAGAGACATAGCCAATGCCTCTCAGGGAGGTAAATTAACTGACCCAAGGGCAGAGAGCTCTCCCGCCAGTGTAGGATCTACACTGAGGCGCTACAGTGGTGCAGCTACACCGATGCAGGGTTTTCAGAACAAACCTGCCCTTAAGACTGTAAGAATCGTCATAATGGGTCAGACCAATGGTCCATCCAGCCTCACATGCTGTCTTCTGACACTGGGCAATGCCAAGTGCTTCAGAGGCAATGAACAGAACAGGTAAATCATCAAGTGAGCCATCCCGTCACCCATTCCCGGCTTAGATTGTCTATGGCCAGCAGCACAGTTATGGCCAGTGTAGACTCCTGATGCAGCAATGGACAAGTGTCTCCTATCACTGTAGTTAGTCCACCACTTTGAGAGGCAATTGCTCACTCGACCAAATTCTTTCACTGACCTAACAGGTTCAACCCTCGGGGCGTTAGGTCAGCTTAAATATGTCTCTCAGAGGTGTGAATTTTTCCTGAGCCCTGAGCAGTGTAGCTAGACCAACCTAAATTTTAAATGTAAACCAGGCGTTATATAAGTGCACAATTTAACTATGGACTTGTCAAATAGGGAAATTGACTGGAATAAACTAGTCCATTCTAGCTATTCTGGAACAGCTCCCTAGATAGACATATTGCAGAATAAAGATTTTACTCTGGAATAACAACTCTGTTTTGGAAAACACACCAATTATCCAAGAACAAAGTGTCTTTTTTTCCAGAGTAGTGTCCCCAGTGAGAGCTAGTCTGGAATATACTGCAGAGTAGCTTGTTCTCCAAGAGCTATACTAGTCAATGTCTCCCATGTAGACAAGCTGACGTCAGTTCTGGAACTGGCACAACCCCCAACCTAGAGACACTAAGCTAAGCCCTAGTTTACATCTGAGAGCTTTTCGGCAGCAGTCCACTGCAACTTATGCAAGGCATGCAAAATTCCCTGCGTAACTGCCAGCGACTTTGTAAGCCACCAATACACATCAGGGAAAAGCCAACCGTAAATCTCTTGTGGTTGGTTTTCCCCTATGCCCCGTGGCCCCCAGGACATCCAGGGCCGACTTCCGGGAGTGGCGCAGCAAGTTTTGGCTCACTGTGATCCGCTCTCAGAACACCGAGCTGACGGCGGTGAATTTGCTGCCGTCAGTCTAGAGACATACCCTTACACCATTTCAACCTTTTTGCTTAGAATGGTAGCTGCAGCTTCAACTGGACAATTGCCTGTTCTGTTCATTCCTCTGAAGAAATAGCACTGATCACTGTTGGAAGACAGGATGCTGGGCTAAATAGACCATTGGTCTGACCCAGTGTAGCCATTCTTATGTTCTTTGTAATGTAAGTACAGTTGCAAAGGGGGCTGCACCACTTTCACAAGCTCAGATTTTTTTTTCAATCAGCATAGTGCAAGGGGTGCATTTTCTAGACAAGGCTTTAACTGTCTTGTCCAGTTAGACTCTGGACTCCTGGGTGCAGGGGTGGTTTCTTGTGATGTGTATGCATTGTGCCTATCACAGCGGGACCCCAGGGCCTCTTAGCACAACTCTTAATGAAGGAAAAGGGGTGGGTTGCACAAAGTCCTCCATGAGAAAGGAGTTCACAGCACCTAACCTGGGCTGGAAAAGTGGCATGCACAACTCACTGCTATAGCTTTATAGCAAGCAAGAAGTCCTGTGGCACTTAAAGACTGACAAATTTATTTATTGCATGAGCTTTCATGGGAGAAAATCCCACTCATCAGACACTTCGTCAAAGCGTCTGATGAAGTGGGATTTTTCTCCCATGAAAGCTCATGTGATAAATAAACTTGCTAGCCTTTAAGTGCCACGGGGCTCCTTGCTTGTTTTGCTGAACTCGACTAATGTGGCTGCCCCTTTGGAACTTGCTATAGCTGTGTGCATTCAAATGCATAAGCTAAGTGATGAGATGAAGATGCTCTCCAACGAGGGGCTGTGAGAAGAGGGAGTAAGATATTGAGCATACCTAGTTAGGGAACATATGTCTTATGCAAAAGGAAGTGGGGCACTGTGGGATAGCCCCTACCATGGCCACCATCAGGGGCAGGAGGCATATGCGTTGGAGCAAGAAATAAAAACAACCCATAGTCAGAGAGAATGGGACAGCGCGGTATACAGAGCACCTGGTCTGGTTTTGTGTGCAGGATGCAGACAGTGGGAGATGCACAGACTAGAGCCCAGGAGAAGGGTGCAGAGAGCCTGGGGTGGGGTGGGAGTGGAAGGAGCAAGGTGGGTGGGATGCAGAATTGGGGCAGGCTATGGAGTGGCAGTGCAGAGGGGCAGGGGGCCAGGAAGAGGATGCACAAAAGCAGTGCAGAGGGAAACGTAGGTGGTGGGGTGCACAGAACCCAGGGCAGAGTGCATAGTGGCTGTGCAGGAGTGGAGGGGCAGCGTGCAGGAGGCACAGGGTCAGTGCAGAGGGGGTGGGAGTGCACAGAGCCCAAGGATGCAGGAGGCGTGGATGAGGTGAAGGATGCACAGAGCTGGGGGCAGGGCTCAGAGTGTTAGCAAAGTGGGGGAACCAGATGGTGCAGGGGTGCAGAATAGCAGGGCAGAGAGGCAGTGTAGAATGGGATGCACAGACTGTCAGCGCAGTGAGGGTGGCAGGGCCACAGGAACAGGTTGGGGGTGCACAGGAGACAGGCCGAGGCACCGAATAGCAGGGCAGAGAGGGTGCAGAATGGGATGCACAGACTGTCAGCGCAGTGAGGGTGGCAGGGCAGTGGGAGCAGGTTGGGGGTGCATGGGACCCAGGCCGGGGTGCAGAATAGCAGAGCAGAGGGTGCAGAGAGGCAATGCAGTGGCAGCACAGGATGGGACGCACAGAGCGTCAGCGCAGTGGGGGTGGGTGCAGGGTGGCAGGGCAGCCGGAGCAGGTTCGGGGGTGCACAGGACCCGAGCCGGGGTGCAGCAGGACGGCCCCAGACAGCCCACTGCCCCCTCCCAGCTCTAACCCCCGCCTCTCTCTCCTGCACAGAGAACTCGGTGGCCGCCAAATCGGGTGGCTGCTTTCCTGGCTCGGCCACGGTGCACCTGGAGCAGGGCGGCACGAAGCATGTGCGGGACTTGAGCCCTGGGGACCGCGTGTTGGCAGCGGATGCGCAGGGCCGGCTGCTTTACAGTGACTTCCTGGCCTTCCTAGACCGCGAGCAGGGAGCCCCCAAGCTCTTCTACGTCATCGAGACGCGGCAGCCACGCGCACGCCTGCTGCTCACCGCCGCCCACCTGCTCTTCGTGGCCCCGCCCCCACCACCACGCAACCAATCCCGGCCTGAGGTGGTGCGCGGTGGGCGCGCGCTCTTCGCCAGCCGCGTGCGTCCGGGCCAGCGGGTCTACGTGCTGGGCGAGGGCGGCCGGCGGCTGCTTCCCGCCGCGGTGCACAGCGTCTCCCTGAGGGAGGAGGCGTCGGGAGCCTACGCGCCGCTGACGGCGCAGGGAACCATCCTCATCGACCGTGTGCTGGCCTCATGCTACGCTGTCATCGAGGAGCACAGCTGGGCGCACTGGGCCTTTGCCCCCTTCCGCCTGGCCCACGCCCTGCTGGCCGCGTTCTCTCCCGGCGCACCACCACAGCCCGCCGCGCCGGAGCCCGGCCTGCACTGGTACTCCCGCCTGCTCTACCACATCGGCAGCTGGGTGCTGGACAGCGACTCCCTGCACCCACTGGGCATGGCCGGGCCGGCTAGCTGAGAGCCCCCAGCGGAGCAGAGGGAGGGTGGCGGGAGAGCATGGGCTGGGACACAGCATCATGCAGCCAGTGGGAGCGTCCAAAGTAGACTGGATTGAAGGAGAACAAAGACCCCGGGGAATCCTGATCGCTTTCCTTTATAAATATATAAATATCTCTGTTTTGGTTCAGTTTGGGTCTGCTCTCTTGCTTTGCTTTTCCTTTGTTTCTCTGCCTCTCCTGGATATTTATTGGTTTGGGATTCAGAAGAGATGCTCGAATATGAGTGCAACTGGACTGACAAGAGCCTTAAGAAGTTTCTTTGGTAATTTATTATCATGTGAACGGCACTCGCCAGGGGGAAGCGGGCTCAGGCGAGGCCCGGTGAAATGGCGCAGAGTCTATTTTTCTACACGTCCCGCCTGTCCTGACTTTCAGAAAGCAAAATCCTGTCCTTTCCCAGCCCTTTGTTGTGTTGCTCCTTCCTTTCGGCAAGTCACAACCCACACAGAGACAAACTTCGTGGGGTCCATAAATTATATTTTTATACACAGAATTGTAAATTAGATTTTTTTGAGAGATCAATGCTTAACTGAATCACGTTTTGTTTTTTGAAATAGTGTAAAATATGAGAATATATTATTTTAATTTAAATAGTTTCAAATGTAACATCATTTCCTGTATTGTTTGCCATGTTTCTTAAATATTTTGCTTTGTAAAAACACCATTCGGCCACGTTCTTGGAAGTCAAGACTGTTACACAAGCTTTTTATTTACAAAACCATAAGAAACATTATTTTTAACTTCAAAAGAAGAGAAAGAAATGTATTAGAGAATAATATTTTTTAAAAAGCGCACATGGCAGTGATTCTGTGATGATGGAGATGGTAGTTTGTACAGAGGGGGGGAAGGATGTTTTGCATTAATAAATTGAGAAACTGCTGTAAATTTACTAAAATGTATTTTTGAATATTTTGTAATAGTTTTAATAGTTTTATAGAAATAAAATGTGCCATGCACAGTCTGGTTAGTATCTAATAACTAAGAGTTCCTGGTGCATCCCATTTTTTTTTCTTTTTTGCTTATTTGTTTAGGAAACGTGACACCTAAAGAAATGTCCATTGTTTTATTTAGATGTGTTGCTTATACTTTGAATTCTGATCAATTTAAGGAAGAAACCAAATACATCACATCAGCTCTTGGGAAACCTTAGATTTGTACCAACAGTAAAACCTCACTTAGAAGCACTGATGACTGGCAGACGCATGATGGATTACTGGAGTCTGGACCAAATCTTGCCACCTTTTCTCAGGCAGAGTTCCACTGTTCCACGTTCTGTGTTCACTTAAGAACTCATCCAAAGACCACTGAAGTCAACAGGCATCTTTACGTTGACTTCTGGGAGCAGCAGATTGGACCTTTAAGGAAAGCTAATCTGCAAGTGAACCGCGGAGAGCTCCAGTGACTTCAATTACTTTCTAGAAATGGGGTCTTAAACTGATGTAAATCTGATGCAACTACACTGACGTCAGTGAGTTACCCTCGCTTCACACTGCTGTAACTGACGGAAGAAGCTGGCCAGCAGTTGTCAGTGGCTGTCTTGCCTGAGTAAAGATGCGGGGATTGGAGCCTTTTAAAATCAACAAATAAAAAAAAAAATTAAAACTCCAGGATACCGCATCATCAAATGTACTTTGTTAATTTATTCAGACGTATTATTGAGTTACAACTATTTACGATGCTTCACAATATATTAGTAAAATGTACTGGAGTGTGTTCTATTGAATTAGTGATGCAATTGAGTCATGGGATCACTGCTGTACTCAGATTAAATCTTTGCTGAGGATCAGGTTATGAGCGCCAGGCTTTTGGTGAGAACTGTCACATACTGATCAGGAAGGTGCCAGCTAGCAAGGTTCTGCTGTGTTTTCTGGTATCTCTCTCCACCTGAAAGAAAATTTTTCTAGTTTTAAAAGTTGGCAAACCAGTGTGAAAGTGTCAGATAGAAAGACAACATAAGGACATTTCCCTGGATGCCTTTTCACTTTTTCTTCCCTTTTGAGTACGTTAGGGTGATTGCAGAAGTCCTCAACTGAGCTGAAAGCAACTGTCTTGCACTCAGACAGTCTTCCAAGATGTCTGCTTGGGCTTTGAGTCTTGTGTAAAGTGGCAGTCTTGAGGAGATTCATAATTTTTTTACCCTCAAAGCGTGTTAGTTTCTGGAGCAGCGGCAGGCTGTCATGACCAAATGCCGATAGTGTGTACAGTTCATTGACGATTGAGTGCGCTCTCTGTCCTCTGGTTTTGTGTCCTATTTTCCCTCAGAAATATCCCGGCTTGTACGTTCTGGCATTACATGGAAAGCAGAACCTTGCTGTGTAAGCTCTCTGTGCTCCGAGTGTTGCAGTGTCTTGGAGTTGTGAACTACCTCTGTCAAACTAGTTGTCTCTTTGGGTGAGGGCTAAAGCCCTACGTTTGTGGTGGTGTTCTGAGGCCCAGTCAAACTCCGTGGGAATCTCTTCATTGAATTTAATAGGATGGATTTAATAGGATTGGATGGATTTGGCCCTTAGGCAACAATCTCTTTGAGCTCAAAGTAAGGCAACGTTGGTTGGGAGGTTTGTAAACTATTTTACTTCAGAAGATCGCAGTGTCTAGTCGCTTGGAGCTCAGACTAGGGCAGTGTCTGGGGCTGTAAATTCTGTCCTCCCTCTTTGGCAGAGTCTGGGGCTATAATCGATCTCAGCTCAAATGTATCAGTATTTGGATTGTAAAGACTCCAGACTCAGTTTGTGGAAGTGTCTGGAAACATAATCACTTCAGGACCAGACGAGGGCAGTGGCTGAGGCTGTAATCACTTAAGCTTGCTGGCAGTGCCTCGAGTTATGCACTCAGCCCACAGAGTTTGGTCCGTCAGGGTTGTAAACTGTCTGCCACCCTAAAGTGGGATATTGCTTGGGATTGTAAACTGCCTGGCCTTACAAAGTGATGGCCTTGGGTTTGTAAAGTCATTCTCAGTTCAGACTGTTCTGTGTCAATGTCATCAGAGTTGTAAACTCTGCTGGTAGCGTGTGCTAATACATCCGGGATTATAAACTCCCTGAGCTCAGAATATGGATATTTCAGGATATGTAAAATATGATTTCAAAAACAAATGAGTCCCTGAATTCTTAGGCCTTTCATCTTTAAGGTGACTGCATCTGGGCATCTAAGCTGCTTTACCAGTAGCTGTGACCAGCAGCTGGGGTTTTGTAAGGCCTTTACAGTTAGATTGGGACCATGTCACATGCTGTACTTTCCCCGAGTTCCCACTGTTACAACGTTCAGGGATGTAGACTATTGAACTCAGACATGGCCGTGCCTGGGGCCGTACTGTAAACCACAAATGCTAGAGTCAAGAAAGTTATTTGATCAGAGCCCATTCCCCTGAAAGGACAGGACATAGTCCCCAGACGTTGCTGTATACGATCTTAGCCGAAAGGCCAAGAAGAGGTCAGCACTGCAGTGTGGGAGCAGCTACGATGCCGTATTATGTTAGGATCAATGGTGTTAGCCAAGAAACACTGTGCTGTGTTTTCATTGCACTTACTTCTGACTATATGCTTCCTTCTCACCCATTTATTGCATCTCTTAAGGCTACCTTCAGAGCTTTATGTCTCAAACACCTCTCCATCCTATGCACGAGAAGTGCTTTGTTAGCCAGATCAATAGAGAATCAATAACTAGAGCTCTTGTATGAAGGATCTACTGTCTTAACGTTGTGCAAAAAGTTTAGGAAATGTCACAGTCCACTTTCAGGGTCTGAGTAGGCAATAGTATGTATAAAATGTACAAATAGTGGTGGCTACAGAATAGTTTATGACTAAATACATATCTATTACTGTTAAAATAATGTATAAGAATGTACTTGAAGCTATTATCCTTGTGCTCTGTTGTTTGAATAATTAAAGCAATTACAGAGACTTCCTGAAATGTCTGTTATGTGACAGCATTCCTATCACATACTTTCAGCTAATTGGATATTTTTCTGCTATGACATTTGAAACAGAATTTGGAGAGATCACATTTTATAAACCTCTCCCTTAAGTGCATAGATATTATGCATCTGTGCGATTTCTCACTGGAGGTGCAATGGCACTCATGACTCATTTCAAACAAGAAAGGAATTCTAGGTGTGCCATTTGGTGCAAATATGGGAACCTTCTTTTCCCCCGTTTAATGCCTGTGTAGACTGTGCAATATTTACATGTGAAATACTGTAAGCCCCTGCAAAAACGGTCAAAGTGTTTTGGTAGAAAGGAAAGAATATAACACTAATGCAGGAAGACCTGTATGCGCTTCCCAACCTTCCCCTCAGACTCAGAGTGAGTCTTCATTCTAAACTGTGTGAGATTTTATGTTTATTTTTAGTCTTAACTGATAATTCACACATACGCCCTAATCTGAAATCCTATGGTCCAGGAACACCACATTCCAAAGGGGCAGGCAGCCATGTTAGTCTAGTTCAGTAAAACAAACAAGGAGTCCTATGGCACTTTCAAAGATTAACAAATTTATTTATTGCATGAGCTTTTGTGAGAGAACATCTCAATTTGTTAGTTTTTAAGTGCCACAGGACTCCTTGTTTGTAGGAACACCAAACGACACCACAGGGAATTTGGGGTGTACAAGGAGTGCGGGATCACAACCTGAAATGTATACTAATCAGATCTGTCAAGCCAGGCACCAAAGTAAAAGCAAGTATTTCATTTTTTGGTTACAATCCAGTCCCAAATCCAAAAGCTCACTCTCTCTGCTCCATATAGCTCTCTCTGTAGTAAATGGATAAGTACCATCTACATTTCAGACCACTGTATATTTTACTAGGTTACAGCTCTCCCTGAGCATTTCACATCATCATAAAACTGAATAAGAGATTTGAATCAACAAAGTTTAATGATAATTGGATAGCAAGTTTGCAACTCAAGCATGACATTCGTTCCAATAACAATAGAAAATCCAAATCAACATTTGATTTTACTCATTCCTGCAAGCTATAGGGCACCCACAGATGTTCCCAAAATGTTGAAATTCTCTGTGAACAGTTTCCACCTCAATCTAGTGCAAATGTAACAAAAAATGGGCACAAATCTGACATCAGAAATCACAACATTCAAAAACCAATTGATTAGCACTTCAATCTTCCTGATCACTCCATTGATGATTTGCTAATAGCAGTGCTCAAACAAATGAATAATAACTCAAGGCTTCAAACATGAACCACAGAATTGGAATTCATAGGCAAATTTGACACTGTTGCTTTAGGGCTAAATAAGGACTTCTGATTTTTTCTCATTACAACAGGTGATTTGACCTTATCTTCCTCTATATGCTGTTCCCCAGTGTTTGAATCTTAACAACTTCCTTTATTTGCTGTTACAATGTGACCTGATCCTATGACTCCCTGCATTTATTTCATCCTATTCTGTAAGCTCCCCCATCTTCAAAGTGCCTGATGAAGTGGAATCTTCTCCCATGAGACGTCACGTGATAACTAAATTTGTTAGTCTTTAAATGCCACAAGACTCTCTGTTAAAAAAAAAAAGGGGGTGATAGTTTGCAAAACAGTTGGCCCTGAATCATTAAAAGCAGCTGAATTTTGCCAAATTTTGATGGGAGTAGGTCCAATAAACACCAATAAGCTGAAATTTGTAGACACGACTTCTAATTGTTGGTGCTTCAGTTTTTGGATGTTAAACTTTACAGACATTAGACTTGATTTTTCAGAGGCACTGAACACAAACTGGATGCTCCAAGAGAGGAGTCTAAAACTAAAGGGAGGCCCGAACTTTCAAATGTATACGCCTAAACTTGTTCCTCGTATAATGAATGGCAAAACTCTTCCTGCACTTCAGTTAGACCCGGACCAGCCCATAACTGACCAACTAGTTGTACCTCAGTCTAGTCCTGTAAAAGATCCTTATGTACCTGAACTGATTTTTAAAAATGGGAGTGCAAGCAAATGCTTATTGACAAGTTTTGTGTGCAGTTAAGAAATAGAACCATGAGGTCAAGAAATAGATTTTTGGAAAAAACATTGTTTTGATGCATATTGTCCTAAATGAGAAGAAAATCATTAGATTCACACAGTATCTTGTAAACAAATGTCCATTTATCTTAACAAGGAGGCCAGAAAGTGAAGACAGCTGTCCGTATGATGGCAGCTGTTCTTCACTCAGTCACTCAAGGGCATATCCAGCCTCATCTCACATGGGAAGAGAAGGTCCCTTAGCTGCAAGGTTACAGAGGAGCCCCACGCTTTCTGTAGGACAGAACTCCCTGAATTACTACATGACTCTTTCCATTTGTCTCCCCTGCTTCTGAAGTCAAGAGGGAAGATCTGCACATTTCCCCAATGACCAGATGGGGTATGCGCTGAGATCTGGATGGCTTTTCAAAAGGGATCTTGCTCTCAGTTGAAATATATTGGAAGATATTCTAAGCTGATTTTGTGTTTTGGAATGAAATTCATTGTAATTAAATTAATTGCAAGTATGTATAGAATTACAGGCAGCTTTTGTGTGCTACGTACATGCACACGCACATGCACACACAGTTCACCACTGGGACTTTGTGCTTAGGGAAAAAACCAAGTACAATCAGAGTCCTGGCCAGTTTTGACCATTAAAAGATCCCAAGCCTTTTTTCAAACAATCGCAGTGTAACCTCCAGTATTGTGGCCAAGTATCTACTCCAATATTACATCCTGCCTAATTCCTCTTCCAGATCTACTTTATATCACTTCCATCCAAAAACTAAAGTTAACGTAATATCAAGTTTAAAAAAATCAAGCACTCAGGAATTAAAACATTCTAAAGCTAAGATTGAACGTTTAGCCTTAATTCCACCTACTTCTGTGAACACCTTAAAATTAGAGATGGTAGAATCATTTTGCTATGAACATTAGTTGCCAGTTTAGCCTTTTTTCCCTGTCTGTAAATAACTGATGAACCCATTCTGTTTCCTGTTAATAAATTTGGTATTTGCAACTATTTGCCAAACAGCTACTGTGAACAAATTTTGGTCTATGGGTTCCTCAGGAACTATTCTCTTTGAGCAAACATTATTCACAGTGTATGGTTTGTCAGCTAAGTCACACAGTATTGTTTCTTCTCCTTGATTGGATGGTGAACTTTTAAAATAATAATATTTATCAGCAAATATCAAACAAGTTTCTTGTACCACAGATATTTGTGTGAATAATCATTTGTGCTAACACTGGTGAAAGTTTCAGGATTCACCAATACCTTCAGAAACTCTTGCCACCCATGCAAATATCTGCAAATAGGGAATAATGTGGTCCCGAAAATAACAGCGAAATCAAACTTGTTCCTGTTACTGATGAAAATATTTGTTAATCATTGTGTATGTTATCCCAACAACTACTAAGGTTAATGGGTGCCTTTCCACTGATTTCAAATGGGCATTGTGTTAGTTTCTATTTGCTCAGCTGTACTCAAGATATAGCTTGTTTTTATGTCATATCATCAAGTAATACAATCTATGCTGCAAATAAGAATTTCTTAAACCAGCTAACATAGTGGGCCAAATTCCACCCTCGTTTGCACGCATGTAAACTGATCAACGTCAGTAGGGTTACATATGGGCAAGTGAGGTCAGACTTGGGTTTGCCTCCAAGGTTCTGGTCCTTCCTCGCTTAAGTCATTGGGAACTTTGCCTTTACCTTTAGCAAGTACAGAAAACTGAGCACTGAATATTGACTCTTTGCAACAGAGTATAACAATACAGTATAAAATTTATTTGCATATTTTGTAATATGAAAGTAACATCTAGAAATCGATTCTTAATTCTAGCAGAAGTGCGCATAGACACACGTAGGATGGTATTTTCAGATGAGCCCAAATGCATTTAGATACTGTTAAAAATTTCACCTCATAGAAGCTAGTGAAACTTGCAGGTATTATTGCGTTCAAAAAGCAAATCAAGGTTCTAATTCACAACTCTGAAAGACATTTGTCTTCAGCAATCGAATGATCAAAAGCCTGCAGAGTATGTACGTTTCTTAATCCAGAGCTGTTTGCAAATGGATCTTGGCAATCTTGGCTGAAATTTTCAAAGCAATCCAAGGGGATTTAGAAATAAATCTTTTGTTTGCATGTTCAGATCATCTAGACTGCTTTGAAAATATCAACTCTTGTTTATAAAATTAAACAATAAAATAGCCTGTGGGGGGGCTATTCAAAGTGCAATTATATGAAAAGCATTCTACTCATTGTGATGACACCTACGCAAGAAGAAAAGTTTTATGTACATGGGACTATACATGAGTCAGGCGATCTAGTTTCAGTTTTTACATCTTCCACAGACATCCTATGTGCTCCTGAGCAAAGCAAGTGTTCTCTCTGCTAAAAGCTCACATGGTGTTATGAGGATAAAAGCTTAAAGGTTTGTGAAGTGCTTGGATTCTCCTATAATGGAGCCATATAACTATCTAGATACAAGAGTCATTCAGATCTCATACACAATTATTTTTTAAACACAAGTGCATTTTGCTGAAAGGTTGGGAAACTTAAAGAAATGGTCGTATGCAAGTATAAATTATATATAAACATATTCAAGTCATTTCTACTATACTAATTTGGTATGTGCATGCGTGCATGATGTAAAGTGCACCATGTGACAGGCCATCATGATGTCAGAGGTGACTCAACCAAGTGCTCTGATGACACGGCTGCCCCTTTGGAACTTATCAAAATTATAAAGCTCTCAGCTATGCTTTCAGCTGTTTCCAACTCTTCAGACAACAGTATGTGGTGCTCACACAGGGAAGAAACCGTGAAAATCTGAAAGTTTACGTGAAGGATATGAACTCTCAGGAAAAAGTTTAGCTGCCCATAGAACTTTTGCAAAAAATGTTATAATTATAGAACTATTAGTTGATTAAAATAAATATTTCATAAATTCTCTTTTGATTTTCCCCCATCATTTTTGATGGGTTACAGCTAGTCACATATAGATTACATTAAACGCTTCTAGAAATTAAAACAAAAAGCCCTCACAACTGCCAGTGCTCTCCTCTTTTATGCACCCTGTCCATGCATATTTTGTAAGCCCTTTTCTATGGCATTTTAATACAATTCTGGGCACTCTCAGACAAGAGGGCAACTGTCTTTTAAACCCTGAACAGATCTCACAATCTGATGGCAAAAAATCACCTCTTCTGTACGTGAACCCCACATGCCCCTGGGAAACTGCAAGGGGTAGCTAATGTGGAAGCATTGCTCCAAAGCAAAACAGAAAACATACAACATCTGTCCTTTGCTGTCTACACTGCCTTCCAATACCTGGTCAAATTTAAGGCCTCAGTCCTTATCTTCAAGGCTGTCAGCAATCCAAACCCAGGAAGCATAAAGGATTTTATATGGTGCCCTAATGAGGAGCATGGTTGATAGTTACACTCTTCAGGCACAATGGAAGAATCCAGGGCACAGATGAAGCTTGTCCGTGCAAAAGCCAGAGCTTGTTTCAGGGGTCAGTCCTAAAGAATGGAACAAACTCCTGCAGACCCACCAGAGACCTCCCCACCTTTCACTCCAAGTGCAAGGCACACATCATCAACCTTGCCTTCACAGATATGAACACACAGCATGGTGTATGCGGAACCATGAATTTATACCGTTCCCACAAAGTGGTCCTCTGGGTAAAGGAAAGGAAAAGAGTGAACTACACGTGAGAAATTCTAGTCCCTTGGGTTAGTGCATTCCTAGGAGGCACTCTGGTGCCATGGTGGGGAGGGCCATGTCAGAATCTACAAGGAAGACTAGAACACAAATCTACAGATGTCTCAGGGAAAAAAAATCTGATCTTATTTTTCATATTCTGAAGAAGGGGAAGGAGCAGCAGCCAAAAGCCTGACAATCCTTCCCTTTTACAGGTGAGAGGGGTACAATCAGTTGGCCATCCTCACCCAAGTGATGTTTCCTCTCTGTTTGGCGTAAGTGTTGGCCCTTCTTCACGAGGTTATCAGGATCTGGGAAATCCACCAGTCAGAGGAATGACTAGGAGAGGCCACACAGCCAGTTGTTTGGATGGCTAAACTTGGGAAGTGACTGGGTGGCTAATTTTGCCCTGATGAACACTGGAGTGACACATATAATGCCTCAACCACTAATGGCTCAAGCTTAAAGCCTCTGCAAGAGCCCAGTATCTGCGAGCCTTCCAGGTTTGCAAAAATAAAATAAGAACAGATCTGTGTTCTCCTCCCTGCCCCCACTTCTGAGTAGGTAACAGTGAACTACTCGTAGGGGGGCACATCTACACCACACACTTTTCATGGCAGCGTGTAGAATAAATGCCCTGCACGCACCCTAGCATGGGTAAAAAGAGCAGTGTTGAAAGAAAGTAAGATTTCACAGATGTAAATAGCAGGTGAGGCATTTCTTAGTCAAGGAGAGTAAAGAAACTTGTGAATCCTTAAGGTATGTCATCTACACAGCTCTCTACACACCCAAGCAGTGCCCCCTACCCCCTGCTACACTGCTATTTACACACACATTATTCTATTTCTGTCTCTCTGTTGAAGGTGACCCAGTGGGAAGAAAATTTAGAACCTTTTCTTGCAGCCTAATAGTCTCAGTGTAATTTCCTTCTTCTTGACAGCAGTCTTGACAGGATTACACTGTTTTATGAGAGTTAAATAACTGCGTATGTTACAATGATCATCAAATGAAGTAAAGGCCCTTTCATATTAAGAGAGAAACTCAAGGCCAAAGTCTCTGTTGGGTTATATGCGTACAGCTCCATGGACTTCAGTGGAACGTCACCCATTTGCACCTCCAGAGAATTTGTCCCAAGAGGTTTACATAAATATGTATCGTAGCTATGTGTGCAAAAGTTTGCATTTAAAGAGATTCCTTTGAAAACAAAACAAAACAAAAACCTAAGGATTCTCTTCTGCAAGTGGAATCAAAGTGACCTCTAGTGGTTCTCTGTTATCTGTGCAACTTCAGAGTGTAAAGTTGTGCAATGAGAACATAGTATTGTACATTCAGCTCTTGTAAATGCAGTCAACGCTTGATTAACCTCTAATCACAGGGGTTAGCAGCTGTGAAGATCATGATTAAAATTAAAATGTTAAATTTTTTCACATAATTTGCTATTTTTCTTAGTTTAGTGTGCTGCTGGTTTGGCCCAGTATATTGTACCCCACTAAAATGGTCAAAAGAGGTTGATTGTTCTTGTCTGATCATTAAAAATAAGCAACAGAACAAATCAATCTGCAGTTTCAGAGCTGCCCAAGTAGCAACCATTAACTTGTCCTCTGGGGCAATTTGCAGCATAAGTTCTGTTCAGCATGAATAAGGGTGGCAGAATGTGCATTAGAAATATGCTCATTTCTTCCTATTTAATGGAATGGTCACTGCCTGAGGACCAAGCTTTTACTATTTGTTATGCAGTGTAACTTGCAAGGTTCCCGCAGTGCAGTATTTAGTTAGTCTGGATGAAAGAAAAGATTATTACTATTACAAAATGATCTTTTTCCAATTATCAAGTAAAAACAGCAATGTAGAGAAAGGATGATGAAATTCATCAGTAATGTGGAAAACTAAAAATACATCAGCTAAATTATGTCCTTTTACCTCAATAATCAGTAGACTGAGGAGGCACACATGCAATATCACTCAGGTCCATTAATCAGTACATAATCATTGAGGCCGCTGTATGAAGGGATCAAGGCCAGCATCTAGACTGCAAGTTCTAGCCTGACATTCACATGGGAGATTTCTGGGGTTTAGTGGGCAATAAAAAAAAAAAGACATTGATCACTTTGCATCAGGAGCTGGGTATGAATACTGAGAAGAAGCTGAACTGTGCTAATAGCGAATACAGATAGAAATTCATCCTTTATAGACAAAGTGTATCTTGGGGACACAAAGATCCCCAAACTAGAGCTGATTGAAAACCAGGATGTCATTTTTGTAAAAAAACAAAACAAAAATGAACCAAAATAAATACCCTCCCCCCACCCCCAAAAATGTCATTCTTTTGGTGGAGTTGCAATTTGAAGACAACATTACAAATTTACAAAATTTTTGAGCAGTTGCACTTCAAACTGTCTTTCAGTTTTTCTCTTCTTGATCTTCCTCACTGGGGAATCACAGGTTTTGTTTCTACTATCTCCCCCCCCCCCCCAAAAAATGTCCAAAACACCAACCAACCAACCAGAAAAGAGAAAAGTCTTTGGCACATCTCTTTTACTGACTGTTATGACCTTCATAGACGATTCTCAAACTGCCATATGAACCTTTGCCAGAGCACCTTAGCATTCCCCCTAACTGTTAAGGTTGGCAGAGGTCCATGCATTGCAATGGCACAGACTTTGCAGAAACCTCCTCCCTTCTTGCAGTCAGTATTATTTTCATCACCTTTTGCAAGCTGATTACTTTTTTCTCAAGTTGTTTTTGTCAACATGCTTCACGCCCTACTTGAGTTTGTGTCTTATTTCAAAAATGACTACGGCAAGTTTTAGAATAAATCCTCCTGGGAGTAAGGGGTTGGCTTGTACAAGAGAGACACTTCTTATTGGTATTGTACTTACCGTATGTAAGAAGCAAGTCCCACAGGATTGTGTCCCTAGCTATTTTTCAACCTGTTGTTTTATCTAAAAAAACCCTTGAGGTATTAAGACATTTACTGACTACAATCTTATTCATCCTGCAACATGAGATTACTCACATGAGGCGAGAGAGGTAAGCATATATGTTTGCAGGCCTAAGTTTGCCTACAGTTGAAGAATACTGAATGCAGGCAATAAATAATAAATACTAATAAACTCCCTGACCGATCTTCTCCTTTCCCATGCTCAACCTCCTCTCCCCTCAAAAAAACCCCAACTTCCACATTAATAGAACTATATGCTACTGCTATTTTTCCTCATTACCTTAGGTGAGCTTAATATTTAGCCAGATTGTATGCACTTAGACTGGAGATAATAAATCCAGCTACCAAACCTGGAGTATAATTAAATTCTTTCCTATGCTCTGCTAAACTTCTCTCCTCCTACAGCCATGAAAGGTTGAACAGAAGCAAAGAGAAAACTAGCAACCAGTCCCATTCACATTTCTCTGTTAAATAAAATATCACTTGACCTATGTTTGCTCTTAAGGTTTATAGGCTAGAGGAAAGACTATTATGCCACTAAAAGCAAACCAAATAAAAACGGGTGCGTAAGAAGTGAGCCCTGCCACCCAGAACTAGTTGGAACTGACTGACTTTCATATATGTACATTTTCACTGTAATGTTTAATTAAAAACACTGCTCTCGTCTATGCAGAATCATTTAAAAATGCAATACACTTGCAAGTATTCCCTGGTTTAAAATTATACAGTTTTAATGAAGGACAATGGTTGGAAAAACAGTAGGTTTAAAGAGAGTCTTCTAGGTTAAAAATCATTCAGCTTTTAAAAACAAACATGTACCCGGCTGTGTTATTTATAGTACTTCAGAGTCATAAACTCAAAAGCTTTTTTAAAATCTAGTTTACTTTACACATACGTGCTTTTCTTCAGGTAAGGGAAAAGAATACACTCTCAGTTTCACTTTAGAGGTCCAGTAGGTAATGTAAAGGACCAGGAATCATGGGACCCGGGATTTCATCTTGTCTTTAGGTTTCAGACCCTACTATAGAGCACATTGGTTTTAGTTTATTATGTCCTTTTTAAAGATTGAAAGACATAAAAATATAGCAAAACAAGTTATGGCTGCCAACCAGTTTGTATTTAGATCAATACATAGATTTGCCCCCAAATTAGAAAAAAATTAATCTAAACACTAACTAACACAGTTAATCCCATCTAGAACACTGTTTCTCAAACTTTGCTTGAGTGGGGAAGACCTAAAGGTATTAACAACTTCACACCGAACACCCAATGAAACCCTCCTCAAAAAGTAATATTCTGTAATATGAGTACTATCTGTGTGCTACACATTCTTGTGAAAATGATTCATGAAACTGAATTAAATAAATTTTACCGATATAACATGCATTTATTTCTAAAAAATAGATATATAATAATTAGGCACACAACTTAAAACTGAAAATGATATAACTCTAGTTTTAATGGAAATTTTGCACCTGCATATTCGAACAAATGGGAATTTTGGGCCTGAGTATTTGAACACAATTCACCTATTCTTGGAGCAAGGTTCATCAAAGAAAGTCTTACCATGGAAGTTATGTCTAAATGATTTCAGTGATGTTGGTAACAGTAGAGGGAAATACAAAATGTCCCAGCTGCAGCAAAAGAGCAAAGCGGCAGACACTGACATCCGCCCAGAAGCTTTGCTGAGGCTGAAGTATTTTAAATCTAGGCATGCGCTAGCTCTCTGTGCTGCTTCTTTCCCCTTCTCCACGCAGCCCGCTCACCAGTTCAGAAATGCTACTCTAGGATTCTCATGCTCCTACAACTACAGCTGCAGGCCATAGGAAAGATAAGGTCTTGGGTAACAAGGGTACACAACATTTAGGGGCTACAGGCAATCTGGCCAACTTTCACAATTTTATTGTGAGTCTCCCAATATTAGGGGTTTTCCTTAAGGGCCCACCTGCTGGAGTCATGCAGTTATGTGAGAATTTAAACTATGTTTTAAAATTAAAGTACAGTAAGTTTCTAGTCCTCATGGCTGCAGAGAAAAGCTTGCAAATGTGAATCCTAAAGGCTCGGAAACCAAGGGCAAGTAAGAAGAACCCAGCATTTTAAACAACCTAATAATTTTTAAGACAGTTTCATGATTTTTTGGGACCCCACTCTTAACTTTTGAATTCTGCCATTCAAAACCAAGATTCTGAAGCATTTAGATTCTATGCTATGTTGGATGCTATAGAAATGGCTAGAACGAACAGAGGGAAAGCAGGCTGGCATAATTTTACCTGTCTCCAAGAGACCAGGTGGACTTAACATCCTTTGAAGGAAAGTATATTCGCCTTATATATTTTGTCAACCTTCAGAGTGCTCTAAAATAATAATTCCTTGTAAGGAAATATGACAATATGTTCCTCAAGGAAAGCCCCTACTGAATTTAGTAGGAATGCAACCAACAATGTTCTACAGAAATTTAACAAATTTCTATACAAGTTACACAAATAACCTACAGAATTGAAGAAAAAATATTGAATACTTAAATTTAAAAGTCTTTTATATAAATTTCTCAAAAAGCCTACAGACTCGAAGACTGAGCACAGTCCTATGGGCGATCACTCATTCTTTATTAATTTCTATAAGACTCTTCCATAAGGGCAAACCTGCCTAACTCAGATAAAGGAAGCAAAGGGTAACAAAAGGATAGAGAGGCGTAGTTCCCTCACTAAGATTTCTGAACACAAAAAAGAAGAAAGTTAATCCACAACTCATTAAAAGTCAAATGCCAACATCACAAGAACAGTTTTCTTCAGTATACTGTACTCACATTCCTTGCTATAAATCATTGCTCAGCACAAGCACCAATCTAAATACTGATACTGGCCATAAATCACTCTTCAGTAGAGGGCCAACACAAGGCCTATTCGCCACTTTAATGCCTTTTAAGATGTCGAACTGAGGTTTAAGTGAGTCCTACAAGGGCATAAGCTTTGTTAGAGTTCTGTGTATGGGCTGAATTTCACCGTTGGAAAAATGTCCCCATAAGCTTAATCACATCTAAAGACATAGGCTGATAGTCTTGTCAATACACCAGATTAAAATTACTACCCGACTTGCAAGCTTTGTCAGTTATTCATCATTAGCCATGATTAACAGCATACATGCTACATAGCCACTGATAATAAAAACTGTTTACCTTAAGCTTGAGCCACTATATCTTCCTTACTAATCCTCATGAACGTATAGTATTTGTAGTATATTAAGAGTCAAATAGCTGATCACTTGCCATTTAAAATGGCCCCCAAGATACGAGGATGTAGATTGAAAATGCACACATAGCAACTCATTCTAAATGTTGTATTTAAAGAGACAGTACCATCCAACTGAACACTTGGGAGGGGGAAAATATGAGAAAGATTCACTAGGGCCACAGGATATTGTCACCTGAGATAAATCAATCCACTTAACCAACTTTTGCAAAATTGTTTATTAACGAACTCGGCCTGACTCCAAAGTATAACCTTTTCTGTTCAGGAAATTTTAGATCTGACGATGGACGGTTTGCAATGAACTGGTGAAAGCATAGGAAGATCTGACGTCCCACATCTTAGGTTTTTTTCAGTTTACGCTCCAGAGCGGTTACCTTGACAAAGACTCTAAAATGGCAGACACGTGCCCCAAAGATAGTACTCCCACTGACTGCCAACAAAAGTGTCTTTACATCAGCACCTGGCTTCCCCTTTCCATAGTACCCTGCCATCAGTGTAACGACTTATAGGAGCAGAAAGTGATTGCAGGATTAGGCCCCAAAGATTTTGCATGGCGATCCAGTATGTAGCTCATGTTTTTGGTGGGACATTATGTACCTTACGTTCCTTTACTCTTAGTGGTTTCCTGTTTCTGGGCAGATGAAAAAAGTCACCTCAACATGTTAGTTTTTATTTATTCCTTTTGACATCTTAAAATAAATCACTTATAAACAATTGTGACAACACATACCAGGAACTGTGACAATAGCTGCCTGTTCCTGGCAACAGATGTTGGGTAACTCCAAAGCTTGACTTTATTAATTTTTCAAGGATATTCATTTGATTATTGAAAAATAAATTTTGGTGTTTGCAAGTGGAACTAGCTGCACTATCTGAAACTAAATTCCAAAGGTTTGTCTGAAACTAAAATATGTCAATGTCTGTCTTAAAGTTCTCTCTAAATCTCATATTCCAAAGGGATAGCTGTGTCACTCTAGTCCAGCAAAACAAACAAGGAGTCTAGTGGCACTTTTAAAGACTAACAAATTCATTTATGACACGAACTTTTGTGGGAGAGAATCCTACTTGATCAAGCGTCTGACAAAGTGGGATGCTCACCCCTGAAAGCTCATGCAGGAAATAAATCCATTAGTCTTTAAAAGTGCCACCAGACACCTTGTTTCTAAATCTCATAGAAAGTGTAGCTTCCAGTATCTATTCTTTACTTCCTATCAGGTGTTTTCTTCTTCTGTTTTAGCTAGTCGTGACATCAGTAAAGTATTGGAGACTGATTATTGACTTTCGAAAGGCATTCATCATCCTATATTTTGGGTATTTTTTTAAAAAAAAGTAAAGACCGACATTACATTATAATGCGTGAAATTCACTCCTGAATAAAGGACTATGCACTATTTAAATTTCACTTATATTATCACAATAGTGCTTACTTAGGATTTCAGAGGTGTGTGGAGGTCTTGTAGGGTCCTCAGTGTAGGGATAAATTTTACCCTATATCCATAAAAAGCCTTTGCTACACCCAAGATATCTTAATTTACCCACTACTATCTCTGCTGTCATCTCAACCGCCCTCAAACTAACCATCCCCTCCATGACACAGTACTGGGTCGCAGACACTCAGGTATCGGGTCAGGGAGTCTCCTGCCACCACCGCCGAAAGACAGGAATGCATTGCTGAAAGATGTAATTGTTGGGGCAGGGGCATAAATGATTTTTTTCAACTGAGTCCTGAGGAAAAAAGTTTGAAAAACACTGATCTAGTCCAGCCTCCTGTATGAGACAGGCCATAGAAATGAGTTACCTTTGTATTGTGCACAATAGCTATTTGCTTAGAGCATGTCTTGTGGAAAGGCATCCAGTGTTGATCTGAAAACTTCAAGGAATGAAGAATCCAACACTTTCCTTGGTCATTTGTTCCAAGGTTTAATCACTCCCATTGTTAAAAATACTTTATTTCTAATTCAGATTTGCCTGACTTTAACTTCTAGCCATTGGTTCTTGTCAAACCTTTCTCTGCTATATTATAGAGCTTTTTAATTATGTATACTATAAAGCCCTTTACAGAGCTCTCTATGTAATATATTGTACACATACACTATAGAGCCCTTTAATACCAGGCATTATCTGTCTGTAATCAAGTTACTTCTCAATCTTTTTGACAAACCTAAGAGTGAGTTTTTTAAGTGTTTTACTGAGAACTATTTTTTCCAGATCTTGAATCATTTTCATGGTTCTTTTTTCTACCCTCTTCAGTTTTAATATGCTTTAACCCACAACACTAACACAAAAGAAATGCTCTTGCCTCTCCAACACCACATTAATCTGCTCAGTTCCCTACATTTGACCCCCCCTGTTTTTACTGGTTGTCCCTTGCAAATAGTTGAACCTGCATCCAACAGCCCCTCTCCCTAGCCTGGGGGAGGCACATTTAGTAGTGGGCAGGCATGATCCCCACACCTGTTCCTGTTTTTTCATTAGCCATCCTGGGTATTTAGTTGAGTCCCTGACTCAGTAGCTTTTCTAGTTAGACAGAGAAAGAGATAGGTATTTGCTCTTGTGTAACCCATGTGCCTAAATAGGTGCAATCTCTTTTAGGGATCCTTATGGCTGGGTTACGTTGCTGGGCAGATTTTGCAGCCCAGAAACCAGAAACTTCTGGTAAGAGGGTGAGGGAGCACACTGAGCATGCTCCACAAGTTTTATTGTGGAGCTGGAAGTGCATACCCTGGGAGAAGCCTGAGAAGAGAAGCCTGGAGAGGAGCTGCAGAGGACATTGGCTAAGGGACTCGGTGAAAGGAGCTGAGCAGGAGTGGACTGCAGGATGTTTTCTCCCAGCTTTCGACTGCTTTGCAGGGGAGTTGTCTGCAGTGGAACTGAGAGTTGGATGGCCAGTGACTTGATTGCATGGTGCTGGCTGCACAGGAGGAAGAAAGGACTGCATGGCATCTGCCTGAAGATTCCTGCAGCTAGAGAGGATGAGGATTGCTTTCGTTCTGCATTCAAGCCCCAAGGACTTAAATGACTGCAATTGAGATAAGGGTGACTCCACCTGAACTTTGGGACTCTTGGGTTTCTTACTGTTCTGTTTAAATGTATTATGGTTCCTTAGGATAAGGTGTGTTTAGATAGTTAATAAAGTTCATTGTTACGTTTCTGTTGAGTAATAGTTTAATGTGGGATGGAAACTCTGAGCAGTCTTCGCTGTGAGTCCTTTTGACAACTGGATCCTGGCTCTCCAGTTGCTTTCATCAGGGGTTTTCTCTGTGAGGCACTGGAGAGGGGCAATTGAATGAATCTGAGCCCACCCTAGCAGGTTACACTTGCATTTCCCAGAACCTAGTAGGACCATGTAAGTGTTTGGTATCCTTTTCAGGTTCCATGCTTTTGACTTTCATCCCTCTTCCTGGTTTCCCCCTCATTTGTTGCTCCCCAGAAGTAGTTGAGCCCTGGGCTCAGTATTTCTGCCCCTTAGACTGGAGGAGGGACTTGCAGCAATAGGTGGGCTCATTTCTGCCCATGTTTCTGAATCCAAAAGAACCATATAACATGAAAAGAAAGCAAGCTCTGTTCCATATTTCACAGCAGTAACCCCAAAAGTCTAATAACACAGAATATGGGAATGTTTGGGGCCAGTGTTATCCTATTCCCAAGGCTTTTGATAAACATAGTCTTTTGGAGCTAAAGAGTAAGCAGAAGTCTTGGGAAGGTAGCTGTAAGTTTAGGAAGCAAATTTGTAAAGTTGCCCCGGTTCAGGGACTGTGACTGGAATGGCAAAGGACAGGGCGGTCAAAGCACCCTGCTCTGCCCACTGGTGGGATTCTTAGTCTCGGGGCTGTGGGAAACTGTAGGCCTCTCAAGCAAAGCATGCTGGGAAGGAGGCAGGTGATAAAAATGTTTGTTCTCACAAAGGGTGAGTAGAGAATCACTCATCAAGGAACAAGCTGAAAATCTGGATTCTCAAGAGACTTGATGCAGACTGTGGGGAAAAAATTGTGATCCTCAGGGCATTAGGACAAAACCAACTTTGAGCTCACCTATATACAAGCTTCTATCAACCTAGCTACCACCTCTCAAGGAAGGGCATTTACATTGCAGGAGAACCCCTACACAAGTGTCACTGGGGTGCTGTAGCATTTTATGTGTAGACAAACCCCAAGAAAGTGAATCTCTGTATGTTTGTGTGAGACTGAGACCCAGACCCCAGAGGAAAAATCTGTGATCTCAGAGGGACTGGGGAATAGCACCCGTAAGAGCAGGAAGAAACTTTTCAAGTTCCTTGGACCGCTGGACAGGGTCTATTGGCCCTGAAGAACTTGGAAGGAAAGAGCATCCCTAGAATAAGAATCGTTCGTATGTTGGTGGTGTTTTGTTTGTTGCCAAAGTCCAAAAATGTGAGGAATTCAATGTGAGCTCTTTCTTTTGATTCCACGGTTGTAGTCTCATGATTAGATAGCACCTACCAACTCTAAACTGGAGGCACCCAGTTAAAGGTGGGGAAAAAACCTTAAAAATATTTTTTATTTCTGAATCAAGAAATGGCATATAGGTAATTCATAAGACTGTTGTATACCTATTAGAGTATGGTAGGGTGAATATAAAAAAAAAATCAAAAGACAAACCAAAAAGATGATTAGATATGGGGTGCTTTGGTCAATTTTTTTGTGATCAGACTAACGGTTTTGAAATTTTTGGAACAGGCAAAAATGCATGTGAGTTTTTGACTTGATGCAAGGACCAGACAGGTTTGAAGATTAATGTTTATAAAGCTATCAAACTTGCTAATGATAGTTTTATCCAGTGCAACAAAATTATTGTTAATTTAGCCTAAACTTTCTCTCCTTAGCTTTATACCATTAGCATCACTTAATACATAAAATAAAAATTCATACATCTGTGTGTAAAGAAAGTAATCTGATTCAGTTTTGCATTGAGAGATATTAAGTGGCCCAAATCTTATTTAATCACAGGGTACATTTGTACTAGAAAAAACAAGTAATATCATGCTGCCAACTAGTGCCTGGGTCTCACGTTCACATTTTGCATGTTTACATTAAAATATTATGCTTGTTTTCTTAAATTAATTTAGAAATTAGGGGTAAGTATGGACATCACATCTCAGGCTTCATATATCTTATCCATTGAAACCCAAACAGCTATTCTCATCTGGTTATATATTAAAATGTAGCTTAGGAAGAGGGTGGCCCCATTGGCAGGGTATAAACTTTTGCAATATGCTGCCCAGGTTACGTGCTCTAAGAGCTGAAGACTGCAGAGTCTTCCTTTGTTCTGAGCACCATCTGCTGGAATGTTTTTGAAAAACATCTCTGTTTAGCACTCCTGCTTAAAACTGATCAGTAATGTAGCTCCTTGACTATTGCTGAAATGTAGGTCTGAAGTTTTGTATTTAGTACCACAAGAATTTAAGCAGCCTGTATAAAAACTACACCTGTTGCAGTCTTCAATAATAACTTCAAGAATTGTAAAGCAAAGGAAAATATGGAACAACCATATAATCTGGGCACTGTCATAGACAGATGCATGTTATATGCAAGACTTTCAGAAAGTTTAAAGGATCCAACAGTGCAGATCTCTCTCAAATGAGTAGTCGCACTGCAGACACTACCTCCTGCAAATAACAGCCTGATGAACAGAGCCCTATCTAAATGACAAGTTCCTGGAGTAGCAGAAGGGGGATAAGACTAATGTATAAGAATGGGTGAAATCCTTAATTTGTGACCCTGCTTTCATTTGGCACTCAAAAGGGAGCTGGGGGTGTACAGAATTTAGGCCTGCACTATAAGGCCATATTGGATCACCATGCACAAACTGATTCATGGCATTGTGCAAGTGAATTGTCCCAATGAACACGGGCCTTTGAAACTTGAGCAAAGGGAGGTGTCCTTTAGCAGGAGGCAGTACTAGGCGCTTACCTCTGTGGGCCTACCCAGTGGCTCAAGAGCAAAATCAGATACACACAAAACCAATGCATTGTAATATGAAGTGATAAAACTCAGTTTCATTAGATGCCTGACTCAGTTGAAATTATTTTAAGACCAGTTGTGGGGTTGGGGGAACCAGTCATTAAAGTCTGCCCTGCAGCCCACTTAAATAGGTTGTGTTATTTAAGAAGCCTAAAGCATCAATCTGGTTTCAGATCAAGTGGAGCTCTCACTCTCTTGCCCTCTCTCTCATCATTTATACAATGTAAAATATTTCTTTGTGCTCTGGTGTCCTACTGGTTACATACCCTGGGCTGAAAGTGCCTCTTCTCAGGCTCTTTCAAAGGACTAGCATTTGCTTTGGCTGACTTGCTGCTTTTGTAGAGCCTCACATACATTGTGTTGTTTATATTGTATCAAATGCATCATATATTTGTACAACTCCCCTGGCTTCTGCATTGTAGTAAACAGAGGCGGAAGCCAAGGTCTTTTTTTTGTTTCCTTTCTGTTTTCATTATTGCTCCTCTGGCCAAAGAAATTCTGCCCTGTCTACACTAAGGGAACCTGATAACCAGTTTAGCAAAACTGACAGTAAAACTAGTTAGAGCAGTAGTGCAAACCTGGGTTAAGACACCTTGCCCTGTTTTTAATGCCAGATCCAAGAACACAATTTGTAAATGGTTCATTAAGATCATGTCAGGCCACTTAATGCTACTTAAATCCAGGTGTATGTTGTAGCTTTGACCAGCATGTCTTTCTGTGATGATTTTCACACACAATTAGTACAGAGTCCCTTCTTTTCTGAGCCTCCTGTGATCACCACCAAGATCCATGACCCTCATGACTCATGCAATGGACGTTTCCAGTGCAATGCCTTCCTCAGCTTGCCCATGCACTTCGAAATAATTTCTTCCTAGCAGCTTCCCTATCACCTCCTCTTGCAAATCCCTCTGTAATGATCTCTCCTCCACTCCCAATTTATGTTTGTACATCCCTCCTGGCTTCTGGCACCAACTCAGCTTGCTATTAAGACTTTGCCTAGCTCCAGATCTTTCTTGCCACCTGCCACACCTGGTAACTTGCTCTCTTTGCTTATGAACAGCTTTAATGCTCTCTCAGCCTCACTACCTCTCGCAATTTCTTGCTCAGCAAACTTCAATGGCAGCAATCACAGGAGCCATAGCCATCCTCTTGCCAATTATAGCCCTGCCTGAGGGAGAGGGTGGGGCCCTTCTGTTGGCTGCCTTTCCCTTTTGCCTTCCCACGAGGGAAGACCAGTCAATTAGAGATGCTGCGGAAGCAGAGGGAGATGTCTCCTTCCTTCCTTCAGGATCTTTTGAGGGAAGAGGATGCAGCCCGGAAAAGGGGAGAGGGAGATCTTGCCTCCTCCCCCATATCACTCCAAGACTGTCAAGGAGCTGAAGGCTGAAGCACCCTGCTGGGGTGGGAAGGTGGGGACAGAAACAAGTGGGGATGGAACAAATGGGAGGGCTAAGCAGAAATATGTGGGGATTGCAGAATTAGTGGCTGGGCTGAGCTGGGGATACAGAATTGAGTTAGCATTTTGGGGCAAAGCAGAAAGCTCTGCACCATGAGGAAACCAGCAAGATCTCCTGCAGCACAGGCCTCAAAATCCTGTCTCAAAAAAATTGGAAGAACTGGAACCATTAATTGTCTCGCTCTGTCACTCACTTATGTGGAGGGTCAGCACACAGCCCAAGCAATGCCATGTAATGTAGTTTTTAAACCTCATGATTTTGGGAGGTCTGATTCATGATTGTTGAATTTTGGGGGCTGTCAATACTCCTCTCATATCCCTGCCTGAGGGACTTGATTAGCGCAGTTCCCTCTCCATCACCTAGAGTCTTGCTCTGTTATCCAACTACTGCCAACCCTGACCATTCACAAATCATGCAATTTTAAAAGGCATAAATGTTGGGTTCCCTTCATTTGCCTTCTGAAATTTGTGCCTGTAGGGTTCATAGCTTTAAAATTGCCCCACAGCCACAAGGGTGAGAACCTTACTTTAAAAATAAATGAATTTGATGCTGTGACATGACTCTAGGAGCTGGAGATTTAAGGAAAACAGTCAGTATGGGAGGAGTTAGGAACAACGTTCCTCCCCTCTGTCAGAGCACTCGGAAGTGCCCCACGTTGTGCCATGAACCCAGAAGGAAGGTCACATGCCGGGTGCTGTAACAAGCTGGCAGCGGTGAGAAAAAGTGAAAGCACCCCTTCTACTGCAGTGACTCCCCAAACCCTTCCCTTCTCGTCCCAGGGAAGACAGGCATGGAGAGGTTTCTGGAGAGGAGTGAAGAGGCTGAGGGACCAGGTAGTGGAATTGTCCATGAATGGCTGGGCTCCCCCCAGTATGGGGGAAAGCATCCCAGTCTGTGAAAAAATGTTATCCCAGGCTGCTCCCTATGACTCCCTCCCCTGGCTCATTCCTGGGTAACTGGCCTCCTTTCTATGCCCTAGACAGGACCAAAGACATAGTGATCTCCTGGGAAGCAGCAGCCGTGGAGACCTGCAGAGAGGTAGGACAAGGCCCAAATTAATCGGAGGAGGAGAGGTTGAAATGGATTGTATTGCTACTGAAATGTGTGGATGCTGGTGGGAGCAGTGTGAAGTGATTGGTGCATGGTGTGGATCCAAAGCCTCCATAAATTGTAGTGGGGGCAGTCTAGGAAGGGACCCCTTCGCTCTTTCCAAAGTCTTTAGCCCCTGGTTTTTTACGGGTAATTCAAATAGAGAATCTTTCTGCAAACTTCTGTCAGGCCCCTTGCAATCTGAACCAGGACCCCCACTTCCCCAGGGAACAAAACTGGTTTATTTTATTTTTGCAGCAATGAGACAGTGTTGTCAGGTTGAGTCTTTGTATCCAAGCAGATATCAGGAACATACATACACATTCTCTCTTTCCTAATAGTTTAACTCTACTGCTATGGCAACACTACCACAGCCAGCAATGCAGTTAGGATGAGACAGAGATAAATACATATGAAGCGCCTTATATTTAAATAATTACCTCCAAAACAACTAGCCCCTGTACATTAGTGCACAGTGCCCAACAAACCACCACATTAGCCACTTTGGTGCATCTTCCCTGGCTGGTTTTGTACAAGAACAAGTTTGAAGGGGGAAAGGTATGCACCAGCATGGATTCCCCGTACCCAGGAAGTGCAGCCTTGTCTTGTGAAAAAGAGGCAGCAGAAATCAAAAGTCAGAGGCATCGCTGGTGCCCTTGAGCAAAATTGATAATTTTGTTCAAAAATAATTTTTTAAAACAATTTTCAAAATATTTTGAAAAGAAAATTGTACTGGTGGGGGCAAACCTCTTCTTACCCTTCCCTTGTTTAGTCCACCTTTTTGTTTCCCAGTGTGAGGACATTTTTCCTACCAAAAAAATAAAAAGAAATTGATGTTTGAAAAAATGGAAAATTTTAAATTGGATAAATGATTTCCATTTTTATTTTAACAAAATATAGTCCCTTTTTATAGCCAGCTCTGCTGCTTTCTCAATGCTTCATGAAGATGGGGACTTCAATAAAAATCTCAGGGACTACATGTACATGTAAGATGGAAATCCTGTTAACAGGGAGGGGGAAGCAGCATAGAGTACTGGTGATGCTTTATGGGTGACATTTGTCCATGTATTGGCAAAATGATATAGATGCTTCCTAAACCCTGCTTTGTTTATGGACTCTGTAGCCATAATGATCAGAAATGCCACCTTTCAGCTTTTGTTGGCCAAGATAATCTAACCCTCTCACATACAGATCTCAGTGCAGTTATCCATGCCTTTGTCAAGCTGAGAGTTGACTAATTCTGAGCTACTAACTGGTGCACCTGCTGGATGCCAGAGTTTAACTAGTGTAAAAATAATAAACTTTTAAAAGCTCATGAATTCAGCACTGAAGTGGGTCAGACTAAATGACTAGTACATCTGTAGTCTGTGTGCTACACTGATAACCAGCTTATCTGTGACTGAACTTCAAAATGTTGGCTACGGTCTGTCTATAAAACAGTCTAACTAGTCTGTTAGAATTTGCATAGCTGCAGTGTACTGCTGGGGTTCACAGACAAGGTCTACATTGTAAATTCTTTGAAAGGCAAACAGCCAAATATGTAAAAACGGGAGAAGAGGAGCAGTGAGGAACAGCTTGACTGAATAGTGCCACTGCTCTAGTGATGCTTATGGGAAACTGCCCGGTGACAAAGGCTAGCTAGATGGCCAGTGAGAGGTGCTGCTTTGTATTTTATTCATGATATTTTTTTTTTAAATATGACTAGGAACTACAGACTCATGGACAGAGCTGAGTAACCACATGTTCCTATTACTGTCACTGCTCCCCATTCCCTCCTGTTGATAACCCTCCCATCCGCCAACCTATAAGCATCTTAAATTACACAGTGTTTTGTTTTCCTCTGCACAGCGTATAGCCCACCGAGGCCCCGCTCCTGAGTATTGCACCAGAATGCAAATAATAATATTCAGCATTTTTTGTTATTTCCACAATGCATACATCTTCACTATTACATTAGCATCTTTGCAGAAAACATCTCAGGGAAGAGGGGGCAGTTCAGGCATGGAGGTGAGAGGGAGAGCATGAGAGAAGACCCCAGAAGCAGGACAGGGGGTGGACGCAATGGTGTGTACTTAGTCCTGTGGCTGGGGCAGAACAAAAGGGGCTAGTGGAACAGAAAGAGAGGAGCAGAAAAGCAGGCAGGGTTTGGGATACACAAAGCCTGGAAGATGACAATCCTGAAGTCTAGGTGTGGACCCTGTTTATTTCAGACAGTGCCATTCTACACAGGCCCCCTGGAGACAACTACTCGAAAAAAATGGTGACCGTTGTAGACAAGCTGTTCTAAGTGTTAGCTCCTGCTGGGAACATATGCAATTCTTCTGGGCATCTGGTATGGTAGGACATGTCTTGGTTCCGATTTCTTGTCCATGGCATTTTAGAATCCCCAGAAGTTTCTAAAAAGAGAATATTCTTAGTTTTTACTGACATTCTTGAGTGTACAGTTACTGCATATGTGTGGATTTGCTATTGAGGCAGATGTTTAGTCCTGGGTCTCCACAATATGTCTATTACCATGCCACAGAAAAGGTGCTCTTAGTCCCCAAAAGCACATCCTGTAGAGCTCCTTGCAACAAATTATGCAAATTTCCATTCTCTGACACAAAAAGGACTAAATAAGAGACCTATAGCCATTTTCAATCAGTGACAGGGAATTGCTTTGGCTCTAAGCCCATAACTAAAAGAAGAGGAATTGCCCTGGGTTTTGAAACTCCTCCCTGGAAACACAAAGCCTGGTGAGTTGGGGAGGAACATCACATCTAAGCAAAACTAAAATATAAGGGGTTTATTTGAGCCTGCTTAGGCCACAAAGATTGTAGGCAAAAAATGTTAGCATGGATCCTGCTTAGATTCTAACCTTCTCCCGCACAATCCTCTTCATCAGCGGTATTCACAGTATAAGAACCCATTTCACCTTTCAGAGAGGAGGTAATTACTCTTCATCAATTAGACTCAATCACTGAACTATAAACAGCTGCCAGCATATAACCATTTAGGCCTCATTTACAACTGAGATAGCCTTTTAGCTCTTATAATTTTCACATACTCACTACCATTTTTCCCCATAAAGTCCTTTTTAAAAAAAATTCATAAAAAATGTATGAGAAAAGAACCTATGGAAATGGAGACAGGGTACTGCATGTTTTAAATGAAGATGAAGGGTATGGACCACCAGCTGTTTGAAGCTCAGTGATTGAGGGCCTAGCTGATGAGCAATGATTACTTCCTTGCCCCCACCCATAGAGGGGAAGTGTGTTCTCATTCTGGATATAAATGATTAAGGTTCATGTGGGGAATGCCCAAGAAAAATTGCATCCTCCTATTTTAAGAGATGTATTTTTTTTGGTCTCAATGGATGAACACAAATCTCTTAGAGCATGTCACCTTATAAAACCAGGAAGGCTCAGTTTTAGGAACCACCAGTCAAGTGTCATTGCCATGAACTGGCCTCTTTGCAGTGTCTGCACCAAAGTTCACGTAAAGTTAAGTAGCTTCTCATTCAGCTTGGGTGTGATCATTTGCATTTCCCTTTTTTAGGTTTAAGATTCTAATCTGGTGCTGGATCTAAGGAAGGTGATCTGGTGTCCTTTACTTAATTTGTTCTGAGATGTCCCCCACCTAAGAGCAATATTAATATATATGTGCACATCACCATAATTGTGCATGACAAATTATCATCAAATTAAAAAACATGACATAGGGCAAAATCCTTCTTCACTGAAGTCATTAGCAAAACTTCCATTGACTTCAATGGAACCGGGATATCACACACAGGCCCTTCCCTAAGGTGCTCCAATTCTAAGTTAAAGAGCAACAAAAGTGAGCACAGTCCATTATGGGAAATGGAAATAAACAACTAGAGGAAATAGTGAATTTGGGAAGGAGCTGAAATTCAATCCGGTAGAGAGGCAATCCACCAGATCCTGTGGACCCACTGAAGCACAGTATGTTAAGGATTTAAGTAGTGCTACTAGGGTGGGCCTGAGTGGGCCAGGGCCCACCTGCTTTGAAAGCAGGCCCACCCTCGTGCCCAGTATTGGCCTGAACATCTTTGTCTGGTACCATTGGGGCCCAACCATCAGCTAGTGGATGGGGCAAGGTAAGCGGAGCCGAGGTGCTGGCACGGCAACCAGATGTTATTGGCTTGCTCTCACCCTCACCGCACTGTCTCCCCACTGCAGTCCAGGGGCAGCTGCCACAGCTATGCGGCAGGCAGGAGCTGGGCTCTTGTCTCCTCACAGGGCACAGTGGAGGATGACAGATGGGGCTTTATGCTGGGGCCAATGTGGTCAGGTGAGCAACAGGCACTAAATGCTAGGCATGGATTTATTGGGCTGCTCTCACGCTCACTGCACTGCCTCCCCATTCCAGCCCAGGGGTCAGCTACTATGGCCAGGGTGCATGCAGAGGCTGGATTCGCATTGCATCCTCACAGGGTGCAGCAGCAGTGGGCAGAGGAGCAAGGCTTCATGCCAGGACCACCTCCCCCCTCTAGATGATGCTCCAGTTGGTAGGTAGCAAGTGGAGCCAGCGTGCCGGCTGTAGCTGTGCTTTGCTTTCCTTTGTTTTTTAATGGGGAAGTTTGACTGGCCAAAATGCACGTGAGAGCAGACTCTCCAGGAACATTGGCTCTTGCTTGTTTTTTGACTGGCAGAGGTTCAACTAACTAAAAACCAAGCAAATGTGCAGCTGCTGCTGACGCAACAGTTTCAGTTGCTTTGTTACCCAGCAACTGGAGCATCGTTAGGCAGAGTCTAAAATTTCTGCTTCTGGTCACATGGCTGAAAGCTGGAAGTGGCCACCTCACCATCATGAGTCACAGACCAGGCCAGAAAGGCAGGCCTGGCTACACCCCTGAGTGAGCCATTTGGCATATTTTGCATTTTGACTTTTTTAATTTTCTGATTTTAACAAAAGAAACAGAAAACTAGAAATTTGTCAGTGCTTTGGCTTTTCAAAACACAGCATTTCAAAATTTAAAAACATTTTAACAAATTCTGGTCCTTAGTGCAGATTAATTGTAGTCCCTGTGTATTGGTATGGAGGTCACTGAACAACTACCACACATCCTCTGGGGAAACATCCTCACTTTCTGTTTCTCCTTAGTGCCTCGGTGCACTGGCAGGAGTCACCAGCTGGTGCGTGTAGTTTTACCATTTTCTTATCATGCTCGCATTGAAAAAATGCTTGTCTTTTTAGTTGTAACATGGTTTTCTTCTGGAGTTGCTAGGGGAGCACAAGAAGGGACTTTTGCTCTCTACCGGACTCTAAGTACAGTCAGCTCTGGAGGCTGAGTTACTTCCTCAGAATTGGGCACTGCTGCTGGGCTCAGATTCCCTGAAAGAGGGTACTGCCTGCATTGTTAACCATCTCTGTTCCAGAGTTGGTGTAGATTATCTGAAATAAATATAAATGAGTCTGGTGGCACTTTTAAAGACTAACAAAGTTCATAGAATCATAGAATCATAGGGTTGGAAGGGACCTCATAGGTCGTCTAGTCCAACCCCCTGCCAGAGGCAGGACCACTCCAACTAAACCGTCCCAGTCATGGTTTTGTCCAGCCGGGCCTTAAACACCTCTAAAGATGGAAATTTCACCACCTCCCTCAGCAGCTCATTCCAAGGCTTCACCACTATCCTAGTAAAAAAGTTTTTTCTAATATCCAGCCTCGACCTCCCTAACCGCAACTTGAGACTGTTGCTCCTCGTTCTGTCCTCTGTTATTACCGAGAACAGTCGAGCTCCATCTTCCTTAGAGCATCCCTTCAAGTAGTTGAAGGTTGCTATCAAATCCCCCCTCAATCTTCTCTTCTGCAGACTAAATAAGCCTAGTTCCTTCAGTCTTTCCTCATAGGACTTGTGCTCCAGCCCTTTAATCATTTTGGTCACCCTCCTCTGAACTCTCTCTAGCATGTCCCTGTCCTTTTTGTAGTGGGGAGCCCAAAACTGAACACAGTATTCTAGATGTGGCCTCACCAGTGCAGAAGAGAGGGGAATGATCACATCCCTTGATCTGCTGGTAATACTTCTTTTGATGCAGCCCAGTATGACATTGGCCTTTTTGGCAGCAAGAGCACACTGCTGACTCATATCTAGCTTCCCATCCACCATGACCCCCAGGTCCTTTTCTGCACTGCTGCTACTTAGCTGAATGTTTCCCAGCCTGTAGCAGTGCATGGGGTTTTTTCGTCCCACATGCAGGATTTTACACTTGTCTTATTGAAGCTCATAAGATTTCTATTGGCCCACTGTTCCAATTTATCTAGGTCTCCCTGAATCCTGTCCTTGCCCTCCAACGTGTCTACTGGTCCCCCCAGCTTGGTGTCATCCGCAAACTTACTGAGAGTGCAGTCTATTCCATCATCCAGATCACTGATGAAAATGTTGAACAGAACCAGCCCCAGGACCGACCCCTGGGGCACACCACTCGTTACTGGGTGCTAGCTAGACATGGAACCATTGATTCCTACACGCTGAAACCGTTGATCTAGCCAGTTTTCTATCCACCTTATAGTCTACCTATCCAACCCATACTTCCTTAATTTGCCAATGAGAATGCTGTGGGAAACTGTATCAAAAGCCTTGCTAAAATCAAGGTATAGCACATCAACAGTTCTTCCTGCATCCAGAAAACCAGTCATCTGATCTAATTATCACATGAGCTTTTGTGGGAGAAAATCCCACTTCGTCAGCAAATACAATATCAGTGATTCCTCCTTCCACAGGAAACCGAAATGCAAGGCCTCAACATACGCCGCTGCCTAGCAGATGGGCTTTAACAAAGTCCATGGATATAGATGCATATCTGAAGTAGGTAGGATATTCATACAGCAAGTTGCAGAAGCAAACATCATTTATCTCAGGGACCATATCTTTTAAACTGCACATAAAATATGTCAAGATATGGTGTTGTGTAATTACTCTAACATAGGCTCAAAACTGATGAAATATTTTCTAAACAATGTCTAATTAGACTGTGAAACATTTTCATAGGAAGTTGCAGTCAAGAGAACAGGTGCTTGTGAATCACAAGGAGCAAAACAGTTCCAGGACTGTCACTCAGGCAGAAAGAAGGAAGTGAAGGCAGCGGGGGGGCAGGATAAGCACCACCTATTGTATCGTGGCCCAAGCGCAGGACTCCAGGGGCATTGACTGCTGACCTTACGAGGACAGGCTAAGGGAAAAAAGCTTTCCAGATGACTGTACACACCTGCATTTGAATGGATGTGATCAGTAGCTGGAAGAACTTATCAAAATCCAATCGGATGATTTTATGAATAGAGAGAATATCCAGAACAATAATGACAATACATTATGGAAGGGGTATTTATATCTCATGTTTCAGGGTTTAAGCCAAGCTATTAGAGATCAGGATGAGACCTAATGTGTAAGGTAGATTAGCACAAACCTGCCTACCATGCCATTTTTGCCCCCTTCCTCTGAAATCAGGCATTGTTGAAGCAGATTAGACTACATAGACCTTGAATCTGATCTAAGTTAGCTTGAATGCTGCATGCCATTCCAATCATGCCATCTCAAATAAAATAAATGAGAATTGGAAAAAGTGCAGAGAAGGGCAACAAAAATGATTAAGGTTATGGAACAACTTCCATATGAGGTTAAATTAAAAGTACCAGGACTTTCCAGCTTGGAAAAGAGGTGCCTGAGAAGGGATATGATAGAGGTCTATAAAACTGTGACTAGCATGGAGAAAGTGAGTAAGGACATATTAATTTGCTCTTTCATATAACGCAAGAACCCGGGACCGGCCAATGAAATTAATGGGCAGCAGGCTTAAAACAAAAGGAAGTGCTTTTTCACTCAATACACAGTCAACCTGTGGCCTAGAATTTTTGAAGATAGGTCCATCAAATGGTTATTAGCCAACATGGTCCAAACCCCTGGCTCAAGCCAGCCCAACAATTAAATCCTCCCAGACAGGACTTTGTCAAGCCAGCCCTTAAAAACCCTGTAAGGATGTAGGTTCTACCACCTCCTTAGGTAACCCATTTCAGTGCTTCACCACCCTTCTAGTGAAAACATTTTTCCTAATATCCAACCTACTTCTCCCCCACTGCAACTTGAGACAATTGCTTCTAGTTCTGTCATCTTGCCACCACTGAAAATGGCCTCATTCCATCCTCCTTGGAACCCCCTCACAGGTTGTTAAAGGCTGCTATGAAATCTACGCTCATTCTTCTCTTTTGCAAAAGAAACAAGCCTAGTTCCCTCAGCCTCTCCTTGTAAGTCATGTGCCCCAACCACCTAATAGTTTTTGTTGCTCTCCGCGGGACTCTTTCCAGTTTGTCCACATTCTTTTTGTTGTGGGAGGCACAAAACTGGATATTGTACTCCAGATGTGGCCTCACCAGTGCCAAAAGAGGGCAATGCTCCATTTGTATGTCCCAATATGCCATTAGCCTTCTTGGCAACAAGGACACATTGCTGACACATCCAGCTTCTTGTCCAATGTAACCCCCAGGTCCATTTCTGCTTAACCGCAGGACTTTGTACTTGACCTTGTTGTATGTCACCAGATTTCTTTTGGCTCAATCCTCCAGTTGTCTAGGTCACTCTTTATACTATCCCTACTCTCCAGTGTATCCCCCTCTTCCATCCCCCACATCATCCACATCATTAATGAAGATCTTAAGTGAGAGGCAACTGGGGATCCAAAGTCTTTCAAATCTACAGAACAGAAAGTCTTGAAGGAATGGTGATAAAGGTTAAAAAAAAGTTTTAACATTTTTCCATCTTTCCCTATCCTTCCCTCAGACAAATCCCAAGTTTTTTTGCAATACAAATTGGGAAACTGTTTTTAAAACCAGGTTATTGGAGTGCAAGTACCTTGTTGCAAGTTAATAGATCAGCACCTACGAAGAACTGCAACAGAGAAGAATGGCAGAACGGTCTGCGTATGGATATGAGTGAACCCACTGTTTCAGCCTTTAAAGCTGCACTGTGGACAGACTGATAAAATGGAAAGTGTACCCTTGCTAAACTTAACATATTAATGCTTTATGTATTTGTGAGACGTGGAAGTAAAAAACTTATTAAAACATTAAGTTTTTTATCTTGAAAGAGATGTATTGGAGTGTATGGAGATTAAGAACCTCCAATGGGTTTTAACTTCATGATGCTTTGCTGTTGGCATCCTACACAAATTATTTCCAATAAGTCTTTGTAAACATTGGTCTTCAATATATAAAACTGATTTTATTTTTGATAAAATGGAACAATACTTTGCACAAACAATATGCTATTCCTGTGTATTTCAACACAAGTTCTAGCACATCCAAGATATTTAATTTACATGAACATCTTACTTGAACTTTCTGAGATCTCAATGAACGAATGATCACTAAAATGCCCAGTGTGGGTATCAGCAGAATTTAAGGACTTTGGGAATGTCATGACAGTCTTCTGAAGCTGGAAGATGGAAGATCTTGGGGTCCTCCTCCTGATGTGAAATAAATTCTCCACAATATTCAACACACAATTTTATGTAAATAATGGTGCACTCTGACTAGAGAATCTTGTTCAGGTTCCTGCTACATTGATGCATTTAAGAGTGGAATTACTTTCTATTTACCCTGATGTACCTAGGTTCAGAATCTAGTCCATCATGATTATACTGAGATTATTTAAATCTTTCTATTGGGTCTTTGAATTATGAATATATTGTCTGGCACGGGCTAGGCTAATGACCACTCGTGATTACTAACCTATGTAAAAATAACCATATTTTTACTGTTACCTCTCCCCTTTCCTATTTTTCTGCTTATTCACTGTGGAGTCCTAAAGCAAATGAACTGCAACCTCTCTGACTCATGGACTGTCTTTGTTTTACTTACTTGTACAGTGCCTAGAAGATGTGACCCTTCCATGTAATTGGGCACCTGTGGGTGCTACCGTCACAGAAATGATGACACGACATTTGTAATTTGTGACAAATGTGAAGTTCATGTTGTGCATAAGAACACAATACAAAGGCAACATGCGGCAAAGAAACAGAAAAAATATTTTATTTATACAGTTTAGTTACAATAAATGTTCAATTACATATTGACATTTGAAATATGGAATAACACATAAGGAACTTGTACATTATTCCTGTGTTTTCATTTTTACATTCACACATGGCTTATACCACAGAAAGATATCTAATGCAAATGGAAGGGCTCAATATAATAAGGTGTATATATAACATTTGGGAAACGAGCGGTAAAATAACGTGTGCAGATGATGCTGTAGAAAACATGAAGCAGATGAACCCACATTGGAGTCAGTATCATGATACAGTCGCCTCTTGAATTTCTAGTCTGAACTTCTAATAAACACAAGCTTCACTGTCCAGATTAGAGCAGTACATTTGAAATCACAGTTTCAATATACCCAAATATATCCAGCTCTTAACGAGTTTACAGGTTAGGAAGGATCACATTCAGTCATAGTAATAGAGGTAGAATCGTGTTGACAGGTGCGCGTTATTTCTAAGTGGCCATGATATAGTACTATTACTATCACTGAATTCAAGAATAGAACTCCTGCAAAAGTAAAGGGGAGGAAAAAAATATTAATTAGTCACATAGCTCCTTGTTTGCTCCTGAAGCTAGAGCATTTCTGGAAACTGTTGTCACTCCCAGAAGTGGAAAAGAGCTGTGAAGCAAAATGGTTAAGGTTAAGTAATATTTTCTCCACATTTTTGTCACAGGTGCCTCTTTGGACAATGGCTGTTTATGCTCAAACATTTGCAACTAACAGCTGCAGGAAAGATGCAGTGCTTTTTGACTTTCAATATAGGAGGCCAAATGTGTTATTAGTGAACTAGAATAGAGAATGCTTTAGAAAGATGGATGCCACAACTCTCACACAGACAGACAGAGAAAGTTATGGACAGAGATGAGAAGAAAGTCAAAGAAAAAGACAGCAGTAAAGAATCAACATTCTTGCAGGTGAACTAGGAGCAAGGGAAATTAGAAAGGGGATGGCAAATAGTGAGGGGATCCAAGGTCACTAGGGGTAATTTGGTAAGAAAGTAAAGTGTTATGACTTGTTTTAATGATGTACCTTCTTTAGACTGCAAAGTACATGCTCCATTAGAGACAGATGACCAACTGTAAATAAATGCGTTAGTCTTCTCTTTGCTGTACCTGTAAATGAAAATCAGTATTAATTTTAAACTACTAAAAAATCCCACCTCCTGCAACGTAGTCCTGGAAAAAAAAGAGTTCATTACTGAAAATGAGCAATTTTATTTCTATTAAAGCAAAGCAAACCTGTCAGACACTACAAAAATGACTACACACAACAAAAAAACCTAAATTGCAAAATGTGTAGGAAACTAAAGATAGTAGTAAAACTAAAATGCTTCATTTAAGTGATTTTTCAAATAAATGCATAGTATTTTAACCATAATATTCAAGTACCTGTACAGAGGACAGTTTTTTTTTTTTTTTTTTTTAACAAAAGCCCCTACATTTAATCTGTAATAAACTTTAAAGTAGCATAACTGGGATGTTGTTAAGTTAAAAAAAAATCCTTGTTGTAAACCTGTTGAGAAATTATTAAATATATAGAAAAGACCCCTTTCCAGTTATAGTTAGAAAAATGAAGAGTGTGGAACTTGAGATGTGAGAAAGCAATACAAAGGTTTGCTTAAAAACCCAGTGAAATTAGCCTTCCTTTAACTTTTACAGTGGAAAAGACAACGTACTTCCCACCAAAACACACACAGAAATGGAAACTGAAAACTTTAAAAAAAACAAACAAACAAAACAAAACAAAACAAACAAAAACCCCCTGCAAAAGGCAGTGTTAAAGAATAAAACAAATGATCCTTCCCAACCGTATTATACCAGAAGATGGTATACGTAAGGATCCAATATGAATCAGTGTTTTGTACACAAGACCTTGGGCTCATGTGGCTAAGAAGTTAAAATGCTGGCATTTTTATGATAAAATTAACTAGGTTACAAAAAACCTTACACAAAATCCTTAGGATTTAATACTAACTTAAGATAAAATACTTCTAGTATTAAAATTTTTGACTTGATTCATATTTAAGGAATGAAGCTAGGTAACATTTCATAATCGAGCCAATTTAAAGGTAACATTGAAACAAGAGCCTTAAAATTACCCTAATGATTTATTTCTCTCAAAATCAAGTGGACTTTCTTCAATCTATCCAGCATCTTCCCCCCCCCCCCCCCCAGTTATTCTTCTTCCAACACTGCTGCTAGGAAAATAAAAAGTACCAAAAATAGCCAAAAAGAAAAAACTTACACCTACATGACCAAAATCAAAAATCCTTCTAACAGTGAGTATGTGAAGCCAGAAGCATATCCTTTGGGTGGAAAGCACATAGAATGGACACATTATTAATGGGGAGGACAGCAGCATGCTGGAGAGCAAATCTAGGACACTAGGACGTATCTGGAAAAGCCAAACTATGGATTACAACACACGCAGCTACTTGTGGTAATTCTTGGAAATGTCCAGAGCATCATCTTGGAAGGGGCAAAACTTTTAAAAACTGACCAAACTGAAGATCCTATAGTGTATAAACATTCAACATAATGCAGGACCAAATAAAGTGTTCTTGTTTATTCCCCAAAGTAGTTAGACTTAGCTGCTATAACCTACCTAAGGTAATAAATAGTACATAGACATGCAAAGAACATCCACAGTTTTCTACAGGTTCTTCAAGCTAAACCTTTGTAATGGAATCCTAGTATGAAAGGACTTAAGATGCCCAGTGAAGGCCTGGTAATTTACTTAAAAAAGGGGTCTTGAGCAGAGCCGTGAAAATTAAAAATGAGTTTTCAGAACCAATTCCGAATGGGAACTAAACCTATTAATTTCAAGATTTATTTTTGTCCTATATTCTGTAGATATGACTGAAATGTTTTAAAAATCAATCTTTTGTCTAGTTATATTGGAAATGAGTCAGTCATGCTTGGTCCAGTCAGTCTGCTAAATTAAAAAATACTGTAACTATAAAACATTTTGTAGTAATGTCTACATTTATACAGATTCCATATGTCTGAACTTCTGCTTCTGCCGATCAATAGGATTTTTACCAAGCTCCTTAAATATGTTTAATGGTTTCCTTTTTCACCAAATGAAATGTCCCATCCTAATCTCTAATATTCTGATAAGAATAAAATGTTAACATGACCAAGCTAAATTGTGTTGAACAGCAAAAACTAAAATTACCCCCAAAATTTGAGAACAATGTCTTTAGATTGACCTGTTTCTAATTATACAACAAAAAACCTGAAACTTCTGAAAAACCCAAACCTTGGTCTGACATGAGAATGTGAAAACCCAGTGTACGCTAGAATCCATTTAACCTTTAAGGACAGAAGCTTCTTAAAAATTAAATACATTTTTCTAAAATTTCACGCATAATATGGCCAGACCAACCTATTAGTCAAGATGTGATAAAATGAACTTAAGAGGTGCCACCAGATCAAAACAAAATAACTGAAAAAGAAAAGAAATATATTTGGCTCCACATAATCACCTATTAAAACAGCATTAGCAAATTTAAGCTTCTCTGAAACTTGTGAACAAATAATACACAGATCAGGATGTATGTATTGACTTACTAGCATCTTTATAAAAATTTGAAGAGATACACAAAACACATCAACATTTATGGAACTATGTCCATTCAACTTAGAGAAGACAACACAAAAAAACTAACAAGTAGCTAAGATGTTGTTGAATTGTAAGCACTCTGAATAACACCTTTTAATTTTAAAAGTTCCATATTTACATTGTACATTAAATGCAATGTTTGCATTCTGCATCTTATTTTAAATGCATGATAAAGAAAGAACAAGATAATGGTTGCAGCAGATCTTCCACGAAAATTAACTTTAAATGGTCAGATTTAACAAAGTGCTGTAAGAGAACATGGAAATAATGTGGCCTTGTACTTATTACCTTTACTTCCTTTGCTTTTATGGGAAGAACCATGACACATGGAACCAAACCATGATGCTATCATTCAAATTGGGCATTAACAGCAAATCCAATTTTAAGGCATTTATCACTGAAGATATGTTTTACTGAAATATTTTTAAGGATGCCTAAACCTAGTGGTTGTTTTTCCTACTGTACTTTGTTGAAGATTATCGTGTTAAAAGATCTGTACTAGACAAGACGTATGTATGCAAGGAATTGCATCCATGTAGACATACATACATACAAAACACGCTGACAAGTCAGCATATGAAACGCAGCTGCTGTGATAGGCAGCCATAGTCACTATCAAACATGTCTGTGCATGATCTGTGCACAAGCAGTAATCTAAAACTGTCTACAAAGAAGGTTAAATATACAATTATTGAACAATGCTTTATCACCTCCATTCCATTTGGGAAGTTTAGGAGACATTGTTCATGACTGTTTTCAATGCCACAAGATAGTTATGTGGGAGAAAGTTTAAAACCCTGACTAAAAATTCTGAATCCTCCACTTGGCAAAATGTTGCTCACTTAGGGACTGATTCAAAAGACATTTAAGTCAGCAGGAGATTTTCCATTGGCTTCTTCAGGCTTTGGCCAGAGCCCTTATCTGATAAACCTCACAAAAAAAAAAAGTTCATATTCCACTAACAACATCTGCTTATAAAAGAACAGCTGAGCAGCTGCGGACTTTGCCACTGCTGAACTTTACCTACTGAGCTACTATAGTTTCATCCAGCCCCTACTCCCATTGGCAGACACTTGAATCCATCTGTTTTCTGAATGTTTTTCCAATCTTCTTCTCACAGAGAAGCAGTTACTTAACAGTGGGTACAGTGCCATATTTAGTGGCCCAACATTTAAGTGTTTCTACTGACCAATAAACAAAAATTGGGGGTAGGAGGGAGTTAATACGTGTGACTGCAAAGAGGGAAAAGGACAAGTGGCAGCTGAACCCTGTGGAGGGGTGTCATGCTAGCCTTCACATACAGCTCTGCCAAAGCATTTCTGCTTATGACAGATAAATCTAGTACTCCCAGCCTTGGATCTGCCTTGAGCATGGAACTGAACCAAGTGTTATGAGTTGGACTAGATCTGCTTATGTGTGGACTACTCAGAACAAAACACACTTTCATATGTGATCTTTTTAATGATCTTCTTGTATCTGCCAAGATACATGCTTTGTTAAGATGCAAATAGCCTAAAAATCTTCATTTTTCCATTGTAATAATGTAAATAAACTACATTATTCTTTCATTATTTCAGTGGAAAAAGAAAGCAGTTTTACGGCTGAATCATTAATTTTCTGTAACTTCCACTTAATTGGAAGTCAGTACAAAACACTTTGCTGTGAGAAAGCCAATTAGAAAGCCTATGAACTTTTTATCACCATTAAGTCCTACAAAAAAGCTAAGGTTTACAGCAACTAATCTGCTTCAAGCTGTCATTCTTCCATGTTCTAGCACGTGTATTTTAGATACCATTCACAAACCCTGCAGATTTACTAAATCATGTTAGTGTTTTTTCTGTTTCTGTTACTTTAGTATCCTCAGCCTATGAAGTTTCTGTTGGTGCCCTCTTCAAAAAGTAGGTCACTATTCAAAAGTATGCCCTAAAAATAAAGAATGAAGGAAAATCCCACAAATTAAAAACTAAGAAAACGTTCAGTAAAATCTGCAATCAGATATAAACGATGGCATTTTGCTGAATTTCTCCAAAAGTAATTGAAAACTTGTTCCTTTGGAAATACCACACAGATGATTCTAAACCAAAGGAAGTATAATGGATTTTTACCAACTATAAAATGCAATCTCCTGAATGTTTGCACATAATTTTTGGAACTGCCAATCTCACCAGCAGCCATAACAACATCTTCATAATCCCATCTTTGTGGGGAATACCACGTCACAATTCTAAAGTCCTTGCTATGAGTTTTTTTTTTTTAATGGTTTAGCATTAGTCACAAAATAAATCCCAAAGAAAAATGCTAAACAACAAAGATTAAGACTAAACATGTTCTGCAACAGCGGCACAAAGAAAAGCTATTGGGAATGTATCACTTTCTCTGTGTCACCCTATTTTTAAAACAAGCTCAAGCGTTTCACTTTCCCCTTGTATCTTGCAATTCCATTTAAAAAGCAATCTAAACTGTAATAAATTACTACTAGGAGTGAACTACCTCATTATGCTATTGAGAGGTGAAGGTCAAGACCCCGGTTTTAAACAATGGGAGGAATGTAGCAATGTTAGTCCTACAAAGTGTTTCATTCACAAATGGTGAGGGAAAGGAGTAACCAGGGAATATGTGACCAACTAGGAAATGCAAAAATGATTTAACATATTTACAAAAACACAAACTATAACCTTCCAGTGTCACCTCCAAAATCTCTCAGAATATTATTGATCAAGTAGACCATGTCTTAATCTACATAAGAATGCACCTTCCGTCTTCTCAGAGGAGCATACATGTTTTGTTTAGAGCAATGAATTCTCATTTAAATATCCTGCCCTGAAGATAAGAGCAACCATTATCAAATATTCTTTGCTATGAAAAAGCTTTTTAAATTTTTCAATGTAAGTGTTCTTTTCCTCAGCTCAAGTCACTGTGATCACACAGTATGCTTTTGAAGAACAACATCTACATGCATTTTGAAAAAATCTGTAGTTCCATGGGGTTACAACCAAATGTGAAGAAATCAAACACAAAACTCCACTTTGCTAGATCCTCTTAAGTTCAGCTTTCATCTTGAGGAAATCTTGTTACTTTCTGTAATTCTACAGAGCAGTTAAAGTAAGAAGGCAAGCTGAAAAGACTTCAGATCCTGATGGTTTTGCATTTGCATCTTCTCCCTGTGCAGCTCCACAGTGTGCCTCTACCAGCGTTATCAGGTATGCTCACTCAACTATCAATGCCACATTAATGTGGGACAGATCTATCATATGCCTGTAAAATGTTAAAGAAACTGTTACAATATACTCTGCAGTCAGGACACAAGTTTGTACTACGTGTAGAAAACAAAGGTTCTAAGGTTAGTAAAACATACATATTTGACTGGATGTGTTATGCTGACATGTCAGATGTGCAGCTCTCATAAGAGACTATGGCTTTAGCTTTTAAATATTAATACTAAATATTTACCTGTGGAATTTCTGTTGAAATGCTAATGCATGTGCTGGTTCCTTAAATTTCGCTATAGCTTTCCGTTGCTGGGGAAGCATCTGGAAACTCTATGGAAGACCAAAAAATAAAGTTATATTCTCAAATATGATCACTTTCTAAGAAAACTCTCTCACTATCTTTGCTTCAGAGACACTGCAATTTGAAAACTGCTAATTTGTCTTTTACCAGAAATGCTTGTTACAGGGCATTAGACTCCAAGTGTTAGCTGAGATGTGAATCTGGAGTTTCTTACAGTTACTTATGGAGAGCTTCAGTCAGAAACTGAGTTGGAAGCCAGCGGAGATTTCCAAGACATGAGGTTACAGTCCAAACCAACAATTTTAAGGTGGGGAAACTTAGGCACAGATAGCTAGGTATCTTGTTGAAGTTTAGGCCTTAACCTTTCAATCAGACCCCCATGGGAGGGCCACAACACCTGCAAAGAGCCACAAACTTCACTGGGAGTATCTTCATTGGCCTCAGTGCTGGGAGCTAGCCATGGGGATCATATTGAAGGATCAGGGCCAAATGCAGAGAGACAGTAGCAGAGCCACACACAAAAGCTAGATCTCTTGATGTCAAGCCTTATGCTTTAACCATTAGGCCATATGCCCTCTATTTTAATAAAATGCACAGGACTGGCCTTTCATAGGCATTAGGGGAAACATATAGGACGTACAGAAATACAAAAGTTACACTGCTTTGGTATCATCCAATTGCCGTTTAAGGTTAAAAAAAAAAATTATGAACTAGCATTTTAATTATTATAATGGCAAACTTTTCATGTACAAGACAACTGGAAGAAAACAGACGTAAAAAATATATTTACATACAATGTACACATAAAGCTACTGATTTATATATATATATATATATATATATATCGACAAATGTTTAGCGTGACTGAAGATTCACCTAAAAGAGGATCTGCCCCACTTCCCTTTCTCCAAAGATAAATACTGTATACATACAGAGTCCAGTGTTATGTTAAAATGGGGAAGGGAAGGTTTAATTAAAAGATATTAGTCCCAATTTGTAGCACACCGATAAAGATGTTTCTGGGAATTATTTTCTCAAACTAAGGGTAAATCTACACTGCCAATATAAGCCCAAGGTTCAAACTCACGCTCCAGCCTAACCCCTATTCCATCTACACACAAACTGCCGTAACCCAGAGCTTGGACTCAGAGTCCCAGGATCCAATGGAGATGAAGGATCCCAACACAAGTCCTGCTGCTTTCCAGCATAAATGCAGTCCCACTGGATCTGTGCTCTGGAAGTCCACCAAAAGTTTCCCACAACTGCACTGCCCAACTTTCTCTGGACAGTCAAGTTTTCCCACACTGCACTATGAACAAGGTGCTAGAGTAGACAAATTTTGGGAGGATGCTAGGACAGGGGTCTCAAGCTCAAATCAGCACAACAGCTGCCTGAGGACTAGTATGGTAGCCCGAGGGCTGCACCTCTGAAACCTTTTCATGCAACATTACTGCAAATATTGGTAACAATAGTGTTGTTGTGGGCCGCAAGAAATAGGTTTAGGGCTGCATGTTTGAGACCCCTGCACTAGTAAGTAGTAGTAACGGAGGACAGAACAAGGAGCAATGGTTTCAAGCTGCAGCTGGGGCAGTCAAGGTTGGATATTAGGAAAAAATTTCTCACTAGGAGGGTAGTGAAGCACTGGAACGGGTTACCTATGGAAGTGGTGGAATCTCCATCTTTGGAAACATTTAAGGCTGGTTAGACAAAACCCTGGCTGGGATGATTTAGTGCGGGGGTCTCAAACTCAAATCACCATGAGGGCCACATAAGAACTAGCACATTTAGCCCAAGGGCCGCACCACTGAAACCTTTTCATATGATACCAAGTATAGTCAAAATGAAAAAATGAAGAGTAACATATATAAGCAAAAAGTAAATAAAGAATTTTTTCTGTTCCAAGATGGAGGTATCATCAGGAAGACAAAGAGTAAGTAAGTGAACACACTTTAAATTTTGCATTATCAATTATTTGAGAAATTCTAAGTGTCATTGGCAGGCCTCAGGAAATAACTTTAGGGGCCACATGCAGCCCGTGGACCATGAGTTTGACACACCTGATTTAGTGGGAGTAGTTCTATTTTAGCAGGTGGTTCGACTAAATGACCTCAGGAGACCCTATGATTCTATGAAGTCTGGGATAAGAGGTGACTGAATTCAGGCCTGCATAGATTTAGGAGCCCCAGGCTGGGAGCCAAGGTTCAACAATTCCTAATTTGGAGTTACAAAACAAGCAGAGGCTCAAGCCCTAGGTTCCTCCTCACTCTGTTGCTGCAATTGTCACTGTATTACTACGGGCAGGTCAACACTGGTGGCAAAATTCAGTGACTGTTGATGGGAGTTATGCAAGCTACACAAAGTAGGTTACATAACTCCCATCAACTTCCTAACTCACATTTAGTGTGACATCTTTAGTGCACTGCACCAAGGGGAAATGTGTTCCTGTCGACGCAATGCTACACCACTTCACGAGTAGTTTTACTATGTCTTAGCTGGCGGCTAACTCAACCCAGAAAGATCAATCTGATTTGCCACCACCATCAGTGTAGGCATGGCCTAAGTCACACCTATAGGTGGAGCTACACTGAAGGGGAGGAAAAAAGTGTATTTTTAACTGGGGTTAGCCCACAGCAACTTGGCTTTTAACTCGTTTGCTGCTCAAGCTAAACTCCAGAATCCACTATAGGTTTGAACTAGAGCTCGTCCCTGAGTCGCCATCTCTTCACTGTTCTTTTAACCCAAGTTTGCTAATACAGATCAGCTAACCTGAGTTAAGAAAACAGGTCGGGGGGGGGGGGGGCAGCAATGTAGACATAGTCTATGATTATATTGTGGCCTGTTTGGAGCAGGGAGAAGACCATAGATCACTTTGTTGTGCATTTTATTCAGTCAGTTCTGCTTTGCATTTCCATGATTGCAGAATTACTACATCATAGCAGACTCCACTAACCATTGCTGAACTGAGCATCTCTGAAAGGGGCGGGAGCCAGGACGTGTGTTTAGACCTCTCCTGCAGCTAGACATGAAAACCTACTATTCTACCTGGAATGAGTGACAAAACCAAGCAGAACATAGCCAGCATAGGTCTGAATAGCTGCTGCTTCAGCTGATCTCAAGTAGAGGCTGCCTGTGCTCCTGCAAGGTAGCTGCAAGAGGCTCTCCAGCTCTCTGGTGCTCCAGGACCTCTGTGGCCAAAGCCATGGCCTGGGTACCTGCACTTTCTTCCTTTGCTTTAAATTAAAAGAACATTATCAAAATTTCAGGAAAAATATTCACGTTTGTCACTTCAGAGTTATTTGGGGTAGGTAAGAAGCACCACTTTGCTCTTTTACAAAATAGAAGCTTAAGTATTTATTTGAATAACCTTCAGCACCCTCATTTCTCCCAAATATTTGAAAGCAGTGTCACTTTTGGGTGTTTCTAGGCAAAATTATTGCATTTTCTTGTCACAGTTCGTTACCAGATCTAAAGATCTGTAGCTTTATAGACAGTGTATTCTGTCTTGAATCAACTCATTCTTTAACTTCTTCATATTTTTCCCCTTAGCACAAAACTTTGAGAGCCTCTGGTAGGTAGTTTAGTGCAGTCTTTACTATTTATCTTAGGGAAATAGCCAGACAGTATAACAGCATTTCCCTGTCTTTAACTGACTGCTAAATACATCAAGCTTTTAGGTTTTCTAACAAAACAGAATAATAGAATCACAGGGTTGGAAGAAACCTCTTGAGATCACTTAATCCAACATCACCCCATCTCCTCCCTCCACCCCCCAAAAAGCAAGACCACTCCCACTAAATCATCCCAACCAGAGTTTTGTCTAACTGGGCCTTAAATGTTTCCAAAGATAGAGAGTCCACCACCTCCCTAGGTAACCCATTCCAATACTCCCCCGTCCGCCCCCCCCCCCCCCGTGGAAAGTTTTTCCTCATATACGACCTCAACCTCCCCATCTGAAGCTTGAAACCATTGCTCCTTGTTTTGTTCTCCATTACTACTGAGAATAGCCTAGCTCCCTCTTTGCTGGAGCAACCCTTCCAGTAGTTGAAGGTTGCTATCAAATCCCCCCTCAGTCTTCTCTTCCACAAACTAAATAAGCCTAGTTCTTCAGTCTCTCCTTGTAAGTCATGTGCCCCCCCTAATAATTTTCATTACCCTCTGCTGGACACTTTCTAATGTGTCCACATCCAGTTTTGGGCTCTGCACTACAGAAAGCACACAGTATTCCAGATGTGGCTTCACCAGTGCCAAGTAGAGGGGAATCAACACTCCTACTGATGCAACCCAATATGCCATTGGCCTTTTTGGCAACAAGAGCACATTGTTGACTCATGCCCAGCTTTCCATCGACCATGACCCCCTGGTCCTTTTCTGCAGAGCTGCTACTTAGCCAATCGGTCCCCAGCCTGTAGTAGTACATGGGACTTTTCCATCCTAAGTGCAGGATTTTGCACTTGTCCTGGTTGAACCTCATTAGATTTTGTTTGGTCCAGAGCTCCAATTTGTCTAGGTCTTCCTCAGTCCTATCCCTGCCCTCCAGTGTGTTTACCATCCCCCCCAGCTTGGTGTCATCTGAGCATTTACTGAGCATGCAGTCTATCCCATTGTCCAGATCATTAATGAAGATGTTGAACAGAGCCAGTCCAGGACTGACCCCTGGGGCACTCCACCAGTTACTGGATGACAACTAGATACTGAGCCATTGATCCCTACACACTGAGTCAAATACTGGAATTTCCACTGCATAATAGATCCCAGATTTCTATTTTACCATCTTAGGCAAAGAAAATGGTATTAAAGCACCAATGACTTAACTGTAGAGGTAAAGTACCCAAACATGGAAGGGCAAAAATAAGCATTTTAAACATGAAAAAAATGCATCTTGGGAAGTAGTCAAGTATATTTGTGCTAGAAGTCAAACTTATGAAAACAAAGTGAGCATAGTGGTTAGCCATATATGTTAACAAGATTTCTGGAGCACCAATAAGGGAAATGGTCAAAATAGAGGTGAAAGATGACAATAACCATCATGGCATACAGACCTCTTGACCCTGGGGTAAAAAACTATTCTATTTTTCTGAATAATTTAATTTTACTCTAAGACAGGAATAAGACAGGTGCAATAACGGACCACATTATGCCAGGAGACTCCGTCTAGATCCTACTTCATAGACAGCTCACTCCGAATGGCAAGCATATCACATTCATCACAAATGGACTGTCCCAGAAACAACAAGGAAAGAAAAATAATCACTGAAGACACTTGATGAAAAAATTTTATGATTAGGTGGCAATCCCAAGGAGAGGGAAAAAATATTAGTTATAGGTAATCCTTATGTTGTCAACATTATACAGGACTCAACAATGAGCATGACTGGCAACAGCCCCAGACATATACATTTTGGGGGAAGGACCACGACACATGGGAATTCTATGGACCCCCAACATGTGCTTCTAAATGTGCCTTTTATTCAATCCCTGTCCAGAATTTGAGTGTAAACTTGCATAAATGTTTCCAGTGAGAATTTTGTGGGGTTTATTCATAAGATATGTACAAGGACTAATGTCTGAATTTTACTGAGTGTTTAAGGAATGTCTGAATCTACATTCTGCTTATTACAACAGAAGAACTACACTGGCACCAATGAAGTGAGGCTGATATTTTAATTTTTAATTTTAATATTTAGGTAACCTACTTCTGGAACATTAATAGGAAAATAACTGTACTTTTCTTTCAGTGAGACATTTCATTTTAACAGGAAAGCATACATACTTCTATATACAAGGTATGTGTATACAACAAACCTGAGACTTTCTTCACATGGATACAAGGTTCCCATCATACACTATAACATTTTCTATTTGTATCACAAGTATACACAGTCTTTAACTAAACACACTAAAGTCCTCAGATTTTCAGCTGTTACATATCAAAATTAAATGGCAAACATCACATTAATGTGACAATGACATTTTCCACTGTTTGATCATGGGAAAACATGAAATAAAGTTTGGTACAAAAAAACCAGGGACAAAACTTGAGAGGATGGACAAGCTCTCCAGGTTGGACAGTCCCTTAAAAATAGCATTAGGCATGATGATTTCTACGTTTTAAGGAACTGCCCATACATACAACCATTTCTTTTGCCTGTACAACGTATGGCATAACAGTATGTAACAACAACAATGAACACTGTAAATTAAATGATTTTTACAAAAAGATTTGTGAATGGATCACACTAGCTATATCAGACAATCATTCTTCTTGATTATAATAAGGATTACAGTATATTTGTAATATAAAATTTTAGAACCAATTCTGAGAAACTCCCTCTCCCCCCCCCAACTAAACTGTTAGTTTCTAATAAATCTTGATGGGCCTGATTCACATTTACATTACGACCATCCTGGCGGTGTAAATCTTGCTACCATATGGGCTCCTTTAATTACCATGGCAATGTTAAAAGGTCTTAGTATAAATGAAAACCAGAGCCAATGAGACATACTTGAGATTTTGTTCAATTTCTGTTCTCTCCAACTTTAATCTTTGGCTTCCCACGCTCCTGCCCCTTACTGCCGTTTCGCTGCTCAATTTTCTCTGTGATCTCTCCTCATTTTCTCTTCCCTTCAGTAATCTCCAGCAGAATGGAGCCATTCAGTTAGAACCACATTCCTGCATGGTAGTTATTTCTTTATGATGGTAGCAAGACTGTGAAACTGAACTAGTCCCTTACAGTTTTGCACTGCTGCTGGTGCCCCCGGGAAAGAGGAAAAGCATCATATGGTATAAGCAGAGGTATTATTACTGAGAGGGACCCTGAGAGGGACCCATCGATTGGAATGAGGAGTTGTATATTAAAGCCCATTGCCTCGGGAGAGAAGATATCAGTCAATATTCCATGTTTAATGGCCCTGCAGATGTGGTATGATATGTCTTAAAGCTTTACTGAGATTTACTGCATGGCTTTAAATATTAAAATTTAAGTTTGAAGGACATAGTGCCATACATACAAAGAGTTCACTGACAAACAGCTCAGAAATTTTTATCTTGGATGTGGAGGTGGCAAAGAACCTTTATTCCCTTCAGAGAAATGCTGAGAAAATGTGTTAAGTTAAAATTATTCAGCACAAACTTACTTGCTTAGCCCTGTGGTATATTACCACTGACAAAAGATTCTTCTGTGGTGTTTCATGCTTCCATATTTGTTTCGGGTTAATTTCAAATCACAGAATTTGAGTAACATGAGAACAATTATGTCAGTCAGTAGTTTGGAGTATTTGAAGTACATTGTCTTGTCAGTATTCAGTCAAAATTCACTATTTTCTATGTTCTAGCATAGCTATGAAACACTTAAAACAAACCCATAATTCCGTCATGGCTTCTGTGGTAATATCATGTATGTATCCCAGCCCTAACAAAGTTACTAATTATAAAAAACGAAGGCAATTATTTGCCATTTTATTACCAGGGTTCGGTGGCAAATATCCATATTAGGTGCAACAGCTGTAGTATGTGGAGAAACATACTTGCCGAAATTATTTCAGACTAAAGCCTTTTTACTTACACAAGGACACCGTCAGCACTGATGGAACTGAAAAGTGACCTAATCTCATTGAACATTTCATTTAAACCTAACTCCCAAGTGAACAGCATTGTGTCTGAAGGGCAGAGAAATGTCTGCTAACGGGGCCAACCACCCATTACTTTGACACCATGACTTCATGCAGAGCATTCTCTTCCTGATTGGCTGAAATTCCTCACCAATGCTGCTCATACCAAAGATACCCTGGGGACCACAGCACCCATCAGAATTCCAAGGCAAGGGGAACAGAGAAAGGAGGAGAAGTCAATGGAAAAAGGAAGCACGAAAAGAGTGCATTTCCACATCACTCCTCCACACACCTTCCCCGTTTCCTGTCAGCCTGGCATCTGCATTGTGCAGGATGAGCATTTCACATGCCCAGGCTGAGTGTGTCCATCTACATACACTGACCTGCATAATCTCCAGAGATAATAGTACAAACGCACAATATACATTGATAGACAAGTCTGATGTGCTACATAACCCTCTATGAGCTGATAGGGGCATACAGCATCGGTCTAGAATGGAAAGAATGTCAGATTTGTCATGATAATGTGCACTGCAAGTATTTTAAAAAGAGATAGTGTACTTCCATGAAGGGAATCCTGACCATTTGGGGTGCCAATTTCTGTTCCATCCAGGGGGCTGCTGCTCCAGCAAATCTCTGACTCTAGCTCCCTCTCTTCCTCTTCACTAAGTGGTGCTATATAGCCCTGCTCAGCAGTGGAACAGAGGAGATAAGGGATGAGAAGGAACCTATTTCAAAGCACAAAAAGATGGGGTGGGGGGGCACGAATGAGAATGGGAACAGCAAAAAGGACAGCACCACAGGGAGAATCCTGATGAGAATTTTTTTTAAAAAAGGGGGGAGGGGACACACTCGTGAGAAAGAGAGGGAGTTGGGAACTAACGACAAAGAAGAAAAGAAGGAAATAACAGTAAGAGTTGGAGAAAATGTGCAGAAGGGATGGAGAGAACTGGAGAGAACAAATGGTGAAAAAACGGAAAGCAAGCTGCAGAAAATTATGTAACAAGAAAAATGAAACAAGGGAGAATACAATAAAAACCCAGGAGAGTGAGAAAATAGGCAAAAACCAGGTAGCAAATCTCTCTGGGTAAGATATGGGAAATCCAGAGGGTCAGGTGTGTATACCCTATGCCGCATGACAGCTAAAAAGAAGAAAAGTTGGGGAGTCACTACTTCAAAGATATCCAGCCTCCTAACAATTTTCAAAATGGCCAAATTTTGGAGGCTAGTCAATGATAAAGATTAGAAACACTGAAAAAATAATTTTAATATTATGCTGCTACTGTAAATGGCAAGCCAATGTTTTACTGGGAAAGTACTGCACTCTTTTCAAAACATCACGTTACCTGCAAAGTTTCATGCTGACTTTCCCTTTTCTTTGGGTTCTTGAATTACATAAGTAAAAATTTTACATACAACAAAAATCACATCTTTTTGTCCTGTTTAATTAATGACCAACTTATTCCATTGTTCTAAGTCAAATTGACCAATTCAACTATGCAAAATAATTCTGATCTTTAATTTGCATTGGAAGCAAGCACACACCTTGACATTGATTCTATTCTGTGTTTATAAGTTGTTACCTTACTGAAAAATAAATTTTAAAAAAGTACTTGTTTAAATTTCCAAGTAATTCTTAAAATAATTAAATAAATGAATGAAAGCTAAACCTTAAAATAAGATGCCAAAAATAAAAAATGCATGCTGCAGAAATTCTGTGCTTGCCACAAAAATCTTGCATCTTTAGAATCTAAATTTCCTTTTCTAGAATCTTCAGCAGCCCACTGAAGAAAACAAAGTCAATTTATAGGAAATTAGCACCTTCATATTTACAAAATAAATAAAACTGAGGTTCTATATAGTTTGGCTCACATCTCTAGAGGAATGCTAAGAGACTTTTGTGTACTACAGAACAAATGGAACATTAACACTTTCAAACATTTAAGAATAGAATATTTTCACTGCAGCAATCCCATGGGGATATTTTAAAACAATATCCCTAACAGCTCTCCTATGTTCTTTCCTAAAAATACGATTTAGCAAACCTTCTCAGTACCAGCTTGGTAGTCTGTATGACGGTTTTGGTGAAGTCTATCATATAATAAAAATACATAGTTAAAGAATTGCAATTTAGTAGTTTGCAAGTTCTTAAAGACAGAGGGCACCTTTTCCCAAAGTAAACAATACTAAATGGCTAGTATTTTTCATCAGCTGAACTTTTCACAAGATTAGTAAGTACAATCACTCCATTTTACTGATGAGGAAAGAATCACAGAAATTAAGTATCACACAGCATCTGTAGCAGAGCTTGCAAATGAGCTCAGGTCTCCTGTACAATATCCAATTGACAGGATGAGGCAGCCACAGAAACTTTTGCTTCTGACTTCATCCTTAGTAGAGTCTGTACTACTATGACTGACAGTGCCTAACACCCATTCACTTTTCAGCACCTTCTTATTATCCAGAGAAATGCTTCTGAAGACAATACTTGTCGAATTTCACTGGTTCTTGCATACTCAATCACAGAGGGTGCTGAGGTGTACTAAAGCAAGTTACAGCAAACATTTTAAAGGAAGAGGTTCACGAAGCAGTTAATATAATCAAATCAAAACAAGCAAACTCTCTTCCCCTGTCACTTGCCACAGAATATGACAGTTTAAGAAGAGAAAAATGTGCTTAGCTTACTGAAGGGATGAAATACTTAAGAGTACAGTCAGCCAACGTATGTGAAAAAGGAACAGAGATATATCCCATCAGCTGCACTCCGCAAGTCCTCCTCTGTCACTTGCTGCTCTCTCTCCCCTTGCCTGAACAATCTTCAGCCCTTTTGTTAATAACTGATCCTCACAACAATGTTAGGTGTTTCTTTTTCAACTACTGCGGGACATTCTCCCAATGCTTTAGGCTCCAGCTTCCTGTCACAGCCAATTGAAAGGGGGGGAAAAAAGAAGAAGTATTTAGCTACTGAAAAATTTTGCACAATAACTACTGATGTATCATTTGACTGATCTTGAGATACACAAAGCCAAAAACTGGCTACGCAGTGAATTTACGGCCCATCACACTTTAATGGTGAAACTATCCTGAGCAAGTTGCCACCATAATTAAAACAACAGAGTAACAAAAGGAGACTAAATAAATAGAAACATCTTGATATATGATATATTAAATAGCCAAAGAAAGCTATATGTTATCAAATAGAATTACAAAACATTAAAAACATTACAGCAAATGATTTACTTGTACTTAATGTGAGATTGTAAATTTTGTGGGGAAACAGGTTTGGCTATTATGTTATTGCTTTTCCGCAGTTCTTCTGTTCTATAAATTTGCATTGAGGAACACAATCATTTTAAAAAGTACTTCTAAATTACTTTCAGTTACAATACTTACTGTCTTGGAAGTCAAAGTGCCATTTTACAGATTGGACTAGTATGGAGAACTGATATTCAGTTCAGCTGCAAATATGCACTGATGTGACAATGAAAATGAAAACATCTCCGAATGAATTTCAATGTTTTATTGCATCCACTTACATCAGATCTAAATTTGCTTGCAAGTGTTTGATTTGTTCAGCTTCCTTAGGAAATACCTTGATTGGTATCTTCACGCACAATTCCAGTTTCATTATTGCAATTAGAATTTTTCCGTGTTAGCTCTAGCTACAAGATATTACTTATTCTCAAGGCTATATATATATATATATATATATATATAAGTATTATAACTGAAAACAATTAAGGACTTAAAAAATGTAATTCCATTAGACAGAACATAGGTTTTATTGGCTAACTAACTTCATTATACCAAGACTGATTTGTGCTAATTTACAAGGTCTAAATTTGTCTCTTCAAGAATTTTTGAACTGTTAAAGTCAAGAGTGTATTACAACGCTAAAGAAAAACTTGCCAAGCTAGAACTGTTTTCTTCCATTTTCTGTTATGTTCCACTGTACACACCAGTGGTTTTCAAAGCATGGGTCAGGACCCAGTACTGGGTTGCAGACCCTCAAGTACTGGATCACGGCACCCCCTGCTGCTGCCACCAAATGACAGGACTGCATTGCTCAAAGACGCAATTGTTGGGTCTCAGGCATAAATCATTTTTTTTAACTGGGTCCTGATAAAAAGGTTTGAAAATGACTAGTATACACAGTACTATACATGACTATTGGCTTGTGCAAAAGCTAATGGGACAGACATGCTGAAGATGAACTGGCACCAAAAACTGAAGACTGTAAAAGGATAACATTGTGCAACAGAGACCTGATTTATTTTACTAAAAAATAACGAGTGTTAGTTCTTAAATAAAACTGGTTAGTAAAAGGGATCTTAATCCAAGTCAAACAACATGAACAAAAACTTCTAACAACTGCAACGCCTAAACTACTATTGTAATGAAAAACAATGCAGGATTTCTTCAAATTTGCAATATTCAGGTTTGTTTGGGTTTTTTAAAAATGGTATTAGCTGACAATCACTCAACATAGTTTAGCGTGATATTAAGCGCTAACATTTTCAAACCTACACTCATTTTCTTGCTCATACAATACAGTTACGGCTTGCCTTCGGTCAAAAAATAATTCTTCTAGTAAGGACAAAATAAGCTAGATTAATAATTAAACTATAAACTACTTTGCATATACAATACCATAGCTTTAAACAGCAGCCCCAAACCTCCATCCAAAGTGTGCAGCATCTTAGTTTCAAGAATATTTTGTTTTGCCTTTTATTTTAAAAAACCCAAAACTTCTGTGTATTTATGTCACAGCCAACAAGTTTGTGGGTACTGCACTGGCTGTACCCACACACAGTACAGGTGCATGCCATCTCCATGCAATTTTGACAGTGCACTTTAGTCTTCACCTGTTATTCTAGCCCTGAGCAGCTTTTCTATCACTGATGAGCTGTATGAAACAAATTAAATGTCCACTAGGGAACAGGCTCCACTGACCTGTTTCACTTGTGACCTGAACTGCGTTTCAACTGAAATGATGCAGTAGATTACTATGGTAACTGTCATTAGATGACATGTTACCATAGTAATCTACTGCATCATCTCCTATAATTTGATGTTTGGTGATACATAAACCTCAGGCTGGCCATGCTCCAACTGAAGTGAACAATAATACTCTGAATAAAATGCGACTTTTGCACAAGAAAAATGCAGGATCAGACCTCACAGTATTAAAAACAATTATATTATTAAGTTTAGAATCCCAAAGTTTTGTAAAAGTCTATCATCCTAAAACTTACTTTACCAGCTTCTGTGTTTTGGATTCCAAATACAGGTGCTAGGAAAATATACATAAAATTAATTAATTCTGTATACCGTAGTTACTTTGCCATAATATTCAGTGTAATAGCCTTAGTTTTCTCTCTCTTTTAAAGGCAGCTTTAAAGTTTATATTTTCCACCACCACAACTAACCATTATTAGCATATACAGCTCCTTCACATAATAGTTTGTGTGCATACACACACAAAACACTCAGTCTCTAATAACCTCACATGAAAACTGTTATTTTCAGCATTCTCTGCAAAGTCATATAGACTTTTGTTCAAATCACTATTTTTTTAAAAAAACCCTTTTTAACAATTATTCAGTTGACTTGGACTTAAGAAGCATTTCAGAATTTTCAGTCCCACTCCCTCATCAACATACTTTCTCTTTAATGTTAAAAAAAAAAAACAAAAAAAACTTATTTTCAAGCATTCACTTTGCTTCTCTTTTCTGTGACTCAATCCTCCCCAATACCACCCATATTTATTATACAGTTTTACATCTTGCACATATAAAAGACAGGAGTTGCCCCTAATACGAAGTCTCAATGCTTATTTGTGTTTCACTATAATACGATGCTATATACACAAACTACCATCTTGGCTACGACTACCAGATACCAAAGCCTGGAAAGGAGGACAAGGAAGTATGAAAAGGAGGACACTGGAAGATGCATGGAGAAAATGTAGTATTAATGTAATATTCTTCTGGTTTTAGGGGGCCCTGGAATGCTTTCCCCTAAAAATAAGGTATTCCATGGCATTCCAGCATACTTTAACCCCCTAAGTAAAAAGCCAGACAAAATCACGTATTTTAAAATGCCTGACAGGAAGAGGACAAGAAGGTAAAAAGGAGGACATGTCCTCCTTTTGCCTGATGTCTGGTAACCCTAATCTTGGCACAACCAATACTATATAGCTATCAAGTACAATTTAAAAACTTGCTGGTTTCTTTTCATACTGCCCCACCAATCCTAGAAATACAAGAACACATTATAGTGGTTTCACAAAACAAGAGCATGCCTGTGTGCTCCTGTAAAAATGAGCTATTTACCTCATCCCACAGTCTAGTATTTTTACATACAAAACATTTTCTCCACCGTGCCTGTCTGCCCCAAAAGTAAGCTGAAATTAAAATTCTATTGAGTGTCCATAGAGAACATCATTCATGAGACTTGACTTTAGTAGAGCTTGCTTGCTTGTAAAGAGCAAGTGTAAGGCTAGCAAATGTGTGACGTGCACGTTTCCAAAATAAAACAGAGGTAGGATCTAATCTCTGGGTTGTCTAGATTAGGGGTCTCAAACATGAGGCACACTTGGAGTTACCTCCTGCAGTGCCTGATGACCTCCGGAATCCAGGAGCTCCCAACCCCTTCAACCCGTGAGTCAAAAGTGTCCCGTGGGGCTTTTCAATTGCCAAGCCCCTCTGCTGGCTGGGAGCTCAGCATTTTGCAGTGCGGTGGGGGTGGGGGGGCACTGCATTGCACCCCCCCACACCCCTCCATGTCATCAGACACTGCCAGGGAGGAGCTGATCTGCTGCCTGGCAGCTGCACCACTCACCCAAGGCTCAGGCTGAAAGGAGGGTAGCCTTAGTGTGTGGGGAGGGATCATGGGGGGTTCTGTGATGGTGGCAGCGGGGCACGAGGGCCATAACTAGGACAGGGCAAAGTCCCAGGCATGGCATTTTAAAGGCAGGGAGCTGCCTTACGCAGGGAGTTTTTAAAACTACTGCCCTCAGGGCTGTTGGGGGAGCTGGACCCAGGGCCAACCTGCCCATGGGGGCACCCTTCCCCATGGAGGAGGAAAAGTGCAGGCCAAGCCAATCCAATCCACTACTGGGACCTAGGCAACGCGAGACCTGTGTGAACCAGCCATGCCGCCAATGGGGGTCCCCTCCGCCGTGGCTGGGCCACCGGAGACCACTACGTGTGGGGCAGGGCAGGCTGGCCCAGAGAACCTGGGCCTGGGCCACATGCACCTGCCTCCGTCCCCAGGCCTGCCTGCTCCTGGCTCTGCCCTGGGGGAAGAGAAGGCTGGCCCAGAGCCCAGGCACAGCGATCACAGCCTGCCCCATTGCCTTCTGGGCAGGCAGGCCGCAGGGGGGAAGGGGGGCGCGGCGCAGCACAGCCTGTGGCATAGCCACTCCAGCGACCAGCTAAGGGGGCCTACAGATGGGCAGCTGTCAGAAAAAGGCTGCCGGGGGGGGGGGGGGGGGGGTTTGGTCTTTGATTTTTGACAGTAGCTCCTTGGGGATACCTGCACTATGGAGCCAGGAGGCCCTGTGAATGACTACAGCTATTGCTGTTGATCTGGCAACTGTGTCCCCAACATCAAAAGCTGGCTGTAACAGAGTGTGAGCTACTAGTTGACCTTCAGCGATCAGTGTCTTAAACTGTTGTCTTTTAGAGTTCAGAAGGTCGTAGGAGAACAGAGCGGTTATAGTTAGAGAGGAAGATTTCATAACTGGAAATCCTCATCATAAGTGTGGAAGATCAGTAAACTTTTCTTCCTAGAAGATCTCTTTTTTTTGGTTGGAGAAATGGAAGCAGGAATCACCCAGAGCACATCTGACAGTTCTATCAGTGATGGATCCACAGGGATGGCTATTTTTGATGCTGCCATAGCATATAAAGTTTTTGACATTTTATGAGAAGACTCTTTTACCTCCTCAAGGGGAAGCTCTAGTTCTTGGGCTAGTCTCTTGAAGAGTTTGTTGAATAGTTTGAGGTCATTTGTAAATGGTGTAGATTCTGGGACAACTGGCTCATCTAGGGAGGATGATAATTCCTGGAGAGGTGCAGAAGGTGGTGGTGGATGAACAAGGGCTGAAGACATGCTTGGCTAAGATTGGTCTTCTATTTGAGAGGTTGTGGTGAAAGGTCTAGGTTGAGATGAGAAGTGTTTGAGGAGGGTTAGGCAGTAACATAGTTTTGATAAGGGTTTTAGTGAAGATGGTAGGGTCCTGAGTGTGGATAACACTGGGGACTGTAGCACTGTGGTGGCCCATGGTAGCAGGCCTGGTAAAGGTATGTGGATGACGCTCTTGTTGCGCAAGAGTGTTCGGAAGAGAAACAGGAGTCCTGGATTTTGTCATCACCCGAGCTAAGCTGAGGGGTCTGAGGAAGAGCTTCACTATGTGCTAGATGTATAGAGTGTGGAGATGAAGGATCAGCATGTTCCATGTGATGTTTTTCCTTCCGTTTTCTGGACGATGCCTTGTCCAATGTAGCTTGGTGTGACTGTGATTGTGTTAAGTGTGATGCAGGAAGCAGTACTACATTGGTAGTCACAGGTGCCAGAGGAATGATGTCAGTAACAAGAGGTGGCAACAGTGCTGGTGGTGCCAAGAGAGCCATTGGTACTGAGGTGATAGAGGGTACCATGGCTGGAGCTAAAAAGTCTATCAGCACTCCTGAAGTGTCTGGTAAAGTTGGCCCAGTGGGCGTTGCTGCTATAGTCACTATCGCACCTACAGTTGACTGTGGCTGGTGGTCTTGGTGCTTATGCACTGGCTGAGTCTTGTAGAGTCTTTTAAGCCTGACCAGCTTGTTTACAGACCTTGGTCGAGTCGGTGTGAACCGTACTCGAGGAGCTCTGAGCCTCCAGTGCACCAGAAGGGCCTTTAAAAGTGTTTCTTCTTTGATGGGGGGATAAGTGTAGGAGTTATAGCCTGTCTCTTCAGGGAGCATGCCAAAGAGGATTCTTCCAGCCCAGGATCTGAGGCAGGCTTGAGCAACTTCTCTATTAGCATAAGTTTGAGTCTCCTTGTACAGGCTTTTCAATTTTTGCAATACACGCATTTCTGAGGAACACGAGTTTCCTCCAGACAATGCACGTAGAGCAAATGTCTGTCGGAGCCAGGAATGGCTTCCCTACGTGAAGAGCAATGTTTAAAACCAGGCGAACCCAGCATAATGTTATTTGCTTTTTTACTTCTTTCATTTTCATCTTGTCCTCTTTTTTTTTTAAGGCTCGGTAGCTGGAGAGTGGCCGGGTGTAGAAAGAAAAAACAGTGGAAGAAAACCATGAGTTTTCTTCTTTTTAAACTTTAACTAGGGAAGAAAACTAGAAGGAAAGACTAACTATGAGGAAAAAGGGGGTTTAACAAGTTTTTTTTTTTGTCTTTTTTTTTTTTTTTTAGGAGATAAAGAAGAGCTGCTGCATAGTGCTCTGTCTCAGACTGGCAGTTGAGAAGGAACCGAGGGTGGTGGGCAGTGCGTGCACACTACGAACACCACCAACGGCTGCAGGACCACTGGCATGTGTGCTGCCCACTCCTACGCTGCTGTAGAAGGCTCTGATTGAAGGCGCCACAGCATGCGACAGCAACAAGCGGAGCACCCACAAGGAGAACACTCGGTGAAGATGACTACAATGTGGATGCAGTATAACAGGCAGGCTGCTTGGAATCAGAGTTGAGGGACCACAGCTGCTTTATGCACATACACTCAGTATGTGCGTTGGCTGGGAGAGTCCAGACAGGGAGCTACAGGAAAAGAGCCACTTTAACGCACTCACGTGACATGCTGTAAGACAACTGCTGGTCTGAGCTGTACTCCCAGAACACTACATGTACCTGTCCAGAAGTACGATCCAAACACAGAACTAGCCAGTTCTCTAAAGGTCTCACAAAAATACCAAGTTTTACACAGTCAGAGGATTCATTCATTTGGAGTGAAACAGACTTCAAAGTCTGCTCGGCCAGCTCCTTTAATTCATGGCAGCTGGCAGGATTCCCCCATGGCAGGCTAGTTCTGCAGCTCTGCTTCTTGTGTGACCTTGGTATTGCTGTACTGAACTATGCACAAGTCCAATTACTCTTCCGCAATTTCTAATCTCAAGGAGATTTCTTCAGACTTTCAAGGAGCACACTATATTTGGATAGGCTGTCCTAACTGGATGGAGCATGAGAGGATGAAGGCGCTCCCTTTGGACCCATCTCAGGCCCAAAGAATTTGCCACTACAACTCCAGGGGATAGTTCAGAAAAAAATTAAGAAGGACCTGCAGTGGAACTGTTCCTGGAAACTCAAAATTACTCCCTGGAGGACACAGAACACTTCCTAAGCCTCATCATTTATTCCCCTTCCCCTCTCCCCCCAAAAATAAAGCCATATCCCTGGCCAACAGATCAAGTGCCTTCATGAGTAGGTCTAGAAGACATGGAGGATGAGATTAAACTTGATACACTTGATTGGGGAGTGCTGGACAGCCAATTTAGTTCAGTTGACAGAGGCTTTGTAGCTCTATGAACTCTCATCCATGCTTCCTCCTGAAGGATGCAGAGGAAAAGAGCTCTGAGGCTTAAGAAAATTCAGTACTACAGCTAACTAAACAAGCTGTTCTTTTTCCAAAACTTGTTACAAAAAGAGCTGGAGATGGAGGATGATCACACAGTTACAGATGTACTACAGAAAGCACTTGGGTATTATAATAGGATGGTAACACCATTACAATTAAAACTGAGATATGGATAAAGTTAAAAGATCACTATTGTTTGCTATAGATTAGCACTGCTTGACAGTCTGAATTGCGTCAGCAGACAAGCCCATTGGACTGATACTCTGTTGAAGAAAACTGAATTTAGGCCAACAGGGACTCAACATTATTCAACTGAACTATGTATGTTGATGTTGTTGAGCAGATAAAACAAACAGTCACCTTCCTTTTATAACCACTGCTCTTTGAGATGTTGATTCCTATTAAGTGTGTGCGCTTCGTGCACAGTCATGGGAAGCAGTATCTGTCAGGTCAGCTTAGGGGTCCCCCGGAGTCATGCCACTATGATGCTGTACAAACAACCCTGCTGACCTGCTGGCTCCGAGAGATGGGAAGAGTGGAGGTTCTTGGAATGGACATGACCAATACATCTCAAAGGCCACCAGTTACAAAAGGTAGCTGTTTTTAATTCTCAGAGCGCTTGCTTATGTTGATTCTAAGTGGGTGACTCTGAAGCTGACAGGCAGAGGAGGGGTCAGAGCTGACTGAAGCACTGCTCTGTCAAATTCTGCATAGTCCTTGGCCTGGTGGATGATAGTGTAATGCAGGGGTCTCAAACAGGTGGCCCCTAAAACTATTTCCTGTGGCCCGCAATGACCCTTAACAGTATTTGCAATATTGTTGTATGAAATCGCTTCAGTGGTGCAGCCCTCGGGTTAACGTACTAGTCCTCATGCAACCCTCTACTAGTCCTCATGCGGCCCTCGTGGTGATTTGAGTTTGAGACCCCTGGTGTAATGCAAGGCGAACGTGTGGATTGACAATCTGGCTGCAGCCCTGAAGATTTCCAGTGTAGAAACATGCACCAGGAATGCCATGAAGGAGGCCTGCATCCTCATGGAGTATGTGGTCAGTGCCGGGGCTAGCGTCTTTGTCAGATCACAGAATCATAGAAACTGGAAGGGACCATGAGGGGTCATCAAGTCCAGTCCCCTGCACTCCTGGCAGGAATTAAGTACACTCTTAAACTAACCCTGACAGATGCTTGTCTAACCTGCTCTTAAACACTTCCAGTGATGGAGATTCCACAACCTGCCTAGGCACTTACTCTATATCATAGCACGTCCTAATGCAGGATGGGATCCACAATGACTGCAGGTGTTGTTGGGCTCAGGTGGTTTGTGACTGGAGTAGGTTAGGTGAGGTGTCAGTCCATGAGATAAAAGCTATATAAAAGAGGTTTACACTAGAATAAAGCATGAGATTTCCTGTCCCATATCACTCACTGGTAATCTAATCTGTTCTCCAGTCAGTGAAATGACAGTGCAGAAAGAGCATCCTGAAAGCCTTGGATTCCATTTTCGTTTTCCCTCAGCTTAGGTCACATGATTCAGCTACATTCCCTTTATTATTCCACCACTTCATGATGCCCGCACTCCCTTTCCTGGAGACAGCATTTCATGTCTGTGACTGACAAGAAGCACAGCCACTGGTCTAGGATACAGTCTTTTCTTCTGCTATTGTGTCTGACCTCTTTCCTTTCTGTTTCCTTTTCCCTTTTCCACTCTCTTTGCTTTCCTGCTACCCCCCTGACGCTTTGATTGCTTCAATATCTCTGTACTACACAGGATTAGTTGTCTATTGCTAGGTATAGATTTTAGACACAAAACAGCAACTACTTGCAAAATTTGGAATGGGGGATTAAAAAGAACCCCACCATCCCCATTAACAAGCTAGTGTCTCTCTCTGGCAGAGGCACAGGGAATTCATTACTCAGGGAAGCTCAGCTCAAAACTTTCAGCTCTCTTCTCCAGCTACAGGGAAGAGGCTGGGGAGGTAAAGATGGGAGTGACCGTTTCTGCTCCCTGAAAAGAGCTGACAGAGAGTCAAGATTCTCATTGTGACAGCACACAAGGCTGTTGGGTGCAGTGACACACTCTGAAACAAACAAACAAGAACAACCACAGGCTGGGATTATTCATCTACCATTATCCCACTTGTCATTCTTACAAGCTTCAGCTCAGAAAAGAGAATCAGCACTTTTGAATAAAACACATCACTACAGAAACTTGCCATTCCTGTGACTGAGCACTAGGTAGTGCCAACACTCTAAGCATGCTAAGTGGGATGCTTTAACAAAGCACAATCATTTTCCCTTAAAAAACTGGAAAAAGAATGTGAGCAAGAGATGAGGATATGATTTTTAAACGTACCCAGGGCGTGACAAGTTATACCACTCTAAGCTGCAGTTACATACAATTATGAAAAATAATTTTCATGGCAGGAGAATGATTTCCTAATCCTCCTAACTCTTAATAAGCACTAAGGGTGCACAAATGGTTTGTTTTGGAAACATCTGATGCAAGGAAATATTAGATTAAAGGTAGTTACAGAAATGCTCCATAAAATGGCCTGTCATTACAAGTTACTTAGGAACTGGAACAACCTGATTTCTCTCACATTATTCTCTACCTCCCATGCAATCCTAACAGATACAAAAGAGTAACAATGACTAGTTGCAGTCAAGTCTGCTTAGACAGGTTAAGGTAGAATTATATGGAACCTTGAGGTTAGGGCTGGAAACATGGGATATTCTCATGCCCTTGGCAACTCAAAAATTAATCTAATTCAGATAAGTCTGCCTCAGTTTGACATATTAGCCATCTGCTTTAGTGAGCAATACGACACAGAGATCAATGTGTTGAGTATCACTGCATGCCTTAACACCAGTGAAACCTGTGAGGCTGTACTATAATCCCACAATAGATCCTGAAAGCCTTTTGTACCCTCAACTAGTTAAAAAGTGAGATTATGTAAAACACCAGTTCTCCCCTTCTCAGACCTAATTTAACATCATGTTATTTAAAAAGACAAATGGCCGATTTACTTTATTTTCCACTCCTGAGTTTATGAAAATGACAGCAGGCAATATATATATAAAGCAACGTTTTTTTGTATTTTAATCATGATGTTTTTGTTTTTAAAACAAAGCATTTGATTCAATAACTATGCTGGAGCATACAACATTTTATTACATTTCTCAGCATGCCTGGAATTACAGCCATGTGTTTTCCACCTACTTGAAAAACAGAGCAGCTTTATAGAAAGGACAAAGTGATGAGGCAGGATGAAGTATCTTGAACATTCATGTGAAGGCAGAAAATAATTCCCTGCCCGCTCCCAGGGTGTGGATGAAAAACGATGGTGCATCTCCCTTTTCACTAACTGCATACACCTTCCTGACCTCCCGCTACCGCAGAGTTCAACAGTTCCCAGCTTATCAGATCTGACCTAATGCCCTTATTCACATCATCACCATCCTGATGCGAAATCTAAGATGGCAATGCTGAGAGGGAGCTGAGAGCTATCGATATTACTAGATTCATTTTTCAATTTCATCTTCCAGCTGCCTGTTTGGGTGATTCTTATCTCAATACTAAAATTCATGTACAGCTCCAAGGTAAAAGGAAAATCAAACCTTTAACATCTGCAGGTCTTTGAGACAAGGCAGCAGATTTTCTCCACTTCCTTCAAAATCTGAGAACACCCAAAACTGGCAACATGTTCCCTGAGTGCAAAAGCACATTGCAATATTCCCAACCCAGCAAGTTACCCAGTAGGTAGCAGTCAAAATAATTCTATTTGCCACCAGTACTCTAAATGCCTACCCCGCTCAGTGGTAAATCCTGCTCCCTTCCTGTAGTGCAGAGGGTCATCCAGTTACTATGGAAGGGTGGTGAGCTGTCAGACATCACACCTGCTGTGGCTGTCAGCCCCGTAAACTGGTGACAGACAGAGTCCTGCAGAGCGGGCGGCTGGAGAGCAGCAGCTGCCAGCCAGGTCCTCTGAGGTCAGCACCACACCTAGCAGCAGTGGAGATGTAAGGGTGGCATGGTGTTGGGGGGGTGTCACTTTGGGGGTGATGGGATCGTAGCCTCAAATATTTTCAGAAGGAGTCCCAGCAAAAAGTTTGAACCAGTTCAGTCTTGATGTACAAGGGTTAGGCAAGATTTTGGCAGCTTAGGTGACACATCTGCATCCCTGAGAGGCAAGAAGCCCAGCTGCAGAGCAATTACACAACTGAAAATAATGGGAGATGATCAACTACTATGTAGATACATCAATCAATTCCCACAAGTAATATGGATGTGTAAGTGGTGCAAGATGGAAAAGTGGTCATGGAAAGGATCTGCTCCCCTTGGATGGCACAAGAATTCCTTCCCACACCTCAGAGAAAGGACTACTCAGGCTATACCATGGGGCAAGCAACCTGCAGCCCAAGCAGGAATGCATGCCTTTTCTTTCACAGCTGCCTGCTGACAGAGGACAGGAATGCTGGTTCACAGCTGACTCCAATAGAGTTTTGTTTCCTACTATAAATTACCAATTTTCTTCTTCTTCTTCTTCTTCTTTTTTTTTTTTTAAATTCCCAACAAACTTAAACCACAGGCTCTATAGGCATTGATGGCTAAAAGTCCCTCACTCACTAGAGAAAGTGTTTAATTTGCACAGGTAGTCAAAGCTTTGCAAATCCCACACCCTTCAGCAATGCCTAAACTCTGGCTAGAATCTCTAAGTGTTAACTAAGCAATCTGAATAGGTCACTTTTATGGCCCCTGCCTTGATTTTTCCTTCTTCTCACTCTTTCCTGTATGTCCTCCTGCTTTAGCCATCTCCACTACACTGAATATACCCTTACCAAAGTTTCTAACAACCTTTTACTGGCTGAGCTGTGGGACCTGTACTCCATTCACCTCACCCCTCATTTTTCTGCAGGCTTTACTACAGGTCATTTTCTCCTGTTCACTACCTGTGCTCTGTTGGCTTTCTTGGTTTGCTCCTTTCTCTCCCTTTTGCCCTGTCTATTGGAGTCCCTTAGAGCGCTGTCTTTGATCCTTTCCCTTCTTCGTCTACACTTTATACCTGGATGGTCTCTTTTGTTCACATGATTCCAACTACCATCCCTAGGCCAAGGGCTCAGAGATCTAGTTTACCACATTTGACTAGTCTACCATGTACCCAAATGTTTTTCTGGCATACTGTCTGGTAGGTCTGTTCCCAATAACATGGCCAAAATGAGCTCAGTTTCTTTTCCTTACCAAATCCTTTCCAATTCCTAATTTCTTTTTTGCTGATGTCATTTTCCCTGTCACCATGGACCTCAACCTCAGGGTCATAATGACACCAGCTTCCCCTTTGAAACACCCATGCAGTTACCAGGCCTCCACAAGAACATTTTACAAAATTAGTTATTTCCTCTGACAGCTAAAATACTTATCCCATGGTCCAGCCATCCCCTACCTGGACTACAGCAACATCCTCCCCCTGAAACCTAAACCACTTTCCCAAAGTCTGTCCAAAACACAATGGCTGCCTGAATCTCTCTTGCAGAGTAGGTCAGGTTTAAACCTTTCAACTTGGCCTTCAAAGCTTCTGCACAACTCTGCTTCACCAGGATCTTGTTTTGTACTGCACGGTCCTTTTAGTATTGTTGCCCTGCATCACTGGGTTTTACTCACTGCCTAGGGATGCAAGAAAATCTCCAATTTCTCTGTGATGGGACCACTTCCTTTGTTCATTCAGATCCTTCCTAATAGGCCAAGTCTGTGTCAAATGCTTTTTCTACCCACCTTTTTAAGGGATGAAGAGTAAGGCGTAAGAAAGCAAGGAAACAAAAGGGAAAACTGTTTGTACACACACGCAATCATAGAGGATTAGGACTGGATGGACCTCAGGACGTCATCTAGTTCAACCACCTACTCAAAGCAGGACCAGCCCCAACTCAACCATCCCAGACAGGGCTCTGTCAAAACGCTCCTTAAAAACCTATAAGGATGGATATTCCACCACCTCTCTAAGTAACCCATTCCAGGGCTTCGCCACCTTCCTAGTCAGAAAGATTTTCCTAATACCTGAGCTAGACCTCAAGCTGCAACTTCAGACCACTGATCCTCCTCATGCCATCACTGCCACTGTAAACAGCCTAGCTCCATCCCCCTGGAGACTCCCTTCAGGTTAAGGGTGCTATCAAATCCCCCCTCATTCTTCTCTTGTGCAGACTAAACAAGCCCAGTTCCCTCAGCTCTCTTTGTTAAGTCATGTGCTCCAGACCCCTAATCATTTTTGTTGCACCCCATTGGACTCTCTTCAATTTGTCTACATCTTTTCTGTAGCACAGAGTCCAAAACTGACATAATACTTCAAATGTGGCCTCACCAGTGCAGAAGAGAGTGGAATAATCATTTCCCCTGACATGTTGGCAATGCTCCTACTAATATACCCTAATATGCCATTAGCCTTCTTGGCAATAAGGACACTCTGTTGACTCATATACAGCTTCTTGTTCACTGTAACACTGAGGTCCCTTTCTGCAGCCAGTCAGTCCCCAGTCTGTAGCAGTGCAATGGATTCTTCCATCCTAAGTGCAGATCTCTGCACCTGTCCTTGTTGATCATCATCGGATTTTGTTTGGATGAATCCTTCAATTTGTCCAGAATACTCTGTATCCTAACCCTACCCTCCGGCGTATATACCACTCCTCACAACTTAGTGGGATCTGCAAACTTGCTGAGGATGTAATCCATCCCATCCTCCAGATCATTAATGAAGATGTTAAACAATGCTGACCACAGGATGGAGCCCCGGGGCACTCAGCCTGATACTAGCTGCCAACTAGATATTGAGCCAGTGATCACTATCCGTTGAGTCCAATGATCCAGATAGCTTTCAATCCATCTTACGGTCCATTCATTCAACCCCAAACTTCTTTAACTTGCTGATAAAAATATACCAGGAGACGGTATCAACAGTTTTGCTAAAGCAAGGTATATCACATCCTTGGCTTTTCCCACAGGCACAGAGCCAGCCATCTCATCACAGAAAGCAATCAAATCCCCTCTTCTGCTGCTCCCAGCTCATATCATCCCACATGTTATTTAAATTCCAAATTCCTCTGTACAAAAGCTGTGTCTTGCACAATGCTAAGCACAGATACTAACAAAAATACTAAGTGCAGTTCATAAAAAACTTAGCTAGGATTCTCACTCTAGCCTCTCTTTCAAAATCAAGTGAGCATTCCTGTAAGCAGGGGTTCACTGCTATAAAAATAAAGGCAGTTTAAACTCTCACCTATTTCAATTCTAGCTCTTTGACACACTTTCTTTGTAGTCTAGTAACTTACCAGTCCTAATTTTCTCATCAGTAAACAGACATGAAACCTGCTTGTTTACTTCACCAGGTTGTGGTGGGGATTACTCAATACCACTGAAGTACTTTGACTATGAAAAGCATTAGATATTTTGTAGGACAGGCTGTCCAATACCCTTTCTTTCAGTTCTTTACCCTGCCTTTTTACCACTCTTTAAACCAGGGATCTCAAACACACAACCCACGTGCAGCCCCTAAAGCTATTTCCTGTGGCTCATAACTACACTATTGTTACTGATATTTGCAATATCATTCTATGAAAAGGTTTCAGTAGTGCAGCCCTCCGGCTAACATACTAGTCCTCATGCGGCCCTCATGGTGATTTGAGTTTGAGACCCCTGCTTTAAACCATATCTACATCAGGAAATTTCAAACCTGTTTTTCCAGTAATGGTGTAAACTCAAACATAGGTGTTCTTTTACTACTAATCACTAACCTGGCTATTTCCTATTAAATACCATAATCTTTAGATTCTTGATAGAATGTGAGTTTGCATTGTTTACTAGAAAGTATACCTATACTAAAAATATATCCTTGTTTTCAGCAACCAATGCTGGAGCTGTACCCATTCTACTATTAATATTGTGAGCTCTTGGTTAGCCTGGGCATACAAACTTTTACCATATCAACTGACTCTGCTGAAAAACGGTAAGACATTCTCTACTGTAGATGAACTCTTCTAATCAAGACTGTGCTGTGATACTGCCTTAGAGATCAAGTGGTTGTCGTATTTGATATGAAATAGGAAGCAGTGAACAAGCACATCCACAGTAATTTTTCTTCACCAAGAATACTTCTCACAGTAAGGTCTGGGCTAATTTCATACTCATATTCTCAAAACAGGATTTAGCAAGTAAACACTGAATAAATGTGTCAGAAGTGATCCTTTTATAGAAACTCTGCATGCCCAAAGAGTCAGATAATGCAGCGTAAAGTTTTGTGATTTTTTTAATCACACTCTAGAACAGAAATTGTTGGATTCAAGTCTACACTTTGAAACCAAATGAAGCAGACTAATTTAATACTGAAAATGCATCCCTGTTTCCATTTCCTTGTAGAGTGAGATTCTATGCACATGGAATGGCTTTAAAAAACCCCAGAAGATAATTTCTGTACAAAGTCCTGTAAAAGCTGAAAGGACAAAGTCCTGTTCTAAGTATACAAATATAGCAAATCAACATTTTCTCTAAAGGTTATATTAAATCATATACAGTAGTGCTTATTAAAGCTTCTCACAAACACAAATCAAGTCCCTCATTACACATCTGTTTTAGGATACATAAGGAAATATATTGAATATAAAATCTAACTCAAAAGGTTTCAAAGCCATGAAATAGCATCAATTTGACAACTGTATTTGTGTGTGAAAATTGTGTTCCTAGTGTTACAAATACCTGACATCGCTAAAACTGAAAGGGGGGGGGCGATTTTTTGTGTATTTTATAGCACTTCTGTGGAGATTTTCAAACTTATTCCTCAGTAAAACTCAGTGGAACTTCTCCTCCTAAATTCCCTGGACATTTTGAAAATCTGTTGCTTAAAGTCAGCTTCACTATTTAGTTAATTTCACACCCTGTCTGTATGGACTAGGAGACAGTGTATGCACAGAAATAGGTACAAGTGTTAGGCTACATCATTTTTGTTATGTTTCTTGGCTTTCTTCACAAACTGCTCTTGAAAAGACATTTCTAAACAACAACCAGTAAAAATAAATCTAAATAAACCCTTTATTTAAAAAAAGCTGGGTGTGTTATCAGAATATACTACTGGAAACTGATTGTTTAAAATTCATCCGAGGGGGACGGGGGACTGACAGTCTCTTTTTAATTAGTGCTTCATAAGTGCTTGGGAAGTACTGAAGCTAAATATCACGAAAGAGCCTCACTAATTTGTACTAATTACCAAGTGTTGTGAATTTGTAAACCAACAATAAAAACCCCCCAGGGATAATGAATAAGTAAAGATACTTTCTTTGGATATGACAACAATACTACATAATATGATTATGTTTGTAGCATTTTTTTAAAAAATAATGGTGTCTTAGTAATACGAAACCTCCAAAGCAGTGAAAAGCCTCTTCTCATGAAACTTATCAAGTGTGGTGAAGTTATTGAGATTCTAGTCTACAGAAATATAATCATAAGGTTCTCTCTGCTTTTACATATAGTTGAGGAGAGTGCATTCAAATATAAGTAACTGCCAATAAAATTGGATTTAGTATCAGAGAATTAATTGAGCTTTCTAGAATGAAAAGCTTCTGGCACAAAAATTATAAACCATGGTTGACCTACCTGAATGGGTCCTACTGACATCAGCAGGTTTTTCAGTTGGACATCAGTAGTTGATGAAGAAAGCCCTTCAACTGACACAACACAGGGCTGAGGTTTGCACTCCACCACTCGCAGGTTCTGTTTATTTGGCATCAAGCGTCCTCGGCCCATCTGGCCTGCTACTCCTCTGCCTCTCCCATGCATAATAACCTGCCAACAACAAAAGTAACAGTGTTTTGATTTCCTTAGTTAGTGCTTCTGTTAACTAAATTTGACAGATAATATGAAAGCTAGCAATTTATTTAAAGACTTGATTAAAGTACATGTTGATTAAAAGCAGCATGTTGCTGTTTGCTAATTTAAAAGGCCACATGTTAACATCTATCCCCTTCTGGTCCAAATATCTCCCAAAATACAAGTTTGCGTGTGTACAAAATCTGTCTTTGCATTTTGGGGTGGGTTTACAAAGCAATTGAGCACCTCTTGCCAAAAACTGTAATTTACTTCTTTTCATATGTTTGCATTTCCATGAAGTGTGTGGTAACATTTTCGGGTTGGTCAGCAAACAATACTTTTGCCCCTCCCCTCTCCAGGCCTCGAATTAGATTCATTACATATATGTGGGAAGGCGGCACAGGTCTTCCTCAGTTTCCACTGTCATAGAATGTCAGTCAATTAGTCACATGACTACTTGTACAAGGTAAGTAAAACTATGTTTTCAAGGTTCATTTTCCTCCAGCCTCAAAAAAGCTATGTTTTTGTGCCAAAGGAGACCCACCTCACTCTCTCTGGTAAACTTTAGGCTATCTTCCCTCTCTCCAATTACTTTAACTGAAGCACTTAGAGTAGCTAACAACATGAACCTAAATTAAGTGTTCAAAATAGATGTTCCCTTTTCTTCTTTGAACCTTTACAGATGCAATACATCTGTTGAGAAATTAATCTACAAGATGAATTTTTCTTCCCAATTGACCCTTAAGAGTAACAACACCCTTAGTGAAGGCAAGTAAATATTATTCTTTTTTGTATTGTACTGATGGAGTATAGTAAAGCAGAAAGATTAACGGTTGTATTTTCCAAAGTGCATAAGTGATTAAGAAGCATAAGTCCCATTTCAATAGTGACTGGATTTTTCACCTCCTGACCAACGTAGTAAAGCCGAGTTCATGTTCTTATGTAGATCAGACATGAGTCCCTATTGAAAATGGGACTTACGATAAAATTGTCAGAAGTGGCTGAGTTAAATACCATAAAATATCACCACTATCAAAACCATGATTAGACCGCAGGAATTCTTTGCTCTCAACACAGTGTTTAGTCCTAGACCAGTGGTTCTCACCTACCATATTGGGATGCATTACTGTGTTGTGACACAGCAGTAAATTTGTCATGGAGAAACGGGGAGATGGCTGGATTAGGGCTAGGGGGTGGGATTGGGGTGATGTGTCCTGTACGGTCATGATATGCTGCCAAGTGTGCTGCACTCTGCAAAAGACTGAGAACTACTGCTTTAGACCAAGCTACCTACTATAGTGAACTGTCCATCACTCCCCCTCCCCTTTTCTTTTCTTTCTTTCTTTTTTTTTTTGAGGAGAACCCACACTGCAGATCGGTATAGGACCCAACTCAGCTGGAGGCAGATAGGCACGAGCTGGAAAGAACTCGAGGAAAATCCTCATTCTGATTGGCAGCAGCCTCAGCAACTCAAGCCCTACAAATCTCAGCCACAAATTGATTAATTTCCCTTCCCAGACAAAAGCTTCTGGGGACAGAGAATTCACTGGCCCCATACGCTAGCCATAAAGGTTTTTTTGGAAGCAAATGAGGTGGGGAGATTACCTACAACTCTTTGGAAAAGGAAAGATCAAGCTTTTAACCACAGTAACAGTTTATCAATGCTATCTCCATAATGAAAACAGCGAACAATTTTTATAGGAAAAGAGGAGACTAACTTTCGCACATTTATAAAACCAACATATTACTGGAAGGACCCCTGGCCACAAAAGCTGGCTCTCATAAATACTTAAGTGTATTGATAGCAACATTTCCCAAGATTCAATGCAGAGCCTCATGCACAGAACACTTCTGCATCTGCATAAATGTCACCTAACTGTCCTTTCTGAATTTACTGCAGAATTTAAGCTTCCAGACTCTTATGACTGCAAAGAGAATTTTCAAATTGGAAGTCAGATGTAACCAAAACCTTAATGTCTGTCTGATTTTGCAGACCGACTGAAGAACTAGCTATGAGAGATATGAATTGCCTCTGGTCATCTCACTGCAAAAATGACTTAGGATACGTCTATACCAACAGCGGCAATTTCGCCACCATCAGTTTGCACTTCCAGGAGCAGATCACAGAGAGTATGACCTAGCTGTGCCGCTCCCAGAAGTTGACCCCAAAAGTCCGGCAGGTCAAGTGTCATAAGGGAAAGCCGACCACAAGGCATTTACAGTCAGCTTTTCTCTGATGTGTACTGGCGGCTTAGAAAGTTGCCACTAGTTACGCAAATAATTTTACATTTGTTGTGTAACTGGCAGTCAACTGCCACCAAAAAGCCTGCAAATGTAGACTAGGGCTCAGAAGATTAATGACGACCCTTCCTAAAACATAAAACTGTTAACTATCTTGGAAGTTTCTTGTAAAACAAGCATCAGTGAAATAATGTTCTACATATTATCATCGGATGTAGTGTGGATGTTGTAATGGGGTACTGTGAGGTTGAAGTAGTTACTGTCAACCACTTTAATTTGGGGATAGCACAAAAACTGGGTATCAAAGGATCAAACACACTACTGACTGCACTGCACTGGACCAAAGGATGAAGGATTTTGGGAACAGGTAAGTCTGCATTGTTCTGGGGCTCCTAATGTAGAATTCAAATCTAATTTGGTGAACAGTGCATCTGGTCTTGAGTCACTGTCAGAAACATACTTATAACAACTAAAATTAAATATTATATATTAACACTGCCTAGCAGGGCAAGATGAAATAGCAGAAAAAGTCGTGTATGGCAGCATTTCACCAGATTTGAGCTTGATTCTTCAGTCGTCTCTGGCAAATACAATTAACATCAGAAGACCAAGCGCTTTTGAGGAAGCAACTTCTGTTCCAAGGAGAAATTTCTTCCAAGTACTGCTCTTTCTGAAATTTACAAGAACTCAGTGATATTCAATATAATTCACGCTAAAAACCAAGAAATGCCCTGCAGCAAGGCAGAAGGCTGCAGAACAGTAGGCAGTGCAATGTCTGACTGCACTTAGGGTGAACTACAAGTACATGTTTATTTTGCTTAATTTAGTTTCTTGTGACGATGTGGAAGGTAGGGGACAAGCCCATAAATAATTTAACTAATTAAATATTTTCTCTCTAAAATTCTCTCAGCACTTTCAGATTAGCAACAGAGATCTCAGAAAACATCAGTGGCCCTGCAAATACCATAGACTTTAAGGAAATTTCTGGTATCTATGATATCATAGTCTTTTATGCATTATGGGATTTCTTCAGTAAATATGACAGTACCAAAGAGATCACACTAATAGAAATGAATTAAAAACAGTTAAAACTTATTTTTGTGCTGAATGTCTCAGAGAGCCTTGTTAGTGGGGAATTCAACAATGCGTTTGTAACTCAAATTTTTGTGTTTGCTTCAAAGGTTGATTTTAATGGCTTACTTCCTACTGGTTTTGTTATACAAGAAGTACTGTGCTACTTTCAGAAATGTATGTAAATAACTGGCTTTAGTCTTCCATTTGTTTGGGTTTTTTTGCTGAAGACTTGCACAAACCTGAACCAACTACAGAATAAGCAGTACTAAAGGGATGGTTCCTTACTCAAGTCCAAATTAGAAAACTCACAAAATGGTAGAAAAATAAGCAGGCTGGCTGGTCCAGAAAGAAATCTCTATCTCACAAACATACCACTTTACAAACTGCCCCATAAAAGGTTCCTTTTCCCAGTAATCTACATTTACAAAATGTTCACCTTAGTGAAGGTCCAACTTCTTATTCTGTTGTGGAAGGAGAATGTTGTGATAAAGAGGTACACACTCGGTCCAGCATTAGCAGCAAATATAGCCCATGAAACAAAAAGTAGTACGATGCCAAAAGTACTTTGGAAAATTTACGGCCACTATATCTCATACTTGATTTCTATTCCAGGATTTGACATTGACCTAGGCAAGTACGGTTTTTACAGAGGTTCACCTACCCGGGCAGCAAACAAAATAACACTACATGTTTTCACTTCATGTTAAAAACTTTATTTCCTCTTATAAACCTCCTGAGTCATCCAGGCCTCCATTCAAATTTTACATGGATGCTTACATTTTAAATTTCTTTAGTGTTAGTAAAGATTCTGATTCCTCCTCAGACAATGCTAATGTTAATACAGCCACTCATTCAGCAAATAGCACAGATCCTAGCAGCAATAATGCATCTAAAATTCACCTTTTTAGCTGTATGAATCCCCTGGATGTTTTTGACTCCTTGTGGAACTGCTGAATGTATCTGTGCCTGTTGCTGTTGCTGTTGCTGCTGCAGTGGTCCCTTTGTCAATGTGACCTTCCGCACTGGCTGCTGTCTAGGTTCTGGAGGTTGCTGAAGCCGTTGGGGCTGGACCTCTGGGTGCAAAAAGCCAACATTTTCCCCCTCCTGCTGAAATCAAAAACAGAACAAGCTGTTCGGTATCTACCCAGTGCAAACATTTTCTTCCTGTGAGACCTGCCGTGGCGAAGAACTTTGTTAGCACACAGAGAATTAGAAAAACACAGATTTGCATATTAAATCAAACTAGTGTCTGTCAGAGAAGCATGTATGTAGACATTTCAGCTAGAAACTATGCTTAGTTAAAAAATTCATAATGCAAGAAATACAAAATATTACATCTAGTATTATAGTCAATTCATTGTTTCTCAATTATTTCCTTCCAGTAGACAGTGAAAACCTTCTATTATTTATCCAAGAACTCAACTATTTATTCCGCACAATTCTGGCTTTTCAAATTATATATTTAAGTTCCTGAAACTACATTTTTAAGGTAAGTATACAGAGAGGGGCAAAGCAATCTCAGTGACACAGGAACCTATCTGAACCTTTGTGCATCCTTCAAACAAAGCAAACCTTCCAACATCTAAAGGTTGGTGATCTTCATTAAGTGCATCTTTATTCTGCCAAATTGTAGCCAAAATACTAGAGTAAGATTCTCATTATTCTCCTCCCCCGAATAACAACCAATGTCGGAGTAGTGTTCTCCTCCAACCAATTCTCTTTAAAAAAGAAAATAAAAACAGTGGTAACAAACCATGGTCCTGGCTCAACCTCTGAAATAATAAGTGGAAGCGCTACAGTCTTCCCAAAACAAGCTGCCTGTTCCATTCAAGCATATGGTGAGAGCTGGGGTAGGAGAGAGACGTCTACAAAAAAAAAGAATAGAAGTAGATGTGGTCTCAGTTATTTCCACCCATGGAACAGACTGTTCTCCTGTGCAGATGTGTGGCTAAGCTTATAACCTTATAACCCCATAAACAGCTGTCTGACGATCATGTACAGCAAGAGGCAACATAACTTGTCTACTGTGGGAAACTGAGAAAGGATTAGGCAATCACACAATTATAAAGTGTTTCAGTGGAGGATCTAAATTGCAATGCTATTCAACAACACTGACAGTTTGAAGGGGATTACATCTAAAACACTAAAAAGACAATTGCTAGCCTTCTGTAATTGTTGCTCTTTGAGATGTGGTGTTTATATCCGTTTCATGTTAGATATGTCCGGTATTAGAGACTGCTTCCTCTCAGAAGTTGTCTGTAGGCCCAGCTCTAGCACCCCCTGAAGAGGTGTAGCTAGGTATCAACACATAGGCCGCCAACAGCCCACCTCGCTCTCAGTTCCTTCTTGCTGGAACTCAGACAGAGGGGAAAGAGTATGGGTTGTGGAATGGAGGTGAGCAACATATCTTGATCATCATTTATAAAAACTTAGTAACATTTCTTCGAGTGCTTGCCCACATCTATTCCATAATTGGCCTTGATACCAACTAAAGATTTTATTCCTTTTTCCATAGGGCTTTATTCCTGGAGCGACTCACCAACTGTTGCTGATGTTGAGGCTGGAAATTCTTCCTGGACATCTGAGGACCGTATAACCCCAGGGAGTCAATGGTGACTGACAAGCAGCATCTCCAGAGATGGCATAGGAGTTCAGGGATGTGCCATCTGCAAAACCACCCTGCCAAAACTTGCATTGTCTCATGCGTGCTGTACAATAGTGTAATGGGATGTGAAGTATGCATGGAGGACAAAGTCACTGCTTTATAGCATATTGCCACTTCAGCCAGGAAAGCTGCAGAGGAGGCTTAAGCTCTTGCCAAGCAGGCTCTCAGGGAAGCTGGGGGAGTGATCTTAGCTCCAAGAGGAAAGCCTTTGTGATGAAACTGGCTGGCCTTTCATGCAATCAGCTTTTGCTACAAAGAGTTGAGATGGCTTCTGGCAAGGTTTATTCCTGTAGATATAAGATGCCAACGTCTGTCTGATGTCTAAAATATGAAGGTTCCTCCCCTCCTGACAGAGGTGAGGCTTAGGGAAGCACATTGGCATGAAAACGCCCTGGTTAATGTGAAAGAGTGACATAACCTTGGACAGATGGGGTCTCAACTGGACCTAGTCTTTAAAGAATACAGTGTAGGGAAGTTCTGAAGTCAGAGCTTTGATCTACAATACATACCTTGCTGACAAAATCACTACCAAGAAGGCAATCTTTCAGGACAAGTGAAGGGGGCAGGATGCCATAAGCTTGAATAGTGGTCCAATAAGCTTGGAGAGGACTAGGTTGAGGTCTCATGGAGGAAATGGATCTCTGACTTGTGGGAAGAACTTCTTGAGGTCCTTCAGGAATTTAACTGTTTTCATGGGAGAAAACCCAAAAACTGTTCTGAATCTGTACATGAAATGCCAAGATGGCTGCCAGGTACCTTGAGTGATGACGGTTCTAAGCCTTCCTGCTTCAGAAAGATTATGTACTTCAGGATGGTAAAGGTGCTCAGGATGGGAAAGTTCATGCTCCCTTGCCCAGCTGAAGACTTTTCCATTTTGCCAGGTAAGTGGCCCTAGTGGAAGGCTTCCTGCTCTCTGGACCTCAGTTGAGGTCTGTTGCTTATTCAACCATGCGGCACCCATGCTGTCAGGTATAAAGAGGCCATGCCAAGGTGCAGCAGATAGTGGGAAACCCTCTTTGGAATTATCGTTACAGATTGCCAATCCTGAGAGATTAACATCCACCTCAGAGAGGAAATTAGATGATTAAAGGAGAACTGCCCAACTCATCCAACCGCTGCAATGAAGTGCCAACCAGCATGCCATGCTGCATAAATAGATACACATATAAAACCGGCTTTACAAATTTCCGTGACGCAAACATCAGGTAAATTGCCATACATTGTCCAATTTAGTAGAATGAATCCAGTCGTTAAACTAAAATGTGTGTGAATAAAAAATTTAATCCATTTTGAAGGCATTTGTTCTCATACAGTTCCCCTTCCTCCTCCTTTTGACTTGTCACCAAATCTATGAAAAATTAATAAAAGGGTTGCATCTTCACTTGCTGGCTTCTTACTGACCAAGACAGGCAACATACAAAGTTCTGGAAAGAACAACAGGACTTTATAGTTTGAAAGTCAGTAACTTTTTGATAAACTCATGATTGAAGATTTTATCTCCAGGAATGCTCTGCCCATAACCTGCTCACTCTCTTTGCTGATGTTATGCCAGAAAGGAAACATGCAGGGTCATACAGGTTCTCTTTCCAAAATACTCTTGTATATTTGCTGAAAAATGATAAAACCTCAGACTAGGAGGTGGAATGCTAAAATACCTGAGAAATGCACTCTGACAGTCATAAAACTGAAACACATACTTCAGACTACTAAGGGTGACAATATTTTTAAGCTAAAACCCAAATTATCTTGGATCCAACATTATGGCAGATAGAAAATTATGCAGTCTGCGACAACACAGTAGTGAGGAACTAGGATCTTAATATGGCTTCAGATGGCAAGAATCAGGCCTGACAATGCCTGATCTGATGGTTAAGTGCCTGCCATTTGAAAAAAAAGAAAGAGAGAGAGAGAGAGAGAGAGAGAGAGAGAGAGAGAGAGAGAGAGAGAGGACTTAAACAACGCACTCTTTTCTTACAAGCCTAAGAAATGAATATATATAAGGAAGCGTTACCTCAGATGCATAAGGAATCTGGGGACACGAGAGCCAGTAACTAGCATGCTGATGCATCAAGGGTCATGGCTATTTTAGCATCAGACAACATACAGCTCTTAAAATAGGCCTGCTTACCAGACCCATGAAAGCCCAACACACAACCACTGGGCCCATCTATCACACAATGAAACTGACCAGACTGGAAAATGAATCGGAGTAATGTAAAATCTTTAAAAGCATGGAATCAATCTAATCCACCAATACAGTGTCATAATCTTGCAAAAGTCTACTAGCTGCAGCACAGACAATAGGGAACTACCTAAAACTTCCTACCTAAAACTTTCACTAAGCTTAACTATTTATAGAAAAATTAAAAGCTGTAGAAAGAAAATGAAAGTGCACTAATACTTAATACATGTGAAAGCAAAAGGAAGAGAAATGATACCCACAACTGACCCTGTCAAAGAAGAATGAATCCAAGGTCTTTTAGAGGTATCAGATTCCTTAGTTATGGGAAGTCATATCTGACTTAAATGTACTTCAAGTGGGCCATGCATACCATAAATAAAAATACTAGGGCATTCTTGTGGCAACACAGAGTGCTGTGCAGAAGAAAATGTGCTCTGTGATCTTGATCTCTCTCTGTTAGGGAGAGAATGGGGTCTCATGGAATGCAGCCTTGCATATCTAGTGCTCCGTGATGCTGCGAGACCTGAGACTTTCGTGGCATTGCAGCGTGCTGCATACGAGAGAGCATGCTCTTTCTCCTCAGGGACAGAGGGTGGTCCCATGGAGCAGTGGTTCCCAACTAGTGCGCCGGGGCACACTGGTGTGCTGTGGCAACACCCAAACTGTGCCACGAGCATCCCCAAGAGCTGGAGTTAAAGTTCCTTCCCTGCTCAGCCCAGGCCCATGGGCTGTGCAGGGCTGGGAAAGGGCAGGGGTTAAAGTAAGGGGGAAGGCAGTGGAACACAGTTCCGGGGCCCCCTATTTTTAGGCAGGCAGCATTCTGGGGCCCCCAAAAATAGAGGAAGGCACTGGAACTCAGACAGGGATCCCCCTAAAAATAGCAGGAGCAGCCCAAATGCAGTGTTCCAGTGGCTCCACCTTAAACCCTGCTCCACCTTAAGCCCAGCCAGCAGAGAGCTGTGGGAGGCTGGGAGTGTGCAAATCTCCCCCAGCAGGGCAGAGCAGCTTGTGTCAGGCAGCCTGCAAACAACCCAGGTAAGGGCTTTGGGGGGGAGGGTTGCTGGGGGTTGCGTGGGGCAGGTGTGTGTGGGTAGCAGAGGTAGGTGGGAGTGGCTGTGTAGCAGAGTGTGTGTAGCTGGGGTTGTGGGGTAGCTGTTTGGTTGTGGGGGTGTGTAGCTGGGGGCTAGAGGCCTAGTTCTGGCCCCTGCAGTGATGGCAGGGTCCATCACAGGCAGCAGGGAGCTGGGGGGGGGGCGGGGACAGGACCCGCTGGGGTGGGAGGGAGCAGCAGTGGGGTGAGGATTAGCTCTGGGTGGCAGGGAGCCACTGTGGAGAAGGGGGAAGTGGGTGCTGCGCCATGATCCCCTGCCCTACCTTCCCACTTCCCAGGTTCCCCCCTGCCCACCTACTAAGCCACTCCTTTTCTCCCTTCCTCTCTCGCCACCCTTGTGCTGTTCTCCACATAGCTGCTGTTGTCCTCTTTTGCCACCCCTGCCCTGCTCTGCTCCTCACACTCACTCCTGCCACTACACACAACTCCTGACCTGCCCTGTTTTGCCACCCCTGCTCTGCTACCCCTACTACCCCACACAGCAGCATTTCCAAAACAGTGCCAAGGTTCATGAATATTCATAAATAATATAAGTTAAAATGAATATTCATGAGTATTTTAATGGTGGTGTGTCTTGAAAAATGTGAAGGTATCAAGGTGTGCCATGGCAGAGAAAAGGTTGGGAACCACTGCCATGGAGTACAGTCATGGGCCGGATGGAAGAGACTTCAGCCCATGGGCTGCATGTTTGACACCCATTTTATAATCCTGTTCTAAACATTAAAGATTTCCACAGGTCCCTTGTCCAAAACCAAACGGCTACGGCTTCTCTAGACTCAGCTGATTTGGAACTTACAGGGAAGGAGTAGCATGCGTTTAATGAATGGGCAGCAGTTCTTGAAAGAGTTCTTGTATGTGCACTGAAACGATCTCGAAATTAAAGAGCGAACAGCATGATGCCCAGTTCATTGCATATGAGCATCGGGGGCAGGGAGGAGACATCTACTCAAGAATTTTAGCTTCAGGTAGCATTCACTGTCTTTCTTTGGGGGAGTTCAGGAGCAAATACCACTCCCAGGTCAGCACTTGTATGTGAACGAGCCACCAAAGACTTCTAAAATGAACTAGTTTTCATATTATTAATTTCAGTTTGCTACAGATCTAGCTGATCCAGGACATGCAACCCAAGACAAAAAAGATAGCTCAAGATGAAAATGACCAATGTACGTGTTAATATGCTTATGATCTCAGTTTCAATATTAGAATCATTATCCACATTAGCGTCTCAGTCCAGTTCCTTACATTGGACCCAATCGATTTCAGCTACTAAGAAAAATGGAAAACACAACACATGCTAACTCCCAGTTCTCCTTCCAGGGAAAACGTTAAGTTAGAATACAGAGGGCAAATGCAATACTTACAGTACTGACACTTCTAATCTGCATGTTGAACTTGGTGAATTTCACTGGTTCATGGTGGAACGGTAGATAGACTCAACAGCGGGTGGGGTATTGAATCTTGCTAGATTCTTTGATGCCTGGGCCATAGTGAGGGATCAGGCTGTTGAAGAATCAGGCCTACAGCTAGAGCCTTGCACAGATATAAATACATGGATCCATATCTGATCTGCATCCGCAAGAAACAGTCCGCTGGATATCCATGTTGTATCTGAGGATGTGGATATAATGCAGATATCTGCATATTTGCAGGGTTCTAGCTCTGTAAAGATAAAAATATGTGGACCTGTATCCAATCTGCATCCACAAGAAATGGTCTGCGGACATCTGCATTGTATCCACGCATGCGCATGTCCACGGATTTGCAGGGCTCTACCTATAGCTTATAGCTGGCTACGGCCTAAAGATGCTAGTGTGTCTGTTTCTTGCTAATTTTTCTTATAAGTAAAAATAAAAATCTGAAAACATCTTACAAATTGCCTAGATTTTTTAAAACTCTTTTCATTAGCTTACCTTTTTGTTATTAAAAGTTTTCAACACGCTAGGTATAAGAAAAGGACTAGCAGACTCACACTCAATTTTAACTTCTGCCTCCAAAATCTATTTTGATTTTTAAAAGTACATAAAAATACTTTATTTTGGGGATTCTTAAATATTAGATCTTGTGAAGAAATGTCTATCATTAAATTACTTTATTATATAAAATTTGATGCGCAGAGTTTTGATACTTAAGGTGAAATTTATCTCTATCCACAAAGCCAACACATGGCTATGGACTACAACTCCACCTGCATCTTATGTCGAGTCAAGCAGAATGATTAAAGCGGTGAACTGCTTCTGCCAGGAAAGAATTTCACCCTTAGTCTGAATATTCGTAATTTAAAAAAAAAATTCTTGAGGTATGGGCTGGCCCTTAAACTCTAAACTTTTTCTCACCACAATTTAAATTATCAAATTTTATCCAAGGCTTACTCCTCAACTGCTAACTTATATTCGGGAGTGGACACTTCTGGTCAAAACCCTGAAAAACTGGGTTTAAAGGAGAGTCGTGACAAAACTTACTATGTGTAACAAGAATTCTCTCTGCTCAGCTGAAATTCTTTGGAACATAAGGGAAACAGGTTATTTGCCAAAGAAAACCTGCTCTTAAACGTCATCTGAGATAAAAATATCTACCAGTTCTAAATATTGGATATAATTTGAAAACAAAAATTCTAAAGGAAATGAGCAAAGATTTGGTCTATAATATTTCAAACTTCAGAAGCTGAAGAACATATCTGCAGACCATTCTAAAACAGTGTAATCATTTCATATGCAGACGAGAGATTTTAAAACAGAGATTATGATCATATTTCAAAATGGTTGCTATATGGTATTTCAGTTGCTCATTTTATCAAGAATTTGTGTCTTCAGAAATTTGTCTTAATTTAATATAAAAATATGAGGTCTATAGAGAAAGTTTTTTCCCCCAAGATGGCTGCCTGAATTTTGTAAGTGAAGGCATTGTACTTGATCACAGATGTTATGACACTTTTACAATACAGTTGACGTTTGTTTGCCACCAACATTAGCAGAACAAATTTATTTATAACAAATGCTTTAAAAATGTACTGATAAAAATGCCCATTGATACTGTCAGCGCTTCTTGCAATTTGACAGATCAAATCTTATTTTCATTCTTAAACCCCATGAAGGAGCGATATCACCAACTTGCATTCTGTAGTGAGCAAATTGATTAATCCCTCTCTATAGAAATCTCAACTCTTGATTACACCTATCAGACGTTAAGCAGCATTATTCTAGAGTGACAACACTTGACAAATTCCCCAACCATTTTTCTCAGCCTTTGTGGCCCTGCTAACTTGTATTAACCCTGATGAAAAATTAATTTGCCTTATCTTCTGCTAAACCCCAAAATCCAAATCCGCCAAACTGGCAACTCTTTCTGTAAAGGTATTATGAAAACCTCTAAAAGATTAATTGCATGTCTTCAGGTGACATTAAATTAATTTCTATACTCATGACAGACATTTGATACTCCGTACTGAGAGGACAGATAACATTGTCAGGATACACAGAAGGACAGTGGTGTAGTGTCCCAGGGCAGCCTTGTATGCATTCTCCTTTCAATAAGGCCATACTTCACTGTCATTGGTGCTGTTACTGATCTCGCAACCCACAGACCTCACTGCACAGGTTTCTATTAAGTACTACAATGCTGTGTCTATCCATGTAATCTTTATAAAGCTAATTCAAAAATCACCCAACAGTAAATGGTGTGCATGCTGGCAAGGCAAAGCACTTTACAACTCGACCTAAGTTATTTATTTTAACTATCACACATAAAAACTCAAAAAGACCAGAGCCAACAACAACAAAAGAGGTTCTAATATATATTCACTGCATTCTCTGGGGCTATTTGGTTAACAGGCACCATAATGCAAACAGAGTATGTGGCAAAAGGTGACGTCATAAATCTTAACATCAAAAATCTCAAAGGCCCAAATGGTCTTTTTATTCCCCCCTGCCCCGCCCCTCCCAGGACAATTCAATTACAAAGAAATACGCCATATGCAGTTTAAAAGCCAGTATTTCTGGAAAAGTCACTTGACAACTCACAGCAGTTAAGAGCAAAAATACCCATTAGATCAGGGGTGGCCAACTTATGGAACTCAAGAGGCACACAAGTTGATTATTAAACCTTCAAGAGCTGCACTGAACCATATAGGCATATTCTTTTACCTATACAAAATTATTAAGTTTAAAATTTATTGCACACTTTAATTTTTATCATAAAAAGGAGGTAAATACTGATCCTGCTAATGTCAGATTCTGATAATTACTTAAGGTTACCATGAAAACTAGGCCTATACAGTAAAAACTTAGCTGTGGCTCAATGTAGAAGACTGCAGACTAGTGGCAAGTTTTTTAAAATCCTGACCATGCTGCGCTTCTCCCTGCCATCCCTGACCCGTGCTGGGCTTTTCCCTGCTCTCCCTGCTCCTCTCCTGAATTGCCAGGTCCTGACACTGGCTCCTCCAGCCCAACCTCCCCCTTCTTCCCTAGGCCCCCTTACCTAGGTGCTCCTGCACCTAGGCACAGATCATGCCCCACCTCCACCACAGCATGCTCAGAGCACGCTTAGGGTGGGTGACTCCTAGGCTGGTGCTGTTTTCCTACATTGATTTGCTGACATTCTTCCGGGAGTTGCACTTTTTCATTCAAGAGCCGCATGCGGCTCCCGAGATGCAGTTTGGCCACGCCTGCATTAGATCACTAATTTCATCATTCTTCAAGGGCAGAACAGAGTCATTATATATCTATATAGATTTGTGTCTGTAAATAGGTTTTAAACTCATACCGCAATTGATTGTAGTCAAAAAGACTAAAGTCCACATAGCAGTCTGTGTGCCAACACAGCAATATAATGCACAAAAATAAAACACTATAAAAGCATAGAGAAACCATTGATATCTACCCTAAAATTCAAGAAAAAGCAGCTAACCAGTGGTCCAGGACATTTTATCAAGAGTCTTATGAGAACAGGAAGACATAAGGAAGCTCTTATGTACCATTGTTAGTCCCCAGGCCAGCCCTGCACCCTGCAACTTCAGCAGGTGCCTGAGGTGGGGCCAGCAGGTGGTGGGACCAACTCCTGCCCCCTGCTGGCCCCACTCCGCAGCAGGGGGCAGGGCCAGCAGGCCACAGGAGCTGCGTGCACAGCAGCTTCTTTTTGCTGCTGGCTGCGCCCACACGCACAGCTCCTGTCCCTGCTGGCCCCTTCCCGGGGCGGGAGGACACAGGAACCGCACTTGCAGTGGCGCTTCTTCCCTGTAGCCCTACCCCCCCGCAGCTGCACCATCATGTGATGCTGGGAACAGGCGCCTGTGCATGCATGCTGGGGGTTGCTAACTGAAAGATACTGAAAGTACTTTTATAAAGTGGCGAACAGTATTCCCATTTTAAAGACTGGGAAATTAACACACAAGAGGAAAGGCATAGGGCTTAATGACCAAGTCTGTGTTAAAACAACCACGTCTTCAGATTCAAGTTCAGTGTTCCGTCTGACTGAAACATGCCTGATGTTGGTCATTACTTTTTAAATGAACAAACAGCAATAATACATTGATTAAATACAATTCCCAGTTTGCTCCTTCCATCCATATTGGATTATTGCCATCTCCATTTAAAAGCAAAATTCAGTACTGATGAGCAATCCAAGGCAGAAAATAATTATCTCAGTTCCAACTATTTACACACAATCACAGAAGGAAAGGTATGTGTCTGGCAGACACAAGGTCAGATTAAGCTTGACTGAAATCAAATAACTGGGTGACCAGCTAAGCATTCTCCATTCATATTGAAGGAACTGACCTTTTCTAACTCCGAAGAGAGTACTAAAACAGATGTTTGAGGAAATGTGTATTTCTCCCTCATGAATCTTAGAATTTTGATCATGAAGCAGTCTTACTCAGAAGCAACATACACACAAAAATATACACTATACAAAACAATGGACAGGGGAAAAAATTCACTATTTCTATTCCTCACCTAACCTTGTTCCCTTTCCAACTCAGTACGAAAGCCACATTTCAAACAAATCACAGGAAGGCATTCAGTGAGCAAGGATGTACTGAACACCCTGAATGCCTCCCTTAAAAGTGGGCTGAAAATGTCCTTGCCTGAAGGTGTATGTTGTTATTCATAATGAGACGCTGTAGCATAAACAGGATTAGACAACAGCAGTAAAAAGGTATGATGAGCCTTACCTATGTGACAGCTTTACCATTATGACGACTACAGTAACTGCACAAGTTGGGAATTATGGCTACTTCCTTCGCTAGGGTAACTAATAAACGAGAAATTTCCCAATAAAAATAAATGTAACTACAAAGCTATAGCAAAATCAACTGAAGCTTGAAGCTTGCCATATATATAGTCTTTACCGAGTTATGATTCCTTTATTTTAAAATCCACTTCCTTACACTAAAAACAACGGACTGTTTTAAGCAATACAAAAAGACCACTTCAGACCAAGGACACTGGACATTTTAGCAGAAGTAAAAAAAGCCCCATGACATATTTCATAAAATATATGGTATGTTGTATGTACAACTGTTATGGGTATGTGTTCTGGGTGGAGATAAAGAGATTTGTTGAGGAAAATTCCATTTGCGGGGTAGAACATCCATTCAAAAATATCAGAGGCTACCAGCCCATAGAATTTCTTCCTTCTTCTGCTCCCCATACTTGTGTGATACATTTTTCAAAGAAAACCTTCATGTCAGGTATTTCTATTGGGAAACTTGTATGAGTACTTCTCTCTCTCCTCCAGTTTAACTGATTGTAGCAAAGTCAGTCAGCTTTTTTATCTGTATTCTTATAGTATACCCGTAATTGAGTTATTTGAGCACCTGAATTAATATTCAGCAAGTTTGGAACCAACAAAAGGAAACACTTCTTCATATGATGCACAGTCAACCATATTGTCAGGGGATAATGTAAAGGCCAAAAGTATAACAGGGATAAAAAAATAGATAAAATCATGGAGGATAGGTACAATAAGGGCTATTGGCCAATATGGTAAGAGACATAACTCTATGCTTTGGGCATCCCTAAATCAACTGACAACAGAGAATGGAACAGCCATAACTGTACTGCCCTGTTCATTCCCACAAGAGTGTGGCGTCACACACTCCTAGATGGTCCATTGGCGTGACCCAGCATGACCATTCTTATGTTCTTACTCTATCAAAGTTGGCACAAGAAGATAACTCTCTCTCTCTTTTCTCCATTCTGTAAAATGCTTAGTTTGTTTTAAAATATGATTTTGGTGTACTTATTATGAGAAGATAGGCCAGAATAGGTTCTCACTGTGCCATTCTGATCTCTTCTGGAAGCGTGAGCTAAGTTTTCTGGAACTTCCAGAAGCTTTGAGATACCAAAAATAATTCTACCCCTGCTGTACAATCCTGACACTACACTAGTGGAAACATCACATGGTCATGGCCTGACACAGTGTAGCTGTCCTGCTGATTAAGACTCTCAATGTAAAAACCAAAATCCTGACCTTGAACCAGCATTCAATACAAAGTCAGTAAACAGAGATTACTGGGATGATGTGCTTTTGTTTATCTGTGCTGCTGCAGAAACAAACTACTATACTGCCTGGAAAACAAACAAGGAGTCCTGTGGCACATTTGAAGACCAGCAAATTTATTTATCACATTAACTTTCATGGGAGAAAATCCCACTTCATCAGATACTTTGAAGATGGGGGAAACTTACAGAATGCAAGGAAAGTTCCCCCATCTTCAAAGCGTCTGATGAAATGGGATTTTCTCCCATGAAAGCTCATGCAATAAATAAATTTGTTAGTCTTTAAAAGTGCCAAAGGACTCTGTTCTGCTGAACTAGACTAACATAGCTACCCCTTGGGAATTTGTACAATGAATGGAGCTTTCAGGTCAGCACATTCGTTCTTAGTTTTTTTGGTTCAGGTTTCCTTCAACTTAAAATTGCTGAGAAAATTTTTTTTTTGCCTACATTAAAAGTTGGTAGGACACTGATATATCACATTTCAAAAGCAAGTGCCTCTGACTACGGATGTATTAATGCCATGAAAGTGACTCTGGATTCTTACCTGGTAGTTTTCCTTTCAACTAAAGAGCAGTAAATCTTTCAGGATATTCATGTCTAGAGATGTCTGACTATGCTTCCACTTTCCTGAACAAAAGTGCTCCCAGCCTGATGCCCACAACCAAGAACTGGTTGGTGCCAATGTTCCCTCTAAGGGGAGAGGGCAGCTGAGCAACTCCTGTTGCTCACTGCGCTCCCACTGGCCGCCCCCCCGCTCCCAGCGGCATCACCCCCGCTCCCCCCCCCCCAACTTACCTCGGGGCTGGACTGGAGCGGGACGGCCCAGCCCTAACTCCTGGGCCAGAGAAGCTCTACGGAGCATGCTCAGATTTTCTGGGCATGCTCCGTTGGAGCTTCTCTGGGTGGGAGTTTTGAAAACTCCCAGCCGCAGAGGAGCTCTATGCAGGGACTCTGGCTGCCGGCAGCCTTCGCTGTGCTGGCAGCTGCAGCAGGCTGCGCTGCAGCGCGCCAGTGCAGCTTACAGGGAACACTGGTTGGTGCTTTCATAGGCTGTGGTATTAATCTACAAGCAGGATTAACTAGTGACTTGAAAGAAAAGTCAAAGCTTGTAAATTTGAGAATTATGTTTCTGAAGGAGCCTCATATAATGCTTTACCTCAAGGTAATGCATTCTGGGCTTTGTCTACATTGCATCACAGTTTGACAATGCATATGAATATCAGTGAGCACCAGACTTGAACTAAAAGGTTCCTAGTTTGCATTAATGTAGTCCTCTTCAACCATATGGAACTTACAGCCTTAGAATCACTTAAAAGAACAAATCCCCAGAGACTGGCAATTTCTCAACTAATTCTAAACAGAAACCATGTGCACATCGTGTTGGTACAGCTACCAAAATCTGTTTGTTCAACTCTTGCAATGTCCTGCCTCAAGTTTCTAGCTCATCTTCCATGCCAGTGATGATATTCAGTTAATTATGTCTCCATTTGTGGTTTGAGAGTCTTCTAGCCTCAAAGGCTTACCTGTATTATTGGTTAACACTCCTAATTTCTTAAACTTGAAGCATTTTATAGTAAGGCATTTCACTGATTTCTGAGTCACTAAATTCAAATGGGATGAATATGCATTGTTTCTCGCTCCAAGAACCTCATGTTGACCAATCTTCACTTTCAAATAAGTTCCCTTCTATTAGTAATATATATTTTTTTTAATTACACTGTCATGGTTGTACTCTATCTTCTCCACTTATTAAATCCACTACTTCTAGCACTGCAATACTGTACATCAAAGCCCACCAACAGATACTGTTTTGCAGTACAAAATTCCACAATTAAACTGCAGAAGGCTTTCTATTAAGACGTTAATGGAACAATGGAATCACTATAAAATGATCTGCTTTTGAGGTACTCAATGAAAAGTATTTCTACTCCTAGTTTTATGACTATATATTGATATTTTGACTAAATGTTAAAGTTCTGGGGAAGGAAAAGGTGAACGTTACAGAGAGCCTCAGCCTGTTTTCAAGTTAATAACTGGAAGCATTTTATTTTGCATACACTCTTAAGTTAATGGCAATGAAATCAGCTTTGAACTTTACCTACACACAATTAAACATGGCTTCCTTTGAGTCAGGACTTGATTAAGAAAGGCTAGCACAATGGCATCTAGTTCTCCTCTTGCTCTGCACTCCCATTAAATCCTCCTTTGCCCATGTGTTACTTCATAACTTCCTTCATATCACCCCAATAACAAGGCATTTTGCTCAATGAACATGCAATATCCTTACCCTTCTCATTAAACATTTCAGAAAATCATTACATACTGACCATATTACTCTATGACCTAATGGCATGTATAGTTTTTAATACTTTGCCCCAACCTGTACCTTTAGACTATACTTTTTCAAAGTTTGGTGGGTTTTTCGGTGAGACAACATTCTAACCTGAGAGATCTTCCCAATATTGGAAAACTGCCATACTTTGCAACCTTTGACAGAATTCTAAATTTGTGCCATTTCTGGAGTGTCACTCTTTTTGATGCTGTCTTTAAGTTGCAAATGTGAAAAAGCATTAAGATGCCATATAAAATGCTGGCCTACATTGAGTTTTTGCCTCCATAACTAATAAGATATGGACACTACCCTTACCTTTGCCCAAGATCATTCCTATAATGGCAGGGGCTAGATAACGGAGGCAGATGCCATCCTCCCACTCCTGGAAAAGGAGATTTACTGTCATCTGCTAAAGTTCTTACATTCCACACCTCACAGAAGCATTTGAGAGATGGATTAACAGCTCCCTACATATCTCTTGCCACATATGTATTCAAGACTTTAATGGTAAAAGCACTTTTGAGGCCTTTGGACGAGAGGCACTATAGAAATTTAAGTTATTTAAACAATTTTATTGGTTGTAATGGACAATACACATACAAGCAAAACAACAAACAAACAAACATCGAGCAACACCTGGTAGATAAATTTACATCATCCAATAGGATGGTCTAAATCAAGAACTTCTTTTCCATTTTCTAGAATTCAGTGTTCAACTCTCTCCATCCTTGTAGACTAAGTGGTCTAAATAAAGAAAAGCTATCTGTTCTTTAGCTCCCTCTTTAATCTTTTTTATACAGCCCAAGAACATATCCTACAGACAGAATTGTCAAACAAAATTGTTTGTCAGCTATTTCTGTCAAGCTTTTTAGATGAAGTATCTGATAGTGATTACCATAATTCATAAAAATGTTTAAGACTTCACTTTTAATACAAAACAGAATATTGTTATTTATGCAACAGGAGCAACAGTGCACATTTCCACACAGACAAGAAGTGGTGTATTCTTGGTCCAGTACAAGATTCAGCATTTTCGGGCCACAGAGGCCTAGACATATCACTTTGAGCATGGAAGACCAGTCTTTGGCTAGGGAGAGATCACCCAATAATAATATAAGATGACAATGGTACAACAATGTTTTTAAAACTATATGCAATGTCAACATCAGTTCAGACCAATCAATGGGTATGCCTCACATGCACAGTTTAACACTGAAGACGCATAGGGCTAACATTGGGTACAAACCTGATCTTCTCAGGGCTAGCCTGACCATCTCTGCCCTATAGGACTGGTAGATTTCAACTGCACTTAGATTTTTCTTGAAGGGATCTACTAGACGACCTATCTACAAATATCCATTTATTACTGTATTTCCTCTCAAGATCTTATCCTGTCCAATTCCTAATCTGTTCTTTATCTAGTATTGAGATCAGTTTTCTCACTGAGTCAGGCAAATCTAAGACTTTTTTTCATGGACAGCACAACAATAATATGTGGATCTTGCATATCTAAGACCCAGCAAAGTGATGTCCTGAAAATATACAACAAGGAAAGACTGAAGCTGGATAGGCCATGACCCCCTACCCCTACTCCAAAGTTGTACCTCTGTGAAAAAGCAAAGCCCTGATATCAAATACATTCATTAAACCTTAATCCCACTGTCCCTTCAGGTCCTAAAGATTAGAGTCTGTTTGCCAAGCATTTTTGGACTAAAAGACTGAAAAGTACAATCAAATTAGAAAGTCCCTCATAAAAGCATTCCTCCTTGCTCATATAGAGGCATGAGAGGAAAGGCTGGCATTAAAGTGTTTGAGGAAGTAGGATTCTGCTATAAAGGACAGCTGTGACATGGAATCAATAAGGATAAATCCTAGCATTAACCCCTTGAATCACACTGCTAGTCCCCGATATGGCAGGCAATATTGCAGTACCTTACACAGGAAGCGTGAATCGTCTTGTGCCTTTTTATTTTTTGAGGCCAGCCAAACACATATTGTGGCATCTATTTTGTCAGAGATACTGGACAATGCATTTTTGGAGGGGAGGGGGCACTGGGTTTTGGGGGTTGGGGGGTGTTCTTTTAAAGGCACTTAATTGGCAAGCATTGCAATGTCATGAAATCATCTTTACAATCTGCCCCATGTGCATGAAATGTAGAAAAAGCAACTCTGATAGGCCATCTTATTTTATGCAGAGATATGAGGATACTGAACATTTTGAGACAGATACCTGTAAAAGGGTCGTTGCATGCAAAATGAAGACTCATCCTGAGGCATGCTCCTGCTCAACAACAGAAACCACTGTACTCAACATGATTTTCAACCAAGGCAAATGACAACTTTCTTAAGAGAAATTAAATTTGGTAAAGCCGCTCTGAGACCAAATGAAAACCATCATTAATATATAAAGCCACTGTGACCACTGTTCCATCCATCCTAGGATCAGTGAGTGATCAGCCTAAAGAGCAGACAGCGTCTGTCAACAGCTCCTGTGCTAAGTGAAACTGATTTAGATAAAAGGTGGCATGAGTTAGACTTCAGTTTATTCCCCCATTAGGTAAGATTTTACTTCCCAAAGCCACTGCCTTATTCAGCGCTATTGCTAGTCCGCTGAAAGAGAGGATGTCTCACATTTGTACTGACATGCAGTGGCACAGCTGCATGGAGCCTACCCAGTATCAATCTTACCACTCCATGGGCATTAAGAATTTCATCTGCACAAAAAATGAAACAGAAAGGGAAATGGGTATAAATGATTGGTAGTTCTGACAGCTGCAGAAAGGCTGCTATGCTACAGAATCAAGTCATTGCTAACAGATAAAAAGCACCAAAGCGAATTCTGGCAGCTGACAGCAGGGAAGTAAGGCAAGTCCAATTCAGGAAGAAAGATTAAGGAGCACATGTTCATTTTAAAAAAATAATACTGGGGTGTCTCAAAGGTGTAGTAATAAGTGGTGTATGCTACAGTACTAAAGAGCAGCATTACAAACATGACCTGAGATCCTTATAGCTCAAAGGGCTCTGATAAACTTGTTAATCTGAGCATCAAAATAGGCCAGACCGCCCCCCCTGCTGTTGAGATTTTCCTTTTTTTTCTGCATGGCACATGGAACAAAGTAAGACAGATTCAGCTTTCTGACAAACTATTAAATTAATTAAGCACCCTGGTCAGAGTTAAACAGCTAATTGAAATGCTTGCTTTCATTTTTTGATAGTCAAAGAAAACAAACATTCCATGATGGCAAGGAAAAGCAACTACATATCATGCATGGACAACCTGTTCTACATTGACGATCCTGAACAGAATTTTCAAGGGACAAGAATAATTCCATACAGCATACAATGAAGCAGGAACAAGACGTATACAATGTAGTTAGAACTGATGGCAAGCAACATCAGTATGCATTTGCTAAAAAACAAATCTCTTATGGTTTGCTGGAAAAAGAAAGTACAGCTAGTCCTCACTTAGTGACCTACTCGTTTAGTGACCCCTCAGAGTTATGACCGGCTCTCTGATGAGTTGGTATTATGGCGATGTACGAGAACTCGCATCAACTCTCTCAGATTACCTATATTTACAGTACACTATGCAAACTAAGTTCAGTACATTAGAGCTTAAAACATTTAAAATATATATGAAAAATGTTATAAATGATGCAAAGGTGACATTAAAACTATCTACCGATGGTTGAAAAAACCCACTACCAGTAAAGTACATTATGCCTGAAATACCGGTAAGGGCTGCTCCTCGTTTAGTGACCAATTCGTTTATCAACCGGGTTTCAGGAACGGAACCCGGTCACTAAGTGAGGACTACCTGTACTAACAAAATGGTTTCATGACACATGCTACATTAAAGAACAATAGGATTGGAAATGACCCAAGAGGTCATCTAGTCCTACCCCCTGCACTTATGGCAGAACTAAATATTATCTAGCCCAGTGGTTCCAAACCTGTGGCCTGGGGGCCAAAAGTGACCTGCAGGAGCTTTCAAAACAGTCTATGCCTCCCCTCCTGCTGGCTGCAGAGGGGAGCCCCTGCTTAAGGATCCAGGCAAAACAGATTTCCATGGGGCTAAAGGACTGGTGCAGGCTCCTTGCTACAGCCAAAAGGATTGGAGCTCCCCTCCCACTGTCTGTCACAGGGAGCAGAGCCTCTGCTTAGGTCCATAGGCACTGGGATCCCTACTGCAGCCAGGAGGGGAAATCACTGTTCCCTTTCCCCAGCTCCAGTAAATAGCAAAGTGATGCCTGCATCCCTATGTGCTGGATCCCTCCTGGAGCCAGAGGGAGGGGAGCACTGATCTTGTTTCCTGGTTGCAGAAGGAAGCCACTGCCTAGAGATCAAGGTGGAGCACAGAGGGCTACAGGATGCATGAGGTTTCCCTGTTCCAGCCAGGAAGACAGGAGATCGGTGAGACTGCAGCCTCTTATCTGTGCTCCTTCGATCTGGCTGCACTGGTGGTGGTGGATGTAAGGGCAGCTGGTGGAGACTGGTTGTCATTCATGGTATCTCTGGTCCTCGAACTGAAAAGGTTGATCTAGACCATCCCTGACTCATGTATGTCTGACTTGCTCCTAGAAATAGCCTATTATAAAGATTACACAACCTTCATATACAATTTATCCCATTGGTCCCATGCCCCTACCTCAACATGAAGCTTTTCTTAATGTTCAACCAAAACTACCACTGCTGCAGTGTAAGCTCATTGCTTCTTGTTCTGTATCCTCAAGGACTACGGAGAACCATTTTTCCCCCTCCTTATTATAACCACTATTATGTATTTGAAAATGTATGTCCCCTCTCAGTCTTTTCTTCTCCAGACTAAACAGATCTAGGTTGTTTTTCCCCCCCCCCCCCAATTTCTATACTTTTAATATTTCTGTTGCTTTTCTCTGAACATTATCCAATTTGTCCACATTTTTCCTTACCTTTCACAATCATTTATCCTGGATACTTCTATGCACTGGCAAGGACTGCAACTTGATACTGTTTTGTTTTACCAGATCAAAACAAGTGTTAGAGCCCATGTGCTTTCACTGAATTAACTGATAATAAAATAAGCCAAGCACACTACTTGCAGGCCAATGGGATGCCTGAAAGCATGATTACATTTTTATTTAATAAAACAGAAGAGATCACCTATAACTTCTGGCATTTCCTCCTCCTACGGCAGTGGCTCTCATCCACTGTGTAAGGACATATTACTGTGTTGACACACAGTGGCAAGTAGGTCACAGAGAGCCAGGGAGATGGCTGGATTTGGTGGGGGGGCAGGAAGGATATGGTGTCCTGTAGGGTTGTGACATGCCGCCAAGCATGTCATGACCTGCAAAAGGTTGAGAACCACTGGCCTACTGGATTGAAGTTACTACAAAAGTCTGGAGAAAGTCATCTTCCATCCTAACCAGATGCTCGCAAGTTATATTCTTTCCCTTACGTTAATAGGTTCCCTTAAAAAAAGTTAGAGGATCATTGCAGTCACCTTGTAACTATACTATTGGAAACATTTTAGAATAACGTGTAATGTAACCAAGGCCTTGAAAAGTAGTCATCTTTATCTACTTAAGTCTCTGTAGCACTTTAATTTCCAATTCCCTTTTAAAAATACCACAAGTGATCTCTGTCTCCTTTTGCTTATGCATACTCTGCTCATTACCAAGGTACCTAAAATTTCTAACAAAGCATTGGGCAAACTACGGCCCGCAGACCACATATAACCTGCTTGAGCTTTGCATTCAGCCAGCCGGCTGGTGGCCCAGGGCACGGCTGCTGTCACCACTCCCTCCTTTCTGCCAGGGTGCCCCACTGCTTTCCTATTCCATGTGCCCAGCAGGGTCTTGGCCAGAGCATGGCAGCTGCTCCCCTTTCCCTCTTAGCTCCACACCTCTTCCTCCTTGGAGAGGCCAGCGGCCACCCCCCTCCCCAGCCCCAAGCCCAGCACATCCAGCTCCCCCATGCTAATACCAAAAAAAAGTGCAATCGAAGAAACAAATACCCCCCCATCCAAACTGTGCAAAACAAATTTTTAAAGATTTTATTAAAAATAGTTTTAAAAATTCTACCCCTCCTGACTTTACCTCTATCCCCCACAGTACCAAAAAATGCAAAAAGGAAAAAAAAAAGTACTGTGCATAAAAGTGCAAATAATGAAAAAGATAGACATTGAAAAAATGGTGCAAAAAAGAGCAGTGAAAAAAGTGCAATGAACAGTGGACAATGCAAAGTGGACAGTGAGTGGGTTTAATGTTTATCTATTTATATATACTTATGCATATGCTAGCTGTAATAAGGTGAGAGGGGGCAGGGAAAGATTCTGTAACTGAGGTCCTGTTCAGCCCCTGTTAACACTCTTGTGTATGACTGCTTATTGTTTAGTGCAGTTCTAGTGGTTTCTTCAATTAGTGCATGGATGTCTTTCATACTGCTCTCTCCTAAAAGATACCATAGCGGGTTTTTTTCAGTCCAAGGCTAAACAGGGGCCTGTTCTCTCTGGGGAAATCCTGTATTTATGCTGTCTGAATTCTCAGCCCATTCTGAATCCTTAATATATGAACATTTTTAATGGAAATCAAATTTGATATAAATGAGTGGTTTTCAACCTGTAGTCTGCAGATCCCTGGAGGTCTACAGACTAAGTCCAAGATTACTAAAGGGGTCCATACCTCCAGTCAAAAGTTTTTAGGGGTCCACAAATGAAAAAAGTTGAAAACCACTGATACAGATACTTGCTGGCTGAATAGAGCATCGTGACCAGAGCACAAGAGAAATGTACAGTCAATGGACCCCTTGTCAGCAGATCAATAAATGTGATTTAAACACAAAACTGACTGTCAATCTAGGCCTTAGTAGAAAAGTTCCCCTTCCTACCTGCCCTAGTTCTTTTTATATATAGTTTTGCCGTGTGGTTCTCAAAGAAAAGGAAACTGTCTGCTCTGTTCAGAAAACTGTGCTAGCTCTAGTCATGTTTAAACATGACTGGTTGCTAGTATGGTTTCAACTGTAATACATAAACAATCTACATGCTTTTTAAATTTAAAAGCATACACACACACATGCGCGCGCACACCTTCCTCCCATGCATTAACACGATTTTGGACCAAAATGCTCCACACAAAGATTCACCGGTAAAGAATTTTTAGGCTCAGGCTACATGAACCCAGAAAGAGGAGACGTATTATTTAGGAACCAGTGATGTAAGCTTAATGGTAACCCTGCTCCAGAGTGATACATTACAGAAAACTGTTCCTACAAAGTCACCGATAGCTCTGAAAAGCATCTTCTGAAATACAGATTATTAGTTCTATCGAATTTTCTATTTTACTTTTCAAAATAGGTTCTTTTTGTATTTTGGGGTTAAACTGACTAGAACACACACAAAAATGGACCACAACAAAACGCCACACAAAAATAGATGAGCCTTGGAAACTTACCCCTCCTGACAACTTAATCACCCTCATTTTGGTGCCGACATGGGGCCCATCTCCACTACCACTGTTTGCACGTTGCATGACAGTTCTTTTCACACCAGGCTTTATTTCCTGAGGCCTTCCTTGTATTGATGCCACTCTGGCAGGCTGTGCTGGGGTGACTGATGCTGCAGCTACAGTAGGCTTTGTCTGTAATACTTTCTGTGTTGGTGGAAGCTGATTTGGAGGTGCTGTTCTAGTCTGTCTGAACTGCTTCACTGTTTTCACCTGCTGTCCCTGAAATGGCATATTAGCCCCATCCTGCATGAAATCTGTGGATTTGGGCTGTATACTTGGAACTACCATGTCTTGCTTTTTAGCAAGAAGTCTATTTTTCACATTTTGCCTGGCCTGTGCACCAGGATGGAGCATGAATGGGTTTCCGTTGGCAGGCAACTCCGACAATTCCTCCTCCTGCTGTGTGAAGGATTGTTGTGTGGGTGCCTGTTGCTGCTGTTGTGCAAGTCTTTCAAGTAATTCTCTCTTTCTAGCACCAGCCTGCTGTTGCCGTCTCAGCTCCTTTTGTTTCAGAATTTCTTCTCTTAGACGTTTCTGTTCTTCTATCTTCAAACGGTATAGTCTGGTTTCTTCATCTTCATCAGGGAACTACAGAAAAAGGAAAGCAAATGCATTTACTGAAACAGTGAAGTCTGTCCAGTCTAGTCAAAGCAAACTTTAAGTTATTATTTTATAAAATGTCAAATGGCATAACTTTCCAAAGAGCTTTTAAAATTATCCCTGACACTGTGCTAAAACTATTAGTGACATATCTTCCAGCAGAATTTGCTATTCATTAGAAACAGACAGCTTGAATCTGTTTTAAGAATTAGATTTACTTCTTCCTGCAGGGGGGAAAAAAGGAACACTATATTGCCTGTTTGGAAATCTTATCAAAATACTAAAAATTAAGACTTATAAATTGGAACTCCTGTAGAAGTTTCTGAAACCAATTAAACTATTAATATAATTCAAGATATCAAAATATGTTTCAAATGGAAAGTAACAATACAGAGGCAACCCACTGTCACCCAGGTTTTATCTTGCTCTTTTCTGACAAACTAACAAAAGGTAGGGTGGTAAATGACCTGAAAGGCCCTGATTAGAACTATTGATTTTTCTTACAGAATTTTCAGCCTGATCTCAAACTCATTTGTCACACAATAATTGGTTATAATGAACAGCACAAGTCAATCTCTCTGACCTTGAACTCATGCACTCTCTACAGAATCAAAATGTTGGCAAACGCAGTGTCGGAATATTAATGGTATACAGAGAATGCCTTTAATATTCCATCCCTAAGCCTTTCCGAAAATAATATACTCTGTCAAAATAACCTTTCTAAAGGTCTTGCAAACTGGGCAGAAAGTGTTCATATAGGAAGCTGTATGAAACAGACAACAGTTAAGAAAATGCAAGTCACTATCTTCATGAAAAAAGATTCACTTACTTTTGAGGTAGCTGCTTCAACAGGATGTACATATTTTATTACAAGACATACCTGCTTAGATTTCATTTTGAATGGCTTTAAATTGTTTTTAAAGCAATCTGTCTATAAAACATGCTATACAATGAATTTACTATTTCAGTGAACAGACAGGCTATACTTACCAGAGATATTGATGGAATATAACAAGAATAGGCTTTCGTCAAATAGTAATAAGTGATTGTGCATATGGCTTCCATGCCTCGCAACTAACAAGTAGTTGTGTTTGCTCAGAGTAGGTAAAAAGAATTCTGTTTAACCAATGACTGTAGAACCCAGACAAAATTGAGAGAGCGGAATTAATGTAACATGGATCTCAAAAAAAAAACAAACAAACAAAAAAAACATTTGCCAGGAATTTGGGATGAGACCTACCCCTAAGCCTATTCCTGTAAAACTAACAGGAGACATGCATCTCCCCAACCCTTCAAGCTGATGTAATGGCTACTAAAAAGGCAATCTTTACTGATAGGTGGTATAGTGGACCACCCGCTAAAGGCTCGCAGGGGGAACCCCAACAACCTTGATAATACTACATACAAGTCTCAAGAAAGAGGCACTCCCTAGCCTTTTTTGGACCATGAATGAAGTCCTTAAGGAATTTAGTCACCATAGGATGAAAAAATACAGGGTGGCACTGAACAGGAGAGCTGCTGCTGTTACACTGACCTTTATGGCAGCACTTCTCAACCACCGTATTGGGACACGTTACTATGTTGCAGAGCACCAGGGAGATGGCTGGACTTGACCTAAGGAGGTGGGAGGGGGTGAGCTAGTGTATCCTGTATAGCTGCGATACACTGCAAAGGATGTTGAAACCCACAAAATGTTGAGAACCACTGCTTTATGGAACTACCAGAAAGCCCTGATTGTTTCATGTCCAATAAATAGTTTAATATTGCTGATATTGGTGTTGTCTTCAAGACAACTAGCTCTGAGATAATCAGAGATAACAGAAAATCTCTTCCACTTTGACATATAAATCAGTGTAGCTGAGATCTTCTTGCTTTGGACCTTAACTTTCTGAACTTTGGCAGAACTGCTTCTTTCACTGTGTGTCAGCCAACTAGCACCCTGCTGTCAGACACAATGACAAGTCTGGACACAACATCGAACCATTGTTCCATTAGACTGTAGAGGAGACCAACCGACATGCAAGGGGGTACAACAAAAGATCCACCAGATATGAACACCAGAACTGACTGGCCCATGCCAGGACTGTCCTGATCATCAGTCCAGCATTCTGCTTCGGACTCCTCTGAACCCTTCATACCATGATGACTGACAGGACGACGCACAATTGCCCCAGGGAACAGAGATAAGAAAGGCATCAGCGAGGTGTCCTGCCTAGAGAACCCTCTAGGTTAGGAAACCTGGAATTCTTGTTCTGGTGTCTGGCAAACAGATTTATCACTGGGTATCCTCACTTGCAAAAGATGCTCTGCAACACTGGCTTCTTGATCAGCCCCTCATGGATGTCTGGGAACTGTCTGCACAGGTTATCTGTTAGGAAATTCTTAACATTGGAAAATGCAGGGCCACTAGTGTGATTTGTTGACAAATACAGAGCTGAACAGTTTCCTAACAGAATATAGAAGACCTGGCTCTTCCTTACTGGCCACTAGACTACACAGCTGTGTTGTCCTCTCTCAGCACAAACTGTGAATTGCTGAAGTAGAGGCAGGAATATAATGCTTTCCAGATAGATGGAGCTGAGTTCCAAGATGGTTAAGTGCAGGTTAAAAGCTTCTTAAGAGGGTCAAATGCTCTGTGGTTGAAAGCTATTTAGATAATCTCCCCCATCCCTTAGTGGGGGCATCTTTCCAGATAAAGGTAGAGAGAATGGTAATCCTTTATACACAGATGTAGAGCTTTCTTCCAGTCTAGCAAGGAAGGGACTTCTTGTGGGACAGTATCTTCTGGATAGATAAACTGATTTCAACCATGCTTGCATGGAGCACAGGCAAAGTTTGGTAAACAGCATGAGGTCACATATCCCAGAAGTCTAAAAAATTCTCATAGGGATATCTTTGAGGCACCTTGAAGTTGGTTGATGAAGTCCATTCTAGTTTGAAATCCTTCTCATGGATGACAGGCTCTCACTGATCTAGAATCTAACATGGCTCTTGCAACTTATCACCAGTGTGTTCGTGGATGGTGCTGTACCCTGCACTGTACACGAGTGTCTTTTTCACACCCCTGAGAGGCGTAAGTTAGATTGACTTAAGCAACAGTATTGACATGCCCTCAGAAGATTCTCTTTTCTCCAGGTTAACTTTCCAAGCATATGCAGAAGGCAAAGGACGCCTGAGTAAAGATATGGACAGAGTGACCAACAGTCAGGGATATACCCTGGCTTAAGTAAAGACTGCTGATCATTCAGTGGCATAGAAGCATCACAGGAAGGGCACATCAAACCAGACACATTTAATTTCTGCCATACCTACTAGTCACAGTACTGAGGAGGGCAGAGAATCTACTGTCTCTGAGAATTAACAGAAATGATCTTTTAAACGCCAACAGGCAAACGAAGTAACTACCTAGAATCTATACATACTAGTCATTAACACTAACTGTAACAGCACCACAGAGAAGCAGATGGACACTGCACATCAGCAATAAGAAGGAACTGAGTCATGACTGGGTCTACTCTTCCTTTTATGTCCTGGCATGAGTCAAAAAGGGCATAAGCACATCTAGGGCACAGGAGTGGCCCCCAACGAACACTGATAACCAGAAAAATTGAATCTCATGTGCCTGCACAATTTGAATGGAATCCATGTGTACCATCACTTAAATTAGTGCTATTCCTTTTATACAGATGCAGTATCAGGCACAGAAGGGTTAGGTAATTTGTTCAAAAGACATAAGGCAATTCTGTGCTAGAGACAGGAACAGAACCCAGATGACTTTATTTCAGACGTTTTAAACACAAGTCTAGGGCGAATTGAAAATCTGACCATATGATGGCTTGATGAGGTATAACCCAAAAAATCTGTGAAGTACTTCAGGATCCTGATGAGAGCCTTGAGGTGACAGGCTCTTACTCTCTAAAGAGGTGGATGCATCTCAGATGATGCAGTTCTGAAACATCTTACACATACCAAAAATTACAGAGAATGAAAAAGAATGAGGTATGTTGCTTTTGAAGAACTGCACTAATCCACTCCTTTCTCTTCAACTGGAAGCCAAAAGAGGAACTAGTAAAAAGAAATGACGACAAAAGTTCTCTAATCAAACAATTCTCAAACACAACAGAAGGAAAACTCCTAAATCTGGAAACCAAAGCCTATGTCTGTACAGGTTAGCAAGTTAGCAACAGCAAGTTATACGCCTCTTTTCCCAGCTTAAGGGGAGGATTTAATGTTCTATTTTCCTAGAGGCAAAAAAACCTTTTCTTTGCGCACTTACTTCACAAATGAATCATAGAATCATAGAAGCATAGGGTTGGAAGGGACCCCACGAGGTCATCTAGTCCAACCCCCTGCCAAAAAAAGCAGGACCACTCCCATTAGATCATCCCAGTCAGTGTTTTGTCCAGCTGGGACTTGAATGTTCCTTTACTTCATATACTGTCAGCTCACAAAACTGATAAGAAAATTTACCAGTCACAAATTTCATTTCTCTCTCTTTTACAGTGATGACTGATGATATTTCAGAATTTCCCATCTCAAAGAAAGATATATTGGAATTGGAAAAGATACAGAGAAGGCAACAAAAATGATTAGGGATATGGTTATACAAGGAAGATTGGGAGCTGGCTGACACTATACAACTAGGACAGTTGTCATAAAGCAACTTCTGTCAACCTAATTATGTCAGTGTCTACACTACTGCCTTCCTCCTGCTGATGTGAGTGCTTGACTGCACCAACATAATTCCACCTCCATGAGAGGCACAAGGCTTATGTCTGTGTACTTAGGGTGACAATGTCTATGTAGACACTGTCCCCCTTACTCTACTGTCTTGTCAAGTTCACAGAAAGAGCTGTGAAATTGAAAAGAAAGTGGGGCAGTTAGAGCAGTGGTTCTCAATATTTTCTCTGATGTGGAGCATCTTAATACATATAACTATTTTGAGGCGCACCACCAGATAGTATCCAAATGAACTCATAAATATTCATGAGCCAATCCAGAGCTCTGAGTAGTTTTTCAAGAAATTCAGTGGCACACCCATTCAGGCCTGATGGCACAATGGTTGGGAGATACTGAGCTAGAGCTCAGCGGCCCAGACCCTCTTTCAGGCCACAATGAGATGGTCTGTGAGGCTTGAAAATGCCAAGGCTGCCCAACTCCCAGTGAGAAGCAGGGGAGTGGTGCTGACAAATCAGGGCAGCTGAGGAACAGGGAGGAGAGAAGGTCCAGGAGGTAGAGCCCTGCGTGGATACAAAAATATGGAACCGCATCCGGTCAGTGACAGCGCTGATCCGATCTGAAATTCACATGCCAGAGTTTAGCTGGATCTGTAACCCCGAGCTTGGGCTCACATGCAGTATATCAGCCTTTGATTGGTTCATTCCACACATGGGTCCCACCTACTTTTTCCTTTCTTGTTTGTGGTTCGCATGCTGTGCCATCAGATTTCCCTAGGAAGCAAGGAAATCTCTGACAGCAATGGCTTGCCAACTGGAAAGAAGAAAAGAAGTGGGCAGGGAAATCATGGGGAACAAGCCAATCAGAGGTCAGCAGTGGCTCTCCACACCCCAGCGTGAAACTCTGATTGGCTAGCAGATCAGCATCTAGGATTGGCTGGAACACTTCCTGGTTCCCCTGCCTGCTGCTGACACAGATCAGATCAGCAGCTTCAGCAATGGATCTCACTGTGAGAAGCTGATAATAGAAGCTGCATCCGTGAGTCAGTCAGCAGCAGTGGGTCTGCAGTTGTCCACACCTGTGTCCGTGGATCTGCAAGGCTCTACCTAAGTGCCCTGACGGAAGTACAACTTTTCTTTCTGGGAGCACCAGGGTGTAGTTGTTGATAATTCTTTTGAGGCTACCAGATTACTATTATGTGCTATAGAACCTGGATCTGCAGGAAGAGAGGGATCTGGTGACTGACTGATTCACAAGACTAGGCAGAAAGTCCTGAGGGAACTACGCTGGAAAAGAAAGTATTAGACAGGGATAGGTATTGCTGGGAGGTACCTAGTGGTAAAGTCCAGAGAATGAGCATGTGGAATTCACTGCTAAGGGATTTTGGGACAGCCAAAAACGTAACAGGCTAGATAAGTTCGTGAAGGAAAGGTCCATTGATGACTATTAGCTAACAAAACCTGGGATGCAACTCCATGCTCTAGGAGCAACCATAAACTTCTGACTACCAGCAGCCTGGAGGGGAAGAGGCTCCCCTGAGCCTGTCAGAGGCAGGATACTGAACTACACGGACCACTGGTCTTACCCGCTTATCGCAGTTCTTATACACAGCATGGAGCTGGTTGAGCCCAGATGCCTCTTACTGCGATAGCTGTGGTACTTAAGGGAAAAGACAGCAGGAACAAAGGCAAAGAATGAGAAGCAATACTGCTTGCCAGCCCTACTCCTTCCTCCATCTAACTCAAGAGGAAACCTCCAGCCTCATCTGGCTCCCTGCCAGTCACTATGATTCTCTCAGACACTTTCAACTTCACCTCCAGATTTCAGGTCAGCAATGTTCTGCTCATTTCACCTGATTCATTCCTCCTCAGTGTCCTCTGTTGTTCTCTTCCCCTCTTCACTCAATGGCAGCTCCTATTTTAACAACAGCATGCATCAAAGCAGGGAACCTCTAATCAAGTGGAGTACTGGTGCCACACCCTTCTAGGAGTAGTTCCCTCTGCTACCAAAATTCACTCACCTTGCCTTCAAGACTTGTACCTCTCTGCAACTTGGAAGCGGGACTCCCAGAGGCAATGCAGGGTAGCCCAATGGTGCACATAAGTGAGTTTAAACTTCACAAATTAGACTGGCAAATGTCTACATTTATTCTTTACAAAAAGGTATATAGATTATCCAGTGCTTTAATTTTAAGACATGCGACTTCTTATTTAGCTGCATACTGATGTTTCTTGCAGGAATTTTTCACCTCTAGTTACACAGTAACTGGTTACATTAAAGAATTGAAATGCCAGTACTACAGCCAGCCATTTAACGTTAATGGGAAATCTCTCTTACCTCTGGTTCAGACTTTACTTCTACTTTAGTTGGGACCACTGGCACAACTGCTCTAGCTTTCATTTCAGTCCTTCCATGGGGGCTCCCAACAGCTGCTGGAGACCTCGTACCAGGGGCAGTGCTGGCAATGGGTTTCACCTGAGCGGCGGGTGCAGTTCGCCGGTTGTTACTAATCTCAATAGCATGTGATGGTGCTATTGGTAATTCACGCAAGTTGCTGTTTCTTGAAGCAGTTGTCTGTAGTTGCTGATTTGGACGCTTGACAATGTTCTGCGTTGGTGTACTCTGAGAAAGGCAAAAGACAAAATACAGATATGGAAATCCTGGTAGTCACTCCAGAGTTCAGGTTACACTGAGATCCCACTCAGTTTCACATTTTAAAGACTGAATTTAGTCTCAAAAACTGGCTTCAGCTCATAAGACGACAACTGCATTTTCAATGCAACTTTTTAGTAAAATACCTATATTTTTTTTTTTTTTTTTTTGCAGAGTGAGTGTTCAGAAGCTCTATCCTCTTGAAATATTCTCAATTTTATCACATATCTTTAGGTTTCTTTAAACAGCAGCACTGCCTTCTTTCACACATACAGCTCTCAGCCATAGCCACTAGTGAAATAAACCCAAAGAATAACTGTCTGATCAGAGTAACTGTTCTGTGTCCAGAGTAGCCAGATATTGGTGCCTTGGCTCCCACAAAGACCAAGTGAATGGGCTGTGGAGAGAAGGGATAAAAGGGAGCAGAGCAAAGCTTCTCTGCCTTGGAGGAATCAGAGTACTGTGCTCCCTACCCTAACCACAGGGTTCTCCATCACAGCTCTACACTTGACCATACAGCCCTCCCCCTGCTCCACCCACACAAACATCATTGATCACTAGCCTCTTAGCAGTCTCTGTCTCTCATTCAGTGAGTGAGGACAGGAGAATAAGGGAGAGGGAGAGACTATGTCAAAGGGGAGACAGAGATACATAGTGTTCACTATGATGTTGTGTGACTGAAATGCAGTCAGGTACAACATTGTTGCTACCAGTGTTAAACAACTGGCTCAAAATTTATGTGAAGTATGCAACAAAGTGTCAGTGAAAAGAGTTTTGATTCGCTAAGTGTGATAACCCTGTTAATAGGCATATATTGTTCTGTACCTGAAATACAGATTTTATGACTAAAGTTATAAATACTGATTATGTACAAGCTTCCTGCATTCCTGAGTCCCCACCACCATGTAAAATCTACACTGAAGCCAGACAACCTGTTGTGAAAAGGCTATGCAAGTTAGTGGTCCATTTAAAGACACTTAGCTTGCACAATTGATTAGAAGAAGCTTGTAACTACCAGATAAGTCTCCCTGTGAACTTTTCAGATAAAACATGGACATTGACTGCTCGTATGACTTAACAAAGCATGCAAGAACATGTGACTTGTTCATAGGACACTTGCTGATGTGACCACTTTGAGTTTATAATTTTATAATTTTTCACATATACAGTGAAGGCATACAAGGCAGATGCACCACCTCCACCTTGTTTTCATCTCCTGCATCATTTCTCTGGAATGGATTTATAACAAGGAAGCCTTATACAAAGACTGATAACCTCCAAGCTCTGTGGGTAATTTCCAGAGACTTTGCAAACTGACAGTTCATTTCACCACTGCTAAAACATGACTCAAGAAATTTACAATAATTACATGTACATAATCTTTTTCCCATTTTAACTCTCTCTCTCTTCCTTTTCCTTCTGAAAAAAAAACTTTCAATATTACTAAGGGATTAGCAACAGCTTGATTACTGGGTAAGATCTAAATTCCATATACTGGCTGATCTCTTGGGACTGGAAGGCCCCTTAGCTGGATAAAACTGGTTCTAAAAAGCCACTCATCATCTAGTGCAGTGGTTTTCAACCAGTGTGCCATGGCACACTGGTGTGCCATGAAATTTTGTACAAAGGTAATGAAAATCAATGTAAAACAAACATCTTAAATAATATTCTGTCCAACCAACATCAGGTCTCAGAAAACTCATGAAAATCAATCATCCAATTAAAAGTGAGGTAAACCATGAACATTCTAAACAGAGGTGGCCAAAGGGCAAAACTGAGGTGATGCATATTTTTTTCTGGTGGATTTGAAAAATTAATGTATTTGATCCTTCTTTAGCTTACTGTATGCACTATATTGCAAACCTCTCTAGTAAGATCACAGTAAACAGAAGTAAATGTGATGTTTATGAGCAGTCAATGCAGCTGAAAAAAGTGGGTACACGTGGAATTGTTTGTCTCACTGAAGTGTGCCATGTTACTGAAAAGGTTGTGAACCACTGATTTAGTGCCTAGTGTCTGAAACATGGGCTGGAATATACAAGGAGACTACTTTTTTGACTTCCTATAATCCATAGTGGCAAGACCAAAGTTTACTTTTGTTGCTGGTTTGCTGCATCTTAAAGAAGAATAACCACCAGTTTGAGGTGAGCATGCCTCATTTCTTAGCCGTTTGTCCAGAACCTAGTATCCTCAGCTATGACCCACTGATGCCCACTAACAGTTAACAGCGTGGGATATTGAATGAATGAAGCAGGAAAGAAGACAGGCAATGAATGAATGAAGGAAACAGAGTAAGAGGGAAAGAAATACGAGTGAGAGACTAAGCTCAAAGGCTTTAAAGCTGAACTAACTCTCTGTCACACACACATGCATCAGCATTTACTGGTACTTACATGTCTTGGCTTCACTGGCCCTTGTCTCTGCTGACACTGTATTCTATTGTTGTTTGACTGTTGCTGCGAAGTCTGCAAATGAGGTCTGAACTGCGGCTGGGTCATGGGCATCAAAGGCTGTGGTGGATTGGCAAGATGATGGTGATGTTGATGCTGTGGCTGCGGCTGCTGTTGCTGCTGTTGTGGGTGGTGGTGCTGCTGTGGATGGTGAGGCTGAGGCTGTAGTGGAGGATGCAAGGGACCCTTCACATTTTAAGAGGAGAAAAAAATAAAGGATTGAAAAGCAAATGTGTAGGCTAAGAAAGGCAATCGGGTTTGTTTTTGTATGTGAACAGTAAGTATGGGCCTTCCTGCAGCAACAGTACACGAGGATGAACATGAATTGTTGATTTCTGTGCAGGACAATGATATTAATTGATCACTGAACTCTTAAGAACAACTTAATTTTGCATTACAAGTCTATGATTAACTCCCCTTGAAATTCAAGGGCCTCTGCATAATATTTTTCATGGTCATACAAGCCATTTGGCTACTTTTAACAAACAGTTCAAAAGGAAACTTCCTTTGAAGACGCCATACTGGTTTCTCTTGTACTGTCAGCCCTCTTAAACAAACAACTCATTTTTATCAGCAGAGGGCACCCAAGCCCTGTGTCAAGAGGTGAAGTATTCATCTATTTTTTTTTTCTTTTAATACACACACTTATCTTCTCTTTGTACATGAGCATTATGAACAATACAACACTTCCATATTTTTCCTGGAGTAAATCAATTTAAGGAACCATGCAATGCTGGACAGCATAGAACATTAAGAACTTTTCTAATCTCATTAGCTGTAAGCAGCAGAGCAATAATCATAGGAATTTTTACTAATTTCACTCCTGAAACATGTGTTGGTGTATATTTGTTGTTACCCTTCATAATTAAATTAGTATTTGACATGGTGATGAAAATCTGCCTCTCTGTTTAACATAGCATGATAATAGGCACCATGTTTAAATATACATCATATTTGTAATATTAAGCAAGACTTGGACATTTTGGTTACGTTGTTACTATGATCTGAAGCAAAGATCCCAACACAGCTGTCTAAGTACAAAAGTTCTAAAGAGCGCTTATAAGCTCCCTTTTACCATGGGGTCATACCTGCATATTGGGTTGCGCATGCGTTGCTAGAAATGGCTGTCCTGGATTTTGTAAGAACTGTGGTCTGGGTGGAAAGAAAGGCCGTGGATTTGCAGAACCTGGCTGGCTGAAGTGAAGTATTCCCTGAGGCTGGATGTTAGGCCTTACTGGCCTGTCTCTGGGAAATACTGGTTGCTGCCCTTGTTGATTATATCCTGGTCCAGGTTGATTGAAAGGCAGAGGATTCTGGGTAGGGACTGGATGGGCACTGTTAAGGAGTTGGGCTGGAGGTGGAGGTGCGGGACCCCGTTGCTCAAACATATGATGGCCAGGGAATCTTGGATCTGTTGAAAACAAAATATTTAATTAAGTGACAAGCTCCTTATGAATGTTAAACATGTTAAACAGCCTTGCCATACTTCAGCTTCAGGAGAATAACGAACATTTGTGTGAGTGATAACTACAAAATCAGTTAGTTGGAGAAGCAGCTCTGCAGAGCTATAGGAGTGCACCAATAACCACCCTGGTTGTGCCAACCACCGCACTGGCATGGAAGGTGTAAGCCCTTGGGAGAAAAAAGGATGATTTAATAACGATCTGGCATTAGTACTTATTTTTACCGCGGAGTACCTACCAACTCCAAACAGGAATTAGGGCTAGAAAAAGGCAAGAAGTAACTATCTGGACAAAATGAATACCATTGCAATCCATACAAAGAAGCAGTCAAGTCAATTTATACTGGGTTTTTAATGCTTCCTTAATGCCATGTTTGTTGTGTATGACTTTAATTGAAAGATTGGTCAAAATGAAATATTCCAGATAGACACAACTGTTCATGGGGAAACGACCACCGCCGACTGGAGAAATGGTACTGATATGATTCTATTCTATTCTAAATAAAAATTTAACAACAGAAGGCAACCTTAGCTGGTAGCTTTTATGGCGCCTTACACTAGGTTAGAGATAACAAAATGCAGGATCATAGTAATTAAAAACCGGAAGATCCACTAAATTCCATGGCCTGTGGTATACAGGTCAGACCAAATCACAATGGTCCCTTCTGATTTTAAGATCTATGAATTAATCTGTTCTCATGTTTGAGAAAGGGATATTAGATGGAATGGAAGAATATTAAAATTGAGTATTTGCAATAAAAAGGTCACCCTGTATACTAATATAAAATAAAATTGATCTACCTCCTAAGAAGAAAGGGTCTCTCTCCTGTGGAGGAGGAGGTGGTGGTGGGGGAGGTGGAGGTGGAGGTGGCAGGCCTCTCCACTGGTCCTGGAGAGGGAGTCTTGGTGCTTGGGTGAAGTTGTTAGGAACAGGTCCAGGTGGATGCTGCTGAAAATCTGGAGGGCCCTGTTTAATAAGAAAAAATATTGGTAAACCTAAGTTAATCTCCATTCATTCAGAGTCTATTAAAGATTCTCTCAAAAAAAATCTGTTGATTTATCAATTATATCCTGTAATATATGCAAGGTTAGCAGCCTTACTGAGTCATTCTCCTACAATGGATGAGACACATAACCTGAGAACAGGATTGTGAAATGATTGCGAAGTGTTTTAGCAGGCACTGTAATACCCCAAGAATGCCATTTCTTTTCAGGCTTATTGAAATCCATGCAATTATTGACCTTATTTCCCATTAATCCAAAAGTCTGAATGTCTACTTTAGAAAATGTTCCTGACATTTATCTTCTTAAACCATGCTATTCTTTGCCATCTATTTAGTATAACCTAAGCTACAGAAATGAAGCAGCTTTACTTCAAAGGCCAATAAAAAGGGAAAAAAATCAATTTGTGGCATCCAGAAAATTAAAGCAATCATCTTTCAAAAAAACAACAAGAACTAACATTTCTACCAATTAACATAAAAGTTGAATACTTAATACATTTGAAGCTTTACAAAAGGCACGTTAAAATGTTACACAGAACTTGTCTTTTCTTAATTTTCTTTAAAAGTTTAAAACAAGCCTTTAAACACTGGTTTAGTACAGTTAGTTCACAACCAGAAGTGTGCAGAATCATTCATATTTAATTCAGTAATCCATATTACCATAACTTTTCACTTCTATATGGAAATGTTTGACAATTAAAAAAAAATTGGTATCATCCACTGAAAATCTGAGGCAGTCTCACACCTTTCAATACATTCACAGGAAATACACCATATTCATGATAACCATGCATCATCCTATTATGCATGAAAAAGTCACAAAGGTAATCAGGGTCGTCTCAGTACATCCTTATTTTCAAACTAATATGCATTTAGAAATTAGTAATGATGCCTATTACATGTGCACCTGGTATTCTCCAACAATTAAAACCACATTAACCAAAACAAGTCCTAAAAAAACACAGATTATCAAGAATAGATGCTTCCTTTTAAAATAGAGTAAAAGGCTATTAAAAGTCTGAAAGAACACAACATTGATAAGCTTCCTATGCCACTTTAAAATCTAATTCCAACTGCAGCACACTTCTAGAGGGAACACGTTCCACACCCTTCATCATACCTCTCATCGTGCGCACGTGTGGAGGATGTAGAAGGCATCACAGAACTAACCATTCTTATGGCCTCTCTACTGAGAGTAGTAAAATGCAGGTTTTTGCACTATTAACACCTCTCCACTGACAGAGCAGAGCGTCATTTACTCATTTTCTATTGCTAAACAGCTGTCTAATACAGCTATTTTTGGTAATTCCTACCCTGTACTAGGTAAAATCCAGCAATCCTACAGATTAAAGATTCTACGACCCATTACCAGTCTCGTAAGCCATCCAGTCTCCTATGGCTACTTCACAGTCTTCACAACACATTTAAAGTTTATAGGAAGAGCTGACAGCGACTCCTCTGTTTAGACTGCCTAACTCCTTCCATTATAAAATATTATTTTGCATGGTTTTCTTTTTGTTTTTGTGGGGGCTTTTTTGTTTTGTTTTTTTGTAGACGTCTTAAAGCTTCCATTGTCAGAAGCTAGCATTTAAAAGTCAGTGGGGAAAAAGTCCTGGGAGAAGTGACTTTTTTTGTCACAAGAAATTGCATTCAGCTTTACCTGAATGCTACTATTAAAAATTGCCTCTCTTTTCCTGTTGTGCAGGAAGATTCTGGTAGCCAACCAATATAAACTACTGAACACAATCATTATGAAGAGCCAGGCCTGTATTGCCATCAAATGATGTACTGGGAACACGCAAGGTGCTGCTAGAGCAGTGTTTCTCAACTGCCGTTCCCTGAACACCAGTGATCTGTGAACCTAGAGACAGTGAAGGTGTTCTGTGACCAACCCTGACTCCTTCCTCTTGGGTTGGGGGGGGGGGGGAATAGGGGGGGGGGAGGGAGCAATGAGGCAAGCCAAGCCATGCCTGGGAAATTTAGAATGCCCCAGCTGCAGCAAAGCCTTCAGGCATGCATCGGCGTCTGATGCTGCCTTGCTCCTTTGCTGCAGCTGGGGCATTTTAAATCTCCCGCTGTTGTTACTGTTGGCATTGAAATTGCTTGAACATAACTTCAATGGTACGACTTTCTTTGATAAACCTTACTCCAAGGATAGACATCTTGTCTGAACATTATGCCCAAAATTCCCATTAAAATGCGAGTAATATTTTAGTATTAAGTCTGTGCATAACCATTATGTATCTATTTTTAGCCATAAGCACATTGTATTTGTAAACCTGTATTTAATTTGGTTTCCTGAATAGTTTTGCATGAATGTGCAGTATGCAGATATTAAGAACATCACAGCAGGTATATACTGGAATTTTTGAGAAAGTTTTCATCAGGTTTTCCATTATGAAGTAATTAATTCCTTTAGGCGTTCCCCAGTTCACTAAAAGTTGAGAAACACTGAGCTGGAGCAGCTGTAGTGGAGTGGGACAGGAAAAGGACATGTCAACCAGGCTATACCATTTGTTCAACTTCTTTTCCAGATCTGGCACATGGTACCAGAATCTCATCTTCTCATCCTGTGAGGGCACCATATGGGACAGGAGCACCATGATTGGTGGAAAGGAGATGGGAAAAAAGATCCAGCCAGGGCTCCCCTGACCACCTATGGACCCCTAAAGCTCTTTCCTGTGGCAAAATTACGCACTTCAAATGTGGAAAATGCCAGATTCATGGTTGCCAATGCAATTTTAATTCTACTCACACATATGCACACACACAACATAAAATCCTTAACATATTTTGCTTATTCCACAGAACCCAAGCCTTATTCAGTGCATTGGATTCCACACTGCCTTCTCATTATCCTATGAGGAGTCCATGCCTTTATTTGCTGCACCCTATTCAAACCCTGCTGTGAATGCAAAATTATTAATTTCAGCATGGGGTTTTCAGGATATCAGAGATCCATAAATATTATTTTCACAATTCCCCCATTAAGATCCCCAATTTATAGATGGAGAATTAAGGCACAGAGAGACCAAGATCAAAATTACCTACCTAATTTGGGTGCCCAGTGCTAGACACCTAGACCCTGAGTTTTCAGAGCATGGAGCATCTTACAGCACTTAGTATGCTCAAAGCCAATGGTTCCCAACCTTTCTGGCTCAAGGGCCACAGATACTTTTACAACCATGAAGGGCCACCAATCTTCAACAGCAAGCCCACCAACCACTCCCCAGTGCTATAACACGAAAGGAGTACAGCGAAGAGGCTGCTGCCTCACAAATCTCACAGCAAAACTTCTTGCATCCCATAGCCCTGTGTGCTGACTTCCCCACCTTTTGGCTCCAGCAGGGATGCCAGCTGTGGAAGGGAGTCCCTACCTAAGCATCCAGGCAGAGTGCACTTCCATGGGGCTAAAAGACTCATGCAGTGTTCCCTTCCCACTGGCTGTAGCAGAGATCACAGCCCCTGACTAGGTCCTTAGGCACTGGGATCCCTCCTAAAGCCAAAAGAAGCAGAAATCAGTGTTCTCTTCCCCCAACTCCAGTGAAAAGCAAAGTGCTCTGCCTTGGTCCCTAGGTTCCTTCTGGAGCCAGTGGGAGGGGAGCACTGATCTTCTGTCCCTTTGGCTGCAGAAGGGAGCCACTGCCTAGAGACCCAGGTGGGAGCACACGGGGCTATAAGATGCAGGAAAGTTGCGTGGTAAATGAGGCAGACCACTTTGGTAAGAAAAAGGACTGTCGCATGAATGCTGCCACCTGGGTCCCTAGGCAGTGGCTCCATTCTCCGGCCAAAGAGACAGAAGATCAGCCCTTGACCACAGGGTGGGAGCCCTGTTCAGAGTACTGCTGCCACTGACTTCAGTTGCAGCTGAAGAGCTAAACAGTTCTGCAAAGCAGTCCCCACGTCTCAGCTCAGGTACCAGAAAATGACCACCACAATTAGTGATTCCCCCCATGAAAAGTTTGGTTTAGGCAATTTGCCCAGTATTACACAGGAGCTCCACTGCAGAAGCAGAGATAAAATGCAGCTCCTCAAGGCAGCTTTCATGGGATGCTCCTTTTTGTTACCGCAATGGCTTGCTTCATTTACCACATAGCTTTCCACTTCTGCAGTAAATGAGGCCGGCATCTTATAGTCTCTATAGCAGTGGTTCTCAACCAGCGTGTCAGGACACATTACTGTGTTGTCACATGGTGATAAGTGTGCCAGGGAGATGGCTGGATTTGGCCTGAATTTGGAGGGTGGGCTGGTGTGTCCTGTAGAGTCGTCATATGCTACCAACCGTGTCCTGACCTGCAAAAGGTTGAAAAAATCACTGCTCTACAGTACACAACCCTGATTCATCTGCAGAGCTGATCATCCTATGCCCTGAGTAAAGCGGGGTGGTCCTACTGAAAAAATACTATAAATTCTGTAATTAAAGGCTTTATATTATGCATTTGTACAAGGAGGCCTACTTTAGGTTACAGGGGCAATCTTAATTCTGGCACATCTTAATTTTTGAGTGCTTGACTTTGCAACCTTAATGTGGCATGAGGACATCACTTCTTCAGTATTTGAAACAAACTGAAAAAATAAATGCCACAGCCTCCAGTTACGCCCTCCCCCCAACCATGTTCCTCATCTTTTTCCACAGGCTCCTTTTCCAAACAATTCCCAGTCCTCCCCTCTGACTCCTCATCAGATCCATCTCTCCTTTCACCACCCCACTAGATCTCCCCTACTACTGGTCCAATCTCATTCTACCTGCCCCAACTCACTGACTCCCAGTCTCTTCATACTCTCCATTTCCCTTCACTGTTTGCAATTCCAGTCTCTGACTATTCCAGTCCCAATCTCCTCCAATTCCCACCCACGACTCTCAGCTCAAGTCTCCAGACCAGCAAATCCCAGTCTTCCCCTACCCCACCTCCAATGACCAGCCTACAGTGGTTGTCTCTTCCTATCCTTTCAACTGACTCTTCCTAATCACTCCTTTGTCCCCGGGTCCAACTCTTGTCTCTGTTGCATTCAGTTCTAGCTGTTTTCTTCTCCACAGAGCCCAGGCATCAGCAGGAGGAGCACTGACAGCAAAACAGGAAATGGCTCTCTGCTCTCAGTTATGGCGCCTAGACTCAGCAAGGTTGGAGCAGGCATGAACTGCAACTGAAGTGAAAATTCACTTCAGGGCAGAGTAAAACCGAAATCTAATTTACTCTTCAGTGTTTACGGTAACCTGTCTAATTTCTGTATTTCAGTCAGATATGGCCAATGGGCCACAACTACTGTAAGGATATTTTTGTAATGCAACCTTATGGACCCTTTTATACATCATGGCTTAAGTAACTGTAGAATGTGTGAATGAAAAATAATTAGACTTTTAAAACAGATCTGTAAATTTTAAAAAAATAGAAAGAAATTAAAGCCTCACATTGTGGCTGATATAGAATAAAAAACAGTGAAGTAATAGTTGATACAGTCTATTCAGATATATTATCTGAGCATTAGTCCTTGCTAATCCATCTCAGCTGGATATAGCCAACAGGAACATTGTCCCGTCATTTCAGAAGACAGACAAGGAAGCAATGGATGTGGTTTAACCGGCTGTAACCTTATTCAGTTAAAATATCTGGAAGTAGAGTGGGGATCATTTTCATCATCATTTCCACATAATCGCTAACACGGCCCCAGTCATCCCATTGCTGAAACCTGCCATTCTCCCCTCTATAGAAAGCTAACAGGGCTATAAAAGGAAGTACTTTGGGATGCTTTCCTTTAAACCAGTGGTTCCCATCCTTTTCAAGTATGAGGACCCTTTCTTAACATCAAAAATTTCATGGACACCCTCTCCCCCCAGCCAAATGATAACAGTTATCAAGGACTGACTGCAGGCAGCTGTGCTACAGAGGGGCAGTGGAAGACTCGGCCCCTGCCTGCTCCCAAGTGATGTGGACATACCCAAGGTAAGGCCACTCACAGCAGGAAAATACAATTCATTTAGAATTTTAAAGCCCTCTCCAACATGAATTGCTGTCCAGTAGTAGCTGGGGCCGGATCGGGCCTGGGCTGCCTGTCACTGGCCAGCAGCAACTGGGGCCGGATGTATTCACGGACCCCTTGCAATAACATCATGGACCCCCAGAAGTCCCTGGACCCCAGGCTAGGAACCACTGCTTTAAACCTTTAGCAATCCATTTGATCTGATAACTGTATCATTTCAATTAAGAGTACCTGCACTGGACACGTCCCATAAGTTTTACATACTGACTTGCAACATTATAACCTAACTCCCCTACCCTGCCTATCCATCTCACAACCACTCTGGGGAAGAAGAAAAACACCCCACCCCACCTCAGTCTATCAGGTGGTAAAGGAAAAATTCCTTCTCAATCCCCAGGAAAAAGGAACAACTATTGTAATGCCCACAGAAAATCATGAAGGAGCCCAGTCCTCTTTTAGATATCCTGGGTAGGAGGTCAGACGTTGCTAGCTCAGTCTGGGTAAACAAGGGTTTCTTTGGGATTGCGTGGGGTATCAAGAACCTCCTCTTTTGGGCAGCTGGAAACACAGTACTCCCTCCTCCCACACCCCTGGCCCAGCTAAAGGAGGTAACCTTTTTATCTCTGCTGCCAGACTGCACAGTGAGCCCTTAAAGGGTCACAACCCCCTTTCCATTTGACCATCCAAAGATCCAATGCAAATAAAAGCAGTGAGCATGTTTTGTAACTTACAGGTTTTTACAAATTATTTTGAGCCAGTGAAAAACTACATAAACTACTATTTACTGATATGCTGATAATATGATGGACTAGTCAAGCAGTCAATTATAAACATATTTACTCTTCACAGAAAAAATGTTAAGGACGAATATTTTTCAAGGATGGTAACACTTGACAAGACAAACTATAGACATGATTCTGCACTTCCAGATGTCAACAGAAACAGGACTGATATCCTATGATTTTTAGGCAGGGTTTGAGTTGAGTTTCATTAAAAACTGGAGGAAGAATTTACTACTGTGCTTACATTACAAGCTAAATATGAGTCAACAGTGTAACACTGTTGCAAGAAAAGCAAACCTCATTCTGGGAGTAATACTGTAAGACACGAGAAATAATTCTTCTACTTTATTCCACCCTGATTAGGCCTCAATTGGAGTACTGTGTCCAGTTCTGGACGCCTCATTTCAGAAAAGATGTGGACACACCGGAGAAAGTCTAGAGAAAAGCACCACAAATTATCAGAGGTCTGGAACACTTGACTTGTGAGGCAGACTGAAAGAGCTGGGTTTGTTTAGTCTGGACAAGAGAAAACTGAGAAGAAACATGATAACAGTTTTCAAGCACCTAAAAACAAGAGGTGAGGAGGAGGGAGAAAAATTGTTCTCCTTAACTGCCAATGATCAGACAAGAAGCAATGGACAAATTACAGCAATAAAGGTTTAGGCTGAACATTAGGAAAAAACTCCTAATTGTCAAGGTGATTAACCACTGAAATAAGTTGCCTACGCAGACTGTAGAATCTCCATCACTGGAAAATTTTAAGAGCAGGTTAGACAAGCACCTGCCAGGGATGATTTAAGCAGCGCTGGATTTCCCATTAGGCACTGTAGGAACAGTGCCTAAAGGCCTACAAAATTTTTAGGGCCTATGAAGTAGGGGAAAAATTAAAAAAAAAAAGAAAAATACAGAAAAATAAGGACAATCACTCTGTTTAGCACTAGAATAGTTTAAAGTGCATCATGTCAATCGATGTAACTCAATTGGCATTCACCCCTCTTTTTGCACATTTTGGAGTGAAAGTGTCTAGGGGCTACGAACACCAAAATCCAGCCCTGGCTTAAAAAGGGTACTTGGTCCTACCATGAATACAGGGAACTGGACTCAATCTCTCATGTTCCCTTCCAATTTTGATGATTCTACGACTTATACGAGAATAGTAAATGTGTCTCTCTCACACTATCAATTTTAGATGTATGCTCTTTGTCTAGATTCAGCAGTTTTAAAACAATCTACTAAACATTAACTTGTACTGTCAGCAGGATAAGTGATGCATACTACTTTCCAAGTTTCTAATTTTACACATTATATCCGGTACTATGATTTACTTTCTGACTTCCACTAACTTAAATTCTCAGACAATATACATGCATGTAGACTGAATTCTACCCCCACATTTTGTTTGTTTTTTGCATCAGAAAAATACATTTCTCATTCACATAAAATACTGCAGACTCAAACACCAAAATCACAGTGGCAGCTTTGAATGACACTGAACTACAGTTGCTTTAGTGGAGAAATAAGGCACAGCAATATTACACCCACTAGTTTACTTAAAGATAAAAATTATACACATATCTGAAAGTAAACAGAGGTCAAACCTACAGTTAAATATACCTAGAAAAACTAAACTTTAATCATAAATGTACAGACTGGAATGCCAGTGCTGAATTATTAACACTTTAATGACTCATCCTTATATTAACTTCTAAAGTCACCAAGTTAGCTAAAACCATCAACTGGCTTTGGTATTTTGCAAACAAAAATAAAAGTGGAACACATACAGCTATTTAACTTTAAAAATTAACAGAGCAGGTACAGCAGCCAGTTTTCATAATGGCATATTTTTGGTAAAATAACCATTCTGTAACACCCAGACATAATAAATCTGGATATACACTGTATTTACTTCCATTTTTCATGGTTTTGTATTTGGCCAGTTTCAAATTACAGCAAAACAGTGAGTATACATGTCAACTAATATGGCCTTTTTGAGAAGAAAAAACCCACACAAGTACACCCAAATTAATTTTAACACATTACTTTGCCAGTGTTATCAACACTTTCATTCAATAGACATACCTCCTTAATATTACAACCTTAAAAAAAAGATATTCAAGTAACTGGCTCCCAGCTAAATCAACAAGATTCAAAAAAGTAGTCTTTATGAGGCAAGGCCACAGAGCTTAGGCCCCTTAATCTCATGGACTAAGATTAGTCTTTAAATTGGGGAAAGCAATGGAGAAAGTGTCTCATTGTGATTCTTCAGCACCCTACCAGGCAGGACGGTAGCAGGAGAAAAATGACTACAAAAAATGATTTCCAGACTTCCTTTCCAGAAAGAAGTCACAACCTACAATGTGATGTGGGAAGAAAGATGGGCAGATGAACCTTGGAAGAGTTCTTTCCCTCAGCAACAGGGAATATTCACTTCATCGCTGATTTGGTCATATTATAAGAATGTACAATAGTGAACAGAAAAACTCTGGAATCCAAGCAACATGTTTGTAGTGCATGTCTTAAGAGAGTCAAAAATGGTTTTGACATTGGTTTACCATGGGAGTGGTCATTTTTACTACAATCACACTGCATCTGTCTTGGTTCTAGATATTAATGAAACTTTACACAAGAAAAATATTCCAGTAGATGGTAGATGATACCCTTAACTACTCAGCTAAAAAGTAAAGTTTCTTGAGCTATTCCAAAATACAAAACTAACAACTAGTCACCAGCACCACTCACCTAGAGTGGGGAAAATGATAGAAGGGTATAAAATCTCAGAATGGATTTTCTATTCCTGCTGTGGCTTGATTTAAATGTTGTCATTTTTAAGCTCTACTGGCTTTATGGTTTGATAGCCCAGGAAGGAAAGAGTTCATTTTCTAGTCATGTCACTTCTTGTACTTTTCCTATTGTTGGAATTTAAAGATACGTAGAACTTCAATGAGAAGGGACTGAAGGCAACAAACCTCTTACTACCTTATAAGCAGACAAATGCTATCATTTGGTATTTGAAATCTGGAAATCTTCTGGAGAGAGTTAAAGTCAATGCATACTACGAAGAAAAGAGGATTGACTCAACTATCAATGTATGGTGGGACTGAATTCTTCTCTCTCATTTTCCCTAACAGAGAAATGAATGTCGGCATGAGCCGTTTTCTCTATAATGGTAATTAGCTAACTTTAGAGAACAGGTTTGCTTGTTTTCTGTAGACTCCACAGTCAGAGCTGTAAACAGGGTGACAGTATACCAATGAAAAGCTACTTACAATTCAGTTTGTGGACGTGCACCATTTCATAGTGTGCAAAATACTAGTTACATGGGTGCAAACTTAAGTTCATGTGCCGTAGTAATATCTGGTACTGTAATTTAAAGCAGACTTTAGCCCTTTGTAATAACATTGGTTACATAATAATACATTACCTGTATATCTAATGGAAGGCAAAGATTAAAGAAAGCAAACCACAAACTACACAACTGATTATTTACTTAACAGTTCTTTATAATTAGAAAATACACAAGACTAAAAGAATGGCCACACTGGGTCAGAGCAATAGTCCATCTAACCCAGTATCCTGTCTTCTGACTATGGCCAATTATTTGGTGCTTAGCAGAAATATAGAGAAAGTATCTGCCTCAAAACCCTTAAAATCTAAATTCACACATAAATATTTATAAAGGATTAATTTCTTTCACTTATTAATAGAGACATTTATAATCCCAACGAGTAGTCCAAAATAAACGTTTTGCTGCATTTAAGCCTAGTTATGAAGAGAGGACTGAGGTGAATGGAACGATTCATATCCTAATGTTATCTTTCCCACTTGAAATAATCCTTTTAAAAATAGTAAGATGATGGACCAATGTGGTCACATGTGCAGGTTGTGACACAAAGGATCATTGCAGACAAGCCCAGCAGTACCATGGAAGGTCTGCATTTGAGACTGTGTTTTTTCCTGAATGTTGGCAGGGATTAGGAAAAACGTAGTTTCTAGGCAAAATTCTATCCTCATCACAAGAAAGATTAATCTGACATCTCCAACAGAGTATCTGAATATACATCCTTTATATGCAGTATGTAGATGACCAAGCTCAACATTGTACCAGTAACATTCCTTCTGAAGTACTAGACTAGCATCCTACCAAACAGCCACAAGAGTATGTCAAAAGAAGTGAAAACACAATTAATTTCTTTCTTTGAAGGGGCAACATTAGGGACTCATTATCACTGCTCATGCCCTATCACCCCTTTTGAAAGGGATCTCCAGGTCTGAAGGGGAACAGATAACAGTGGTCAGTCACATTTTCTTATCTGAGTGTGCCTCCCTCCTCTACTCCCCATCCATTCTCTGAGAAAACCAAAACACATTGACTTTCAGATTCCACACTAGGAATGCCAGAATGTTAATTTAAGTTTGTTGCCAAGTTCTAAAGGGACAGCCATGGTAGTCTAGTTCAGTAAAAAACACACACACACCACCAGAGTTCCTGTCTGCGAGCCCCCTCTAGCGGGGTGAGGCAGCCAAACAGAGTCTATGCCTTCGGCCCTTCCTCCAGGCAAGGCTGTATAATCTCACATAGTCAGATTTTCTCCCACGAAAGCACATGCAATAAGTAAATTTGATAGTCTTTAAGTGCCACAGGAATCCTTGTTTGTTTTATTTAAAATTTGCTTAGCTTCCATGGTGACAGGCAAATACCTGAAATAAACTGTTTAAAATTATACTGAAATGTTCATGCCTGGAAGATTTTAGAAAATTGATAAATATTTTATGTTTAGTTTACATAACAAAAAAATAAGACCCCATCCATTCCTCTTCCCCTCATACCACAAATTATGACTCTACGTATAGATAAATACTCCTTTCTACAATCTTACATGTTATGCTGGTTATGAAATTACCCTCTTACTAACTTCAAATATTTAATATAGCTAAAGCATAACTTGCATGTTATCAATCACTTTTGCAAAAATTGCAAAGCTAAGTTGTGTCTACAATTCATTAGAATCGTGAATAGCTCATTGAACATGACTTACACACTCAGGCAATCCTGCGTTCTGAAAGAATACGAGATAAGGTTACTTTAATCCTTTCAAAGAATTGCACTATTTTACTTTCCTTTTTATCCTCTTAAATATCCTTCCTCGTTAAGAAATTAACATTCTCTCATACAATTCTTACATAAATTGTATTTTTACTTTTCCGCATCTCTTGTTAATTACATGATGTTATCTAGAATAATCTATTCAAGAAGCACCAATAACTTTGGTTACCAGTAAAAGAGAAAACTTAGCATAAATTGCTTAGCACAAAGTTAATCTTATAAAGCAAGGAATAAAGAGGATCTAACAGCTATTATAGGACTTATCAGCTTCCCAAAAAGGGTCACTATACTTTTTTCATGAGACTAATTAAATACCTTAACAATGTCATTGAAACTTCATGAATCTTTCAATAAATTACACCCTGCCTCTACAACATGTTTTCATTTATTAATCTCACTTAAAATGCAAAGAGCTACTAGAACCCCATTGACGGTTAAGCAGGCCACTCAGTTAATTCTTATTATATGGTTTAAATGCAAAGAATAATGACTGCTCTAACCTATGACACAATTAAAACTATAGCCATCTGTCACAAGATGTTAATCCTCTTATTTCAGCAGCCATCAGACTTTTCTAAATGCTTTCCTAAAATGCCTATCTTTTAGGGAAAAGAGGTTATCCTCTTGGATAACCAGTCACATTTTACATACCTGGAGTGCATTATGAAATATTTTAATGCTGAATATATATCTATGTATGCTTTTAAGAGGTATCCTCCTAATCAATTTCATGTGGTTCTCATTTATTAGGTGCCATGTTTTTCAGATGAGGCTTTTTCAAGTAAAGTAAAAAATAGTCATTCCAGTACTATTTTAACCACCTCAATGTGGAACCTAAGTTATCCAGTAACTTCTCTTTAATGCTTATTACTACGATGCATTTCTATTAAAAGAAAATAAACCCACTGACTGGCATCATGATTTTCTCAAATTAATATTTAAATTATGCCTTTAATTAAGTCCCTAAAATGCCTTTATCAAGAGCAAGACAATAATAGTTTATAGTAATAAACAGTCATGTGCTACTGAATGGTGTATATGTTGAATGATATACAATATCTTAAATGGAATGTGCAGCTAGTTCCAAAAAAATTGGATTACTTAGGTGTCACTTAAAAAAAAAACAAACAAAAAAAAAAAAAACCACCACCACCACAGTGGTTATCTCAGCTAAATTGAAACTGTCTCAGGAAATGGAAAAGCGGTTCAAACAGAATGGCTGTGGGAGCTGTAGGATTATAAGCAGATCCAGGATGGGACACATATCCAAATGAACTCAAAACTAAAAGGAACTTTCAATAATATCAGGTGACCCACTAAGTATGGGATAAAACACATTTGACATTATTATGCTAAGACATAAGAAATCACACTGGGAGGTCCAGGCCCCAGTCAGGACCATTCTGTTAAAAATTCACAAGAGTTAAAATCTGGTATCTCTGTCTTCTGGCCACTAAAAATTTCATCCATGCTCTTAACACAAGATGAAGTGGTAGATGGCCTATGAAGAAAGGGAGCCAGACCTTTGGAAGAGTTTCAGGCTAGGGAATTCAATAAGGAAATGACTAGTGCTCACTCTTGTCCCAAACTCCATTCTTAAAGCCACAACAGTAACAAAACATCTTGAAAGCTGAACTGTCACTGCTCTGTACGCATGGCTGGAAAAAGAGTTATTTACAGTAAGGAGGGAAAGGGCATACCGGAAAGTAATGAAGCCTCATAGACAAGCCTGAGTAGCCTCTAGTACCTGCAACAAGTGCAACCCTAAACGTTGCCAATGAAATTAGAAATCCTAATCTGATTAAATGGTTGTGTGGGGTTTTGTTTTGAAGCATAGCTGTTTAGGTTTTAAATTGTAAATTGTCAACAGCTTCAATTTCATCTTTGGTTTACAAGTCTCTTCTGTAGGGTCTTGCATAAGAATGTTAACAATGGCCATTTCTGCTAACACTGAAATATTTAATTGAGACTCAATACAACATAAGAACACCAAACAGAACAGAAACTGGTACAAAACAGAAGTTAAATTGAGGGTGGCAGACTGGAAAATTTCCCATTGGGAATAGAGAACCCAGAAACCACTTTACTTATAGAGAATAAAAATCTTCCTCAATACTGATGTGCTGGAAAATTTACAATGTGTTAGAAATCTCAAACTGATCAGCTTCCCTGATCATGTGAATAAGAAAAGCGCATTTTGGAACTCCCCAAGTTTCAAGACTACGGAGATTAAGCTTCATTAAAACTGTTTCTTTATACTTATTTTAGAGGGCATTAGCTGGGAAGATGATTAATGTCCATGGTTTGGATGTGTCTTGGTAATAGTCCAAATCACCATTTAGCAATCTGAAAATGACTAAAATTAAACCACAATATATCGTATATACTCACATATAAACCGGGACTTTCATGCCGGAAAATTGCCTTGAAAACAGACAGTCGGCTTATACGTGGGTCAATACTAGCAGACAGCAGTCCCAGCCCAGGAGTTTTTTAATCTTCAGCCCTGAGCACGCGGGGTTGAAGTAAGGGATGGGACCCCAGTGTCTGGAACAGCCAGGTAAGGGGACCCAGGGGAGCCAGCATCAGGGTCTGGCGGTTGGGGTTGGGGAGGCCACGGAAACAGCGGCAGAGCCTAGGGGCTCAGGGAGTGTCGGGGAAGCGGTGGCAAGGCCCGGGAGATTGGGGGGGAGGGGGGTCCCCTCAAGAAGTCTCGGGGAAGCGGCAACAGAGCCCAGGTGTTGGGGGGTGTCAGGGTTTCCTGGGAAGCAGTGGCAGGGTCCGGAGGGGTGTCAGGGAGTCTTGGGGAAGCAGTGGCAGGACCCCAGGGGTTAAGGAGGGTTCCAGGGAAGCCAGTGGCGCAGGGGTGGGGGTGGGGGTGTTAGATGCCCAAGGCCACGTGGGGACCTCAGCTTATATCCAGGCTATCCATTTGTGCCTCTTTTGGGGGGCTAAGAACCGGGGTTTGGCTTATGCACAAACTGGCTTATCAGCGAGTATAGATGGTAAACGCATGAAATTCGGGATCTTTACATTTTATTCCAGTCTAGGTGGTACAAAGGGATATTTGTGCAACTAATGTAAAAGCAACTGGGGACCCCCAAAGCAAAACATTGAGTGGTCACGCCCTCTTAAAAACAAAATAAATATACTTGTATGTTCTATTTCAGACAGCTCCAGTCAAGTGTAGGATAGATATGACACTTTCCACTTCATGACATGTTAGATACCTCCTTCCTATACACACTTTCAATTATATCACTCAAACTGTAAATGGCTGGAAACTGAGGGTGCAGGAGATGAGTAAGAGAGGGATACTTTTTGTACAAGGGGATAGCCATGGTAGTCTGTGTACAGCAAAAATGACAAGAGTCCTGTGGCACCTTAAAGATTAACAAATTTCTTTGGGCATAAGCTTTCATGGGTTCCAACCCACTTCGTCAGATGCATGAGTGTTTCACAGATTTTTCCCCTCTGGTTAACTGGTGCTAATGGCCCCATCTGCCCTAACTGAACTGGCTTTGCTACAACACCTGCCCTCCTCCATCCTGGCCATGTGTACATATATACACCTTTCAGCTATAGTTGCCACTTCATGCCTCTGACAAGGCGAGCTGGAGCCCAGGAAAGATTCTGCCAAAGAAATTTGTTAGTCTTGAAGGTGCCACAGGATTCTTTTTTTTTTTTTTTTTTTGCGCACACAGCTTTTTAAAGATCCTTGTCTTAGATCAGTCAGAAGATAATTACGAAGCTTTATGACGCCCAGATAATAGTATGTTATTTTAATTCTGCCTTAAGTAACATTACGCACAGTAAGCACAAACCTAGTTAATTCATACAACTGTTTCCTATATACAATGCAAAACATGTTCATTGGCTTTCCTTATGAGAGGGAGAGGGACTTGGCTTTTGCTAGTATGCTTACTGGCTTCTAATTAATTGCTACACGGTGATTTTTAATAACCTGTCCTAGTTGCCCACTGCCCACCTACAGAATTTGTACCTTATTCGCAAGACTGGGGGGGGAGAGGTATTTGCATTCATTCAAATTACATCTGTAGCAATTCTTTTAGTAGTGAGCAGATACTAAAATGAATATTAAAAAGTCTAAGATTTCATTAATACAGGAAGGAATGAAAAAGAATTTTTATCCTAAATACTTTTAATTCCACAACTAAGTATGCCCACAAGACTGAAACAGCAGTTAGCAAACAAACCAAATATGCCAAGTACCATGAAATAAAAATGTATGAGTTCTCTGTTTGTTTGATTTTAACACCAATGGACCATGTGCACCGTGGCAATAGCATGACAAGTTAAAGGGTTACAGCATTTTAAAAACCATCTATTCCTCTCTTATTTAATAGCTGTTACCATCATGTTTAGCTGCTGCTGCTCCTTTTGCAGATGGGAATTCATTGATATGATTAAATTTGATGGTATGATAATGTATGGTAATCGTGATTAATCAGAAGCCTACTAGCAAATGGAGGATGTTGGGTATTATGTCACCTGCATTTTAAACTGCATTCCCTCTATGCCAGCCTGACAATATTTGACAGCTGGAGGAATCTCATGCTGCATCTGCTCACTACTACTTATAGATCTGATAAGAGAAAATGCCCATCATTCCTTCACTATCTTAAGTGCTGTAATTACAGGGCTTTGCAGACAAGTTGTGAAAACAGTAAATGTTCAGAATGAAAGCTTTTTGCTAGATACTGAACAAAGCTCAGTCGCACATCTGCAAGGGCTATAATCTGAAAGAAATGTAATTTGATGCAGCAGTCTCATTCAAACATGATTTGCATGAAATGCCATATAAAGTGCTATCCAAGAAATGTCAATCAACACCACCTGATACCATGTACCCTCTTAAATGAAAACAAAATGCTTTCTACACTACCTGTGATATGCTGTTGCGACACAGTAATCCAGTGAAAATTTCATTTACTGTTATTTTTATTATAGTAAAGCCATAACTAAAGCAGCCTGATTTTCAGGAAGCAGTGTAGTAAACTTGTTTTCGCAAGTGTTCTTTCATTCCCATTAATAATTTACCTACTAAACAAATACTATTACAAAACATATAATACTTAAGCATCACCCATCACTGAATATCTTTCAGAAAAGACAGACAGCTCTGGAAATGTAAACTACAAGATAATTCAAGAACTAAATGAATTATGAATAACACTTGAAATGTGAGCCAAAACCTTTACATACTAGTTTTTAAAACCTGATTTTTTTTTACTGTTATACAACCTGAACATTAAATCAAAAATAATTTTAAAAAAATTAATTCAATTTACTATTTGCACTGTCCAGTACAGATAATGGAAAGTTTCATTTTGCCTTATTCACCTAAAACAGTGGTTCTCACGCATGGGCACATATGCCCCTAGAGATACAAAGAGGTCTTCCTAAGGCCACATCAACTCATCTAAATATTTGCTTAGTTTTGTAAAAGGCTACATAAAAAAGCAACAGCAAAGTCCACACAAACTAAATTTTCATACAGGAAAATAAGCATATAAGCAATTTTACAGAAATAGTCTTCTATGATACTGTGGTATTTTTATACCTCATTTTGTAAGCAAGTACCAAAAGGGCGGCCATATTAGTCTCATTTAATAAAACTAAACAAGGGGTCCTGTGGCACTTAAAGACGAAAACTGATGTATTGCATGAGCTTTAGTGGGAGAAAAATCCCACTTTGTCAGACGCTTTGAAGATGGGGGAATTTACAGAATGGGAGCACTGCATGTAAGCAAGTCGTTTTTAAGTGAGGTGAAACTTGGGGTACACAGAACAAATAGGAGTCCTGAGAGGGCATAGTAATACAGAAGGGTTGAGAACCACTGTCCTGAAATGTTCAGTATTTAGGATCACTAATGGAAAGAGATTTTTACATACAAAAAATGCTTTAGCATAAAGTCACAAAAAAGTTCAATTGCTAAATTTGCTAAGGCCTTCATGTCAGTTTTGGACCACAAGTTTAGCCTGTACTCTACTTCATAATGCTACTTGGAATTTTTAACATCCATAGTAACATTTGTTTGTATTACAATAGCAGTCACACCTGTGAGACACTGACCTTAACAATAGGAGACACTGCCTTAGATCTCACAATCTAAGATATGGCAAATGAAGAGTAAGAGAGAGATAAATATGTCACCATCATAAGTTATGGGAAATGTGTGAGAAGTAATTTAGACAGCTATTTTAAAAGCTTTCACAAACACCACAAAATACACATCAAATTGTAAAATAATGCTTTAAGAAGCTTAAAGACTTATTTGACAAGAAGCTCACAACAAATGATTTAATGCTAGAACCAAAACTAAACATAACCCTATATTTCTCATTCAAAAAAAAAAGAGCTCATGTAATGGAAGGAAGGATGCTTGAATCCAAAAATACTTAGTTAATACAGGTGGCAATTTCTGTAAGAGAAATAGAAACAATTAGAGCAGTAGAGTGCAAGGATATTTAAATAGAAAGATAAAGATAGATACCAGAAAGACAAAATAACTCACAACCTAAAAACATATGTAATGTGGAAAATTGTTCATGAATGCTTGATGATGTTATCCTCTATTAAAACCTCGCTTTGAACTAAATAAAATAGAGAATGTCCAAGAATGTATTATTTTAAAATATTTGAATTCTACTCTGTGTGTGTTTTATCAAAGACTAAAATATCTGGATATCAAACTCATATAAAAGCCTTCTAATTGGAAGAAAGCCCGCTATTTGAGAGCAAATGCAAGCTATTCCTTCCAATGCTGACATTATTCCCACTTTCAGCTTTGAAAGTGAAGCAGCATTTCAATCATAAGCCAAAGTTAGGAGAATTCTGCCATTGTATGGACAGCTAGGACAGTAATCTCAACATTACCAGCTTTATAGATGTCACTTTAGGTGCATATTTAAAACCTCAATACAAATATGCTCTATCTGCTATAATTAAACATTGCCAAATCAGATGCTGACCAGGCAGAGAGCAGAAAGGACAAGTAAGCAATGCACACACTTCCTCCCTTCCCCCAAATGGTGTATCTAAACCGGACAGAAACCACAAAACTTCACAAAGGGATGGTATGGTATAAAGAGATGCCTTTAATTACTACTACTTTTACCTGCAATCCTCCCCTCTCCACCTTGTGCCTAAGGGTCAAACTATCTCCTTACTTTAATCTCCTAGGAACAAAGGACCCTACATATAAAAAGACTAGTGCAGGTCTGCCTGTGGAGAAATGACATGACTCCAAGATCCAGGTGTGGTGGTCAACACAAACCTCATGCTTCAGAGTAAAGATTTTGGGCCAGTGCAGTGAAAGAGATCAGCCAGCCAATAACATTAAACACATTAACATTAAATTCAGAACCCAGATTGTGTACTGTATTTACAGTGTTATTGTGACTCATTTGCTGAATAATCCTACACAACGTAGTCACTTAAACACGAAAATTTCCAAATTAGTTACCTACTGTTAAACTAATAAATTTGTATCAGGGCACTACAATTAACGGGGCTGAGCTTCTAAGCAGCTGGCAGTTCCTCTTGACTTAGCAGCGGGTAAGATTTTCAAAAGCATTTCAGTAAGTTGCATCTTATCCACTTACGGTAGTCTTAAAAAAAAAAAAAAAAAAGCCAATGTGTACTCCTGCCTGCACTGCAGTTCAAAATCAAGCCTTTTATTTAGGTACTTAAATATATATCTGGAGGCTAACGAGTCAACTATTTTGGAAAACCTTGGCCTCTTTGTGCCTATTTCCCCAGCTGCAAAACTGAACTGGAGGAAAATGCATTTCAACTTCCCTGAAAATTTCCATTCTTCCAGTGAGAAGTCTGCATCCTTTAAAGGGATTTTCTTCTGTTTGCAGCTTGCTCAAAGGCAGAACTAGAAAAGTCAGGATGGGTCCACATCTGAGAAGGCACCATCCATTCTGTTCTGCCGCAAGCAGTTAAATGGGAGGCTCTGCTGGATCTTTTCAGAGCAACTTTACTAATTGTTATTTTTTAAAATCTCCTTCCATTTTGGCTGCTTGTGCTTTCTGATTTGCCAAGAGATCTTCTCTCTCCCCCATTTTATGCCAAATGGGGATAAGAACACTTACCCAGCTTTTATAGAACACTTTAAAATGGACAGCTGAACAGTGCCATACAAGTGCTAAGCATGCTTATACTTGATGTGGCACAACACATGGGAACAACGGTCCTTGCATCAATGGTATTAGAATTTATAACACAATTTAACTGCAGTATCTTAACTCACCATGTGGAAGGCCAATGTCAACACTTATTTCTTCTCTTCAGTCTACATACTTACAGGATGAAGATTCAGGCTTGAAGGTCTGAGGACATTTTTAGGAGAGTTTTGAAAGAAGACAGCATGGTAATTTGGCACACATGATGGAAATTATGGTGACAGGCTTTTTGACTAAAGATATTAGTTAGTATTCTGGTATTTTTAAGCACATTTATTAGCATCATAAGGAACAGCCCAAGCCCAGTCAAAAATGTGCTTGGGGATGACTGTTCTACCCTGGGTGGGTGTGTGAAATAAAGGCTATAAGGATGGAATGCTTGACTAGAACTTTGCTCCTCTCCTCCCCACCTTTGTTTATCTGCATATGCTTCCTGGTCAGATGATGCTTAAAGACTTCATCTTTACAGAGCTGGAAACCACGCTGGCAAAGCCTAGCCAACAGCCTAGAGAGCCTCATTTAAACATGTCTTCCTGTCAGAAAAGTGGAACTTTTTCCCATGAGTACTATAGGACAGTTCTATGCACACCCTAGTTTATAACAACATTTGTAAAAGGGCCCTCTTGCAAAGTTGGTTCTTATCTCTATTGGTCAGACCATGAGAACCTCAGAATCTTTAACAACAAAAACAGCTTTGCAGAATGGTTCTTTAAAAAGCTGTTGACTCAGTTTTCAAATGCACCATAGACAAAATCCAACATGCCACCTATGAAAATTCTGCGCCAACCTCCACAGTTGGAGTAGGTTGGTGGAGCTCCATTGATGTCAATATTCCAATGAAGTTACCCTAAGTTATACCAACTGAGGATCTTAAGCCACATGGGATAGACCGATAGCAACCTAGCAAGAACAATAACTGATTTATACAAAATGTTCCCATTTGACTCTTAACTTTTCCTCTCTTTCTTTTGCTTCACCTAGTCTGTCTCATATGCTTATACATTATTGTCTTAAATTATGGTTTCCCTGAGGAAGGTACAATGAATGTCTTATTCATCTGAACAGCATTTAGTACAAAAAGATCTCAATCAAGGATTGGGACCTCCGTGCTACTGTACTATAAATAACAAGGCCAGAAAACTGTCAAAAATACAACAGGCCTAGTTAGTTGCTCCATGGTTAAAGCTTTCAATCAGTTTTGCCAAAAGTCATCTCAACAGAAATTTAGCTGGGTTATCTATATAATAAAATTCCTGGATTGTTACTGTAAAGCCTAGCATGTCTGCCAAGTCAGCATGAGGTGATGGGGGCTGTGGGAAGGGGGAGATTTGAGCATGACTGAAAACTTTTTGTATCATCACTACAGCCAGTTACCACTGGGATTCACGATCTGTTATCATCCAATTTTTAAGTTCTCAATCATTTTGACTTTACTAATTATACAGGAGTAGGCAACATTTTTGGCCCGAGGGCCACATGCAGTGTATTGTCTCTCGTAGCAGGCTAGTGGTGGAGGGAGGGGCAGACCTTGGAGAGAGTGTGGCCACCCTCTCCCTCCTCCCAAAAAAAAGAGGTGGAGCTGAGCTAGACCAGTCAAACATGACAGTTACCACCTTTTTCCTCCAGTTAATTTGCATGCAACAATTTCACTGGCAGAAACACAGTGGATTATTTGGTCTGACTGCTACACCTATGCAATTACGTGGTCTTTTACCTATTGGTTATATGTTAAATGACAACTATGTGGCACTTTTGCTTTGATTTGCTTGAAGTGCAAAGTGCACAAGTAAGACCAGACTGACTGGAATGCTCAGTGGAATCAGCTAGCTTCATGAGCAGTTATTTAAAATAACTGGAAGAATTAAATAGCATACTGTAAAATATACACTGATTAAACTCTCTGCACGAATTTTATTGCCTTAAACTTTAATACATTTTAAGAAAGATCTGGAATCCTACAATGGAAATACATGGAGTCTTTTGCAATTTCTATAGAATGGCAGGTATTCTTCAGAACCAACAGTTTTAATTTTTACCCTGCGTACAAGTGAGACACAGCCTTTAGTTGTTAGTCCCATCTCAGAACCATTATCTACTTAATTTCCAGCAAGTTTAATAGGGTCATTGACAAAGAGTTGTTTACACACTAAACATGAATTGTCACTGTTTACTGACAGGAAAAATGTCAAGACAACCAAGTATTTGATGTATTCCTTGAGCATTTCAAGATTTTACTCTTATTCTGAATTATCCCAGATTTTAGGAAGTAATCAGAAGAAACGTATAGGTCAAAAACATGATTGTGTTTGTGTCTTCTCCCACTTTTCTTCCAAACTACCCAATGGACAAAGCTCTGAATAGAGATCAAAATGTTCTTTTAAAAATGATAAAATAATGCAGTACTAAAACTCTATTTAGCAGCAATTGATTTGTGTAGTAATTGTCTCAACTCCCATCACTGTGAACACTGCATTATGCTTTCTACCAGTTTCTTACATGAAACTCAATATGCTGAACACATCCATGGTATAACTGCACTGAAGTCAGTACAACTGTGTCCACCTACAGAAGGGCTGAATTTAACCCTAAATATTTTAAGAATGAACCTGTTACGTACTGCAAAGTTTTCTGACTGTTGGTCTACATGATGTAATATGTATCAATAAAGGAGAGAATACAAATATTTGCATGACAGATGTTAACATGCATCAGAGCAAAAATATCAGAGCTCTAACAGCAAGTTTTTTTTCCATACACACTGACACTTTAAAAACGTAATACCTCCCACAATCATACAAATTTCACACCACATTTTATCTTCACGGAAAACAGGCTGCACAGATAAATGCAGCATGCAGAACTTTCAAATCTAAAGATAAATTTGACTTCAGTTCAACAGCTATAAACTACAAGTGAAATATGTATAATGCTACTCATACCTACCTCCTGCATAGCAGCTTTGAAACTCTAAGTCTATGTAAACAGTTTTATAGCACTTTACAAGACAGATCAGTATCACTGGGGCTATTTTACAGAACTGGGAAACTGAGGCACAGAGAATGGAAGCCAGGAATAGAATTCAAATCTCTTGTGTCCCTGTCCAGTGCTCTGTCTACTGAGATGCTAGGAAAGTTTTTTGCACTCAGACTTGCTCAGATAACAGTATTTCCTCTAGCTGTAACACAATCAAATTGTGGTAACCTGGAGTATAAAAATTTTAGACAAATTGGGTAAACCGATTACCACGCTCTGTAACACTAGTTTGTTTTAGGTTATTTAATATTTTTACGCCTCATAACAAATTCTATAGCAATTAACATGACTATTGGTAACTGTATAAAATGAACAAATGTAATAAATTTATTGGATAAGCTCCTTGGCAAAGAAATATTCTGCACAGAAATAATCCTAATACCATATACATATAGAAATCATGAAAGCAGCACAATTTTTTGTAATTTGCATTTTCTAACTACAACTTACTCTACAGAGATGAACGCTAGATATTGGTATAGTGTGATATACTAATATTTACTTTCCTCTTCAACATTATATCTAATACCAAAGATGAGTTTGGCTCATTGGTATATCAGCTTCTGGTACAAGAAACGTCTGCACGGGCCTCCAAGTTGTGGCAAACAAAGGCATTGTTACACACAAAATTACACTCATTTACAAGATTTGATACTTAGAACTATTCACATAGAGAAAGTAAAATGATGCGAAACAGTAAAATTAAGATAAATACCACAAACTGGGAAACTCTGAAAGGAGCGGCTTTATGCACTTTGTCCAGTCACAGCAGATCAGGCTGTTGGACTAGTTTAAAGAAGGACTTAGAAGATAGTGTGTTTTGTAAGCTAAAAACAAGCAAGAAGGGAAGGACCACTGATTGCCAAATCCACTTTTTATATAAAAATATTAAAACCTTTTACATGCCTAAAGTAATCACAAAATAAGGTACTGATCTTTATAATATAGAAATATGGAGCTTTATAGCCAGAGAGATTTTTTTTTTTTAAACAGGCTTTTTAAAAAATGCCAGTAGTAAAATGGAAAAAAAGTTCTCTAAGTGCAGATGCATTTGTATCTCTCCCATTGGAGAGACTGGTTCAACAATTTTACAGTTAAACAGAATTAATTCTGCTCTCAAAAATCCATTGACCTTAAGCTTTTAACAAACATTTTCAGCTACAGAGAATACTGTCAATATTTACAAATCCTTAAAATTATATTTCACTGGACCAGCTTTTATTTGCCATATTAATATTTCTTTGCAAATGTATGCTTATCCATATCACAGAAGAAGAAACAGCTGCTACTCACAGGAAATCTCTGGGGTCCTACAGCAGGTCTTGGCTGGGTTGGGACTGGCAACAAGGGCACTGAAACAAGAAACACCTTTTAATACAATTTATTTTACCTAACGGTTGTTGACTTTATCTCCAAAAGTAGTCACGTAGCAGATCTTAATCAGTGCTGGTTATGTTTACTTTTAAGAACTAAGCATGTGCTCCACAGTCCCTAAAATTAGCTGAGAGGAGATAAATTTTGTTTCTAGCATTCAACAGGGCAATTAGGATTCTCCTATCATAATTCAGATAATGAAATGCTAAATTTCCCAAAACTGAACAGCCTGTTATCAGAGGGAAAAAAACTTCATACGGCTAAACTGAACAAGGTACACATTCTTAGACATGTAAGGGTGGATCTAAGCGACATGACCCTACAGCAGGGCTTCTTAGCCTATGGGGCTGCGACACAAAAATAGGTCACCATGCCATTTAGGATGAGTTGCCATGATCCTCTTTAATAAACTGAAAAACAAAATACTTTATTAATTCAAAACTGAACCATGGGTTGCAAAGCTGACTCCCAAACTTAATCTGCTTCCTGGCCAAAAAAGATTAAGAACCCCTGCTCTACAGTGTGTAAGCAATGCTTCAAACACAGAAGAGGAAATTCAACATGTACATTGTACCTTCTTTCCACTTGGTGCCTTTTAGGTTGTCACTGTACAGACAGGCTCCACACTTCAGTGGGTCTTTATAGTATCTAAACTGTATACATACCAAGGCATCACTGTGGACCAGGAGCTGGAATAACTATAGAATAACTGTTCACTTAGAGAACAGGACTGGTAAAGGCAAATTCTCCTCTTATACAGAAAGGAGAGTTTATCTGGGTGAAAACAGGGGCTGCCTACAGATAAATTCCAAAGGGGCAGCCGTGTTAGTCTAGTCCAGTAAAGCAAACAAGGAGTCCTGTGGCACTTAAAAAAACTAACCAATTTATTTATTGCACGAGCTTTCATGGGAGGAAATCCCACTTCGTCAGAGACTTTGAAGATAGTGGCACTTAAAGAACAGGAGGAAATAAATGCAGAGAAGTCATTGGAACAAGGTCTTTCATACTGAAATTCTACTACCTAACAGTCACATCACTCATTCTGAAGGTGCCTGTCTCCTGGGAATGGAGCTAGACTTTCATTGGTTAAAAAAAATTGAGCTCTCACACAAGAGGTCTTGAACAGAGAATTTTTGAAAAAGAATTACAAATCAGTTTTGAGCTTTGAATATTTGGAGTATATAAGAAGCTCTTGAAAGGATATGTTTTTACCAAAAATTCAAGGTAGCAAAAGCTATATCTAAGACAAAGAGATATCACTAGTACAACCAAGATTTACCATGGGTGCTGTGGCAAGGCCTGGTGTGAGCAATACAGTGGCAGTAGGTGTGACCAATGACAATGAACAAAGCCTTAAAAAGGAGGCTGGAGAATGTGCTAGTATGCTTTTTGAGGTCAGATAGAGCAAAGATCCCCAACTGCTGAAAAACGCTGGAATTAGAAGAGGGAGAGGTGTGGGGCAGGCTGAATACGATTCCCTGCTTTTCATGAAACAGATGCTTTCAACAGTTGTTTCAGAAGTCTTAGGAAGGGTGAACAAAAGGAATTGGCCCAAGAATAATGAACTTCTGGGCTGTTACAGGTATTCTAACCTAGTGACTGAATAGGTGAACAGTGCTGATTTCATTAGATATGGGAAAAAATCTTGTAGGAACAGCCATTTTGAAGCTCGTTTGTAAGAAGATCTAGAACAGGCCTAATATTCTTGAGATTTCTTCCAATTGGAAAAGCCTAGTCCATCCAATGCTCCTTCATTTGATGGAGCGACAAGAAGAAAATTAGATTTGGGCTAGACTCACAGTTCATTTGAAAACAAAATAGCTATCAGATGAGAAGGCAAAAAACCCAGAACAAAAAACACTGTTTTGGCCAGTAACACTTACAGTCATGGAGAGACTTCAACATATACAAGTACCCCCCCCCTTTTTTTTTGTTGGTAGTCTCAGATTCAACACAGCCAAAGAACAGCCTTGTTGCAAGTTCACAGAAATGTGTTGCCCAGCAAAGTGTACTTAAATTAAATATGTTATGGAAGAAGTGTTTGATTCTCAGGCTTTGAATCAACTAATCCATTAAAAACAGTGGTGCTGAGAGAAGAACAAGGGAATACATCATGCCAAATTCACCCTAAAATAATGGATATAGCTTGCCCCTTTCACACAATAACTGCAGTTTGAAGGATGCCACAGTCTATTTACACTTAAACAGTAGGGTGGATGCTCAGACTGCACCGCTGAAGCTAGAATGACACTTGTGAAATTAAAAACTGTACTACTTAGCCAGTTCTTGAAAACTGATATCCACTATTTAAATACATCTTCTTTGCAGCTGGCAATTCAACTATTTCTTACTAAAGGTAAAGCTTGCATTATTCTTAAGTGTCATCTTAGAGAAGAGCTAGAAGTATTTTTTCAACAAACTGCTAACTTCAGCAAAATATCTACAATTAAGCAGTGAAAATTTCAACCTGAAAGCAAATGTTTGTGTAACTTATGACTGAATGACTTCAGAAAAACAACTGTGTATATGGACTTGCCAGTGCAGGGAAAGGAGAGGTACTCACAAAAAACTTCCACTATTCAGAACGCTCACCTTGTACAGGTGTCACCACTGTCCCTTTGAAATGTGGGTTTATATGTATGTTCTTCGGTTGTTGAGGCGTCACTGGAGGGGGAGTCATCATCATTCCAGGTGTTTCTATCTGGGGTGGTATATGTAATCCAGGAGGAGGAGAAGAATGGTGTTGATGCTGATGCTGTATAGGAAGCAGATTTTGTAACTGCTGCTGCTGCTGCTGGAATAGACTCCTAATAGGCTGCTGCTGGTGAGGAGGAATTAACCTCTGTGGATGAGTCTGCAAATAATCAAAAGAACACAATCAACCAATCTGGCTAAAATTCAAGTACACTGATGTCAAAACAACCAACAACAACAACGACAAAAATCACAGTAGTGATCCTTCGAGAATGTTTAAGGCCAAATTTTCACAGGAAGACAACTTTTCCTATTATTAAACCACCTGAAACTATTAGATCTACCTACATGGGAAGTTATAATTTGAAAGCAAAAATCATGAGCATGAAGGAGAGATTGACAGGAAATAAGGAGCAGAGTAAAAGAGATTGTTCATTCTTGTGTGTGAGGCCAGAGCTTGGCACTTTGCATGTTATCAGCATCCAAACAAAATTTAAAAGAGAGATGAAATTAAATTATCACTGTCAAAGTACCGGGTGGCTATTAGAAAATACAAAGAATTAGGAAAACACACAGCATATAAGGAAGAATAAACTACTAGTGATTGTCAGCTGCAATGCAGCCCTAAACAATTAGCATTGCTTGTGTCATTAGGAAGCACAGTATAGATACCATAATAAATCCACTAATATCTGAACACTGTACAGGGGTAGATACTTGCTGAGAAAATGGGTATTTAATTGTTGTATCCGGGTCCAGGGCAAGTACCTGGAGTCTCTAAATAAGGTCCCTGCACAGCAAAGTCACTTTTAACTAAAACAGCTTTCAGACTTAAGGAATCGACTTCAAAATGGGGGAGGGGTGCACAAAATATTGGGCATCTCCTCCTGAGGAATCACAGATTTGCATAAACAAATAGTGTCTTGATACAATTACAATGAGGTTGCAGAAAGGTTTACAATAAAATTGTTGGATTATAAATTAAATTAATTGAGGACTATAGCAATACAGTAGATAAAAAACAAACAGCCATTCTCTGTCCCCGGCTCCACAGTGTGCTCTACAAGTATGAAATATTGACATGTATGTTTTGAACCACTGAATATTACAGCAACACCTGCTAATACTCTGTTATGGTTAAATTAGCATTTCCATTGTAAAACCCTGCTCCCTTAATTTAATGAGTCACCTCTATCAAACCCATACATTGATCATATTCTAGGAACAGGGATCCCAGATAAGAGTATTTCTGGGGGGAAAAAAGTTAAATTACATTGCTCAACAGTTCAAATGCTCTCCTTTGGATAATTCATTAAGATTTAATCATTTGTGGTCACTGTTGTTCCCATGGCACTTTTGATAACAGCAGAGGCGTTAACCCTAATAATCTACCAAATTCCAACATGAGTAACTAATCTGCTTACCTAAAGTTCCCAGTAGTTTCAATTACAAGAGTTATATGTCACCTGCAATCTTAGAAAACTGTTGTGCAGAACTGCTGAAGCACAGAACTGCTGTGTTCTGTCTCAGAAAAGACAACATTTCTATAGCAAATGAAGATTCCTCTTCTCATTATAATGTGCCAAGTTAGAAATATAAAATTACTTGGTTTTAAGAAAAAAATAACATCACAATTTTAAAAATCTTGAAAGTCATCAAAACGTATTCAGAAGATAAAACATCTGGTCAGATTTCTTCCACGCCACAGAAAGTAATAATTGGTAGCGCGGGACTGAACAGTCTCATATGCAAAAATGGCTTCCCTATATAACTAGAATTAACTTATTCCTCTTGGCTGAGGCAAAAAACAGAGACCCTGAGCAGTCCGTATCATTTGAAAAACGAATGAAATCAGGTTATTTTCATGCACAACAGCCTCAAAATCGAAAGTGGAAACATGACCCTTTTCATACTCCACAATCACAATTAGAGTTCGGTAAACAATGGATTTTTCAGTTAACTGGCAATTCCAAACAACTCAGGAAGGAAAGATTAGTTTTGGGTCAAACTGATTTGGAGGCAAAAGGAAGAGTATTTTCAGCAAAATTGAAAAGCTGAACATATTGTTTACAAACAAACAAAATGTTTCACTTTAATTTTGAATGTTTAACATTTAAATTTTTTCAAAATAAAATCAAACATCATGTGTCATTTTGAATAAAAAGAATTTAAAAACAATAGCAAAAAATGTCTAAATTAAACATTTTAAATTTTCCATATATAAAAAGTTTTCCTGTATTGTTTTGGTCAATGAAATCTAAGAATTTGCAGAATTATTCAGTGTTGCTGAATCTAGTTTTCACATAAAAAAGTTTTGATCAAAGTGTGTGCCAAGTTTTAATCATATAGTTGTCATTAGCCCATGTTCTAGTAAGGCCCAGGGGGGTAGCAGTAAAATTAACATTTAGGTTTTCTAAATCTTTGCAAGTGATTGACCTTAGTAAAGATTTTTCTAAAACCCATCCCAGTTTTGAGAGAAAAGGAGCTGCATAAATTTACAAATCAAAGTAATTCCCATGATTATTTTCTTGAAGTATCAGCCATAAAGAAAATAACTGTGCACTGAAGTTACCGCTGTTGGTGGCTGTGTTGGGAGCAATGCAGGCCTGTGCTCCTTCATTCTTCCCCTTTCGCTGTTGTCTCTTCTTTGTTCTCCCATTCCATGACACATTACAGGACCTCCTCTCCTCCCTCCTCTCCTTGAGCTGTATCTTCCCTGCTTAAGCTGCCTTTCTCTTTCTTCAAATTCAAGTAAGGCTGCTTTGGCTTCTGCAGAAAGCTCTGTTATATGGGGAAAATATGTAGGTTAGGTATGATGAGTAAGGATTGGAAAGGACACCACCACAACTAGAGAAAACTGTCACTACAACCAAGATAAAATTTGCAGGTGCTTTGATCACCTTTAGGTTGTATGTTGTTAACATTTCACTGAAGCAACATTGATGTTCTTCTCTGTATTTGTATCTGCTGCAAAGGTAAACATTTAGTGGCAGGTTCATGAAACAAACACAAATGAAAATGTTTTTTATTACTGAAATCTGCCTTACATTTGATGTCTGTTACCTAACAAGTGTGTTATGTGAAAGAACTACCCTGCCAGTATTGGTAAATTAATAATTCTCTGGCAAGTTCCCCATCTTCAAGTGCCTGATGAAGTGAGATTCTCTCCCACAAAAGGTCATGCAATAAATAAATTTGTTAGTCTTTAAAAGTGCCACCAGCCTCTTTGTTTGTTTTAATAATTCTCTGTTTATCCACAGAAAAGGCACACACACACTCTACAGGAAGCAGCAAACACTATAGTAAAGGTTATGTTGCATCCTCCATCAGAACCAGATTTTCAAATGCTTAGCCTTCTGTTCTGAACATTTGCCTTATTCCAAAGACCTTTTCTGAATGTTTGAACAAATTCAGCTGATCATGTTTTTGAGCAACATGAAAGAACTGAATGACTCATACATTCTTATGCAGTTTATTTTCCTGCATACATGGCTCAAAGGGGGGTGGGGCCCTGAATTGTACAGGTGATAATTCCTCACTAAACCCACACACTAGATTTTGGGCTCTTCTTCAACTTGGAGCCTGGTGACAATGGTCTCCCTCAATTTATTTACAACACACTAAATTTTGTATAGTAGGCGGTATGAGACTGTAGCCCTAGGTTAAAACCTGAGCCAATGCCCTTGACTGAGTCAGGGTACTAAATTACAGTAGAAGCGGGGACTAACATAAAAAATGTGCCCTAAATATTAGAAAACGGAGTGAAGGTTTTACCAGCAGCATGCACTGGGTAATGCTTTATATGTTGTATATTTTGATGGGGTTCATTTAGTGACAAGCAATGTAGTAAGTTAACCACTTCACTAGAAAATTAGTAATAAATATTGTGCGCACCAAACTATAGTTTGCTACTTTTGAAACTGATTTTTTCCATTTCTTCATTATGTTAACTGTGCAAAAAACACTTAAAATATGTATCCACTGTATGCACTGCAGGTATGTGCACCTACAGCTTACATATAGGAGGAGCATTTTTAGAAATGGAAATTAATTTAGAAATGTTTTTATTTTTAAATAAAACAATTTATGTTTAATGTTACAATTTAAAGGGGCAGTAACAACTTAATCACATTTACCTATGAAATCTTCTAAACTGGCATTACAATACCTAAAACTGAAAGCTTAGAAAGATGTTTACTTTGCATGCCTGAATGCTCGCTCCTACTGAGTCACTGTCCCATACTGTATGGGTCTCTCACAAAACCATGGAGAAAAAAATTAAAAGAAAGAATGTGATAAAGCCACACAAAATGGCCAGAGATGCAATATGTAAAGCTTCTTAAATCACTGTTTAAAATTTACTTATAAGTGATCTAACTAAGTCTGAAGTTCACATCTGATTGAGGGGTTCCCGTTTCTGCTGCTATTCTCATTTGGCTGAAGATACTTCCCGTGTCTTTGAATTGTGAAAGTTGTATGGTTGCAACAGAAAAAGATAAAATGGCATAACATTTTAGGGGGCTCTTAAAAAAAGGATTTTGAAGTTGGCGAGTAAACAAAATACGGCAAAAACTCCAGATATCCCAACACTGAATATACATTTGCACATGGCTGTTGTCAATTGATGAGACAACAGGCTGAGTTGGATGCCTTGGTGGCATGCACTTGTAGTGGTCAGCTAGAACAACATTAAACATCCCAGCAAAATCTTAAGCAGCAATAGCAGCAGCTCCTCTTCTTGCTCAGCATCTGGCTTTGACGGAACAGCAGCCCTGTAACAATCAAGCTAGGAAAGGGGAATGTGCAAGGTGTTTTTAAAAAGGAAGCAGGATTTTAATGTTGCTAAAATCTTAATATACTACAAAATATGCTACCTGAAGTTTACACACAATGTTTCCCCAGCCATCTAACCCTCAGAAAAGGAGTGGCCAGTCCTAGCACCACTGCTGGATGCAGGTGTAGTGTTTTGAGCAGCTTACAGCAGCTGTTCACCAGATGGAGCAACTGACAAACTGCGCTGGTCAAGTTATTGGCAGGTAGCTCCTAGATGAGATAAAGACGTTCTAAACCCACACAAAGCAAAGTCTCTTGCATCTCATCTTTCCTCCCGTGTGTCCAGGATAATATCCATGCTATAGTTCAAGGTCTGAATTTCAGCTGTGATTGTCTCTAAAAATGTGATGGAGGGGAGTGGTGTAAACCGCAGAGGAAGTTATTCTTTCCACCAAAAAAAGCTTACTATTTTTAAGTCACACAAGCACAGGTGACTTATAACAGATATCGTTCTGCAATGAACTAGAGCAGGCCCTGCTACCCATGGCCTATGAAGATGGTGATTATTTGCATATGATTTTTAATTCATTGAAGTTTAAATTTCTCCAACTGTGCAAGTGTTTCACGAGATAAGAGATTAGCTTGTTTTAATTCTCCCTTTCCTAAAAGAACAAAGAAATCAACTTAAAATTCCAACTTTATGCTCTGTCTTACAAACATGCATCTATCTGCTTTGCACCCCTGCTACAAACAGTAAGGGTTTTCACATACAGTGCTGCAGCTGAGTCACTGTACTGCTTTAGTGATGACACTTCTATGCTGATGGCGAGGTTTTGCCCATTGGCATATTTAATCCATCTCCTGAGAAGCAGTAGCTATATCAGTGGGATAACCTCCCTGTTGACACAGTACTCTCTATAGAGGCGTTAGGTCAGCATAACCACATCATTCTGAGGTGTGGGTTTTTCAACTCCTTGAGTGACACAGCTGTACCAAAAGAGGCCGGGAGTGTTGATCTGGCCTGACTCCACGATATGCAGAAGTATGCTATTTGTATGGTTTTGTGCCAGTTCAGAGCCTTTTAACACTCAAAAGTCAGATAATGCAAAAGTTAAGATCCAAAGGGGCAGCCATGTTAGTCTAGTTCAGTAAAACAAACAAAGTGCCTGTGGCACTTAAAGACTAACAGCTATATTTATTGCATGAGCTTTCATGGGAGAAAAATCTCACTTTGTCATACGCTTATTTGTTAGTCTTTAAGTGCCACAGGACTCCCTCTTTGTTTGCAAAGGTTAATTTTCTCATAGTATCTTTCATTCACCCTCAATGCATATAAAGAATATTTTCAAACGATGCTGATAAATATTACCATGGGAGTAATTATGTTTAATACATACATGCTGAACATGAACTGTCTTCAACAGGAGTGGCATGGATGTATCAGAAGATGAAACACCATCTTATCTATGCACTGGTGGTTGGACAAGGTTAAATTATCTGTTTTGCAAATTTCCTGATTTGAGCACTCAGGCTTATAACTATTAAATCACACAATTCTGCATTGGTGTGCGAGAGAGAAATGGTAACAAATTTAATAACTATTGCCATTCAGATCAAAAATCTAAGTACATTCAGAACTCGGATACAAAGCAAAACCAGGCATATCATACACATTATTGCTGACATAAGCATCACTACACAACAGAAGTCCCAGCTGGGGGGGGGGGGGGTGAGAGTTTGGAAACGTTGCTGGTTGTTGGTGATGTTTTTTGTTTGTAAACCATAAGTCTGTAGGACACATACATAACATGAACTCTATACAGCCAGTCAATAATTCTACATGGTATGAATGAATACATAAAAAGGCTTTATTTAATATTCTTTCTCCAAATATGAATTCAGTATTTGCAGAAACTTATTTTATATCCTTCCTATAACTTGTCTCCTTAAAACCATTTCAAAACCACCGATTAGATTTTTTTTTTTTTTTAACAAAGGAAATGTATTTAGGAAAAGTTTCAAAACCGTTCTTGAAAGAATAATTTTTATATATTTATTTTTACCAGCACACACACATTCTAATCTTGACTACACAATTCTCTCTCAAATACATACACAGTTAATGCAGTGAATCAGCAATTATTTTTCTAGTGGCTCTAAGTGTCAAGATTAATTTCACTATCCTTGGTAATAAAATGGTTTCAAATGACATCTTTAATCAGCAAGTAAGAATGGTCCCCTCCAATAGAGACAAGCTGTCACAAAAGGTCACCAAAATATGACAGGATGGAAATTACGTTTGTAACTTCAACTGAAATGTTAATTTCTCTTTAAGTGTTTTCTGAACTATGTCCAGATTCTAAAGTAAAGCGATGTAGCTATGCAACAAAGTTTCATTTTTTAAATCGGTAGTATCCATTAACAGTAATCCCAAAAGCAGGGCTGATGTTTATATGTAAATGACAAATTTTGCATTGCTTTTAGTTTAAGAGCTAGAATATCAATACCTTCTCATTCACAAAAACAAAAATTTAAAAAATTACATTTATAAAAACTGATCTAACAAAAGGAACTTTGGTGAAAAATACAAAAATAAATCAAGTGTCATTTAAAGCTAATATCTGAACAGCTGATTTACTGTAGCATGAACTCAACGACTTTTCCAGGAACAACCAAATTCTCACAGTATTAGTGCTCTTACTGTTGAGCTACAAAGGAATCTCATGAAGGGCAATTTGGAGGAGTGTCTCTGTATCAAGATCTTTTGCCTTACTGGATCTTGGGTAACAAGTGGTTATTCACGGTAAAGAAAAAACCTTTCATCAACCTTCCAAGCATTGGATGAAGTGAGATTTTTCTCCCATGAAAGCTCATGTAATTAATAAATTTGTTAAACTAAGTGCCACAGGACTCCTGGTTTGTTCTCCATAAAAAGGGTCTCTGACAAAAACAGTGGCAGTCTAGCGATTTATATTTACTCTGGGACCTTGCAAAAAAAACCTGAAGCGTTAGGGCGCACTGGCTTATTTTGGAAGGAAAGTAGAACCAGTTTGATTACTGAATTCAGACCTAGCTGCTCGTAGGCTGACTTCCAGGCTGATTCCTTTCTTTGCCATCTTTTTTGGCTCAAAAAGACCAGAGAAAAAGTGGATTGTGCCCTTTGTTCCTATGAATATAGCCTTTGCAGCTTTCCATCCACTACACCAGAAGTCTTTATGAAGATCTGATGAGGATAGCCATACATAATCTGCCACCATTAGTGTCAGCACTATCAGCTCTTAATGCTTGCAGGCCAATAGTATCTGATTGGATACCTCCATTCCCACTCGAGTTAGCTGCTTCGAGTCAGCTGCTTCATATCCTGGCTCTCTTAAGGAAGACATGTGAGCCTTCTTCAACAGTTTGAATTGGTATTAGCTCCTGCAATAGAACTGTCAGCACAGTGCAATGGCAAATATTTCTTCCAGAACTGTCCCAGCAGCTGTACCATCATCAGAGACTGCTGTATTTTTAACCTCAACAGTCTTGATTTGACATCACTGTGTTTTAGCATTTTAGTATCAGATACTGGCACTGATTGCGACATCAACATGCGCTGAAAGTGCTGCCATTATCAGAAATTCAACATGAGCAATAGCTTCCATGATCACCACTGAGACAAGAATTTAAAAAAAAAAAAAAAAAAAATCATATCATCAGATAATTTAGCATCCAGGACATGAACAGATTAGGTGAAATGAACCCCTCCAAGACACCTCAGTGTGACTTTATTTAGACAGATGGACTAAAACTGGGCAAAATAAGGAACAGTTGAACTCAATGTATCATTTTTTCACTGAAATCACACAATGTCACGACAGTTTATTAGCTAACTGATAAAGTCTTACGAGGATTAAGGACCTAATGGCTTTCCTGCTTCATGGCTGAAACATGCCAAATAAACGTTTGAGGCAGCTAGACAAACACCATCTACCAGCATGCCACAGCAAGTTGTTTAAACTAGTGTGATGTGTACTACAAGCCTGACCCTTACACCAAGTGCAAAAATCTGAGGGGATCATTTAAAAGATAGAAATGAAATTTTCCCAGAATAAGGCCAGCTGCTCCTTTAAAGAAACAGCCAGGTTTAAAGAATCTGAAAAGTTTCAATGAACATACATTGCATTGTTTTTTGAAAAAGCATGCATTTTTTCTGAAATTCTGAAAGAAAATGGATAATTAAAAGCTACTGAGAAAATAAGCTGCAAAAGACTCTGGACAGCTTAGATATAAACAAATCTTTTCCCTTCTTTTATTATACTCATTTATTTCAGTTCTTTGCCACAGAACCTTACCCAAAGTTTCCGGAATGTTTCTCCTCTCCCTTGTTATGTCTGACAGCCTAATGATTGTTCCTTCTTTTCGTTCAGTTTTGAAACGTAATCGTCCAGACTCTTCATCCTCCTCCTCTTCCTCATCAGATTCTTCTTTTGTTTCTTCCTGAAGTTCCAGACTTTCAATAACTGCCTGCATCACAGGAGACGGAAAGAAATGTATACAAATTAATATTGTAGTATTGTCTGAGATACATTTTCAACATGCTAAAACTACCATTTTTTAAATAACTTTGTCAAGATAGTAAACAAAACAAAATTTATTACATAGGGGCTGCACTGCGAGTACCTTTCATGTATGATAAAGAACCTTTGTTCATGGTTTGGGAATAGCAGGAGATTTCCTATATCTTATAGGTTCCAAAGGGGTAGCCATGTTACTCTGCTTCAGCAAAACAAGCAAGGAGTCCTGCGGCACTTCTAAAAACTAATAAATTATTATACCAAAACCAAACTTGATTAA
>ML681964.1:62080337-62123028 GCA_007922195.1 Podocnemis expansa
AGGACAGGGATCCTTTAAGGATCCCAACTACGTCTGGATTACAAGAGAAAAGAAGTGGGGATGGATTTATCTGAAAAGAGCCAAATAGAAGACAAAGAGGTCAGATCAGGTTGGGACATTTACCCATCACATGCACTAGGAGGGAAGCATATTTACACCCTGTGCATTCCATTCATCAATCACCACCTTCCCTCCTACCCACAAGGTTATAGTAGGGCCACATTTTATGATCTTCTTTGGACTTTCTCTAGTCACTTTTTTATCTGTCAAGGCAGGGAAGGAATTTTCTCATCACCATCAGACAGGTCAAGGAGGAGTGGGTTTTTTACCCTCCTTCAAAGCAGATTGGGGACCTGGTGAGATAGGCATGGAGATCATGTCAAGATATTGCAATTTAGCAGTAGCAAATGCAGTAGGTGTCCAGTGCAGGTACTGATTACAGAAGGGATAAGATTTCTTGATAAACAGGAGTTGGAAGTGAATTCAGGGAAAAGCATCCCACAAAGCAGTCAGAGAAAAGGAGTCTGAAGCTCCTAACATCTGATACAGTGGCAAAGGCACCTCTTCATTCTTCCAGGCTTCCTTAACCCTCATACATACACAGAGAACAGTGAGATTCTACAAAAAGGCTAGCAAGAACCAGACTGGAAGGGCTGTCCTCTCACTTCCCAAACAGATGGATGTGATCAAAAGAAGAATTAATGATGATATACCATAAATGCTCATGTATAATCTGAGAATTTTATGGCTTGAAATCCCCTTTAAAGACACCTGGCTTATGTTCAGATACATACTATAGTTGGGAGTTCTGAAATCTCCTGTCCTGAGCATGCTCAGGATGGGAGCCCCAGCATGTGGTGTGGCCTCCTGAGTGGCTAGGTAAGGGGGTCCTAGGTGAGGGTGGCTGACCTGGAGGAGCCAGCATCAGGGCTGGGGGGGGGGGGTAGGGAGGTGGGGTCAGGGACCCTGGAGAAGGGCCACGGTGTGCAGGGGTTAGGGATGAGGTCAGGGACTCAGGAGTTAGGGAAGCCCAAGTCCACTGGCACTAGAGAGGAGATACTAGATACCCAGCTGGCCAGGCTGGTCCAGGCCAGGAGGCCCAAGCACCTGTGCTGAGGCGGGTCACGGCTCCACGTGACGTGCTGGTAGTCCGGAGTGTTCTCCAGCTGGGACACCACACTAGTGGAGCATGGAGGAAACTCCAGAACCTGCTCCTGCTTGCCACCAGGGCAGCTGTAAGTCCTCACCCACTTGAACACCACATTGCCGTCCTGATGCTGCTGGTGCGGGGGGGGGGGGCACTGTCTCCAGGCATAGCAGGGGCCACAGATCGGGGCATGGTTTAGGCAGCAGCTCCATGCAAGGTCTAGGGTGGCTCTGTACGGGTGGCGGGTCATAGCAGGGCAATGGCTCAGAGCAGGGCCGACTCTGCATAGGCAGCAGATTACAGCAGCACAGTGGCTCTGGGTAGGGCCAGCTCTGCACAGGAGCCGGGTCATAGCAGGGCAGTGGCTCTGCAGAGGCAGGCCATTGCAGCCAGCGGCACAGGGTGGAGGTGTTTAGGGAAGGGGGTCGGAGCATGGGTCATCTGTTTTTTCGGATTTCTGAGGTCTATAACCAGGGTCAGCTTATATGTGAGCATATACAATACTCTGTATGGTTAATGGTTGAGTATCCGGAGACATGCTAAGTTAATAAAGTTGCAGTTTAGTTAAATCGTATTCACTGCATCTTTTCTCTCTTTCTACATGGCCATGGCAATTCACTTTCTTGTGATTTAAATGTGGAAAACTTAAGGACCTTTGTAAAACTCCCAAGGCCAAGGCCCAAATGCCCATGCTTTCAAAACAAATAGAGGACACAGGATCTGACTGGATAAGCTGACAATGATTTCCGCCTCAAAAGGTAGCAATGAATGCTAAAACTGGCAAGTTAGTCTTACAAAGGAAAAACCCTGAGCTTTATTCTGTTTAATAACAATTGCCTGATTACTTAGCTGATTTTGGTCCAATTTTGGGAGTATAAGTCACGCTGAATTTCCTATCTTCATCTTCTAATAAGAGATAATATTGCCCAATGTCTGGACTCACCATAGCACCATAACACTCCAGTTACCTATTAAACCTAGGCATTTCAACTAATGTTTCTGGTAAAAAATACATAAATAAATAAATAATGGAAACACAAGGTTAGATTTCCCAATCTATACCTGGGCATTTCTGGGTAGGATTTTCAAAAGAAAATAAGTGACTTTGGAACACAAGTCCCATTCATTTAAACAAAAACAAAAAAACAGAACAAAAACAGGCCTCAACCATGCAACCTGATTCATTCAAAGGAACTCCTACCCACAGGACTTCTTGAAGCTGTGCTCATGGATGAGATTACAGGATCAGGACCACAGGGTACTTCAATATTTTGGAATTAAATATGAAGTTCTGTACAATTTTAATAAACTAATTAAGGAAGAATCTGTAAACTTGGAAGCCTTTCAACAAGTATCCCTTAGTAAAAAAATTCAAATAATAAACCAAATAATGCAAGAAACATACAAGACTATTATACATATTTTCTGTGAAAAATGAATGAGTCTCAAAAACAGTATTTTATAGACCCATTGTCTACTCTTTGCTTATCCGTTCTGCTCTGTCATCTTTTGTACTCTTTTTGGCCTAGTTCATTTTTGTTTCCATAGCACCAAAGCCACCTATAACATTGCATGAAAAAAAACTGCACACAATTTTTAAGTATCAAACACAAAGCTAATGAAAGGAAAAACAAGAAAAGCCAGTACTTCTGATTTAACCAGCTGATGCATATCCAAACCTCATTATAGTTACTGTTGAATGAGCTATTTTAGTTTGAGAACAAGCAAGGAGTCCTGTGGCACTTTTAAAGACTATAATTTATTTACTGCCCGAGCTTTCATGACGAAGTGGGATTTTTCTCCTCCGAAAGCTCATGTGTAAATAAATTTGATAGTCTTTAAAAGTGCCATAGGACTCCTTCCTTGTTTTGCTGAAATAGATGAAAACGGTTACCCCTTTGGAATTAGTTGTGAGAGTAACAAGCATGTGACAGCCAGCCAAAGATTTTCTATGTACAGCTCTAAAAAGGGTTACTGAAAGTAATCATGAACTTGCAACCCATTTGTTCTTCTCAAGAACCCCCCTCCTCCCCCCCAAACTTTTGCTACCGTATTCGTAACAGGGGAAAGTTTAACCAGCTGTGCCTGGAATGTCTTTGGATTTTCAGAACAGGTTCAGCTGTTTCAGTGAGATGATGTATGCACAAAAACATACACCACATATATCTCTATGCTTTTTCAAATGGTCCTTTAAAACTTGTGCACGAGACCAAGTTGAGTATTGTGGTCAGGATTCTAACCAACTACGCACATCAAACAAGGAGTCTAGTGGCACTTTTAAAGACTAACAAATATATTTATCACATCAGCTTTTGAGGAAGAAAATCCCACTTCGTCAGACAGTTGAAGATGGAAAAATTTACAGAGTGGTTGGAAAGTAAACACAGAGAAGTGAAAGTCACAGAATTAGGTGAGACTGTTATAGCAAATCAACAGTTGTTTAGATTCAAACACTGAAGAACAGTATAAGAGGGAAGTGAGGTAAAGGTGGCAAAAATCACCAGCTGTAATGAGAAAACAATAAAATCCCTATATAATCCTAAGGCAATGGTGTCAAATCTGCATATGAATTCTAATTCTGAAGTTTCTCTTTGATGCTTTACTTTGTAATCCATCTGCTCAAATACAGCTATAAAACATATCATCATTAAGTGAGCAGGAAGACTGAAGTGTTCCCCTATTGGTTTTTGAATGTTATTTCTGATGTCAGATTTTTGTCCATTTATTGTTTCAATGAAATTCTACGCAGAAATTGTTTTTATTAGTCTGTAAGCAATATCTAAAATTACAAGACAAATTATGACATATCACTTGGATACTCTCTTCTGTGTCAATTTGCTAACGGCTCAAAACTCTTCCCTGACACTCCCACAACCTCCACTGTAGCTGCCCTCCATATTTCCCTACTTCCTTTCCATCCCCCCTCTCCATCCTATCTTACTCCGTTCCCTTCTACTGCTCCCCTCCCTTCCATTCTCTCCATTTAGCTAATTCTTAAAACCCCACAGAATCTTTTTTCTGAAGACTCATGGAAACTGTATGCAATCTGCAAGCAACTGTTGTGTTCCCTCTGTACGCTACAATCTTTTCCTAACCCTCAGTCAGTCTTGTCTATAATACAGCAAGCCCTCTGGTGCAGGGACTTACTACTCTATCTTATTTATACATTGCCTAACAAAATGAGGGCCCATTCTTAACTGGCCCCTGTGGCACAGCAATACAAATACAAATAAACTATAGCAATATTTACTCCATGTAAGCAAGGGGCACAATCTTTGTCCAAGGAAAGCCTAGGTTTAGTGCAATGGATAGTTTTGTAATATGCAAGAATAGGGTCTATAAACCTTCGCTATGGAGTAGTCTCAGAGTGTCATCTATCCAGGTAAAATGAATGAGGTTTGTTCTTCATGGACTTGTACAAGCCAGAGCCAGTGTTGTATATTTGACATTATATATTGTGATTCCTCATTTGCTTAGGCCAGCCACCATAACCTCACAAGCAAATATAAACAGGACATGCCCAGTCATGTTTAAAATAGACTTTCAAAATATGTCGTCTTACTCTAAAACCTAAGCCCCCTGTGCCAACCATTCTTCCATTTTAAATTAGGAAAGAATGCTAGGAAAAGTCACAGAAATGACACTTGACCAAAAGGAAAGATGCCTTCTTGTAACAGAGATACAACACCAAAAAGCTCCCCGAGAGATTTGGAACTTGTATTATGTATGTGATATTCTGTGTACACACTTGGGCACATGATGAGCAACTCCTTGAAGAGTTCTAACTTTTTTAATTCTAATCATTTGCTGAATCTCACCTACAGTATGAAGTTTCAAACCCAGGAGTGGGAATCTCTAGCAGTTACTTCCAGAAAAATACAATTACAGTGGTTTGGGTTTTTAAGCTATCATTTCCCTTTTATCTTTTACACTATTAAAAATATAATTGCACATGCAGTGAAATTTTTTAAAAGCCAAATCAATGTGCATACAGGTTTCAGGTACAAAGAAGGTTTATGGGTATGTCACAGAATGCACCCCTTCCTCCAGCCCTGGGGTATGTATGCTCTTTGTAACTCTTCTGCTCCCTTTTGCAATGTAATTGTATGGGTTGATGCTGATATGTCATGCAAGGGGCTTCCTACTGAATGCTCATGACATATTCTACATTATTGTTATGGCAGCATGTTTCCTGCAGCATCAGGTATGTAATACAGATGTGAAACCTATCCCCATTCTTTTCACATGGCTCCAGAGGAGAAACAATCAAAGCTATCTCCTAGCACCAAGTAAATAGTCAGGGCTGCAAGTACACATCCAGAGAAAATATGAATGACAACAGAGTAGCTCAAGGGCAGGCACACTACTGGCATGTGCTCCTGACGCTACCCCCCCCCAACCCCCAGGTTCAGTTGCCTTTCTTGCCTTGCCAGAGCAAGGGGGCAGCTCCCCCTCTCAGCTCCAGCCAGGCTGCCCCTTCATAAGGTGATGTGCAGGAGAGGTGGCTCTGTGCCTTTCAGAGCCTCCCCCTCATCCCCCATGTTGTGAAGCACCAACCCAGTGCCTCCCCAGAGGGACTCCTAAGTGAGAAGGGGGGGGGGGGGGGAGCCAGGCTGGGCTGGCCCTTCAGGGAGAAGCAGAGCCAGAGCCTGTTGGGTGTTGACTCCTTGGTCCTAGCACTGGAAGGGTTCCATTTCAGTGTGTGCTCATTGCCCAGTACAAACAGAAACAAAGCCCAACTGCACCACAACACTCAAGCCCATGTGAAAAGGAAGCTAACATAGGTCTGATGATAATACCCTGGGCTAGTGGCTTGCCGCTGGAGCAAGAACCCCTTACCAGTACCTAGCTCTTCTTCCAGGGAGGTGACTTTGCTCCTGCTCCCTAGTGCAAAGCAGCTGAAAAGACACTGTGAGGGGAGGCAGTGTGATAGGGGACGGGGGTGTGTGTGTAGGATTTCCTCAACAGTAATATGGTAAACAACGCCGGGGGGGGGCGGGGGGCGACACCTGCTAGGACCAGACAAAGGTTGTTGGCTAATGACAAGTTTGGATTCCCTGGAATGAATTGCCTAGGAGTGAGGATGTGGGGGCTGAAAGCTGACTCCGTCCCTGAAAAAGTTGGGGGGGGGGAGGAGACACAAGGTTGGGCGGCTGCAATCCCCTCCTCTAGCCCCATACTGGAGTTGAACATAGGGGACCCCAGCCAGGGATTCACAACACAGCTGCAGATGGGGGATTCCCATTCCCTCAGCATTGCACTTTGAATGTCATGGGGATTCCCATGACTTTGCAGGCACAGGCTCAGGGCAGGATGAAACCTGCCTGGGATGGGGGCTGCTGCCCCCAAGTCTCCTGCCGCAGAGACTGAAATACTTGCCTCCAGCCCTGAAGAAGTCAGGGAAGAAGGGCAGTGCTGGGGGCTGCAAATCCCATGTCCACTCCCCATCCCTAGCTCTGCTGTCCTGCTACTGCTTGCAGCATGACATAAGTGAGAATGGCCACTGCTGCCCTGCAGGGAGGAGAGATAAAGAAGCATCCCTGTATCTCCACCCCCCCCCACCCTGTTACACTGTGACTCTACCTGCTCTGTGGGTGGGGCTGTAAGGTTTTGGAGGGCACAAATGTGGGCTTGGCCCCCAGGTGCCAGAAACCCTCAGCAGGCCACTACATTCTGCACCCCACCTGGCCAGCTCCCCCCACAAATGTTACTGGCTACGCCTGCACTAGCTGAATGTCTGTTGCACCTTGATCAGAGAAAAGGATTGATTTTCCACCCTTTCTGAGCAAAGTGAAACGCCTGGTCTCAAAGGGGAGAAATAGTCACACTTTGAACTGTTAGAAGCTTTTTGCCAGAGACTCCCCATCTTGTAACATTTCTACCTACAAACGAAGGAGCCCTGCCTCTGGTGGGGCAGAGACTGACTGCAGAACCATCATCAGCCAGCCATGTGAGAAAGACTGAAAGGGTCTATAAGCATAAAATTTAGATTAGAATGCACGTTTTATTTTGTTTGGTAGTGATTAACTCTTGACTGCTTGATTAATCGATTGTGCATTTATCTGCCAATAAAACATGTTTTAAGAGATTATAATCAATTAAACTAGTGTTTCTTTCATCTAAAATTGTGTGGATTTTAGAGTGTGTAGAAGAGCAAAAGCTGTTTGCCTTTCAGTTTCTTTGTTAAACTGTTGGACTAGGCATTTATGAGCTTGCAGTAATCTGGAAAGTGCCCTGATCTCTACAAGACAGAAATTCCCAGTGTGCTATCTGGGGATGCTCACTGAAGGACTCTCGCAAGTGGCTAATGAGAGCAACTCCAATGCCTGGAACTGATTACACACAGAGGCTGGAGGGGACTGACCCAGGTATGAGGATCCACCTAGCAAAGCCAGGACAGTCAGGGTTCAGGAGTGAGTGACTAGAGAGGCACAGTGGCACACCTGACCAGATAGGAGGGGAATTTCACAGGGTACTAAGTATTTCAAGATGAAAGTTATTTTATTTATTTATTTATTTCTGATTTTATTCTTGTAGAAAATATTAGATTTGATCTTGCGATAAGGAACTTTATATAAACTAATTCTATTTTACCAGCAGAGCTATTTTATGTTCACCTTGGGGCAGGGACCTTTTTGTTCTGTGTTTGTCCAGCACCTAGTACTGCACAGTCCCATTCTATGAGAAGGGCCCTTAGGCTGTACTCTAATAAAAGCATATTACAAACTGTACCTTGTGCTAATGATTTTGCTAAAGAGAAGCAATCCAGCAATAATTTAAGCATTTTCAAAAGATTAACAGCTCACATTCAAAAAAGCAAAGAACTCTAGTCTTGGGAGGACTTACCACAATGAATGTCATCTTTTGTTTGTAGAAAACCACAACTCTGTTACACTTCAAGATTTAACAGTATTTCTATCCCAAACTACAAACTAACTACCATTGACAGGAATATATGCATCCCTAAATGGGGGGTGGAAGGAATTAGACAGTGAAAATAAATAACTAATCCAAAAATGATTCATCTAATGTCTCCATCACCATGAAGCATTCATATGCATTAAAGAATCAGAGCTTGAAGCTGAAGGTTCAAGTCAGATTAGGGAGGTGAAAACACAGTACACTTATTATTCAGTCACATCTATTAAACCACTAAAAATATGAAACACTGAGCACTAAAACTCCATGCCTTACTAGAGAGCCAAATGTAAACTGCTGCTTTGTCTCTTTCAGCCTTACTCAGATACTGTCATTCTTCTAAACAGCAGGATCACCAGATGCTATGGAAACCACATTGATGAGCACAAGCTAGTTCTACGCAGCAGATTACAACCAGAAAGTGATGGAAAAGGAAAGGCAGGGTAAATGCAGCAGAAATGAATGCTCTTAGCTTTGTCCAGGAATGAGGGGGATCTCCATTCCCACGGAACGGAAGGATGGCAATGAGAAGGGAGAACAAAATGTTTTATTTACTTATGAGACAGATCTCATATCAACACTCTTGATCAGACTGCATTTTCAAGATGATAATGAAGATCAAAAACCGTTGACATTTCTGTCAATACGAAGAACATAAACAGCTAAGTTCATGGTGTGCTGTTATATGACTGAATCGACTGACTTTCTTTTGACTATAAAGGAACACAGCTCATTAGTAAATTACTTTTACTGAAAAACTGCAGGCTGGCAGTCCTCAAATTATAAAACTGAGGCAGTCTGAAGTTTCCCTTTCAAAATATAGGCTACAGAGCAAGAACATTTCTAGTTGCTTTTAAGGTAGGTCAAATTTTGGGCCTAAATAGACTGACATCTCTTTTAAATCAATGACTAAAAAGAATCCCCAAGGATTTGAATTGATGGGAAAATGTGATAAAGTACATACAGCGTGCATATATGCAAGCTTACTAATTATATCTTCTCTAGTTATACAATTCATCTCATTTTCCCAGTGGGTTCAAGCTGGTTCAATTTTATTGCTCTTCTTGGAAAGGAGTCTAGGACATATTATGCCTAACAGCAAACCAAGTCCTCTAAGATCTCAAATCGTACACTCATGATGACTGATCTGATTTTGCTTAAACTCTGATTCTTCTTCAGCTGTACAGAAGAATCCCTGCAAGAACTCCTACTGAGATTACTTCTCAAGTAATCTCATTTTCTCTCTATGATTTGTACTTTTGCAACAAAATTTTAAAGTAGGTTCTACAGCACGTAACAGTAATCTGGTAGCCTCAAAAGAATTATCAACAACTACACCCTGGTGCTCCCAGAAAGAAAAGTTGTACTTCCATAAGGGCGCATAGGTAGAGCCTTGCAGATCCACGGACACGGGTGCGGACAACCGCAGACTCACTACTACTGACTGACTCACGGATGCAGCTTCTATTATCAGCTTCTCACAGTGAGATCCATTGCTGAAGCTGCTGAGCTGATCTGTGTCAGCAGCAGGCAGGGGAACCAGGAAGTGCTCCAGCCAATCCTAGATGCGGAACTGCCAGCCAATCAGAGTTTCATGCTGTGGTCTGGACAGCCACTGATAGCCTTTGATTGGCTCATTCCCCATGATTTCGCTGCCCACTTCTTTTCTTCTTTCCAGTTGGCAAGCCATTGCTGTCAATCAGAGATTTCCTTGGTGGGCAGGGAAATCTGACTGATGGCACAGCATGCAAACCACAAACAAGAAAGGAAAAAGTAGGTGGGACTTATATGGGGAATGAACCAATTAAAGGCTGATATACTGCATGTGAGCCCCCAGCTCAGTTGCAGATGTGATTACAGATCCAGCTAAACTCTGGCATGCAGATTTCAGATTGGATCAACACTGTCACTGAGCAGATGCAGTTCAGATGCGGTTCCATATATTTGTATCCATGCAGGGCTCTACATGTAGGACAATTTCTGTTCTGACCTCCAAAATATTTAACATTAAGAAAGAAAACTACAGAACTCAAGAGCTAAGCATACTGAAAAGTTTACTTTCAAACTATTGGATGTTACGAGAGTTTGAAGACAGACATTTTCACAGTCTCTCTAAGGTCAAACTCACATAGAACATTTCAGGTTTCTGGCCTAGATTAATTTTTTTAGCATAATTGCCAGCATGTTAATTATAGACAACTGCACCAAATGCACATAACAGTACTATTATAGTATTACTACAAGCATTACTAAATGGATGGATAAATACAGGCTAGCAAAAAAATGTTTATTAAATATTAATCCAGACATCGATGAATGTATGTTTCTGGTTGCCATGGAGACCAGTTTTAGTAGTCTGTTGCCCGTCTCCACTACAGAAATGTAGTAGAGGAGTGCCCTCTGGTGATCAAAAGTAAAATTTCTGGCACCTACCTGTAAGCCAGTTTTGTCCACCCCTGTATTAATCTACAAAGATTATTCTAGTGAAATATGTTTACTTGAAGAGTTCTAAAACTGAGTAAGCATAAAGACATCCGAGCCTCTTGGGCTTGAAAAGGCTGGAGGATTAGCACTCTAAAAAGGAAACCAACAGTCCTCCATGAACTGTTACAAGGCCACACCTGCAGCTTTGAAGTCGCACTTCAACACAGGCACTACCTACATCAATGGGAGAGGTACTTGTATCAGTAGCATAGATACTCCACCTTCCCAACAGGCAACAAGATCAGCTGAAGAATTCTTCTATTGACCTAGCACAGTCTATACCAGGAGTCAGGTTGGCTTAAACTATATCCTCGGGAGTGTTGAGTCAATCAAGCATTCTAGCAAGAACCAGGACCTTCATTCAGACATTCCACCTCAATGAGTATTCCAATAGATCATTAAACTTTAGGATAAAGGTAATACTGGCAGAGTCCTAGAAAAGGGATTGAGAACAAATTTCTTTACTACCCTCACCAGGAATCTGTTGCAAGTTTATCCTGGGGAGTCAGTACAACTCCTCCCTACTGTAGTCAGTGAGTAAATATCCGGGGAGTTTTGGCACCAAGCCTGTGTCTAATTCTGCAAGGACCTCAACTCCTCTACTAATGGAAGAATTAAGAGAGAACTGTATGGAGAAGCTTGCAGAATTTTCAGTCCCCTGCGGAAGTTGCTCCCATACAAGGGACCACCTGGGTTTTTGTCTTTTTGACCTTCAGGATACTTGGCTCCTAAATGCTTACATTTCTTTTGAAAATGGGACTTGGGTACTTTTGAAAATTATACTCCATACTGACCCCAATAGATTCATTTGTGCAGGTTACTGGACATAAATGTATGAGATCCCAGATACCATGCTGGATTATCATCACTTTCCTATGTAAAAACTCCAGTTGTGTAAACAGTAATGGAAACACGACCGTCACACCTTAGGATTTTCCTGAGGGGTGGGGGCAAGGACAGAAAAACTGAGCCCAATATAGTCAGTAGAAGAAGGCATACAAAGATGCTACATGACAAAAACACTAGTAACGGATAGTAAAAATATTCCTCCACAATACCATCCATCCTAAAAATAAAGTGACGATATCAAGAACTACATGTTAGCATCTAGCCAACTCGCATCCAACTGGAATTAAGGCTCAGTCAGTTATCTGAACAATCCCAAATTATTATAAATTCTGCAACAAGCAACTGTTTCAAGAATTCTGTAAGGTGCATGACATACCTCTTCTGATTCATTTGTAGGTGTTTGGGAATCAGCAACCTCCTCCAGTTCCTCTTCAGCTACATATTCTTCCTGTTCCTCCATCCCTTGTTGTTCATTATATGACTGTATATAATCTTCATCCTAAAACAATTATACAAGGAAAAATCTCTTGTGTAAAAGTTCAGAATTATAACTATATAGATTATCATTGTCCTTACTACAGCACTTGAAAACATGCTTTATCAAAATCTCAGCGACCACTGTGATTTTCTGTTACAAGTGGCAGTTAATTTAGCAGGGCTTTTAATAGTTAGTGGTTTTAAAGCTACTGAAAACATTACATTAATAATGTTGTATGGAAACACAAATAAGTAATGTGTGATCCTACTCCCACTGATGCAACAACGAATATCCCATTAATTTCAGTAGGATGAGGATCAGGCCCTCAGTTTAATTTTTTAATCTGGGTCTGGAATAGTCACTTGTCTGAAGTGTCTTCTGCTATATTGACAATATCCATCTCCTTAAAAATAAAGAGGAAAATAAAAGAGCATTATTCTTTAAAATGTTATTCTAATTATTTTATCCAGCTTTTATTCATTTACATTTTTGTACAGAGCAGAAAAGATAGGATCCATCACCTATTGTGCTAGAAGCTGTACAAATGAATTAAAAAGAAGCAAAAAGCTTCTAAATTTGCCTGTTGATATCTTAAGCAGATTTTTTTCCTTCCTAAACATATGAAATTTAAACTGATTATGTAACATGTTCACTTGCAATTAAAGTACATGTTCTTCTGCATGCTGGTTAAAGATATGAAATTATGCATGTGACATTTGCTGAACTAACCTCCAATCTCTTTATTCAGATTTCGACAGTTCTCATTTTCAAAAAAAGGATGAACGGAGCAGGACATCAATCACTTTGGAATATTAGCACCTTAAAGATGTCTTTAGCAGGTCAATAATCTTTTCACCTTCGAAGGACTTTATCAGATCTTGTCTAAAGCCTGGATAAAAGCTTTTGCATTAAGTACTTCTAACAATTGGCAGTATATCTCCACGACACAAAGCTGTTTTCTTCCTTAAGGATACAACCCTCAAGGTCATGGTTCTCAACTGCCTTCCAGCATGACAAAGGAGCATTACCTAACGCCAAACAAGCTGTCAACACAAACTTTGTCACAGCCTAGATAAAGAAACTGGCAGACAGTGATAATAGGTCTAATTTCCCTCCTTCCCTAGGGAGGTAAACAGATTTCAAATCAGTCTAAAAACCTAAGCACGTGAAGCAATGTGATCTTTGCTGATACAATAGAAAGGAACTCACTGGAAATTCATCTAGAGGTTCATTGATTTCAAGGTCTAGCACTTCATCATTGTAAATTTCTTCCTCTCCCTGTTCTTCCACATATTCTATTTGGTCTTCTGTCAGCTCAGCATCATTGTCTTCATATTGTCCTTCCCCCGTGTACTCTTGAGCATACACTTCAGGTTCATCTGACTTGTCATAAGCTATTTCATCCTCCCCTTGGTCATACTCCGACTCATGTTCTATAGACTGATCATTAGCGCTCTCAGAGAATTCATACGATGTAACCATGCCAGATGTAGCATTAAGACTAACTGTGACACCTTGCGAACTGCAGTGGAAGGGGGGAAAAAAATTCAGACCGAAATTGAAAATATACCAATTAACTACATTTGTGAGGATTTAGTACAACAGAGCAGACAAATACATGTACTCTAATTTACTGAACAAAAATATAGCTCACACTCACACACTTGACCACATGCCATAAACTCATAACGCATACTGTACCACAGCTTATCACCAGCTGCAGATTATTTGACCGGGGAATCAAAGCAACCAGATGGTCTAACGGGTCAGGCTGGCAGAAGTCTTGCCCAATAATCAAGCAGACTGGATTCAATTTTAATTCCCAGACTAACTAAAATACACAAAGTGACTTCAATTCTATCTGCTTTCTAATACCTCAAAGTAAGCTATTAAATCATTTTTACAAGTATAATAATATAAACAGGAAACAAATCATTTGAATTTAAACTGTTGTATTGTGGTAGATTTAATTTTCCATTCAGGAAAAAAATTATATGGTCAAGACAGAACTTTTGAAGGTGACCTATAAAAGTTTAAAATAAAATTTTCTGGTGTCAGTAATAAAATGTGTGTGAACCTAAACTAGTTTTCAAACAATTTCTTAAATCAGATTCCTCTTATTAGCAAAGGCTAGAATTTAATTTTGATGAACCTTTAATGTCATAAAAACCTGAAAAAGACCCTCCAACTCAAGTTTTGGTGATAAAGTCAGAAAATTAATTGATTCACAAATGTGTTTTAAATTGTATTTATTTGAAATGCACCACTACTAATTTGCTGAAAAGCTTGATTTAAAAATGTTTTAGGTTTTTTTGGGGGGGATGAGGTATGGAGCAAATGTTTTACTTGTAAAAATGTTTTCCTTTATCAAGTCACAATTTGAAAAGTTACCTTAAAAAGGACCTAATTCCATAAAATCTGGGGCCACAAACTTTAGAGAGATGTGTGTTTGTGCACCAAGGTGGCCCCAGAGTAGAAGGCCCTGAGCAGAAGTTGGAGGTAAAAGCAGCAAAAGCATTCACTTGATGGGTTACAATACAGATGCTAGGAGTGGTGAAGTTCATGCAAATCAAGGCTAATCTGCACTTAAAACACTGCAGTGGTGTACTTCAGCAAAGACATTATGATGGTGGGAAGGGTTCTCCCAAAGGCTTGGGTCAGGCCTCGACAAATGTATATTTCTAGGCACCATTGGAAACCAGTTTCAGTACCCTGTCACCTAGCTCCTGTTCCCTCTAAGGCCCTGAGGCAGCTGAGCAACTCACACTGATCGCTATGGGCGCACCCCCCATCGAGGACCTAATCCTTCCCTCGCCAGCCCAATCCTGCTCCCCCCAGCCAGCCCGATCCTCTCCTCTCCTCCCACCCTTGTCTGCTCCCCCAGTAACCCCCCAGCAGGCCTGGCCCCCGCCCTCTTACCCAGCCACTGGAGTGGCGTGGCTGTGCCACAGCTCCTCCAGCGGGAGAAGCACTATGGAGCACGCTCAAACGTTCTGAGCATGCTCCATCAGAGTTTCTCTGGGTGGGAGTTTTAATAACTCCCAGCTCTGGAGCAGCTCTCAGCCAGCTCAGAACAGTCTTCTGGCCCAACAGAGACTCTGGCTGCCAGCCGACAGTGTCCCTGCACGGAGCAGCGGTGGGGGGCTCTCTCTTGACCAAGAGTAGAATTGTTGGTGCCCAGCTATAAAGACAATTTTGTCCACTCCGGTATAGGTATTCCACCTTCCTGAAAGGCAGTAGCTAGGTCGATGGGAAAATACTCCCATCAACCTAGCACTGTCTGCGCTAGAGATTAGATTGGATTTTTCTCAGCCCTGAGCAATACAGTTATACCGCTATAATTTCCTAATATAGACCAGGTCTGTTCCCCTCCCCTTGGACAGCACTACTGACTATTCTGGATGCTCTCCTCTTTCCTCCCACCACCTATGCAATCACACAAGAAAGGAAAGGTAGCAGGGAGAGAAATAAAAAGAACACAACTGGGTATCTCCTACTTAAAAGAAAATCCATTTTTTATTTGTTGGTTCTTTTACTCAGTTCTACAGAAAGAACAGCATCCTGTTCCCTGACTGCAAGTCTGAGAATGGAGTGAATTTGATCCTACTCTCATCCCTTCAGTGGAAAGCTACTTTCTTTTCTTTCCTACCCTGCCACACTATCCAATTTGGATTGTAGGTAGGAAGAAAATCTTATGCAGGTATCACTTTGTCTTATAGGGTGAACTTCTTCCAACCCATCAGATATGTTGCGTTGGACCACATGACTCCTTAAGGCTGTACCCTCAGAAAGCTTACTGTGATTTTGGCACACACAGCACCACAGAACATTCACATGGCATGGAATGACATTTCGGCTCTAAAGCCTTTCTATAGTTTCAGCTGTGCATGGTGCAAGAAAGGATGCTACAGCACAACCCTCAACACTAATTTTCCATAGACTCATTGTGTGTTAGATACCATCTTGAAGTTAAGGGGGATTCCCAGAGTGCACAGCAGGATGAAGAATCAGCACTTGTGTTGATAATGATTTGAAAAAACATATCACCTAAAAGTTAAGGCTCCATAATTAAGTGTCTTACAGCTTACACCTGATGCTTAAGTGATGGGCTGGAAACACAGAATAAGCCATTTCATGTGAAGAGGTAATTTTAGGGGCAATTTTACAAAACCAGTTAAATTTTAAGATTACAAGAGCATTCTCGCCATAAATGCATTTGGTTTACACAACAGAAAATTTCATGAATGTATGCAGATACTAGGGAAAGGATTTTCAAAGCATTTTCCAGATGCCACCTTACTCTGTATAATGCAAATTTTTGCCTCAGATTTATTTTGATAAACAGGTTTTACTATGCATCACTAGTGCAGTGATTGCCTAAATATCTTGCATTCCTGATGCCTAATACTCCATTATAAGTCAATGAAAACACCTACTATTTGCAATGTAGTTGAAGATATGTTGCTCCTAGAACACAAGAGAGAGAGAAAGAGAAAGTGGAATGAGGTAATATCTTTTTATTGGGTCAACTTCTGTTGTTGAAAGAAACGTTTAGGGGTGGCTTCATGCTGACATAAGTTCAGTCGACAAAATTTCGCAGCATAGCATGGCCTAACTTCCATGACCTGGAGAAGAATTCCCAGGTAAGCTCAAAAGCTAGTCTCCTTGCCTAGCAGAAGCTGGTCCAATAAAAGATCCTACCTCACTTACCTTGCCTCCTCAGTAACTTACATACGTCATTCAGCAGCAGCAGTCAACCATTAATTAAGCCATAAAATTTAAAAAACAAGAAACAGATACCTGAAATTTTGTTCATCTTCATTGTCACTCTGTAGAAGATCATCATTCAGTTCTTCATCTGACATGTCTGACTGATTCTAGATTGTAATAAAAATCAAGTTAAAAATTTTGCTCGTTTTAGAACGGTATCCCATTATAAAAAAGAAAAAACCTCTAAAAACACTAGAATAAGCAACATGGTTTTTAGAATGAAAAAATATAGCCAAACAAATGTGATTGTTTTTGAAAGAATTATATAATGAGTTGATAAAATGAATGATGCAGAAGACAACGTATCAACTTTGGTGAAGCGCTTGATGAAAACCTGCAAAATTCATTCCAATTGGCTTAGATTTCAACATTGCAACAGCGACTGAAAACTGGCTGAACAACAAAGCAAAGGTAATGATCAACCAGCAATATAATGACTTGGGGGAAGTGTTTAGTGCAGTAGTGGAAGGGTTGGTATTATGTTCCTTCATATAAACATCTTAATTAAATGATCTGATAGCATGATGCAGAGTGAAAACAAAAGTCAAGTTACTGCAGTTTCTCAGGGCTACCAACTTGGGAGAGAGAGACAACAACAAAGACTCTAGAAAGGTTAGAAAAATAGATAAATTGGAAGGTGTTCAAAGAAGAGAAAAAACTGCTGCCCTTCTAATTTTTCTGTTCTTCTATTTACCTATAAGGAGTTACTAAATAAAAGTTCTAAACAGACAGAGCATGGATAAGTGACAATTTCTCATCCCCGCCCCCCCCCCCCAGTAAAGAAATTAAAAGTCATGCAAAGGTGTGTTTACCTGCAAGTAACGAGATAAGATTCAGATTAAACCAATTTAAGTTTAATATCATGGAAATAACTTCCTAAGACATCTGTTATTAACCTATTTGTATAGTGTACCATGGAAAGGTATATGTCCTGTCACTTGAGAAATTTAAAATAAAATTGCACAAAGCCTTACAATAGGTAACTTTAAGAAACCCTGTATTGATTGTATGATGGACTATAATTTACTCATATTTGGATTTGCACAGTAAAAAAGCTGACTATTTTGACACATTACAATGAAGAAAAAACATCAGAGGATTTTATTAATCATTACATATTTAAAATAGGCCATGCCCTGACTTACTCCCATCTTTCAGCAAGACATTTTCCCACCAATTTATTAAGGTAAGGATTCCACCTAGGTAATAACCCCATCATCTTAAAAAAAAAAAACCCACAAATGCCATTTCGAAGTAAATGGAATTAAACCAGAATTTATAGCGTAAACTGCACGGCCACCTATGGAGGCCCCTCCATCTTGCCCTTCCCCAGGTTTGGGGTTGGACCAGGAACAGGAGGAGAGAAACCCTGCGAGTTCCTGGATTCTGGGAAAGAGAGGATATTGTTGCCCTTGTCAGCAGGGGGGCGGTCTTGATTTGGGTAACAAAGGTTTTTGTTCCTCTGAGTGCCACCCCAAGAGAACCTCTCTTGAGAGGACAATTATAAGTACTAGGAAACACAAACACGTGGGACGGGCCAGACAAATAGCAGTCACAGTGAGACGATACACTGAAGAGTTATTTTCTTCTTTATTGAAAGCAAGAGGTATAACAGATAGAAAAGAACTCAAGTATAAGACAAACAGAAAAATTAGGTTTATGAGTGAAATACAGGGTTTACAGCCCATTTACTTATCAGCCAAATAATTGCTATTACAATTGTCAGATAAAACCAAAAGATCAGTAGGTGAAGCTGTGTTAAGCTAATATCAGCCAGGTTTAATAAGTTTTGTTTATTTCTATCTACCTTTTACTTACTCTTATTTAGTTCCTATTTCCTATTGTTTAGTCTCTCTCTCTTAGTTTTATTCTTACCCAGTCCGTGAGAGCCGGTCCTGCCCCCCAAAAGCTGGGTCTTTTGGTTTAGGTTGCCGGTAGTCTCTTTAAGTCAGCTCCGAAGATCAACCACAGTCAGGTTTTCAGAGGGTGCACGCCCCCCCTGCTAAGCAGGGGGCTATCCTTTATATTGAATCTTTAATGTCACACTTGACTTTGACATTTCCGTCAGAATGCCCTTTTAAGGGCAACTGCACAAATGACTCAAAACAGAGTTTCTGCAGAAAATGACTCAAAACCGCGTTTCCTCAATTTTTAGCTGACTTTGTCTTAGGTTTAGCTTGCTGACGTGGTTTCCTTCTTAGGGTGTTTGACTTTCAGCTCATAGGCCTAGTTATTTTGATCAACCATTGTTTAAGACAGACATTAATTGATTAATTGTTATTTAAGACAAGCATAAACCGCTAAAAATGCATTCAGCGAAAGCCAGATTTACCAGTGGCACTTGAGGTCTGTTCAGCATTTGGTTATATCACAAATCTACCCCTAGCTAGGAGAAGAATGTTTAAAAACAGCTTCCTTTAATTTTATTTACTTTGTATTTAAGAGTAGCCTTCTCTTTTTCTATTTTCCTATTTTCTAAAAAGAAGCCCCACTCTTTCCAGCAGACAGAACGATCCTGCTGACACAATTAAAGTCTATCAGACAAAGTTTGGTTTTGGGAACAGATGCCTCTCCAAGAATCAGGAGTCTGGGGTACGGGAGGGAGGACCCATAGGTAGCTAATACTCCTTGCAGCCCTTCTTACCATATCTGACCTTTCTGTCCCCCAAAAACTGACATTAGGAATTTTCTTACTGTAGGGAGGAAAAAGCCATTGCCTGGTAGTTGGCTCCATGCACAGAAAGAAGTGGAAGTGGCTATTTGTCCTGGCTGCTGCCTGCCTTCCTCTCTACCCTCCCCAGAAGGTACTAGTAGCACTTTGCACAGAATCTTTTGCACGCCTGATAGAGAAGAGCTGAAGTTCACTCTTTGTAGAAGGCGCGCTGGTATCTCAAACTGAGGAAATACATGAAGGGAAGGACGGATGGAATGGCTCTCAGGAAAGGGAGAGAAGGATATTGAGCAGCATCTGGAAAGTGCTATTTTTGCATGGCTTAAGCGACAAAATTATTTTTCTTGATCTTACCTAGATAAATATGAGATCCTTCATCATTTATAAATGTTCGGATCACACAACATGAAGTGAGCAAAATATAGGTTGACATTTAAAATTACAATGAATTATTGGGCATGCATTAAATGTCTTATTCCTTACCTTTTTACCAGCAAGCAAATCCTCTCCAAGCAAATCATCTTCAAGTTCACTGGAAAATATAAGCAAATATTAAGAACACCCATACCTCACACATATAGAAATTTTTTTCCTGGAATAATTATTCAATTTAGTAAGTTCAATACTGTTGTAGTCAGGATGAAACAGTGTCCATACAGTCATTATGTTGCTTCAACTGCCTTTTGCTGCCTGACCATTGTAAACCACAGGCAGCAGCACCCTCATCTGTCAGTGCTCCATGCAGACAATTAAATTGGTGGAAGCACTCCTAATGAGAACACACAGGAAGAATGTAGTATAGAACTGAAAGACCAGGTTAATTACTGTGGTGGCTGTATGTTGTCGTAACTTAAGTCAGCTTAATTTTGTAGTTGAGACTTGCCAAAAACCCCCCTTCCGTAAATAAGATCTGGGTCACCCCCAAAGAACAGCTTCAGCATGTGACAGTGATATGTAGATCCTGCACGTAACAACAGTATGTAGATCCAAAACACAACCCTAGAAGAAAACTCAAGTTCCCATTCTGTAAGCATCAATATTAGGACCTTCAAAACCCAACATTGAAGGGTATGCATAAAGGAATCAGAATACACCTTAGCATTGAGGAATATGAATCCACTCTTAGATGTACGGCAGGCAGAGCTTGGAGAGACAAGACTGATTTTCTTTGAAGGAAAAGGTAAAAAGCTATTATCAGTCCATAAATTACTGTAAAGTAAATTTGGGATATATAAACAGGGAATCAACCAAGGATGAACAATGATGAGAATAGAACATTAATCTTTATATTTACTCAAGCTTATTCCATGATTACAGTGTTACCAGCATATACACTGGAAAAATGCCAAGTTTAGCAGCAGACCAAAATCACACTCACTAGATCTAGGACTTGGTTGGGAGTATGGAATAGGTACTGCAATACAGATGAAGCCCAATGAAAATTCTAGGATTAAAGTTGCTGCCAAAAGCAGCCCTTAGAAAGGGATATGTTTTGCTGCATTAGTTTTATTGCCTGATAAAAGTTTTAAAAAAATACTCTAAGAGGCCACAAGAAGAAGAAGAAGTAGAAGAAGAAGAAAGATTTTAGCTCAGCAATAAACAAGAAGGGACTATCAGAGAACACAATTCATTTATGTTTGCTATTCTCAAATCCAATCCTACAAATATCCACATATTAACAAAACTAGGGAAAACAGTTCAATAGCTATATCAAACAGTGGGGATAGGAGGTATCTGTCTTGTACCCAACACAAGAGTAAAGTGGCCAGAGATCAGGCCCTTTCATGGACAGAGATCTCTGTAAAAGAGATGGATTCGGTAGAATTTAGGACCAAGCCCCATCAAAGCTCTTCTATAAATAGAGTCAGCTGCCAGTGACACCTCAGAAGCTTATGGAACAGACATTGAGCACTGACAGAATAAATCCTAGGTACCACGTTGCCATGGCACCTTGGGTTTGTAGTGTGGCACCTAGCTCTGCTGTGGAACTGTAGCTGCAGAACAGCCCCTGTCACCTAAAGATACAGCCACTAACACCTGCAACAGCGCTAAGGACATCCGGCAACATTTCAGTAGTGGGGGGCTCTGCACCACTGCCAAAAGTGACGGCTGTTTTTGGCAGCGAGAGGGGTGGAGGGAGTGTGTCCACACAAGAACCTCAGTTTGAAGCTGGGCAGCAATTCTGTCAAGCCCTGCATTATGTTCATTATCTGCCATGGGTTACTGTATCAATGTTAAAACCCGGTTGTTGAGGAAAACGGTTGGGAAAGGTTCTTCACCAGTCTCTTTACAAAAAGATTCTCAGTGAAGACAAGAACAACAATGATGTACTGTCTCTCAGGAACAGAAACATGCAATATAATCCCAAGGTTGGGAGGCATGGTGATGTCATCTAGCTAGTCTCTTTGGTGGTGATACACACTGGAACAAGCAATTCAGTATCACCCTAGAGCTACACAGACTTCAGGGATCTTGGAAGGAAGCTGAAGAAGAAGAAAGTTCACATGATCTTCTTGGAGAGCCTTCAATTCCACACGAGAAATGCTTGTGCAACTAGCATAAAGGAGAAGGTTTGGTTTCATGGAACACTGGACCACGCTCCAGCAAAAGAGGGGGGCCATACGGATGACCTGCATCTCTCAGATAGATGGACTAATCTTCTCAGCTGGAGACTAGGCAAAGCAGTTAAGAGAGCTTTAAAGTAGCAGTCCCATGGGAGGGACTAAGGATGTGGATGAAATACAAAATCAAATTTAGTGCATCACAAACAAACTGAACCAAGGTGACAAAGAATGTGAAAAGAACAATTTTTGTTAATTGCTTGTATACCAGTACTAAGAGTCTGGGTAACAAGCTAGAAGAATAGGAAATCTTCAGTGATGAGAAAATTCATATGATTAGCATATTAACACTTGTAGATAAGTCACATGATTGCAATGTTATAATTTGTTACAGGGGGGATAGAATGAGTAAAAATGCAAGGGATGGCACTTTATATTAAATACTTAGAACTTTCAATAAGTCAAAACCATCTTTAAATGCATATGGGTCAATATGACAATCAAAGCCCAACAAAAATTATGTTACGGGGGAGCTGAATTTTGGAATATATTGAAGGTCTCATGTAGCCCAAACTAAAGATGTTTATAGAAAATTATCACAGATAATTTTTAACACAAAAGATATATCCAAGTACAAGGCAGATATTTTGGACCTCATCATGGGAAAAGGTGAAAAAAAAATCACTGGACTGGAAGTTAGTGGTTGCTATTGGCCAGCGATCATGACCTGATTACATTCAGTCTGGATAAAGAGAGGACAGTCCCAATTGGCTTTTTTATACACATGAACATATATATACAGGCACAGAGGCATACGTGCACACCCATTTGCTTCAAAAGGGCTAATTTCCAAAAATTAAGAAAAATTATGAGTGAAACTGACTGGAAGAAAAAATTTAGACAGAAAATGTAAATTAAAATAGGGACTTCTTTATGAAGATTGTACTGGATATTCAAAAAGCCATAATTCCACAATCAAGGAAGAGGATAACTTCAGCTGAAAACCCATCATCATTCAGTGACAAAGTGCAGGTCGCAAATAGAAACTTAAAAAAAGGCAATACAATAAATAAAGTGAGAAAATAAAAAGCTAACAAGATAAAATAGAAGTTATGAAACAAAAAATGGACAAGGGAAACTTCTGACAAGGCTGACTGTGCTAAGGACAATATTTTTTAAACAAAGATTGTCATCAGGAACAAAAGAAATCCTATTAATGCCATATGCCCATTACTGGATGGAGATGGTACAAGTCTCAACATACAGACAAGGTAGATGTGTTCAATAAACATTTCTTTTCTACATTTGAAAAAACAAGTTGACAAATTCATCTCTCATGAGGATGATGAAGTCCATTAGTATAACTAAGGTCAGACAAGATGGTCATATAGGTCCCTTCTGACCTTAGTGTTTGAGTTTATGAAGGATAAACATTTTTAACACCATCAGAAAAAAGCTTGTACACTCAGAAGTCATAAAAGAATTGGCTGAGGAAATCTGGTTCACTGAGTCAAATAGTGGGGAAACTGCGTTAGATTAGAAGACTGCTAGTAATGTGCCTATATTCAGAAAGGGCACATGGGATAGGTAGCTCTCAGCTGGTTAGCCTGACATCAACCTTAGACAAAATAATGTAAAAGCTGATATAAAAAATTCAATTCATAAGGAATTAAAGTACAGGAATATAATGAATGCTAATTAACATGGTTTTATAAAAACAGTTCTTTTCAAACAATTTCATTCTTTGAAAAGAGCAAAAGTTTAGTTGATAAAAGGAATCTAGACTTTTAAAAAGCAAGTAACAGCATTCCATGGCATTCTGATTAGAACTTTAACACTATACAATGACAATAACGAATACTTTAAACTGGATTAAAAACTTGCTAACTCAGATATCAAGAAATAGTTGTCACTAAGGAATCATCAAATGAGGATGTTTCTTAGTGTTGTCCCAGAAAGATCAATACTAAGCCCAGTCTTATTCACCATTTTTATCAATGATCTGAAAATAAATATAAAAATCACTGCTAATACTATCTCTGGATGACAGATTGACAGAATGATAAATGAAGAGAACAGGCCAATCATACAAACAAATCTGTATTCAAGGGCTGTAGATAATGCCTTTCAGTGAAGGACTTCAAGAGCTTGGCCTGTTTAGCTCTAAAAAAGAAGATTGAGAGGTGACTTAATTATGGTGTATAAATCCGTTCAAAGGCAGAAAATACCACCTACTAAAGGGCTCTTTAACAGAGAAAAAGATTTAAAAAAAGGTTGGTAGCTGAAATCAGATTAAAAATGAAAAATAATACGTGAATTTGTATCAGTGAGAGAGATTCACCATTGGAACAAGCTATATTATCCAGTGAAGTGGTGACTACCTGTTGACATCCAAATGAAGACCAGACACTACTGGACTCAATACAAGGGTGCCAGGGTGAAAATTAATGGCTCTATAACATACAGAAGGTTAAACTAGTTGATCTAATGTCACATTCTGGCCTTCAGCTTTATGAATTGAACATCTTAAACATCAGTAGCAAGGAGGCAAGTAGTTTCTAAAATGAACTGGTAAAAATCTAATGCAAAACAATTTTCAGGAATCTTGTCCTGTTTCACATTCTTGTTCTGTTTCTCCTCCATTTTTCTCTCCCAAGTAAGAGAGGCTCACCAACTCCTCCTATCCCTTCAGATCTGTTGAATTAACCTTGTGACCCAACCCTCTTTGTATCTGTATTTACAGCTAATGTGTTATATTTTCCATTTCATTCATCTGACAAATTGGGAATGCTCATGCAATAAATAAATTTGTCAGTCCTTAAAAGTGGCACCTTGTTTGTTTTGCTGAACTAAACCAACACAGCTGCTCCTCTGGAACTTGTCTCCAACTCTTGGTTATAATGCTCCAATATTCAGGTAGTGTAAGGTAATCAAAGAATCCAAAATGGCTTCAGAGTTGGGGGACGGGGTTCAGCAAGGTAGAGGTCCAAAGAGACAAAAACCATGGGAGATGATTGAAAAATACGACACTTTTTCTTGTGTTTAACATTTTAGAAGATCATCACCTAGGTTGCAAGATGCCCACCTCAAATTTAGGCAATGCTAGATTTACAGCTGCCTGTACAACCTTGCTCTACCCTATCGTGCACCAATCCTGTGCACTGAATGAGGCACATATCATGTGGAATATACTATATAAATTACAGACTACAGTATATCATAATGTATATACACAAGCGGGCAAAATTATAGGTGTGCAGCATGGCATTTCCTAACCTACAAGTGTTAGACAAACAACAGTGCGACCTAAAAAACACACTCTTTGCCTAGTTTTGCAAGTGCAATTCCCTAGGTGCTGTGAGACTTAAGAAAAAGAAAAATCTGTGAAGTGCACCTGTAACAGCTCTCTTCCCCACTTCAGAAATCGCAGGGTTTTAACAATGATCCTCAGCACAAACTACTGCTTGAGGTCACTACCTCTCCCTCAATAATAAAATGTAAAATTATTCCACTGTGAAATTATTGCACCAAAGATGTTATTTCAGTTCATCCTATTAGTTTGATATTATTTGTGTTAGATTATAAGCACCTGGTAGTCATAGGAAACCACAACAAAAAATTGTCCAATCTGCATGAATAAAGCAAAACACAATCATAGTGTCCAATTAACATTGGACAAACAAAATATAAAGCAAAGTAAAACAAAGTCATGAAGCACAGTGAAGATCCTTTCTACATTCAAAAAAACCAAACCTGATTAGTTCTCCTCAAAACCTGAACCTTCATTTGCTTTACCTCCTTACTACGCAAGTTTCCCCATTTCCTTGAAAAAGGGAAGGAAAAAAAGCTTCATTGTAAGTAGAGTTTTACTGTAACAAAAAGGTTCACGTCAAACAGTGTCATTTTCCCCTAACTATAGCAGCATTATGCTTCTTAAAACCCATCAGTTGCAGGGTAGGATAGGAAGAAGGCTGACACACCTGTGGAAGGCTACCTATTCTCTCACTGAAAGTCAACTGTAGTGAAATTAAATCAGCTCTTCTCACCATCTACTAAGAGTGAAGACAGCAAAACCAGGAACCTAGGATTCCTACTCCCTTCTTCTCTCACAAGACTGACAAACAAGGAGTCTGGTGGCACTTTTAAAGACTAAAAAATTAATTTATTGCATGAGCTTTCATGGGAAAAAATCCATTTCAGCAGGCCATGACAACTTCCCTCCTTCACCCAGGGCAGAGGTCTCAAACTCAAATCATCGTGAGGGCTGCATGAGGACAGTACAGGGCCCCATGAGGACTAGAACATTAGCCCAGTACGTTAGCGCAAGGGACGCACCACTGAAACCTTTTTCTTACAATGATATTGTAAATATTGGTAACAATAGTGTCATTGGGGGCCGCAGGATATAGCTTTAGGGGCCGCATGAGGCCCTCAGGCTGCATGTTTGAGACCCCTGATCCAGGGAGTCAATTACTACTCTGCAATGGAGGATAAAATTAGCTAATAAATTCCGCATTTCCAGGCATTATCTCAATGGAAACTGCATAGGCCAGGTCTACATCACACTTCGCTTGATATAAGCCATCTTACATCAACCTAGCTGTGCATTTTGTTCACCTTTAAATGTCTTTTACCGAAGTCAACTGTCTGTTACACCACTATAGTATGACCACTTCCACAAGCAGTGTTGAGCCCTCACTGAGGTACGGTGGTCGTCACAGTGCAAACGTAGACTCTAACAGTCCAACAGCTTTTCTACAATGCCCAACACAGGCCACTCTGCTCACAATTGGTAACTGCACTGCCCAAGTGTTATAAGCAGAGCCCTGTAAATCCACAAATGTGATACGGATATCTGCAACCATTTCTTGCAGATTGCAGCCAGATGGTGACAGCTGTTAGGCTGCTAGTAGGACTCGGCAGCTGTTTGGGGTGGCAAGGGCTCAAAAGCTCATGGAGGGCTGCTGGGCCCAAAACAGCTGATGAGCAGGTGTGGGTACATCTTAAAGAGGAAGAGCAGACTGCAGGGTGGATGAAAGCTTATTCCTGCGGATGTGGATCCATGTATTTGTATCTACGCATGGCTCTAGGAATTAGGTCACCACTGCTTCAAAACACATTTTTTTTTTTTAAATGTCTCTTCCTGATTGTACTTGCCAAGATGAACACCTAACAGCTCTCCATTGTGTGCAATTGCCCAACTGACTGCGTTGCTACATTCCTCAAACTGAAATAGACAGGTGTATATTAGATACTCTGGGCCTGTGGGGAGAAGAAGCTGTGAAAATACAGCTATGCACGAACAACAGAAACATGGACATCTATAAGCAGACCAAACAGGCATAGCAGGAAAAAGGGTCTGACAGGGAGCAGCAGCAGCGCTGCCTAAAAGCAAAGGAACTATGACATGCACTTGAGGACAGGGAGGCCAAATAGCTGGAGGAGACCCCACCATCACTCCATGTTTCACAGGACACCTCTGAGGAGCCCAAATCAATTGCCCCTGCTATCAGTAAATAGAAAGTGGAGGAAGAGGATAATGACAACTGGGGACATGCAAACAGAGGATCCAGCTAAGCCACAAGTTAGGACCTGTGAGACTCTACTGCAGTCCAGTCAACCACAAGCAATTCCAACAGAGAAAAAGGAACTTGGTTAAATATAAATTTGTTTACCATTATAGTGATGGTATCCCCAACTTAGTACGATAGAGCTATAAATTTTCATTAATTTACTCGTACTTGAAGAAGCAGTGGTACAACAGAGAGGTAGAATGTTTTATCTGCTTTTTATGTCACTGAAGAGTCACACTGGAGGACAAAGGGATGAAACGAGGAATATGAACACGAGGATGTGCCACTGACTCATCCTGCCAGATCTCAATGAAATATCCATGGAGGTAGGTACACTGCAATCCTCTCCCAAGGTTGCTTGGGGTGGTTACTTATTTCTTCCTCTGCAGTCAGACACTCCCATGCTCATCAATAATCTTTGGCAGGCCCCAATGCAGTAAACTGGTTAGTAGCATACAGGCCTGGGTGGCTTGAGGATGCCTGCAGCACCTGTGCTTTCTTTGCCTTTGTTATTCTCAGGAGATACCAGCTAAAATAACCATCGCCTGTGAAAAATGGTGCCAGCATTCACTGCCATGGCCCTGAACTCAGTTCATGTAATGGAGCAATTCCCTCATTTCTCTCACCCCAGCAGGCCACACTCATCACTAGTGTGCCGAGTGATGCCATGCACAAGTACTCTGAAGTACGAGTGGCAATAAGTATGTCTTATCTAAAACCTTAGAGGAGCAAGGGAAGGAAGACCCAAATTTTAATTTTCACTTTCCATTTTGACTATATTTGCAAAGCACTGCATTTTATCTGTTGCTCCTACAACTGGGGGATTCCTTTCCATGCCTCAGGAACAGCTAAGCCCAACAAGGAGGAAAAAGAAGAGGAATTAGAGTGATATGTTCTCCAACATCCTACAAGCCACTGATGCAGCAGACAGTAAACACATGGCCTGAAAAATGAATACTGCAGACTATATGGAAAGAGTAAACAGGAGAAAAGCCCAAGAATCCCAAGAGAAAAAGGAGGGGGAGATGCATCAAGGCATTATGGGGCTCCTCCCACAGCAATAAGATGCAGACCTACAAATACAGCAACTGCAGGCTCAACCCCCTTCTCAGTCCAGGGAGAATGCTGATACAGAACCTCCCTGCACCACCTACTAACATTCCTCTTACCACACTAGACAACCATAGCATAACATATAGTGACCTGAAAGAGCCACCTCTGATGTACGTGTAGCTAAAATGGAAACAATTTTCCCTTTCTCCTCTTTACGCTCTGTTCCATACATTTATTAAGGTTTTAACACATTTGCTTTTAACGTGAACAGAATTTTTGTTAGGTGTTTTCATGAGTAAATAAAACTGAATTGTCTGGAAAAGAATTCGTCTTTATCAGTTCCCAACATATGCTACAGAATGTCTGGAATTAGAAACAACACCCCAACTCACAGGATCAGCGACAAAAGGAGCCTAAACCATAAATGTACAAGCACCACAAAATTAATTGGAGCACAGACAATGTTACATTTATAGCTAGCATCACACAATTTGCAAAAGGCCCCCAAACTCTAGGACTCCATAGAGCACGGTACATCGCAGCCCATTACTGTGGCTCTCTCTCCAAATGCTCTTTGAAAGCCTCCTGAGCTGCAGAGCTCCACATCTGGTCCTTTCATCTGGTTGTTCAAATTCTGCAGTCACTCCACCTCTGGTTTCCACTCAGGTGGTAACTCTTTCCCTTCACTTTGCAGATATTAAGCAGGACACAGAAGACATCTATAATAATTGGGGTAATTTTCTTTAAGATCTCATCTTGCAAGTAAAACAGCTCTAGCACACCTTCAGTCTACTAAAAGCATATTCAATTGTCATTCTGCATTTGCTGAGACAGTCGAATCCTTCTTTTGTGAAGCAGAGGTAGCTGATGTACAATTTCATGAAGCAGGAGAACATGAGGGAAGGCTGCTTCCTCTCCTCCCCACAAGGCTAATGCTGGCACTTCAACATTGCCATTGGTGACTGGCATGTCAGGAAAGAAGAGCCCTCCTTGTAGCTTTCTGAACAGTCCTGGGTTCTTAAAGATGCAAGTATCATGAATGTTCCCTCACATGATCTCAGTGAAGCATTCCAGATGATCCACCAACACTCCCCCGCCCCTCGCCCTGCTCATTACTGTTCTCCCCTGTTTGACCCTGAACAACTGCTCTGATTTGCTGTAACAGTCTGACCTGATCCTGTGACTTACACTCCTCTACATTTGTTTTGTTCCCATTCTGTCTGGAGGACTGACGCACAACTTGGCGCACAGATCTAGGAATGTGAGCTTGTGCATCCAAACGTTCTGCAGCTGCTTCCTGTCACTCCAAGCCTCCATTACAATGCAATGCCACAAGGCAGTTTTCATTTCTCAGGCACAGAAGCAGCACTGTATTACCTGCAGGTGTTCCATGAACTCCACCAACAATCCTGAATTGGTCCTCACATTGTACCATAGCAATCTGCCCTCCAGCAAATTGTCACATTCCCAACAGGTCTTCTTGCAGCCTTGCAAATACCAGAGAACTGTGTTTGCAGTGTTCATGATAATATTGCAGAGTGATAGACAACAAACAAGTCCTGTGTGGGTGTGATGGTCTGCACCCCTACATTCACCCTTTCTACAAGACTATGGTAACTTTTGTACCAAGTATTCAGATAATTCTTCATAAGGCAAACAATCTGTAAATCTTTACTGTCCTGGTTAAATGTTTGTGGCAACAATGTAGGTGAAGTCTGAAACATGCTTCAAGTTTAGAAAAGCAGGCACAAACCAGCTCCTCAGAGACAACAGCCAAACAGGAACCTCAGCCAGGTGTCAAAAAAATCAAATGGATATCATGTAGTTAAGGAGTCATTCTTTGGCAGGAGAACTATGTGAGCAAGTAATTTACTTCTTGGCAATGAATAGCTGGAGGCTCCTGTCTCCACAGATTGACTGATTCCTGAACTTCAGCTAAAGATGATTTTCAAACAAAGAAAGTGCTATCAGAAAGTGGAGCAGAGATCCCAAAATCTCTCCTACTTTTCATCTCTACCCATAATGATAACAACAACAAGACGGAAAAAGAAATTTACGCTGAACTGGACGGAGAAAAGGTTCTGGTTGGAAGGATTCTAGCCAGTAAGACTGCCAGAGTTCATTGTGAGAGAAACTTTTGCTTTGAATTCACCTAGTTGTATTTTACCTATTTCATTTTAACCAATTCTGACTTCTGTTTCTCATTACTTGCAGTTCTTTAAAAAAAAAAAATCACTCTCTCTGTAGTTAATAATTGTTTTAACTAAACCAGAACTGAACAAAACTGGCTCCCAGGTAGGTGCTAGCAGTTTATTTCTGGCTGCCAGAAGGCATCCTCCTCTGCTGCATTTCTGCAGCAGAACTAGGAGACAAGCATCAAACCCGGTTAAATGCTGTAACCATGGGTTTTGCCAAACCCTGAACTAAAGCACGTATGCTTCAACTGAAGTGTTTGGGCAACCTGACTTCAGATAACAAGGACTGTGCATGTTATTTTGCATTGTACTGTCAGGATCCTCTCAGACAATAAAAGATGCACTATTCTGGGTGAAAGTCTTGGGCCTGGGACTTTGCTGGTCCAGTCCTCAGAGTGATTCATGGATTAATGGCTATTGTACTCACACAGTATAGCTGGGAGTGACTTATATGACGGAAGCTGTGTGAACCGGTCGGAGTACTTGTTCTCACAGTGAAGCAGTGTAAAAGCCACCCCAGCTTGGAGAACTGTCCTCCAGGCCAAATTCTACCATGGGGAATGTCATAGCAGGTATGTGGGACTATCAAAACAGGTGCAAGAATTATAGAGATAGCCTCTAAAGACTATGCTACTACCATGGCTAGTACTGACTAAAAGACCTTAGAAACCACTGAATATTTAAGGAAACATGTAGTCAGAAATCTGACTGCAAGAACAGTTACCTACATCCAACACTTGATAATCTATTCTATGCTGTGTTGTATCTCTACATACCTTCACATTATAAACTTGTCAAACATTTGGCAACATTTAGCATTTGCTGACACACACACAGCTGCCAAGAGCATCATTAATATCTAAATTTGCACTCTTAAGGATTAGAATACCAAATGTCACACCCTAAGAAACCAAAGTAATGCAAGTCAATGTCTGAACATGAAAAATATTTTAACTACCTGTCCAAGTCATCGTCTCCAGTTCTTCGTCTCCAAGATCTTTCTGCACCAGGCTTATCAAACTGATCAAAGTCATCATCTGTAAAGAAAAAGACTACATTAAATACTTCTTACTGGCGTATATAAAGGAAACACAGGGGTTCTCTAATTCTGAAGCAATGACTTGCCCTCTTTAGGAATTACTCCCTTACCCTTTTTAGTTCTACAATTTTTCTGTACTGCAATGCCTGTTAAATTAGACAAAAAATATCTATGCTTATTAGCATTTGCTATTAAATAATACAAAATGTTAAGATTAGTTTGGCAGGTCTTATTGGTAATGCAGATGAGATTGTGTCTGATGAAGTGGGAGCTCTCCCACAAAAGCTCATGCATTAAATACATTTGTTAGTCATTAAAAGTGCCACAGGACTCCTTGTTCGTTTTCCTGAACTAGACTTACACAGCTACCACTCTGGAACTTCTCAACAAATGTAAGAAAGGATGTCAGCACATTATCTGAAACATTTACAACCAATTGGTCAGCTCCACAAGCAGAAAGTACATTATGTCTGCAGTGAAACCAAATTTCAAATAGCTGAAATGATCCAACCCTATTTAAAAATGCGAAGTGGTGCCGAACCATTATCAAAAAATATTTTACTTTTAAAATGAGTTTGTTTCTAGGGAGTATCAAAAACTGAAGTCCAATTTATCTGCAAAACAGGTACAGCATGCAACGTTCATATTTGTGAGAATCTTCCATTTCCCAACCCCAACTGGAGTATGGTTATATGAAAAAGGGTAAGCACTGGAATTTATTACTAACGTGTTTATCACCTTAATGGAAGACAGGAACCATATTTACATAATCACTTACCTAACTAGAATAAGTGCAATTATTTATCTCTGAATACAACGGATAACAATTAGGGCCAACCTCAGAACGATTTCTTGAAATAAGCCTTTATAAAAAACCACCTCTTCTCAATTTCCACTTAGGATTGCTTACATGTTCAGTTCCTCTTGTTCAACTGGGCATCCTTCTGTGACAATTTCTCTTCCCAAGGCCAACCCTAGTTATTTTCTTTTTGACTAATTTAAATTAAGCTTTGATTGATGAAAACCCAGGGGAAAACCTGATGTGAGCATTAAAAAAAAAAAAAAAAAACAACAAAAATTTCAGCAAGGGCAGCCATCACTAATAAGAGTTTTCAAACTAAAATGATGGTCATTATATGTATCCATACCATTAAAATTGCTTGCAGTAGCTTGTGCCCCAATTAAAATCAAGATTCCAAACAAATAGCAAGTAATGAATTATCAAAATGATTTCTTTCGGCAAATAAACAATACACCTTCCCCTCCCCAGTTCACATAGCACCAAGGGAGCCCAACTATTAGCCTATTATTGTAGCACTCCTCCACAGCTTGACAGAACCTGGGAGCCATGCAGTCACGGCAAGCTGGGTCTGCAGTCTGGCTCCTAGCTCTGCTGTGGAAATGCAGCATAGGCATGCCCTCTGGCAATCAAACGTAAAACTGCTGGCGCCTAGCTGGGAGCCAGTTTTGTCAAGCCCTGCACTCCACAACCAAGCACTATCAAAGTCTTAATATTTCTTTCTCCACAACATCCAAGATCCAGCTTCTTCTCCACCCATACAGCTAAAATAACTGTCAGCTGGAGTGTGATTTTTTTTTTGTTGGGGGGGAGATAGTTGTAACAGTGCAATCACTTAGCATGGCACAGTTATGCTTGTAAAAAAATGCCTTATACTGGTACAGCTTATTCTGTACAAGAAAGTGAACAGGCTATACTGGCCTAACTGTGTTCACCGGGGGGGGGGGGGGGTTATACCTTTTAACTATAGTGATACAACTAAATCAATACAACTCAGAGAACAGGTCCACCAGTGGCTATTGGCCAGCATGGGCAGGGATGCAAAACCATGCTCTAAAGCAAGGCTCTTCAAATTACAACCTGCTGGCCAGTGGGCAAATCAGAAAAGGGGCTGGGGGCGCCAGGGAGCAAGATAAATTATACGAGTATAAAAATGCTTTGGTGGTATAATTATCTACACCAGGGCTTTTCCTGACAATGTCAAAATAAAAAAAGAAAAATATCAATCCTAATCAATATTACTATTCCTGTAAGATTCTTCAAAGCATCTGACAAAGTGAGATATTTTCCCACAAAAGCTCATGAGATAAATAAATCTTTAAGTGCCACAAGACTCCTTCCTTTTTTTTTTTTTTTTTATTCATTCCTGTGAGAGTTTCTATTGTGGACTTGGCCTTCCTCTCCACCAACGCTACCAGCCTTAATCTTCCATCAGTCCTCTAAACCAGTGGTTCCCAACATTTTCTCTGCCCTGGCACACCTCGCTACCTTTAATCAACTTGAGGCACACCACCATAGAGTTTCCAAATAAACTCATGAATATTCATGAGCCAGTTATCCAATCCCGAGCTCTCTGAGTAGTTCTTCAAAAAAATTTGTGGCACACTTGCTCAGAGTTGCCGGCACACTGGTTGGGAAACACTGCTCTAAACACCTTTGCTCTTTCTCCTATCCTATCCTTTATCCATGAGAGAACTCCCTGTAGAGATCCACAACACTACGTTTATCCTCTTTCAAATCTCTCATTAAAGTCACATCGTTATGATTCTTACAAAAGAGAATAAATGGCTAGACAGACAGTGTTCTGTGACTATTCCTAGAATAGTAATTGTCACACTTATCTTGTGCCCCTCATGTCCATCTGTCATATTCTCCTGCTGTCTCATCATGTATTTAGACTATAAGATCTCTGGGGCAAAGGGACCATTCTTTCATGTCTGTACTTTCTCCAACATAATACAAACAAATCTACAGACCAAAAGTGAGAGTTACAAATTACCATGGTACTATCAACAGTTGATTCAATACTTTAAAATGCACTGTTAGAAGAGCCCATAAGAGGGTTATACCCATTTGTACGGTCAAGAAGGGAATCATTATAGAAAGAAGCTGAAGAACTTCTGGTGAACGGAATTCATTTATAACAACATTTATGGTTTGCAAAATATTAAGCATTACCGTAATCTTTGATTCATTGTATTACTAATCTTATTTGGTACTGAGAATTAGAGAGTCACAGCCAAGTGTAAATTTTCCCATTTCTAAAGCTACAAATATGCTGATTTTTTTAGGCATCTATTTCATGAACAAACAACAAAACCAAAAATAAAGTAAATAAAACTTTACATGTTGCACAAGGATGATGCTCCAGAGGAAATTCTCATGCTACAGTTCATGTTAAAGTCAAGCAAGGTTACATGCCTGTAAATCAAATATAACAAGCAAAGGAGAAAGAAAGCTTCCCAACACCAGCAGTAGCACAAACGAGCAACTGTAAAACTGGCAAAGCGAGTGTGGTGATATCTTTCCTGGACCAACTTTGTTCTGTTGAGAGAGTCAACCTTTCTAGCTACACTGAGAAAGATACTCTCAGGTGGAATGAACTGTTTAGCATAAGTAGTTAGCACATATTGTAAGGGACTATTCAAGGTACTGCAAAACTGATAGCGAAATATTTTCCACAACTCTCAGACAGCAGCAGGAACCACCCACACACAAAAAATAAACCCCATCCTAACAGCAAGCCACAAAACTTACTGCAAAAGTGGCCTCAAATAACCTACGTACATGCCTGAGGCTCTCCTAGCAAAGCTGGCGAGTCAACAGGATGACTACCTCCTTCTTTTCACAGCACCACCATGGATAATATGAGGCACTCGAAGAAAGGCTCAACCCGCCTCTCAAAGTAAAAAATAAATAAATAAATAAAAAATAAAAACAGAAGCACAGTGCCAGCTGGATACGTGAAGATCCTGAAAAGATACTAAGAACAGTAGCACCCTACGTTCAACTTTCACTGGCGGCACTAGAAGAAAATCTATTGGCTAAAACACACCATGACTTCCCAACTGAAGGGTAGACTAAAAGCACATCAGTGGGGAAATGGGTCTACTGTTTAGATCTGTATCACTACAACAATATGGCAAAAGAAACAGGACTATCCAAGAAATAAGTCACACGCCTCACCAGAAAGTCAACCACTCTGTAAGACAAGAATGGCTTCCCTCTTCAAACTGGTCAACTTCTACCTCTTAGCATGAGGCTCACTTTATGTGTAATATTTTTCCTTGCACTATATGTCTCCTGGTATAATGGGAGCACTGTTGCAGGTTTTGACGGCCTTATTTCCAATAATGTGGTAGTTTTATTATTTTCTGATAGAGTGTTGCATGGCAGGAAATGTTTACAAGTATTATCCTGTTTGAAAGCAATTCATAAGAGTTTTCTGAGGATAAACTTCAACGGAGCAAAGAGATCTCTTTTTTTTTTTTTCTTCCATATTTGCTACCTCTTTTTTAAAAAGACTGAACTAAAATTCAGACAGCCATGTGTCCTGAGCTATAAAAATTTCTCTTTTAAGATCCCATGAGTGGTAGATGAATCAGCTGAAAGACTGCATAGCTGTATTCTTATAAAGCTTCCTTCAATGCAGGCTAAGAAAAGGCTTGTCCTATCTATTTGGTTTTTGGATGCAGTGTAAAAAAGTATAAATAGTAAAAATTAGAAACCGATTTAAATTGTTTTCATTTATATCAAATCCACACTGTATGTTTCATATAATTTCAGCACTTCTCACTACTGCTGACCAAAGTCCAATAACTGGATGCCATAACATCTCACTATCCTATTAAATCAAGTAACTTTGTAAATTTTCTCCTTGTCCAAAAATATATATAAATAAAGAGAAAAATTATATCCTGCAATATGATCCAATGTTCAATATGGTTCAATTGCTTCTAAGTTTAGTTAACTACTTCCTCAACAGGTACTTTAATGAAGTAATCAAGCTAATAATGTTTCAGGACATTTTTTCCTAAAATAGAGAGAATGCTGCAAAAGTCATTTATCATGGGAGAAGAGACCATTTTACCGTACTCAATATAGTGCTAAATATAAAATAATTATACTGATTTTATTTACACCTTATCATACAGTCCCATTTTCTAAACATGCTCTGTACATAATGTTACATTTCAATCGTAAGTTTTGAGTTTAAATACAGATAATGCTTTGAATGTTATTTTCAGTTTATCGTTGTTACATATATTTGTTTTTCTATGCATTTAAGCTGGGGGGGGGGGGAGCCTCACAGACAAAAAGAAAAACTCATGCACTAAACCCTAGATTTATTTCCAAGAAGCAAAAATACAACCCGACAAAACAAACTGTAAGTTTCTCCAACAACACAGAGGAGTACAATGTCTCTTCTTATGATATTCAGAGAAGGGATACGGACTTTCTTAAGTTCCAGAGAGGTAGCACTGCTAGTCTAGTTCCACAAAACCAACAAGATGCTAGAAATTACTGGTGAAGTAGGATTCACCCACAAAAACTCACACACTAAATGGAATTATTAGTCTTTAAAAGTTCTCCCAGACAGATTGTTTATTTTGACTTTCTAAATGGCCTTCACACAACTTACAGAAGTTAAAAATGTTTAAAAGCAGTTATTTTGCCTATCCATAATATTAGCACTGTGAATATCATTGTTTGTATGAAAGTTTCTCAACAATTATTTTCATTTATTTGATTGTAACAAAATCCTTGGAAGTGAAAACATGGAACAAATTCTTTTAAAAAGTGGAATTCCTTCCATCTAGACTGGATTTAAACCAGGGCTCTACAACACTGCCACCCAGCTTCAAATTAAGGTGCCTAGCTGGGACACCCACATACCCCACACCACTGAAAAACTGCCACCATCATTTTCGGCAGCAACATAAAGCCCCACCACCACCACCACCACCAAATCTGCAAAACATTGCTGCAAGCACCAGCATCTCTATTTTTAGGCACCAGATGCTGCTCCCCCACTGCAGTCCCACAGTAGAGCTACGCACTACGCTACAAACCCTAGGCACATAGGTGACCTGGGGCACAGGTTTTGTCGAGGCCTGATTTAAACCTGTTAAAACTTTGTGAAGCGTCAAGACTTCTGTATCTATGGGCTCAAGACACTGTCTTATTATATTTATAACAAGACAATCATGCATTCAGTTTGCGTGACACAAAAGCTATTTTAATCCCAATTACCTTGCTCACATCACACCACAAACAAGAGCGTATATACACATACAATACTGCATTCATTCAGGGCTAGACTGCACAATCCTTATTCATAAAGTCCCAATTTCAGTGGGAGTATTTTAATAAGTAAGAGCTCAGCACGAACACAGATTTCACAATTTGGCCCTCAGTTAGTGTATTTCATATCTTCTTGCCTCTTCAAAACCTACAGAATACATATAGTTTTGCATAATTGTCATGACAAAATAAAACTACACATCAAATTACATGCAGATCTGCAAGTGGTATTTATTGAAATTCTTTGTTGCTCTGTTTTTTAAAGTCTCAGATACCTGTTACCAAACAATTTGATTTACAACAGTCTGAGAATTTTGTTTATGGCAAACAATTAGCTAACAAGAATATTAAGTAATATCGGTACATTGTTAGGGATTATGCAATGCTCTCTTGCTACTCATTAACCCAGAAGTAGTGTTTGGAAAAGCTACTAACTCACAAAAAATTTTCAGTGCTCTGCCAGGTAAAACATAATGTAACTTACAGAAAATATATTCATGTCATTCTGATTAGCTGTTTCTTCCCCCACGTAAATTGAGTCCTTGTCTCAAAAAAAAAAAAAAAAACCACACTAGACATTAAAGTTCTATGCCACCTAAAAACAGAAGTTCCAGATTTAGAAAAAATAAAAGCAGTGGGCAGACTTTAGCGGGTGGCAAAATGGCTGATGCTAAGGTCACAGAGAATTAGCCCAAAAAAATGGCAATCCAGGGCTCAACAAAATTGCTGCCCAGCTTCAAACTAAGACACCTAGCTGGGACACCTCTGTCGCCGAAAAACTGCCGCCATCACACTTAGTGGTGGTGCAGGGTCCATCACTGCCACAATGTCGCCGAATGCCGAACACACTGCAAGCCCTGGCACCTCTATTTTTAGATGCCGGGGAGCACTCCACCGCTGCACTTCCACAGTGAAACTAGGTGCCATGCTACAAATGCCAGGTGCCAGGGTGACCCAGGTCTGCCAAGCCCTGTGATAATCAGAATGGTATTTAGATAGTAATCAGACTTTTAAGTATAACAAGTTTTTAAATATTAATGCCTAAAACCAAACTTATCTTCCACTAGATCCTCAAAGTAGTAATGCCTTATTGGCACTGCTCCATGACCTCAAATCAAAGTAATCTTCAAAACCCTAACTTTTGTAGGCCTTTGCCACAAGTAGGTTTTCATAAAGCCAAACTGGAACATAAACTGTAGTGGAAGACTGTCTGACAACATGACAAAGCAGCAAGCATCTTAAGAACAGAAAAACCAAAACTCTGCCCATCTGACTGTTTGCACACACAAAAACACTCTCTCTTTAGGTTCTGGATTTTACTGTCAAAAGAAATTAAGTTACAGTGAAGTAAAACAAAAAATTTCAACTAGATCTGTGTAGTATTCAGAAGAATGTGTACCTCACCTCTACATTGTGTAATGACCAGCAACAGACAAAGATGAAGGATGCTAGAGTGCCAGAGGCAGAAATTACGTTTTCTTTCTTGTGGATCCTTCTCTATCCAATGCGCTGAAACTCCCATTCAAACTCAACCTGCCTACTACAACCTTTTCCTCCACAGCTTCCTTGACACATCATGTCCCCTCCAATATCACACAAAATGTACTTGGCTGAAGTTATCTGCTCACCATCTTTGACCATTTTATACTCCATCTTTGCACCAGTTTATTAGCTCCCCACTTCCTTCACCACACCAAGTTTCAACTTTTCTCTCTACTTTCAAAGCCACTGCAAATCAATATCGCCTTTTACTGTGTTGATATCTACCCAGCTAATGACACCATCCTTAATGCACAACCTCGCCACTTCTTTTACCATCATCCATCTCTTTACTTAAGACAGGAAATGGTGTGCTTATTCTAGACCACCCAGCCACTATGCTCATCTTCTCATTCCTTAAAACTCAGTCCTGCAATGCGAACAAGAACTGAATCTACAACATGAAGGCAGATTTTTAAAGCTGACCAACTAATATACAAAACATACCTCCATTGAGTAACCACACGATCTCACTGTTGTGATCCTTGCTTTTCCTTCTCACATCCCCACCCTACTCATAGAATCATAGAATCCTAGGGTTGGAAGGGACCTCATAGGTCATCTAGTCCAACCCCCTGCCAGAGGCAGGACCACTCCCACTAAACCATCCCAGTCACGGTTTTGTCCAGCCGGGCCTTAAACACCTCCAAAGATGGAGACTCCACCACCTCCCTTGGCAGCTCATTCCAAGGCTTCACCACTCACCTAGTAAAAAAGTTCTCTCTAATATCCAGCCTTGACCTCCCTAACTGCAACTTGAGACCATTGCTCCTTGTTCTGTCCTCTGTTACCACCGAGAACAGTCGAGCTCCATCCTCCTTAGAGCATCCCTTCAAGTAGTTGAAGGTTGCTATCAAATCCCCCCTCAATCTTCTCTTCTGCAGACTAAATAAGCCTAATGCTTTTCAGTCTACCCTCATAGGGCTTGTGCTCCAGCCCTTTAATCATTTTGGTTGCCCTCCTCTGAACTCTCTCTAGCATGTCCCTGTCCTTTTTGTAGTGGGGAGCCCAAAACTGAACACAGGATTCTAGATGTGGCCTCACCAGTGCAGAAGAGAGGGGAAGGATCACATCCCTTGATCTGCTGGTAATACTTCTTTTGATGCAGCCTAGTATGCCACTGGCCTTTTTGGCAGCAAGAGCACACTGCTGACCCATATCTAGCTTCCCATCCACCATGACCCCCAGGTCCTTTTCTACACTGCTGCTACTTAGCTGAATGTTTCCCAGCCTGTAGCAGTGCATGGGGTTTTTCCGTCCCACATGCAGGATTTTACACTTGTCCTTATTGAACTTCATAAGATTTTTATTGGCCCATTGTTCCAATTTATCTAGGTCTCCCTGAATCCTGTCCTTGCCCTCCAACGTGTCTACTGTTCCCCCCAGCTTGGTGTCATCCGCAAACTTACTGAGAATGCAGTCTATTCCATCATCCAGATCATTGATGAAAATGTTGAACAGAACCGGCCCCAGGACCGACCCCTGCGGCACACCACTCATGACTGGGTGCCAGCTAGACACGGAACCATTGATTCCTACACGCTGAAACCGTTGATCTAGCCAGTTCTCTATCCACCTTATAGTCCACCTATCCAACCCATACTTCCTTAATTTGCCAATGAGAATGCTGTGGGAAACTGTATCAAAAGCCTTATTAAAATCAGTATAAAATCAGATTGTAAACTCTTTGAAAAGGAACCAAGACTTTCTATTTGTACATTAATGCACCTAGAACAGTCTCAGATGCTGTTATATTGAATAATGTATTAATAACCACCTAACCTAGGGTTCACCACAAGTAGCTACACTGAGAGCACAGATTATTTTACATCGAGTTAGCTACTTCAATATGCAACACTTTTTTGGGAGGAGGCACTAAGACACAGCGTATATTGTACACTCTACACTCACTCGGGCAAGGACTACATCTCACCCCACTGTTCACCATTGAATACAATGCTGACTAACTTTTTTTGAACCAGTTAGTGCAAAAAGGTCCTGGTCCACAACCAAGACTCCTAAGCACTACTTTCAAATAAACATAATTGCAGCTTTAAAGAACATTTCGATCAACTTCAGCACTCTGATTTCGCCCGTCCTTCACATACTTTTACACAAAAGGATGCCCATGTAGCTTGTGATAGTTTTTGAATACACAGAGAATAACATTTTCTGTCCCATAAAATACCAAATGCTTTTACAATAATTTTAAAAACGTCAGTAACAGAACCCAAGTTTTTCAGAGTTCACTTTTAAATAACTAATACACTAGGCTTTTGTTTTTTAATCCAATCACCTCAAACAGATGAACACATATAATATCTGACACCACTAAAACCTGAGGCCCTTAAAAGAAATTACAAACATGGAGCAACAGCAACACTTGTACCAAACAGTGTTGATCTCATCATGATCTTAATCTCAACCCCCACACCACCACCCACTTTTTAAACTCTGAAATATTAAATCCTGGGAATCTTTTTTCAAGGGCTTATTTTCACTAGGAACTGGCTGGTCTGTGTGGACAAGGACAAGCCATGTTCAGCCTAAAGACAGTTATTTGACGGTAAATCTTGGTCTGAACCAGGTTTGCTCCTAATTACTGTGAAAGATAATCATACTGTAACTTACCACTGTTTCTACCATAAAAATCAACATCCTATTAGATAACCCAACTTTATAAATAAAAATAATTAATAAAAAAGCACATTTTCTAATGAAACCAAGTCCCAAAAGCAACCGAACAAGATGTGACTGTGCAAATCTTTTCTATCTTTATCTCCTACAAAATGTAACCTTTTTTAAATGTGCAAAATATCAGCCAAGACATTTTAGCACAGGACAAGACAATTTGGTAAAATCACACAACTCAAGAAAGAACACCCAAGGGGTTTAAGAGTTCTGGTTTTGAACTCTTGGCTCTGCCACCTACATTCTATGGGACTATGAGCAAGTTAATTAATCTCTCTATACTTCAGTTCCCTAGTTCAGTGTTTCCTGACCGGTGTGCTGCCAGGTCTTGGCAGGTGTGCCACAAAATTTTTCGAAAAACTACTCAAAGAGCTCTAGATTGTTTCATGAGCTCACGGATATTCACGAGTTCATCCACAAACTACAGGGTGGTATGCCTTAAATTAAAGTTAACAAGGTGTGCCCTGGCACAGACAATTTTGGGAAACGTTGCTCTATTTGCCTCATGAGCTCATGCATATTCACGAGTTCATCCAGAAACTATAGGATGGTGTGCCTTAAATTAAAGTTAGCAAGTGGTGCTTTGGCAGAGACAATTTTGGGACACCCTGCTCTATTTG
>ML681964.1:62123038-62155623 GCA_007922195.1 Podocnemis expansa
GACAATTTTGGGATACATTGCTCTATTTACCTCATGCATATTCATGAACTCATCCAGAAACTATAGGATGGTGTCCCTTAAATTAAAGTTAGCAAGCGGTGCTTCGGCAGGGACAATTTTGGTACACACTGCTTAATTTGCCTCATGCATATTCATAAGCTCATCCGGAAACTACAGAATGGTGCGCCTTAAATTAAAGTTAGCAAGGTGTGCTTCCGGAGAGACAATTTTGGGACACACTGCTCTCTTTGTACAAGACGCTTACCCACCTCGAAAAACGATTATTAGGCTAAATGATTAATACTGGGCAAGTGGTGCCAGCCAGACTCCAAACGCCACCGGCACAAAAGCCTATAATAACTAAAAAAGAGATGTAAATCGGTCTTTTAGCTCCCATCTACTCCGGGGCTCGGGAAATCTCCCGTGTGCCCGTGGGGAACGAAGCCCGTCTTGGCGACCGTGGGCCAAAGCCGCACGAGAGGAAAACCGGCCCCTGTAAATGCGCGCAGCGCTCACGAAGATCTTGCGCGAAGGGAACCACCCAGGCCCCCAGGAGTCCCGGGCTGCGGCCTAGCCTGCCCCTGCCTCAGAACAGCGGAGGCCGGGCAGCGCCTCGACCGGCGCAAGGCCCGTTTGGCGCCGGGAAGCCGCCACGGGCCGGGCCCGAGGCCTCGGCAGCGGCGCCGCCCGGTCGGTTACCTGCGCCTCCCAAGGCGGCTGCCATGGCGCCTCCGCGCGGCTGCAAGGAGGCCGCGGCCCGCGGAGAGACCCGAGACCGGCCGCAGGGGCGAGGCCGCTCCCGCCGCCCGCTCCGCACCACGGCCGCAGAACAACAAACTAACACAACATGGCGGCCGCCACTGACGGCTGGGGGTCGCCGCCGCGCTGCATGGCGGGACGGTGGCGGCCCAGCCCCGCCCTGCGAGGGAGGGCGACAAAGGGACGCCGCGGGTTGGCTCAGGCGGACGGCGCGAGGCCGGGCGTGAAGAGCGCATGCGCCGCAGCCGCTGCGGCCGGGTCTACCCGAAGAATGACCCAGGCGCGTGCGCCAAGAATGCGCAAGGGGGTGGAAGCGCAGTTCGAATCATTGGACATGCGCGCAGCTGCCGCCCGGAAGGATGCCAGCGAGCGCATGCGCACGAGTGCTCCGGCTCTGGCTGGAAGCGTCAGAGGGGCGGGGCTGAGGGGGGGTGCGCTAGGCGCGCGCCGGGCTCGCGGGCAGGCAGTGATTGACGTGGCGCGCGCCGGCTGGCTAGGGCGTGCAGGCAGGGGGGGTGCTGCTCCGCGCAGAGCAAAACCTCGTTCCTGCGGTGCTGGTGTAACCTGCTAGGGTGGGCTCAAATGCATTCACGTGTCCCTCTCCAGAGCCTCCCAGAGAAACCTCTGCAGAAAGCAGCTGGAGAGCCAGGATCCAGTCTGCTCAGGACTCACAGCAAAGCCTGCTTAGAGTTCCCATCCCACATTAAACTCCTCCTCAGCATAAACATAACAATGAACTTTATTCACTAACGAAACAACACTTATCCTAAGAAACCAAAATGAATGTAAACCAAACAGACACCCAAGAGTGCCAAAGTTCAGGTGGAGTCACCCTTATCTCAACTGTAGTCTTTTAATAAGTCTTCAAGGCTTGAATGCAGAACAAGAGCCATCCTCATCATCTCTAGCTGCACGAATCTTCAGGCAAATGCCATGCAGGCCTTTCTTCCTCCTGTAGCCAGCACCACACAATCAGGTCACTGACCATCCAGCTCTCAGTTCTATTGTAGACAATTCCCCTGCAAAACTGTCCAAAGCAGGGAGAAAACATCCTGCAGTCAACTTTCACATAGCTCTGTTCACTCAGTTCCTGAGCACCTGGACTCTGCAGCTCTTTTTGCTCCTCTCCAGGCTGCTCTTCTCAGGCTTCTCCCTGGGCATGCAACTCCAGCACAACAATAGAACTTGTGCAGGGTGCTCAATGTGCTACCACACGCTCTTACCAGAAAGTTCTGGTTTCTGGGCAGCAAAATCTGCCCAACAACATAAGCCAGCTGTAAGAGATTCCTGAAAGAGATTACTCTTTTTTAGGCACATGGGTTACACTGGCAGGGCGTAGCAAATAGTAGCACACGCCTCTGCCTGATAGAGAGCGGTGACCACAGGCATGCTGCTGCATGTACCTCCCTGTGCAGCTCCTAGGTTCGCCCTGCAGAAATTTGCTCCCAGATTCATAGATGAATAGGGCTGGAATTAAGGGACCTCGACCTAGAAGGGGTCACCAGCTCCTGCTCCTGTGCTGAGGCTGAGCCAAGACCATCTAGCTCATTGCTGATGAATCTCTGTCCATCCTGCTTCTAAATCTTCAGTGACTGAGCTTGCACAAGCTCCCATAGAAGTGTATTCCAGTGTTTAACTCTCCTTATAGCTCAAAAGATTTTCCTAATAGCTAATCTAAATGTTTCTTGCCACTGATGAAGGTTGTTCTGCCTTTGGAGGCAATGGAGAACACTTGGTCACCACCCTCTTCATAATAATTGCTGTGTTCTAAACCAGTGGTTCCCAACCTTTTCGGTAACATGGTACACTTCAACCAGACAATTCAACAGCCCATCCATCTTTTTCAGCTGAACCGATTGCTTGTAAAACTCACAGTTACTTATGGTTATGGTCTTACTAGAAAGGTTTGCAATATAGTGTGTACAATAATCTAAAGAAAGATCAAATGTATTATGTCAAAGCCACTGGAAATAAATACGTCATTGCAATTCTGCCATTTGGCCGCCTGCATTTAGAATGTTCACATTTTAGAATCAAAAGACCAATGCCTCTCTTTTAATTTTATGATTAATTTTCACAAGTTTTATGAGCTGTAATTTTGGTTGGCTAGAATATTATTTAAGATGAAAGAGTGTTTTACATTGAGTTTCATTATCTTTGTGCAAAAATTAACAGCATAGTTGGACAGTTCTCACAGCACACTGGTTAAAAACCACTGTTCTAAACACTGTTACTATATCACTTTCATTATCGTTTTTTCAGGACTAAACGTAGTGAGTTTTTTCAGGTGTTCTCATGAATCAGATTTTCTAACTTTTCTCATTTTGGTTGTTCTCTGGGCTCTCTTTCATTTATCCACATCTTTCTTAAAGTACATTAACAGAACTGGACACAAAATGCCAGCTTAGGCCTGACCTGTGTCATGTAGATAGCACTCATCACATCAGAATACATACTGGCAAACAGATTTTGTGTCTGTGCTGACAGTTTTTTAATACTTTCACAAATCTTTTCTAGCAGCCATACTAGTGCTTAGCAATGGAAAGGACTAACTAGATCACACATTTCCCTGACTAGGGTTCAGACGGGGGGGGGGGGGAGTGACAGTACTCCTGTAAACTCTCCACCGACAAAATGTCCCACCCATTCAGTCACCGAAATGAGGTGCTACTTGCACAGCAGATTATGTTGATTGTGTTTATTCAGTTTGGCCTCCTCACTATGGGGCTCCTCACCAGGGGCCCAGCCAGCATCCCTGGGCTCAACTTCTTGACTGAAGAGGAAAGAAGTTGTGACATGAAAGAGGGGGTCACTTCCTTAGCATGTCACGCTTCACAAGATATCTGAATACCGTGAGCTGCTACTGAGATGATGGGGCACGTTACACCTTTGAAAGCTACTGCGGCATGCCCTCTACAGGCTCATTTTTGCATCGGTTATACGGATGGGAGGTCTACATTTAAAAATCTGCACTGCCTTGTTGAGAATACTAGTAACTACAGCAACAAAACAAACAAGGAGTCCTCTGGTGCTTTTAAAGACTAACAAAATTATTTATCAAATCAGTTTTCACAGGCGAAAATCCCACTTGATGAAGTGGGATTTTCTCCCACAAAAACTCATGTGATAAATAAATTTGTTAGTCTTTAAAAGTACCACAGGACTCCTTGTTTGTTTTCCTGAATTAGCCTGACACTGCTGCCCCATTGGAACTTGTTTCTGTGCTGAGAGGAGAGCCTCTCCAATCAGTATAGATAATTTAGTTCTGCAAGAGATGGTAGCTACCTTGATGAGAGAAGCTCTCCCATCAATATAGTGCTGTCTACACTGAAAGTTATCTTGGTATAATTGTGTCACTCAGGTGTGATTTTTCACATCCCTGAGCAATGCAGTTATGCCAGTGCAAATGTGTAGTGTAGACACTGCCCTCAGTCATTTTTTGTGGTGTTCTTCTCAATCCTAACATAAAGACTTACTTTTTGTTTCTCCTAGAGACCCCATGCAGACTTAAGTCGAAAATCAACTGCATTGTAACACACCATCCTTCTCCAGGAACCGCTTACTTGATACTTTAATGCGCAGTTTAAAAATAACACCTGTTGCTTCAGCTCCAGCCCTTCAAATTGAACTGTACAGAGTCAGTGGCTGAAATCCTGCCCCATCAAAATGAATGGTAAAATTATGACTTCAGTGGGCCCAGGATTTCCACCTGTGGTGCAACTCAGAAGGAAACTTGTTAAAATTACCTCCAAACAGGAGTATGACTTAACCCCCTCCCTTGCCTAGAGTCTCCTTATTGGGCGTTTTGATGATTGCACAAGTGATCCTAATAGAAAGCCATTACACGAAGCATGTCTGCCCATACTTCTTCTAATAATAGTTGAAGGCTTTCTCTGAAACTCTTCTATTTCTGAGATGTGAGAGGTTTCTAGCGAAAACAGTATTGAAAGTGACTGCACAGACTCAATGTATACAACAGCATTTACAGTACTTTCATTATTGTTTTCTACCTTTTTCCACCAGTTTAATTGCTTTTATGATCAGAACGATGACCAGGACGATGCTAGTTTTACCAGCCTAGATGTATACGAGGTTAAACAAACATATTAATTCAGCTGATATCACCGTTGGGGCTAAGTGCTCCGTTTACTATGCCACTTCTGTTCTTGTGACATAAAAAGACTATTTCTAGTGTTTCCAGACCTCAGCGACACCAGGGCATGCATCCCACAAGTGAGACAATCTTAGGTCTAATCCTAATCTTCTCTGATCCTATACCTATCTAGTCTGCCAGAACAAAGACTTTGGTCTCATCTTTCCAGGCTGGGAGAGATGGATGATCCGTCTTTAGATCCAGCTTGTCAGCCCTTAAATTAAGAGTCTGGGCACATAAACTGTCCCTGCATTTTGGCTGGTTTAGATCCTACAAGTGTACCATATGCAGAACCCCCATTGACTTCATAGATGAGGGGCTGGCAGAATCAAGGCCGTTAATTGTGTCAAAGCGGTTTCCTCCTGGATCCTCTCATTTATCTGGTCAATCCAACACATTTATTTATTTCCAGAGGGATAGCCGTGTTAGTAAGTTCACCCATCTTCGAAGCAACTGAGGAAGTGGGATTTTCTCCCACGAAAGCTCATGCGAAAAATAAATCTGTTAGTCTTAAAGTGCCACACAACTCCACATTTATTTATCACAGGCTAGCCCCATTAAGATGGGCACTTTGTTTAGAGCAGGGGTCTCAAACTCAAAACTGCATGAGGGCTAGTACATTAGCCTGAGGGCCGCACCACTGAAAGCTTTTCAAACAATGATATTGCAAATATCGGTGATAGTGTTGTTGTGGGCTGCAGGAAAAAACTTTAGGGGCCGCATGCAGCCCATGGGCCACAATTTGAGACCCCTGGTTTAGAGCATAAAAACGGCCATAGTGAATCAGACCAAAGGTCCATCTAGGCCGGTATCCTGACTTCTGATAGTGGCCAATGCCAGCTGCTTTGGAGGGAATGCACAGAATATGTAACTTTTAAATGATTCATCCTGTTGCCCATTCCTAGCTTCTGGCAAACAGTGATCACTGCCCATCTGGCTAATAAACATCGATGGATGTATCTTCCATGAACTTACCTATTTCTTTTTTTAATTCTGACAAGGAGTTCCAGAGGTTGACTGAGTGTTGTATGAAGAAATATTTTCTTTTGTTTGTTTTAAACCCATTGCCCATTAATTTCATTTGGTGAATGCTACTTCTTGCATTATGAGGAGGAAATAACACTTCCTTATTTACTTTTTCCACCTGTCACAATTTTATAGACCTCTATCATATCCCCTCTTCATCGTCTCTTTTCAAAGCTAAAAAGTTCCGGTCTTATTAATCTCTCAGCAGATGGAAGTTGTTCCATACTCCTAATCATTTTTTCCAGAGGGGTAGCTGTGCTGGTCTGTAAATAGCAAAAACACGGGAAGTCCTGTGTCACCTTATATGCAACCAACACAATCAGATTGGGTCTAAATGGGGACTTGGAATGGTTATCTCATTACAAAAAGTAACTGTCCTTGTTCACGCATTCTCACCTTCTAGTCAGTTGTTGTGAATGGGCCTCATCTACCTTACTGTATTGACTTTGTTAGCACTTGCCCTCCCCATTGTATTGTTTCTCACCCTTGCAAGTGTATATATACCTCTTAACTGTGGTTCCACTTAATGTATCTGATGAACTGGGTTGTAGCACATGAAAGCTTATGCCCGAAGAAGTTTGTTAGTTTTTAAGGTGCTGGGACATTCCCCCCCACCCCCCAAATTTGGTTTGGTGTGCTCCTGCGACCCCCTGATCTCCACTCCTGAACTCCGCTTCACCCCACTTAGCTAGGTGACCACTCACTCCTGAGTCAGTCCGCATCAGCCTCCTGCATGTAATTGGTCCCAGGCAGTGGGTGTGGACACTCTGGCCACACAGGGGACAGTCCTCAAACAAGCACCTGCCAACCCCCAGATACCACACCTGGAACTTCCATCCTACAGGGATTGGGACACTTCCACAATCACTGCCGGTTCACAGACATTTGTTTGCCCATTTGACAATGAAATGGATATGCCCAGCCTCACTCATTCACACCCTCTAAAGTTCACACAGCTTTAGATAAAACAAATACTAGCTTATTGATTAGAATATGATTTTAAGTGACTTTAGAGTAAATCAAGGCACAATCATTTAATAAAGGAGTCAGGAGTTACCACAAGCAAATATAAGATATAAAAGACATGCTGATCTAATAACACTATCCAGGATTACTCCTTAGCTTATTGTCCTCACTTTTACCCACAAGACTGGCTGCTGGCAATGTGTTCAGCCAGTCTTAGCCCTCGTGGCCATGTGGATATGTTGCTGTTTTCAAGATGGTCTCTCTCTGGCAAAAAAGCCACTAGCAATTCAAAGTGGCTGTGTTTGTTTCCCAACCTATCCACTCCGCCCTCTCTACTTGGGCAGAGGTGCTACAAGCATTTAGCTAGTCTCATTGTCTTTGTTATGTTCTGCTGGTATGTGCTTGCAATGCTGATTGGGAAACGGTTCTGCCTCTGTGCTGCTGGAAAACAACTCTGATTGGCCCCCTCCACCCAACCCATGTAAAAAAGCTGGAAACATGCTTCACATCTGTGCACATACATGATGCTTCAGGAAACATGACACAGGAACAATAAAGTCAGAGCATTCATAAGGGAACCTTGCATGACATATTTTGCATCAAACGACACACTTACATTGCAAAAGTGAACAGAAAAGTTGCATAGATCATACCCCAGAGTGCGCGAATGTGCATTCCATGATAGGTGCTGTAGGACTTCTGGTATTTTTGTTAATAATTTTTGTTGTGCTTTTTTTACCTTTTCCATTTCTGATTGTTTCTGAGATCTGCACACAATATTCAAACTGTGGGCTTACCATGGATTTATAAAGAGGCAATGCGATATTTTCTGTCTTATTATCTATCCTTTACCTAACAATTCCTAATGTTCTGTTAGTTTTTTTGACTGCCAACATACATTCGGTGAATGTTTTCAGAGAGCTATTCACAATGACTCCAAATTCTCTTTCTTGAGTGGGAACAGCTAGTTTAGACTCCATCATTATGTCTGTATAGTTGGGATGTTTTCCAGTGTGCATTACTTTACATTTATCAATATTGAATTTCATCTGCCATTTTATTACCTCATCATCCAGTTTCATAAGGTTTTTTTGTAACTCTTCATAGTATGCTTTGGACTTAACTATTTTGAGTAATAGTATATCACCTGCAAATTTTGCCATCTCAGTGTTTTTCATATCATTTTTGAATATGTTGAATAGTACAAATCCCAATATAGACACCCTAGAGGACACCATTCTTTACGTCTCTCCATTCTGAAAACTATTTATTTCTACCCTTTGTTTTCTACCTTTCAATTACTTACTGATGAAGGAGAAGACCTTCTTTCTTGTCCCATGACAGCTTGCTTTACTTAAGGGCCTTGGATGAGAGACCTCGTCAAAAGAGTTCTGAAAATCTTACTTGCTAACCCCTCAAAGAGTAGATTAGTAGATTAGTTAGGCATGATTTCCATTTACAAAATCATGTTGACTCATCCCCAACAAATCATATTTATCTATGTTGTCTGATAATTCTGTTCTTTTTAATTCTGCTCTGTTGTTTTTATAGTTTCAACCAGTTTACCTGGCGAAGTTAGATTTATTGGCCTGTAATTGCCAGGATCACCGTTGGAGCCTTTTTTAAAAACTGACATCACATTAGCTATCTCCTAGTCATCTGGTACAGAATCTGATTTAAATGACAGGTTACAAACCACAGTTAGTAATTTTTCAATTTCTTTTGCATTCCTTCAGAACTCTTGCATAAACACCACCTGGGCCTGATAACTTATTACTATTTAATTTAACAATTTCTTCCAAAACCTCGTCTAATGACACTTCAATATGAGACAGTTCCTCAGATTTGTCATCTAAAAAGAATGACTTAGGTCTGGAAATCTCCCTCCCATCCTCAACTATGAAGATTAATGCAAAGAATTCATTTAGGTTCTCTGCAGTTGCCTTATATTTCTTGAATGTTCTTTTAGTATCTCAATAGTCCAGTGGCCCACAGGTGGTTCCTGCTTTTTGTGGTTAAAATTTTTGTTTTGCTGTTATTTTTTGAGTCTGTGCCTAGCTGTTCTTCAAATTCTTTTTTGGCCTTCCTAATTATATTTTTACATTTCACTTGCCAGAATTTATGTTCCTTTCTATTTTCTTCAGTCAAATTTAACTTCCACATTTTAAAGGATATCTTTTTGCCTCTAACTGCTTCTTTTACTTTGTTGTTTAGTCCTGGTGGCACTTTTTTGTTCTTCTTACTATGTTTTTTAATTTGTGGTAGACATATAAATTGATTCTTTATTATGGTGTTTTTTAAAAGTGTCCATGCAGCTTGCAAGGATTTCATTTTTGTCCCTGTACCTTTTAATTTCAGTTTAACTCAGTGGTTTTCAAACTTAGGGTCAGGACCCAGTACTGGGTCACAGATCCTCAGGCACAGGGTCATGGCACCCTCTGCTGCTGGCACCAAAAGACTGGAATGTAGTGCTCAAAGATGTAATTGCTGGGTCATGGGAATAAGCGATTTTTTTTTCAACTGGGTCCCCAGGAATAAAGTTTGGAAATCAATGGTTTAACTAATTTCATCATTTTTGTGTAGTTCTCCTTTCTGAAATTAAATGCCACTGACTGTGGTGGGCTGCTTTAGTGCCCTGCTCGCAGGATGTTAAGTTTTATTACGTAGTGATCACTATTATCAAGTGGCTTGGCTCTATTCACCTCTTTGACCAGTTCCTATGCTACACTTAGGACTAAATCAAATATTGTAGGTTCCAAGACTAGCTGCTCCAAGAAGTGGTCATTTAAGGTGTCAAGAAAATTTATCTCTGCATTCCATCCTAAGGTGACATGTACCAATCAATGTCGGGAGAGTTGCAATCCCCTAATATTACTGAGGTTCTTTTTATTTTTATAGCCTCGCTAATGTCCCTGAGCATTTTACAGTCACTATCACCATTCTGGTTGATAGTGTATCCCTACTGCTATATTCTTATTACTGAAAAATGGAATTATCCATAGAGATTTTATGGTACTGTTTGGTTCATTTAAAATTTTTACTTAATTTCCTTCTATGCTCTCTTTTACATATAATGCCCTCCCTCAGTATGATCTATTCTGTCCTTCTGTTATGTTTTGTATGCTGGTATTACTGCGTTCCATTGTGCTAAGGAATAGGTTACGAAACATGACCCATTACACCATTCACAAAACAGAGAACCCATAGAGATGCATTGTCTAATACAGATGCAATTTGAAGTGCTATCTTGTATAACAAATTATTGACTTCATTGTACATAGTACTACGATTTAATTAAGCGATAAGGCCCATCATAGTGGGTCCTTTATCTGTCAGATAAGGATTTGCCAAGCTTACCTCAAGTGGTCTTTATCTGAAAGATAAGAGAAAGATGTGTTGATGCCTTCTTGCTGTTTTAAACCTTTAATTAAAAAGACCTTTATATTTTTAAGTTCTAGGTTGTTGCCTTTTCTTTCAACACTTGATGATTTAATATTCAGTAAAGAGTCTGATGGGTTTTTACAGGAAGACAAGTTTCAAAGGGGCAGCCATGTCCAGAGTGAACCATCCCTGGGTTTCACTGGCTGTTACTGTCCAATTTTTAAATCCTCAGCCATTTTGCATTTATGAATTACAATGAGGTATGCAACTACAATAAGGTATATATCTGCACCATGCCAAGACTACGAGGCCGTTGTGATGTCAGAGGTGACTCAACCAATAGATCCCAAGGAGTCACCTCTAATATCACAATGGCCTGTCACATGGTATGCTTCACATCATGAATGCACATTGCAAATTAGAAGAATTGATTATAAGAATAATGCTTTTGGCCTTCAATGGGTGAAGTGATGAGGCCTGTAGCTGTTATTTACAGTGTTCCAAGGTATCCATGCAGGTGGAGATTGAGGGCCTGGTTTGAAGCTGAGTTCAGAAAGAGTCTTCCCATTGTGTTCAATGAGCTAGTACCTTAGATGAGCCAAATTCATTGCTGATCTTAGGATACAGTGGTTATTCCTGGAGTGAGTTTGACCCATTGTGTCAGGAAGTTCAGAAGAAGTGGAGTAAAATGATTCAAGGGAATGGCAACGCGAAAGAGTTTTTTACTTTGAAGACAATGGTTTAATGTCATTGGGTCAGATCCTCAGTTTGTGTGAGCTGAACTTCACTCAAGTCAATGAAGCTAAGTCAATTAATGCTACCTGAGGATGTGGTGCATTAAGTTTAGTATTACAAAACGTTTGTGTAGCTCCATGGATTTACCCTTCACTTTTCAAATGCAAAGGCTTTACTCCTGCCATCAAGAGCTTAAAATCTAAATAAGATAAACACAGGATTACACTTCAGATGGAGGTTGAAGGCATTGTAAATGATAAGAAGGATGGAATAAGGTTTTAAGGAGGAACATGAAGGTGAGAACACTTTGTAAATGAGGGGCAACATGAAGAAAGGCACTTAGCCGTAAGTGAAGAAAAGAGACTACGGGCTAGTATGTGGCTGAAGGCAGGATATGGACAGTTCACACAGCAGTGCAAGCCTTTGGCTGAATTCTTCCTGGCACCTTCTTATGATGATGTTCGTATCTCAAGGTTACACTTTTGGCAAACTGGCTCGATAGCGTGAGGAAACTTGTGTGTGCTGTTTGCTGTCTGTTTAGTGATCAAAGAATTTCATTTCCAGGGTTAACAATCTGACACTTTTTATGGGCAACTGATTCACTTTTAAAAAAAATATGTACACAGAAGCAATAAGTGCCTGGAAAGGTGTGAATTAAAATGTATACACAGCTAGATATTTATTCACATATTTCCTTAGGCCTGGGGGCTGCAGCAGCCAAGCTTGGATTATTCTCTCTTGGTTCAGCTACCCTTTAGAAACTGCCTGGTAAACAATTTTTATTAACGTTCTTTTTCTTTCTTTCTTTTTCAACTTTGAAAAATGATTGAATGGCTTGAGTTTGTTGTTTCAGTGGAAGCTCTAATCACAAACTTGTTTCTTCTTAGTACATCGCATTCTGCCTTTTGATGAGGAGACACTGGAACAAATCTCTGCTGGTGGAAACTGGCATAGTTCCACTAAAGTCAATCAACCTACACTGATTTACTCCACCTAATGAACTGACCAAACACATTTCTGGAATTCTGATAAAATGAGCAAGAAGTCTTGTGGCACTTCTAAAGACTAACAAATTTATTTATTGCATGAGCTTTCATGGGAGATGTAGGGCTAAAGCAGAAGATTTTGTGATGGACAGGTAGCATGGTACTTGCACCCACCCCCATGAGTGACCCGACCATGAACTAATTCTGGGCTTCATGCCCAAAGCACCAGATGGAGCCAGTCTTCTGTGGGAACTGTCTAGGGCCTGATATAAGGTGTTTTGCTAGGCTTGGCTGTGGTGTACCTCTTTTAGCTGTTCCTTCAAGCTATCTCAGCCTTGGGCCTAAGCGTTTGAAAGGGAAAGCGGGCTTGATCACCCCGTCTTCTCTTGAAATGCTATATGTGAGCATAGTTCCTGGGAACTGGTGGACTTTGCTGCAGGAGCAAAGACCCGGCTACCTCGGTGACCTAGGACCAAGATGCCTCGGAAACCTCCTCAGGGTCACCCACAGTCGTCTAGGGGGTCTCCGGCTGCTGAAGGGATGTAAGCTTTTGCCATTGTCTGTATATCTATATTTGCTGCTTGCTAGGGCTAAACACCCTAACTTTAATAAACATCTTGTATTTGTCCAACTGGTGTCATGCTGAATCTTCACAAACCTGCCCCTTTGGGGTAACAGGAGAAAATCCCACTTTGTTAGATGCTTTGGAAATGTGGAACTTACGTAATAGGAAGAAAACAAATGCAGGGAAGTGTAAGTCATAGGCTCAGGACAGACTGTTACAGCAAATCAAAGCAGTTATTTAGGTTCAAAAGCCTGGGGAAATAGCAGACAGAGAGGAAGGTGAGAGCAAATCACTTTGGCTATGTCCACACATACATTGTTATTTCAAAATAAGTTGTTTCAAAATGAGTTGTTTTGAAATAAAGTCCTTATTTCAAAGTAAGTTAATTCGAATTAAGGGAAAAGCTCAAAGCAAAATAGCATGTCCAAACACAGGACTTGCTATTTCACTTTAGGAGAGGGGCACCATGAGAGGTGTGGCAACATGGCCCCCTCCCTGGGCCATGCCCCCACCCAATATAAGCTAAAAGGAAGGCACCCTGGGAAGGAGAAGGGCAAAAGTGTTATTTCACAATAATGGTTATTTCAAAATAACATGTCCGAACGGCATTAAATAACAGCAGTTTTGATTTAAAGAAGGTTTAAGCTATTTTGAAATGATGGCTCTTATTTCAAAATGACGGAGCCCATCAGTTTGAAATAAGAATACATCATGTGGACCTAATATCTTTTATTTCAAAATAACCAGTGTTATTTCAAAATAAAAGAGACATGTGGACATACCCTTTCTGTAATGAGAAAGAAATCTGTAATCCCTATTTAACCCTGAGACAATGGTGTCAAATCTCCATATGAATTCCAGTTCTGTAGTTTCTTTTTGAAGTTTTGATTTGCTATCCATTTGTTTGAGCACAGCTATTAACAAATCATGAAAGGAGTGAGCAGGAAGATTGAAGTGTTACCCTATTGGTTTCTGAATGTTGTGACTTCTGATGCTGGGCCCCAGGAGAATTGCCCTCTGTGGAGCTGGCTGGCCCAGGGGAGGGGCAGTCGCCTGCACCGGCTGCCTCATGCCCGGGACCAGGCTAGCTGGCCAAAAGCCGCAGCCCAATTCAGTGCTGCCTGTTTGTTCTCCTCCCACACTCCTCCTCCGGCACGCGTGCCGCTCTTGGCTCTCTAGTGGAGCAGCAGGGAGGGGACCGGAGGCAGCGCAAGGCCGATATCGCTACCCCCCACTGCACTACCTCCCGCCCCCTCCCTGTTGCTCCGGCACAGAGCCGAGAGCAGGGTGCATGTTGGGGGTTGGGGGGGGCAGACTGGCAGCACTGAACCGGGCCACCCTTTTGGCCAGCTAGCCTGGTCCCCGGCATGGGACAGCCAGCGCAGGGGCCCGCCCCTCCCCTGGGCCAGCCGGCCCCGCAGAGGGTGATTCGCCTGGGGTCCAGCACCCCCCTAGGGATGGCCCTGGCCACCAGCCTGGCCCTAGGTCCTGTCTGGGGATGGGGACAAGAGAGGCGGGCGCTGCTGCGGGCTTCCTGGCCTTGATCCCTGGCTGGGAGAAGTGGGCGCCGCGGCAGGCAGACCAGCCTGGATAGACAGGTGCTACTGCGGGCACCCTGGCCCCAGGACCCTTGTGGGGGATGGATCCAGGAGAGGCAGGGGCTGCCCCAGGCACTTGGGGCACTGGCGCCAAGACTCAAGGTACGTACCCTGTGTCCCAGGCGCCAGCAACGCCCCCTGGTGTCCACTGTCATTCTATACTCTAATTCAATGGTAAAGTAATGATATTCAAGCTTGATCCTTCTGTGATATTTTTCCTTGGAAGAGTGGCTTTGCCTTTCCTGCTGTCAACCTTCATTTAGAGTGCAGAGAATGTTATGTGACTTGAAAGTAGCGGTATGCAATTCCTGGTCTCAGCTTAAGACATTTACATATTTGTGCTCACATCAGTGGAGTAAATCTACTATGAATAAATCCTATTATGTCTGAGGCTGTATCTGTAGTTTAATAGAAATATACAGTATGGTTATGCAATTTCAGGTATGCCTTCAGCATGAGTATGGACCTAAATTTACTAACCTATGTATTGTTAACATGGTATTCAATATCCAGACACTGATAGGCTATGTCCACACTTAGGCAGTTAAATCAATTGAAGTTAAATCAATTTAATAAAATTGCTGTAAAAATCATTAAATCAATTTATGTTAAATCGATTTAACACGTCCCCCCGAGAAACTCAGATCGAACTAGCATGTCCATTGACAGGACTTGCTAGTTTGATTTAGGAGAGGGGCATCATGGGAGGTGTGGCAAGATGGCCCCCTAGAAGGGCCATGCTCCCACCCAATATATAGAAAAAGGACAGCACCCTGGGAAGGAGAAGGGCAAAAGTGTTAAATCGAAATAACAGTAAAATCAAAATAACATGTCCACACCACATTATTTTGAAATAACAGTTTTGATTTAACCATCGTTTTGATATAATACTAGGTTTTATTACATCAAAATGACTTTCCTTATTGCGAGATAAGGGAGCTCCTTATCTCAATATAAGTAAACGTAGTGTGGAGCTGCAATCTTTCAAATTGAAATAATCTACATTATTTTGACTTAAAGACTGTGTGTGGACACATGTAGAGTACTTTGTATGAGAAAAAAAATGAGGGAAAAGTCTTCAGGCTTTAAGCAAAAATTCAAGGAGGACAGCTACTTCAAGGAACCTTCTTCAAAAATTCAGGGAAGCCAGCCAGTGTAATAATTTTGTAGGAAATAACAATCCTATTATGTTCTATTACCCTACAGTTAAATTTTGTTATTTCTTTTTGAAAAGTTGTGTGCATCCAAGTGCACAATGTATTACTGTTGTTCACTGGATACAATGAGTTTTCAAAGGACACTTAGGTATTTTTAACATAGTGACATAAATATGCATATTTTATTGGTGCAGTTTTCAGGGGAGAAAAATGTTTTACAAAGCTGAATATGAATACAAAGGGTTTTAGAAATCTAATAAAATGCCTGGCTATGAAAACTGTCTATTGTTTAGATTTAAATATCTCCCTGCAACCAGAGAACTTCAGCATATTAGCAGAGTGCAAGAGGAGGGAAAGTGATTAGAAGAGAGGGAGTGTATTCACAGGGCACTGGCCTGAAAGACTGGAGAATTGGGTTGTAGTCCGAGTTCTGCCACTGACCTGTTCTGAGACCTTAGGCAAGATATCTTCTGGTGCCTCTGTCTCTCTTCCTACCTTTGTCTATGTACTGTTAACTCTTCAGAGCAAGGACTGTCTTGTACTTGGCGTCTGGCCGATGCCTAGGGCAATAGAGTACAGATCAGTGGTTCTCAAACTGTTTAAATGGAGCTCCTGTTGAACTCTGCACACACTCCTTCCACTGAATCATGCCCCCTTTTTCCCCTTTTGAGTTGGGGGTGGGCACTTTCAGGAAAAAAAATGGGGATGCTTCCCATGCTGTAGGCACTAACAGTCATACCTCCCTTCCTCCAAACAACCCCCCTCCCCTTTTCAGGAAAAGAACAGGGCCTACAGCGTGGGAAATGCTCCTGTTTGTTTTGGTTTTTTTTTTCTTTTTCTGAAAGTGGAGAGCATGGCAGCAGCCAGGGAGCAGTGAGCACCAGCAGCAGTACGGAAAGAGGGAAGCATACCCGGCAGCAGCAAGGGGCTGTTGCTGCTGCAAGAGATGGGCAGCGTCTGCTTCCATCTCTGGGGAGTATGGAACTGGACCAACCCCGTGCTTCCCCATGATCCATCTCACACCCCCCACCACTTTCAGAACTGCTGGTCTAAATCATTGTTGGGACCTCTCAGTGCCATCATAGTATCAATAATAGCGGAAGCAAAAGTGGAATTGACTCATCTGATGTCGTTCCTCTGGGTGAGTGAGCAGTATTAATTTTTTTGTTTAATTCTTTCAGGTTTAACAAGCTCTGGGGACTGCTCCTACAAACATGCATTGCCAGACAGACAACAAACTACCAAGTACAGTCCCATAGGAACCAATGGGACTACTCACAACAGTATGCTCTGTGCCTCTTGATATTAGTGATGGGGGAAAATAGGCCTTGCAGGAGGCCTAAGTGTGCTGCAACACCCTAAAGGAAAAGAAGGGAGCAGCAGAGGTCCTCCTACCAATCTAGAAAGGCTGCAGGGAATAGCCAGTCAGGACCAGGAAAGCCATATAAAAGGAGTTGCTGCACTAGCAACACAAACAATGAGTCCTGTGGCACTTAACGACTAACAGATTTAATTATTGCATGAGCTTTTGTGGGAGAAAATCTCACTTCATCAAATGCTTTGAAGAAGGCAGGAACTTACAGAATGGGAGAAAATAAGTGCAGGGAAGTGTAAGTCATGGGATCAGCTCACACTGTAACACCAAATCAAAGCCGTTGTTAAGATTCAAACACTGGGGAACAGCAAATAGAGGAAGATGAGGTCATCTTCTATATGTTGTTCACCAGTGTCTGAATCTTAACAACGGCTTTGATTTGCTGTTATAGTGTGATCTGATCCCATGACTTACACTTCCCTGCATTTTTTCCTCCCATTCTGTAAGTTCCTGCCTTCTTCAAAGCATCTGATGAAGTGGGATTTTCTCCCACGAAAGATCATGCAATAATTAAGTCTGTTAGTCATTAAGTGCCACAGGACTCGTTGTTTGTTTTACTGAACTAGACTAACACAACTGCCCCTTTGGAACTAGCAACACAGTCATGTCTTTTGTGGAAATGCAAAAGGGCAGACGGTATTCTCTGCCTAGTGAAAGGGAATTGTAACACCATGGACAGCTCAGGATAGGCAGGAACCATAGCAGTGAAGCAGTGCTTCTGTCTGAGTGCTGCTACTGAACTTTGATGAGCCCTGAGGTAAGGGTGAAGCTGTGGCAAACGTGGGTCCTATGGGAAACTAGCCCAGAAATCATCTCTGAACTTGGAGTGGAATAGTGTAGTGGTTTTCAAACTTTATTTCTAAGTACCCAGTTGAAAAAAATTATTTATGGCTGGGACCAAACAGATACATCTATGAGCAATGCATTCCAGGCTTGTGATGGTGGCAGTGGGGGGGTGCCATAACATAGTACCCAAGGATCTGTGACCCAGTATTGGTCCTGACCCATGGTTTGAAAACCACTGGAATAGTGGGTGGGTCTGGTGTTCCCCAAAGATCACTAAGGCAATGGTCTACACCTGGACAGCAATAAAGTCCCAGAAGGGGATCTGAACTGCTAAGTGGCCTAGCTGGAGCCAGAGTAAACCAAGAGGAGGAAATCATTGCTTCCTAGGAGAATGGTCTGAGACCAGGGCTGAAACTACTTAAAGACTATGAACAAACCTGATCAGAAAGGGTGTTTGTGACAGGTTGGTGCTATGCTCTGACAAGGACTGAGCCCTAGGATGGTGAAGACATACACTAATAGAAGATTAGCATTGGAAGAGTTCTCAGGAGGTCATCTGATCCAATCCCCTGCTTAAAAGAAGACCAAAAATCATCCCAACTGGGCTTTGTCATGCTACACCTTAAAAATTTTGAAAGGTAGAGATTCTTCCATGTCCTTAGATAACCAGCCGCAGTGTTTTGCCACTCTCTGAGGGGAAAAGCTTTCTCTAATATCCAACCTAGATGTCCTCTACTGCAACTTGAGGCCATTGCTCCTTGTTCTGTCATCTACTACCATCGGGAACATCCTAGCTCCATCCTTCCTGGAACCCCCTTTCAGGTAGCTAAAAGCTGCTATCAAATCCCTCCTCATTCTTCTTTTCTGCAAACTACACAAGCCTATCAGTGGTTCTTTCAGCCTCTCCTCAAATTGTGTGCTCAAACCCCCTAATCCCTTTTTGTGTTGCCATTTGCTTAACTCTCCAGTTTTCTATAGCATGGGGGGGGGGGTGTATGAACTCTACATAATAATCCAAATAGAGTATTTGACCTCAACAGTGCCAAACAGAGGGGACTAATCACAAGAAGCTTGTCTTGTCAAAGAGCAAGGACTCTCTACTCTGCTGGCATCTGGATCTATCTGTCCAATGGGGGCACAGAAGTCAGAGAGGGGGACAGGGCTCCTGTGTTTGGGGTGGTAGGGTGAGGGCTGGCTCCTCTGGACTGAGAGCTGAAATCACTAAAAGCTGAAACACACTAGAACTGAAGTCGCTGAGGAACTGGGAAACCCTGAGGGACTGACTGACAGCAGAGGGGGCCTGTAAGCAGAAGGAGCCAGCAGCAGAGGGGGGTGATCAAGCCTGCGGGATGTGGGCTTGACCACCCCCTGCTGCCACGATATATTTACTGTTTGCGACCTATCTACCTCAAGACCTATCTACACAATTGCTAAGTGCTTATGAAATCTACATTACTTTTCGTATGGACAAGAATTAACCTTTAAAGTAATTGCTGAAGGGAATCTGCTGGCCTCCGATTCAAATTTTTCCCACACCTTATGTTTTACAGAGGGAAAGTGAGAGCTCATGTGAGTGTCTTTCCTGCTTTGCTTTTGTAACCTGTGGTTGGGCTAGAATTCATTCAATAGCCTCTCTCCAGTGCCTAACAGAGATAAACCCCTGCAGAAAGCAGCTGGTAAGCATCTGAGGAAGTGGGATCTTCTCCCACGAAAGCTCATGCAAAAAATAAATCTGTTAGTCTTAAAGTGCCACACAACTCCTTGTTGTTTAGCCGGGATTCAGTCTGTAAAGGGACTCACAGAGAAGACTGCTCAGAGTTCCCTTTCCACAATAAATTACTACTTAGAATAAACATAACAATGAACTTTATTAACTAACTTAACAAACCTTATTCTAAGATACCAAAGTAAATTTATACAAAACAGCAAGAAACCCAAGAGTCCCAAAGTTTAGGTGGGATCACCTTTATCTCCATTGTAGTCTCTAAGTCCTTGAGGCTTGAAAGCAAAACAGAAGCAATCCTCATCTTCTCCCATTGCAGGCATCTTCAGGTGAATTCCATGCAATCCTTTCTTCCTCCTGCACAATCAGCACCACACAGCGTATCCACTGGTCAACCAGCTCTCAGTCCCACAAGAGACAACTCCTCTCAATCCAACACAGGGAGAAAACATCCTGCAGTCCACTCCAGGCTCAGCTCCTCTCACTCAGTCCCTGAGCACTTGGACTCTGCAGCTCTCTGATTGCTCCTCTCTGGGCTTCTCCTCTCAGGCTTCTTCCAGGCATCTGACTCCAGCACAACAATAAAACTTGTGGACCATGCTCAATATGCTAGCACACCCTCTTATCAGGAAGTTCTGGTTTCTGGACTGCAAAATCAGCCCAGCAATGTAACCCAGCCATAAGGGATCCCTAAAAGAGATTGCTCATTTTTAAGCATATGGGTTACACTTTTACAAAATAACACCACATAGGGCTGCTGGTACTAGAAAGTTTTGCTTTTTTTAACCATACCAGTGTAGTAAGCATATGTGTGTCAGGTGGTTGGGTGGAGAGGACTAGTGTGACTGCTATGCCAGTATATGTGCTCATACAAATTTAACTCTAAGATCTCAAAGCACTTTCAAAAGAGGTGGTTTATTATTATTCCTTAGCTACACGAAAGTGAAACTGAAGCACAGGGGAGACTGAAGGCCAAATTTTAAAAAATTACAATTTCACATACCTCTATTTTTGGGTGCCTTTTACTGGAGTTGTGGGTGCATAAAGGCCCTGTAAATGAAGCTGTAGATTTCTGATGTGGTCAGGAATGAGTTCCTTTTTTGAAGGAGAGGGTTAATCTCCCTGCAGTATCATGGTCCCATTACATAGTTTCTGAGCACCTCACACTCTTGGCTATAGTTTGCATCACAACATCCCAGGGGTGGTGTTATCCCCATTTTACAGATAAAAGAGTGAGGCATGGAGTGATTAATTGACTTTTCCAAGGCCACATAGGGAGGCTGCATGGAACTGAACATGGATGTTTCCTCCCTTCCTCCATCTCCCCAAGCTAACATCCTAGCCACTAGCAGCCCATCTTTCTTTTTGCTACATGGCAAGGTTACAGTAAAACAGCAAGCCTGGCACACCTTGAAGCAAAAATTAGGCCTCCTGTTTCTTGTAGTCAGTACAAACTTAGTACTGTAGTTCCTTGGGTGATTGCACGCATACCTGAAGCCCTGTAAATAAGTCATGCTGCTACACTTTGACAGGGCACAATAAATTACGTCTAACTCTGTAGGAAACATACTTTGGGGCCTGGTGCTGTTCACATGGCAATCAATGGAGATTTTGCAATTTACTAATTCATTTTAAAGAAAATTATGTTACATTAATTTAAAGAACCAAGTATCACAATAAAAAGAGTTACTATAAATCTTGAGCAATCTTTTATTTTAGAAAGCTGAGAATTGGTATTCATGGGGAAACATCTTTGTATGCTATAATAGTTTGACAGGTCTTCTGCTGAGGATAGAAAGAATCATAGCAAACTAATATGTCTTAATCAATACTCTTGCCGGCTCCATATGATAGCCAAAATGTTAATCACTTCACAAGAAACTATACTGGAGTCTTAACTGGACACAAATGGATTTTTTTTTAAGAATTCCATGTAATTTATTCTTTTAGAATAAAATTATTTCAGTGTTTTGAGGATAAATAAAAACTATCAATGAATATGTACATGTTTCCTGAAGCAGACTATGCCTGTGAATATTTTAGAAACAGTTTTGTACTCTACAGTGTACATGTTTGCTTTGAAGATCTCACTGATATGAAATGCAATGATTATCCTTGGGTTACACATCGCTTTATTGATCTGGTTAGACAAAGAAACAAAGCCTAGACAAAATTTACCCAGACAAGCATACTTTTCAACCTCCAATAATAAAGGATCTTGAAAGTTCTACTAAATAGCTTTGAGGCAGCTAAAACATCTACTGACATAATGAAACTAGCTTTTTTTAATATACCTGTGGGGGAAAAAACTTGCTTTTTCTTATATGTTTAAGTCCAAAAAAATAACCTGTTTCTTCATTAAGAGAAAAATGGAGGGTGCTATTTATCACTCTCAAAGGAGAACAATAACAAGGGGGAAATGACTAAGATACCAAAAATAAAGGGGGTCAGGGGAGAGGGTCTGCTGCTTAAGTGTAGCTTGTTAACGGTCCCTGAAATTAGTTAGACTCAATGTGTACATCTACACTGAAAAGTTTTTTTGAAATAAGGAGGCTTATTTAAAAAAAACACAACTTTTTACCTGCACATGCAGGCATTTTATTTTGAAATAAGTAATTTGTTATTTTGAACAAATGAAGCGCTATTTCAAAATAGCTACCCCTGCTTTTATTTTGAAAGAGCTATTCTAGCCATTCCAAGCCACTGAACTGGCTTTTTTCGAAATAATGGCCCTACACTTTTCCCTGCCTTCCCCTATTTCAAAATAGAGAGTCTACTGAAGATTCTCTATTTTGAAATAATTCCTACCTTATTTCAAAATAGAGTCTTTACTAGACTCCTATTTAAATTAAAAAATTCAAAATAACACAATTTTGAAATAATTATTTTGAAATAAATTCAAAATAGTTATGTTGAAATAGCTATTTTGAAATATCTTTGGCAGTGTAGACATAACCAATGTAAAAATAAAAACCATTGCTATTTAAAAAAATGATACATGTGGAAATTCAAATATGCACAATAGGGCGGTAATTCTGTCAAACAATTCTGTTTTGGCATCAACATTATCTGTGAAAACAATCTCTGGAGGAGGGATACTTTGGCATACAGAGAGAGCAACCATGCTTCCAGCTATTGGATCTGGAAAACTGAACCTTCATGCCTGTGTGGCAGGGCCAGCTCTATTGTGAGGCAAGAGACCAACATGGCTTCAGATGACAGTTCTTAGGAGCACCTAGCCCCCGTGAAGATCAGGCTGGCTCCCACCTCTTCAACTCTTTCCTAGCAGCTCAGGCACTGTTAGTTAACCTGCAGCTTAAGTCATGTAGGCAGAGTGCCCTTTAAATCCCTCTGCAGGCAGATGCTGGAGATTTATGCACTTTAGAAAACCATTTTCAACCTCCATGAATGAGATGGGGGGGCGCCACAATCCCTTAAGCTGGCCCTGCTGTGTGGAGCCCCCTGGCCTTCAATGGGATTCTACATGAGTGCAGGGAAGTTACTCTCATGGGATCAGATTGCATGTTGGATGACTTGAATTCAGGGGGATACTTACTGTTAGAAAGATTTTTTTTATAGTAAGTCAAGCATTGAAATAGGAATAGGTTATTAAGGGTGATTGTGAAATCCTGATCATTGGTGGTTTTTAAGAACAGGTTGGACAAACACTTCAGCGGTGGTCTAGGTTTACATGGCTCTGCCTCAGCACAGGAGAATGGACTTTGACCCTTAAGGTCCTGTGAAGGATCCCAGCCTTACTCTATATTTAGAGAAAAAGCAAAGCAAGAAACTTGAAGTAACTTCTACTCCATTAATATTTCTTTGTTGCATTATAGCAGCATTTGAGCCCCCTTCTCAGCTGGGTTGTCCATTGTGCTAGGGGCTGTATAAACTCATGGTAAGAGACAGACCCTGCTCCAAATTGTTTATAATCTAATCAAATACGTTAAAAGGAAAAATAACTTGCCCAAGGCCATGAGTAAGAGAGAGCACAGTGTCTCCTTTGCAATTATTTTGCCTCACAACGTGATAGTTCTTTTGTGGACAAAACTGGAAATTTAGTGGTGAAGCACAAGTTCCTCACAATTGCCATATCTAGCAGATTAACAGTGTGCAGGTCAAATTCACCATTGTCAGCACATCTTCCTGCATCAGACAGGTGGCTCTCTGGAGGCAAGAGGGGTTTCCACTGCCTGTGTTCCACACTACAAGTTTAGAAGGGGTTTCTGCCAGGATTGTGTGGCAGCTTTCATTTGCCGATAAAGCTCCAGGAGCCCCACCAGCAGAGGTTGTTCAGGTAATAACGTACTGAATCAGTGCATTCCTTGCCCATCTTAAACAGACTCATTCCCACCCAGTGAAATACCATTTATGAGCCATGTGCATTGCCTAAGGTACCTTGTTACAATTACAGCTGAATTGTAGCATTGTAGCATCTCCCACCTGCAATCTTTCTGCCATCTTGGCCTTTCAAGCTAAGGCCTGATATGGGCCCTGAACTGAACTGCACTGTGCACTTAAGAACAGAAGACTGTAGTTGCCATGAGTTGAGAGAACGTTTGGTTTTCAAAAGTAGGGTCCCTGGAAGGATTGAAAACTTCCCATGAAAACGTCCCATCAAAACTGGGGTATGTCTTGTTTTTGCAGAAACCTGGGTTTTCAACACAACCAGCTTTTTGACAATAATCATAAAATGTAGGACTGGAAGGGACCTCAATGGGTCTTCTAGTCCAGTCCCAGCACTCAAGGCAAGACTAAGTAATAACTAGATCCTTCTTGGTCAGTTTGAATATGTCTATACTGGCAAATTAGTTTGAATTAAAGACGCTTAATTCGAACTAACTTTGCCCCTGTCTACACTAGGCTTTCATTAGTTCGAACTAAGAAATTCCTTAGCTTGAACTAATGAATGCTTACTTCAAACTAGTAAAACCTGCCGGTTAGTTGAACTAAGCGCTTAATTTGAGCTTTAGTTCAAGCTAAGTACAGTGTGGAGCAGGGTCATCTTTAGGGGGTGGTGAAAGGGGTGATTGCCCTGTGCCACTTAGTTCTGTGGGTCCTGTGCTGTCCTGCCATGAGCAGGACAGCGTGGGGCCTGAACTGCCGCCCCCCCATGGCTGGCTGTTCCCCATCCAGGGGCTGGGTGAGCTGGCCAAAAGTGGCAGCCAGTTTCAGCGCTCCCGCTCCCATCCAGCCCCAGCTACGCGCTGCCTTAAGCTCCATGCTAGAAGCATTGAGGAGGGGGCAGGAGGCAGTTTAGGACTTGTACCACTGGCCCCCTGGTAGCACGGCCTCCCGCCCCCTCCCTGCTGCCTCTGGCACCGAGATGAAGGCAGTGCGTGGCCATGGGTGGAGGGGGGAGAGTGAGAGCGCTGAACCTGGCTGCTGCTTTTGGCCGGCTCGCCCTGTCGCCTGGATGGGGAATGGCCAGCGCAGAGTCGGAGCGGGGCTGCCCCTCCCCTCTAAGACAGTCGTCCCTGCCCGCCAGTATGGGGGGACTGAGTGGGGGCCTCGCAGAGAGCAATTCACCTGGAGCCCCGCCCCCCCCATGGATGGCCCTGGTGTAGAGTAGGACTATGCCTTAGTTCAAACTTAATAAGTTCAAACTAAGGGCAGTTAGTTTGAACTAACAAAGTGGGCTAATTCAAACTAACATTTGTTTGAATTAGTCCATGTTGTTCATTCAAACTAATAAGTTTGAGGTTAGTTGAAACTAACCTCAAACTTATTAGTTCAAACTAACAAGTTTGAACTAACTTTCTGTAGTGTAGACATAGCCTTTTTATCTAAGCTCTTCTTAAGAACCTCCAATGACTGAAGTTTCACGGTCTCTGTAGGTAACTTGTTCCAGTGCTTAACAACTCTGACGGATAGGGAAGCTTCTCTTAATGTCCAACAAAACCTCCCTTGCTGCAGTTGAAGCTCATTGCTTCTCATCCCAGCCTCACAGATTAACAAGAACAATTTTTTTCACTCTCATTCTCATAACCTTTTATATACTTGAAACTATCATCATGCCCCCCCTAGCTCTTCTCTTCAGACTAAACAATCTTTCAATCTTCCCTCACGGGTTATGGATTCCAGAGATTTAATAATTTTTGTTGCTGTCCTCTGGACTGTCTCTAATTTATCTGTGTCGCATCCAGAACTGGACACGCTGCACCAGCTGAAGCTTTTTTAGTCAGAGTAAAACAACTTCTCATGTCCTCCTTACAACACTCCTGCTAATACATCCCAGAATGATGGGGGGGGGGGGGGGTTAGTTTTGATTTTTTTTTTTTTTGCAGTTACTACACTGTTGACTTACACTTACCAATTTCCAAAGGGATAGCTGTGTTAGTCTAGTCCAGCAAAAAAAACAAGGAGTTGTGTGGCACTTTAAGACTAACAGATTTATTTTTCGCATGAGCTTTCTTCGAAGCGTCTGACAAAGTGGGATTTTCTCCCACGAAAGCTCATGCGAAAAATACATCTGTTAGTCTTAAAGTGCCACACGACTCGTTTTTTTTGAATTACACTTACCCTGTGATTTGCTATAACCCCTAAATTCCACTCCTGCCTAATCATTTCCCATTTTATATGTGTGCAGTTGGCTGGTCCTTCCGGCTTTGCATTTGTCCATATCAAATTTCATCCTCTTCACTTTAGACCATTTTTCCAGTTTATCCGCATCATTTTGAATTGTAATCCTGTCTTTCAACTGTACTCTCTAGACTGTTATCTAACTCTTTTAGAAAGAATCTGCTTGCCATGGGAACCCGAATCTTTACCTCAAAAAAAATATCCAAAAAACTTTCATTTTTTTCCTCCAAAAAATGAAGTCTTGTCAATTCAGAAATACTATTCAATTGCTTCATGGGAGTTGTAGTCTCATGTTCTCTCTCTCCCCTATGTGGTGAGCTATGCAGTCATATGACATCTTCGTGATAGACTGGAGCCTTGGCACAGCAGTGATGCGCCTCATTGTAGTGGCTCAGCAAGAGTGGGAGACTATTGTGTATTATGGGAAATGTAGTTCAGTTATGGAGAGGCTCACAGAGGAGCATGGGGAATCAGGCTCCTGCAAGCATATCCTTAAATAAATCTTTCCAATTTTGTTTTTAAAAATGCTTTATCTTGCTCAAAAATTTTGAAATAGTCTATAAAGAAATATATTAAACAACCAGCTGTACTCCTTCCTCATTTTAAATTCCTTTTTTTTCAGTTTGCAGTTTATTGCTTTTCAGTGAATAAGTCACTGTCAGGGTTAATAGTTATGAACCCAAGTGCAGTAAGAGTAGCTCAACCACACGTTTGTTAAAGCTCATGAAACACCGCGGGAAATAATTGCTGGTTTTCACCTGACAATACACAGTAGTGACACAAACAAATTTCAGACATCTGAGCCCTGCCATGGGAATTGCCTTCAGAAGATGATTATGAGGTGAGGATGGCAACAGGAACTTAGCAAACACTCTAATACAAGTCCCTTGCTATGTGTCAGTCAAGAAAAATATTTCAGAGTAAATGTATCCACCTATAAATGTGATCATGGCCTTAACGTTGTTAGTTGGATTAATGATAGGTCGTATCAGTTACATTGCATGGCCAGCACTTGTCCTGGAAGTCACGCGTCTTTAAGCTAAAAGAACAATTAAACCCCACTAACCCTACATTTTGTGTGCTCTGAGGGGAGATCCCACATCCAAGGAAACAGCTGCTAGAGTTTGGGAAAAGTCATAATGAACTGTGTTAGTAATTTAAATACACAGCTGACACTTAGGCCTATCCTACAGAACCTCATACTGGCAAATCATGCTTCAACACATCTTAAATAAGCAAAAAAAAGGTGTTATTGCTGGTATACCTTATACTAGTTCAGCTGAAGTTTTTTTTTGCCTATATCACTGTATCTACACAAAGACTTTTATCACCATAGAAATGTTCCCTTCCCCACAAAAGTCACACCTCTAACCAACATTGTTGACAAAAAAATTTTAATATAGACCTTGCTTTATGCATTATAAAACCTGTAGCCAACAGTACTAGAAAGGGAGAACCCTTAATTTAGCTCTCTTAGAACACAGAACAAATAAGCTGAACTATTCAGATCCCTTCAGAGGAATCTTCAGTCGTCAATGTAGTCTCTGTAAACATTTCTGCTTCAGGAAGCAATTGGCATCTTGAAAAAGAAAAGAAAATGTAGATCTGGTGCTCTCTCTGATCATAAGCACTGCTGGAAAAAACAGCATATAGCCCCATCCCATATCTCTGATTTGTCATTTGGTCTCCATAAATGCATAGGACTTCCTCTTCTTTAGTCAATTTGTAGTAAAAAATTAGCTTTGACTCCTAGATGCCATTGTGATTGGTCCTATAGAAATACTTAGGCCTAGTAGATTAGAGGGATGAAACTGCTTCAGTTTCCTTTGCAGCTCTCAGAATTGTTTTGGGCATCCATAGTATAGAGAAGAGCAAATGATTTAGACTATATTGCTGATTTGTGTCTCATTTTTCTTTGTAGGGAGCTATTGTACTGCATCAACTTCTAAAGGAGTATTGGTCGCATGAGTGTTGCTTATTAAGGCTGGCTAGAAAACAAGAATTCTGGGTTTTGTGAAAAATTTCAGACTTTGTTTTCTTTCTGTATGGGAATGAAACCAAGACCTGTTAATTATGGGGGGAAACCAAGATCCTTTTTCCTACTAGAATAACCAGTAGCCTTGCAGTTAGGCGCAGCAGCCTAGACCCTGGACTAGCAGCCCCAGGTTTAAATCCTTACTCTGCCTGATTCCAGAGAGACTTGAACATCTATTTTTTACAGCTCACATGAGCAGCCTAGCCACTAGGCTATCGAGCCATTTGTTCCTTCTGGCACTATTCCATTTTGTATAATTAATTTAAATGAATTGGGCCATAGAGAGAAGTAGAGATTGAGGCTGTGTCTACAGTGGCAAATTAGTCCAGATTAAGGAGGCTTAATCCAGACTAATTTAGCCCATGGCCACACTAGGGTTTCCCTAATGTGAACTAAGAAATTTCTTAGTTTGAATTAAGGAATGCTTAGTTCGAACTAGTAAGTACCAGCACATAGTCTGGACTTACACGCTTAGTTTGAACTTTACCTCGAATAAGGACCAGGACTAACACTTAGTTCGGATTTAAGAAATCTGAACTCAGCCGGTTAGTTCAAACTAACCATGTGTTCTAGTCTGAACTAAACGTTAGTTTAAACTAGAATGCACGGTTAGTTCGAACTTAGAAGCACACAGTTAGTTCAAACTAACCTGAGGTTAGGTTTCATGAAAAGTTTGAACTAACCTTGAACTTCTTAGTTGGACTAACAAATCTGAACTAAATTTTGCAGATGTACACATAGCTTGAGAGTATAGTCTATGATTAGAGCACTCGTCTGGGTCGTGGAAGACCCACCTTCAAATTATCGATTGCCTCTTTTGAGGAAGGGATGTGAACTAGATTGTCATACAGGCCAGATGAGTTCACTAAGCCAGTGTTTCCTAACCAGTGTGCCATGGAATTTTTGGAAAAACTTCTGAGTTATGGATTGGTTCATGAATATTCATGAGTTCATTTGGCAATTATATGATAGTGTGCCTCAAAATAATAAAAGGTATTAAGGTGTGCCATGGCAGAGAATAAGTTGGGAACCCCTCTACTAAGCTGTTGTGGGGTGTCACTTGCTTATTTTGGTCAGAAGTTTCATTTTGGGCTTGAGACATTGCCCGCTTTCCTCAACTGACATTTTCATGAAAAATTTTTGTTTCATTTAATTGGTGTTTTCCAGGAAATATTTAATTGAAAAACTCCTCACAAGCTTTAGAAACCAAACTAGCAATTTAGAACACTAGCAGATTTTAGGTCCAGTCCTGTTGAAGTCAGTAGTTTTTACCATTGAATTGATTTGGATCAGGAGCAGGTGTTGAATAAAGTGCATTGAAAAATATATCAGCTGGCAATGCAACTTCAAATTCTGAACACAAGCTAAAATAATCATCCTTGTTTGGATACTAATCCAATGTACAACTTGCAAATAAAACCATTTAGATCTGCAAATGAAATAAGGATGTGGGGGTGTTTGGATGCATACAAGTCTGTCTGACTGTTGAAGGGTATGAGAAGTTCCTCACCAACAAAAGTCGTTATATCAAGACTGGGAGTCTCTCTAAAAGGTATCCCTTACCTCAACCAGAAATTATGGGGTTGAAGCAAAAACCACATAGGGAAAAAGACTATCATCTGTGTATATGATGAAGTGGAAACTTTTTGTAACATTTTATGATCCTTATGTGTGCCTCAGTTTCCTCATTATCTTGATTTGTTACCGGGGGGGGGTTAAGTTTGGTCTCATGGCAGACTAAGAAGTGGGTGTCATCTCCCTTTTTGGATGGATGAAGAGTTTTTAAGGAACTAATTGAAACCAACAAGTTGGCCAGAGAAACAGTGCAAACTCCAGTGACTGGCAGATTTCTCCACTTCTCAGAAGCAAAAGACTCAGGCTTAAGAATAAAAGATGGAGAGGCTGGAAGTTAAGTGTTGGCTTCTGAAGGAAGTTGGGGGCTCACTCACCTGAAGCTGACAGATAGAGCCTGAAAAAGTAGTTCACTGAAGCTTGGCTGTGCCCTAGCGTGACCAGAATGTACTCTGTTTTAACCTTCATTTCTTTATGCTAACTTAAAACCTTCCTGTCCTGTGTTCCAGACCAGTTGACTAATAAATTCTACCATTTGGCAAACATTGCCTGAGTTTCACAGTAAATGCTTGGTGAGGAGCATTAACCTCTAAAGAGCATACAAATTTCTACCAGGAGTCGGTCTCAGTTGGACTTGCTGAGTAGAGCTCACAGTGTAAAATAGGAATTTTGATGCCCAAAGGTTCAGTTTCAAGAGGCGATAAGACTGCCTGGTCTATTCTGAAGGAAGAATGAGACCCCCTTGGGGACTTGTACATCAAAGGAGTTTCCCCAGAGACTGTTCCAAAACTGGGGACATAGCACCAGTCCTGTGGATCTCTAATAGGCTGTTTATCCATGTGTTCAGAGTAGATGATCATAGCAGGCCCTATTTGACTTTAAGAACCTCTGACTCCATTAAGAGTATAGTAAAAGCAAAGCCAAAGAAAGATGTGTGCTGTCCTTGGGAGCAAGATATATTACTACTGAGAACTCAGAGGAAATGAATGTCCCTATGTGTAGCATTGACCAGTTCTGAAAAAATATCATGATACATTGGTGTGGCAAAATATATAAACACTTTTCATGGACGTGTAAGCATACAGAGACTATCTGCAAATGTGGGAAAGATCTCTGAAAACACATTTCAGTACACCAACTTTCCTATAGATTTTGTGGTGTGTAGTGCTTCTCTACTGCATGGTTATGTCTTTTGGAAGAGCATGAGACCAGGACATAAAGCAGTCAAGTTCAGTGTGGAGGTGGTATCTGTACCTCAAGATCCTATTTTAAAACACCATGGAGGGTCCTGGAAATAGGTGGTCAGGAGTGGTGGTGGGGAAATGTCTTGAAGAGGACACCATTCAATCACAAGTATTTTAAATGTAAACTTCTGTCCCAACAGCAATATCTTCCATGTGAGAAGAGCTTCAACCCAATGGCCATCTGTATAACAGTACCTAAAGACCCAGCCGAAACTGGGCCCCTTTGTGACATGTACAAACACATAGCGAGAGACAGTCCCTACTTACCCTGAGGATCTTACAGCCTAATACAACAAAGGAGGTAGCAAGAGTGAAGATATTTTCTTAAAGACATACAGCTGGAAACCTACCCAGCAATCCCAAGTCCCTGTCCAGTATGCTAACTGCACAGCTTTTCCAGGTCTTCAGTTCCAGCTTGCTGTTCTGGTGAGATTTCAGCTGCCCCTTCATCCATATTTCATTTAATCTTGCACCTTGATTCCCAACCATTGCATTTGGTAAGAGCATCACTATGGTATTCCCAGAGTCCCAGACTCAGAGATTCTGAAGGCCTTTGATGAATTTTAAAAGGAAGGAAAATCCTTCCTGTCTGTTAGTTTTGGTGGGAGTTTTCCCCTTCCTTCCATGCAACATTATTTAATCAGATCAGCCATACAGAAACCATTTGGCTCTAACTGTAAGGTAGTTTTAAATGTAACATCCATCTCCAGTAGGGATGAAGGCCCCTGCCCCTGCCCTGCATGTCACTATATTTAGCACTAATGAAAATTAACATGCAAGTAGTGACTTCAGCCAATGATGGTGTAGTCACTATTCCAGGTGCCACAGATTTCAGCCCCAAGGGCCCCCAGCCCATACAAGCCCAGCACAGGATCTCTTTTGAACAGAGACGCTTACTGTATGAGGGTTTTGTGATGTAACAACATGGGGACTAGTGAAACACTATTGGTGCTTGTGACTTCAATCCAGGGTCCTTCAATGAGCATGGCTCCGCACCTACCAGGATAAGGTTGCTGTAGCCCTGTCAGACAATTTGCTTTAAGATGAGCCTTGCTGTGTTCCCCATGGTGCCCAGGGAACGGCTCACTTCTGGCACCTTGGAGCTTTCTCATAGGTCAGGCCAGAAGATCTACCTGCCTGCTGGATATATTTGGCTTCTTGTTTCTCCACCTGCAGCTCCCTCATTGGTTAATGTCCCTGACAGCAGCTGACTGGCTGCTTCACTTGATGTCTGCAACAGTGCTGGGAGAGCCCATCCAAATAGACAGCCGACACTTGCAGCCTGACTGTTTCTCTCTGTCCTTGCTTACCAGCCTGACAATACCAGGAGGAAGAAGGATCCTGGACAAAGGAGAAACCCCTCTATTCCTCAGCATCTGTTTCTGACTCAATCCAACCTGAAAGCCCCTGCAGCCATACATAACACTTGCCTGCTCAATCTGAGACATTACAAATTAGGTAAGGCTTAAAATCCCAGCTGATGAGGCTGGCAGGTGTCGAGTTACCTCTACGGAAAAAAGATTTGATGGGGGAAGGGAGGAGTTACTGGCCTTCTGTTAATCTGGGGGAGAGAGCAATAAGAGAATGCTGTCTGCGCTAGAGATTTGCTGAAAGCTTTTACCTGGTGGATGTTTTGTCTCTATTTGAGTTTAGCAGCCACATACATTAAGGAGCTAACTTTTTCTTACTGAGTACCTATCTTTGTATTCAATTGTATTCAGTACAGAACACAACAGACACTCAGACCTCCTGCATGTGGTTAGGATCGATACAGAAATACACATTGCCTACAGTTACTGACCAACTGCTACCTGTCCATGGGTCTCGTCTGTGCTGACTTTGGTTTCCTTGACTCTTGTCTGAATCCGGTAAACCATAGCTGCCTTGAGGCTTTTCACATTGCTAGCATTGAAAGAACAAAACCTGCAGGTGCTGATTTTCA
>ML681964.1:62156023-62169080 GCA_007922195.1 Podocnemis expansa
GCACCCGTGGGGTTCAGAGCCGGGCAGCGCTGAACCCCGTGGGTGCCTGCAGCCCAGCTGTGCAGGCACTGGCCAGGGGACACCCCTCAGCACCCTGGCCAGGGTGCTGAGGGGGCAATCCTTGACCTGTTGTTTCAGAACCTCTTGTTCCGAAACAACATGTTCACAAGAGTTGTTTCGAAACAAGTGTTTCGAAACAAGGTTGTTTCGTCCCCAAGTGGGGTTTAACTTGTTTCAAAACAACTGTGCATTGTGTGAACATGGTTTTTTTTGTTTCGAAACAATGAGGTTGTTTCGAAACAAAAGTGCTGTGTGAACACAGCCTTTGGAACTAGCTGAAGAGTCGACCTGAACATGCTGTGATATGTTGGGTGATTTTCAAAGGCAGCAATGTTAGAATTTGAATAAGTCTCTAGAAAAAAATGCTATAGAAGATCCACGATGGTCATTTAGGAACTGAGAAGTGCAAACAAATATGAGACGTGATGTATTGATCCATTGCCAATTACAACATTATTAATAATCAAGGAGTCCTGTGGCACTTTTAAAGACTAACACATTTATTTATTGCATGAGCGTTTGTGAGAGAAAATCCCACTTTGTCAGGCACTTGAAGAAGTGGGATTTTCTCCCATGAAAGGTCTGTATTAAATAAATTTGTTAGTGTTTAAAAGTGCCCCAGGACTCCTTGTTTGTTTTGCTGAACTGACTAACACAGTTACACCTTTGGAACTTGTCAACATTACTAATGCTATAGAAAACTGCTTTTTATGACTGAAACACAATCCTTGTCAACAGGAAGAGCTATTGGCTATGTCTACATCAGCCAAAATAAGTTCAGACTTGTTAGTCCAAACTAAGAGGTTCGAGGTTAGTTCGAACTAACCTCAGGTTACCTCAGGTTAGTTCGAACTAACTGCACATTCTAATTCAAACTAACACTTAGTTCAAACTAGAACATGTGGTTAGTTCAAACTAACAGGCTTGTGGTTAGTTCAAACTAAGCCTTAGTCCTGGTCCACATCGCATCTAGTTTGAACTAAAGGTCAAAGGAAGCGCTTAAGTCCGGACTAAGTGCCGGTACTTATTAATTTGAACTAAGCGTTCCTGAGTTCGAACTAAGAAATTTCTTAGTTCAAACTAGCAAAAGCCTTGTGTGGCAATGGGCTAAATTAGTCTGGATTAAGCCTCCTTAATCTGGACTAATTTGCCAGCGTAGACATAGCCATTGAGACCACATCTAGTTCTACGAACTCCTTCTGAGCAGGCAGGTACTGACTTATATACCTAGCCATTAAAAGATTATATTGGTCTCTGTATTCAGAAATGTGCACATTGCACAGTGCTAATGTAGTAAATCATTGATTGCGATCATTATGGGAATATTTTTCCACACACAGAATTCCAGATAAAGTCTTTAGAGATAGTGAGCCACAATTTTCCATTACAAATTTTAGACAATTTGCCATAGATTGGAATTTTTGTCATAAACCATTGAATCCAAATTACAGCCAGTCAAACAAATTTGTGGAAAGATTTAGAACCTTATGAAAAAAGACTTTTGACAGTGGGGGTAATTTACATAAATTTATATTGGCTTACTGAAGTACAGGTCTGGAGAATGACTTTCTGCAGTTCAGCTATTAAGAGGAAGAAGGAGTAGATCTAATTTATCAATCACTGATAACTTGCTGAAATCTCATGACTTCGAAACCATACGAAAGATGAACTAAAGTAGAAATAGAAGCAGAAAAATTATTTTGACAAAAAAAGCCCATGATCTCCCTTCACTCGAGCAGGTAGTGGATGAGTAATCACACCTCTGTGAATAAAGGACTGACATTAAAGAACAGCTGCATTCACAGTCTTACGCAGTCCTGACAGACCAAAGGCACAAATTTTAGTGTAATCAAAGGGATCTAAGAGTAATCCTAGAAAGTTCCAAAACATTGACACAGTAGATGTAGACTCTCGCATTTACTGACCACTGGATTCTTTGTCATCAATGGACAAAAGAGAAACCAGCAAGTAACCTGAGAACAATGCAGATTCTAATGAGAGGCTGATGCTGCAAAAATTGAAGGGGGAGATCAAATGTCCTGAAAAACTCAGAGAAGTGCTAACCTACCTGGAGAAGTGAGAGGTAAAGGCTCACTCCAGAGTGATGTGCTGGTAACTTCTTTCTAGGTAGTTGACATGGTGGGTTTATGGAAAGATATTGGTTTGGTTGAGAATTCAATGTGTGTGTTAGATAGTTGTTAGCTGTGTATATATGAGAATTATTTTTTTTAAGGAGGGAAAATGTAGAAATAGATTACAAAAGATTGAAATTCAGAGAGCTTCTCTCTTAAGGGACATCATTATGAGAGTAAGGAACGTTGAGATGTGTTCTGGAAGTAGGAGGCTGAAAACAAATGGAAGTTGTGCGTACAGCAGTTCACCATGGGGACCTCTAGAGTTCTGTTTTGTTTTTTTAAATTAAAGTTTATTCTTTTCTTTTTCACTGGTTCGTTGTTTAATGAATGAACCCCAAGAAAATTACACAATGGCAGTCAAAAATCAGCCAAAATGCTCAGCTATAAAGTAAGTCAAAAATAGAGCCTATGACTGGGACAGATAAAAAGGCTGACCAAAAAATGGCAGTGTAAATCTCAAAATTAAAAATAAATGAAAATAATGCAATTTTTTCAAAAGGCATACAAAATTATTTGACATTTTTAAAATAAAAGAGAATAGTTTCAGGTAAAAGTCCACATTTGCAGTGTTCACTCCCGCCCCCTTCTTTCAGTAGAATTTTAAATTTTTAGTTTTGCATATTGCCATTTAAAATGAAATTTTTTAAAGCAAGTGAACATGTTTTGTACCTTTCTCTGAAGCATCTTGTATTGGCCACTATCAATATGGGAATTTGTACTGGATGGACCATAGCATGATCCAGTCCAGAAATCCAGTGATTCTGTTTCTTCTAGAAGTAAAATTATTAATTTGAATGCCCTGATCGCATCCCACCTCATGTAATGACACTCTTTTTAAAGAACTTTCTTATGATACCATCATTCATTTTTCATGGCACTGCTTGGAACAGCTTTAATGTTCCATCCCAAAGCTAGTTACCCTTCTTTGGTGGAGAAAAGATCCTGATATGTCTCTGATATATCTTGATTTATCTGTGCCTTGCAAGGCTGATATGAGGTAAAGATCAGCTTAAAATTGTCTACACTTGATATGCGATGGTGACACACCTGCAGCTATATCACTTATCACTTCAGAATAGATACTACCTATGCTGATGCGAGGGGTTCTCCCAATGGCATAGGCAATTAGCTCCCTGAGATGGGGTAGTTAGTGCTGTCTGCACTGGGGGTTAAATTGGCTTAACTACTTCACTCAGAGGTGTGGATTTTTCACTCTCCTGAGCACCGTAGCTTTGTCGATGTAAGTTCCCACTGTAGACCTGCTCTTAGTTAGCTATTATTTGTGAAGTACCGTTATCATCTGAAAAAAAGTCCTGCATAAGGGCAAAGACATCACTGACCTGATCAATATGCAAAAATGTTATTCAGCTATCAAAGTGCTGAAAGGATTGCCATGTCTCATGGCCTTCTGCAAATTGACAGATATATATAATCATTGATACCTGCTCATGAGTAGAGACTTGCAATCTTATGCATGCTTTTGTCTTTTGAAGGCTCTTTGTCATTGAACAGAACATTTTACAGATGAGGTAATTTTTGTATGGTCTTTGAGGTACACAGATTATGAGCACGAATTGCTTCTTTGAACTGCTGAAGAATTGTATTTAATTCTGCATCAGGTTCATGTAAACCTATTAAATACATCCTCCCACCATATCATACATTAACATACCCTGAATGTCTTCTGGTGACACACCTGCAAATTGTATTGCGTAATGACTAGTCAATATTTGCATTACTGTCATACATTTACATGCATATGGAAAAACCAGGGATCCTCACACAATAGGTTTTTTTTGTCCGTTCCCTCACATGCATCTCTGTATTTCATTACAAATGTGCACGAGTTCTGCATGTAAAACTTTAAAGTAAACTACTTGCTGGCAGCCCTTGAATGGTCCTCTTTTTTCTGCTGTGAATAGTTGTAAATGCAATATCATTGTTTTTCTTTCAGATCAAGGAAACATCAGGAAAGGAGATCTGTACTTTTGGATTCTAAGTAGTGTTCCAGTCACAGGTAGTTTTTTTTTTTTTTTTTAAATCTCCATTAATACTTTGGCTTATGGCTGACTTTTCAGTCAAAAATTACCTACTTGGTTTCTGAGGCAGCAGCCTGAGTTGCTTTGAAATTTGACTCTGAATAGAATGCAAAGGGATTTCCAGCTCCCCGCTTCAAGTTTATGCATCATTGACCATGCTAGGCATGTTATTCCATACTGTATACAGGGATGGATGAACTCATTCCAATAGAGTGAGAATTGATGAAGCTAACATCATCATGTAATTTGAACTGAGCCTTTTTGAATTTAGCTTGGTGGTGGAAGAAAAAATGCTGATGCTGCAAACACGCAGTGTGTGCACAGTTTCACTGAGTTCAGTTTGCAAGATGCTTTGGTGACCAAAAAGCCTCATAGCTTTATATCTCTACAGCACATCTTCATTACCGTATCATGCATACGATTTTGGTTGGATGTGATACTTTTAAACCTCACTCATGTACTGTCAGTCATCTGTTGGCAGCAATGTTTAACTGTGTAAACCCTCCGAATATGACCAGATTCACACCCCCTCTCCTGTGGTGAATTTAGGGAGACTGCTGCTTTGCGAGGGCTGCTGTACGGAAGTCTCCTTATTGCAGCTCTTTAGTCCAGCAAATAGAGCAGGTTGCAAATTTATATTCAGAACTTTGTTCTTGAATGAAAAACAAAAGAAGCAAGGAGTCCTGTGGCACTTAAAGACTAACATATTTATTTATCGCATGAGCTTTCATGGGAAAAATCCCACTTCATCAGATGCTTTGAAGAAGTGTCTGATGCTATAGAATTTTCTCCCATGAAAGCTCATGCGATAAATAAAATTCATTAATCTTTAGGTGCCACAGGACTCCTTGCTTCTTTTGCTGGACTAGACTAACACAGCTGCCCCTTTGGAACGTGCAAAACAAAGACATTTTTCATCATCCAAATGTCTATGGAAAATGTTCATTCTTTTCAAACTTTTCCTATCTTTGACTGAAAAAAATATTTTAAATTTGATTTTCACTTATTAGGTACATCTCCTCTTCTTCTCCCTCCCCTGCATCCCTGGAAAAATACAGGGAAAGACAAGAACATGAAGTAGATGGGAAGAGAAACAGGGACAGTGTCAGAGGGAGGATCTGCCCACGGGGTACTGGAAAAAGTGTTCTGGGGTGCAGTGGCACCCCTTGGCTTTCCTCATATGCAGGATTTAGAGTTTTGTTTAGCTTTCAGCATGCCCACTAAAAAACTGTTCCAATGCTACTGCATGTCTGGAGTGCCCTCCTGTGGTAGGTCACATCACAAGTAGACCTGCCTCAGTTTGCCTCCTTCAGATTCCACAAAAATAGAGCGGTACTGAGTACGATGGACCGCAAGGGGTTAATTTATTACAAACTCCCATGCACAGAAATGATAAGAAAACAAGTCCAAATATCTAGTCCTACAAAGATAGCCCAAACAGTACATCAAGAGGAGCCCTGGGATCAAGCCCTCCCAACACACACATCATGTTTCTCCAGCCTTCAGCCCTCTCCTGTTCTTTAGCTTCATTTCTTTGGCTTTGAGAGCCAACAAGCATATTCTCTGCTGTTTTCAGCATATAGCCCTCTCCAGACTTGGCCCTCTAACTTAGAAAGGGCAACTGGCTAACCCTTCCGCAGCTTTTCTGGTTATTTGCAGAAACCTCCCTCCAATTTACTGACTCTGATGGCTCTACCTCAGCAGGTCTCTTTCTCCCTCTTCAATTCTTCCTATACTTTTATAGCCCTCAGGCAATATCCTAACCTCTGAAAAGACCAACTAGGAGCACCTGTTCTAGCACAGAGGCACTGGTCGTGCTTCATTTCCGAGGCCGCCACCCTGGGGCAGGAAACAAAAAATTGCAAAACTAAAAAACTATCATGTTTGTCACCAAAATATTGGACTATTTAGACTATCTTTATGACTAGTGTTGAGAAAGAATTAGCTGGAGTAAATCTCAGAAAATGAAGCAATCCATGGCAGCAGCATCTCAGAAATGGACCAGCACGAGAAATCTTACATTGTCTGTAGCATTTTCATGAATTAGCCTAATCAAGGGAGTGTGAGTTTATTATTTCATAGTGCCGTGAGGAGCTTTGGAGCCCTGAGTAATGTAGTTAAAATGCCTCATGAGGAAATAAGATGAATTCCCCAAATTTTGATGCATACTTTCTGTAGCCTTCTCTAGCTGAAACAAATGACGTTTTTCGGCATTTTCACATTTTTTGGTGATCTGAGGAAGAGCTGGCCCAGCACACCAGAAACCTTCTTGCCCGCCTGGATAGGAGAGATGCAGAAAGAAACCTTGTATGTCCTGAACTCTGTTAACTACAGAGTGCTGTATATTTTAGACATAACAATGTAAAAATATTGTTAAATATCTGTATTTTATAATATTGTACTTTTATTTACATACACATATCTGTGAACATTTAAATTCTGGCAGAAATATTGAAGATCTCTTTAAGTTGGGACTTCTTTTTTTATAAGCTGTAATGTTATACTGTAAAGAGTATGATTTCCATTTTCCTTTGGACAGTTAGGATTCAGTCCAGTAACATGAGACAATCCCTGCATTTCCCCACTCACAGGGCTCTCCTAAGTCAGTGCTGTCAGTGTGTCTGCCCGCATCTCATTGCGCAACTGGGACCTTGCTCAATATTTGTCCCATGTTTAAAGATACAAGGGCCTTCTCTTGTGAGGAAGTGATCACCTTCAGTTCCTCCTGCTCACTAAGAATCGGGCCCAATAAAAAACCTACCTATATAAGTACTGAGGATCATTATTATTTCCTTCCTTAGGCAGAGACTACGGAAATGATTTTGCTTCATTTGGCATTGCTGATGGTATCCAGTCAGAGTGTGGAGGGAGATCGAGATCGAGAGGTGTTTTGTGGAGGTTAGTGGTTGGTTTGCTTGGGATGGGCTTTCTGCATTCTTATGCTTTGATGTTGCACAGATTAAAAAACATTTGTGCGGATGTTTTTAAATATAGGTGCCTAAATGTAGGGACCGAAGTCCATACATAGGCTCCTGTAAAAGCATCTTGACTCACAGAGGTTTTGAGTGCCAAGGATGGTCAGGAAGCTGAGCTGGGATGGGAATTTTGCAAACATTTTTTTAGAAATTTTCATTTCTGGTTTTCATGCATTTTCTGACTGACTTTCCTGAGTACTCACTGCTTTCAAAATCTTCCCTCTTCAGCAGACAGGAAAGTCCAGTTACTTCACTGCCTCCTGGTGGTAGCTGTTGTGTCTCTTCTTCCCTGACCAGTGGTTTTCAAACCTTTTTCTTGGGACCCAGTTGAAAAAAATCATTGATGCTCATGACCCAACAATTACATCTTTGAGCAATACATTCCAGCCGTTCGGTGGTGGCAGCAGGGGGTGTCGCAGCCCAGTACGTAAGGGTCTGTGATGCAGTACTGGGTCACAACCCGTGGCTTGAAAACCACTGTCCTAGAAGATATGGAGACTTCTTTAGAGGGTTTCTCCTCCTGGGAAATTTCATGAAGGACTGCAGTCCACATGGTGCTGCAAGATGTGGAGGAGGATGGCCATTTTCTTTTACACTAAAATAAATACATAACAAGTAATCCTTGTTCTATGTCTAAGGTATGGTGAAAGGGAGACCATTCCAACCAACCTGCACTTTGTCTCCTTCCTACACAACATCCTTCCTAAGGAACGTCACACCAAGGTGTGATGGATATACCATGCCATGTCAGAGAGGGATTATCTGGGTGTTTCTGCTGTGATAATCAGCCATGTAAAGGTAACAAAGTATTGACACTTAAAGCTAATAGCTTTTTAACATAAAAGAGGGATTTTAGCACCTGAATTTAGTGCTTGATTTATTTCTCTGCAGATTCAGTAAATCAACAGTGCATAGTTTTCTTTGCGGTCAGGATCTGAATTTTTAACCATAGGCTGCTTTGGATTCTGTTGAAAACAGCAGACTCTCCATAGGGAGGCTGTGAGTTGTGAGAATTTCATTTTTTTCCATACCTGCATATTGCCATTGTCCTTGCATGCAAGCCGCCAAACAGCTATCATCTGGCATAGATTCCTCGGCCACTACCAATGTGGTATTTAGATCTCACTACTAATGTAGGAGAGATTCAGTAGCCTGGATAAAGAACAAGATCCAAAGCCCCTTGTCACTGCCCTCAAGCATCCAGTTCCCTAGCCCTTTAAACCATACAGCCTTTCTCTAAAAACCTGCCTCTGTTCCTGCGCCCTGAAGTCCCACCTGTCTATTATATCTCTGAATTGGCACGTCTGTGAGCAGTGTCTCTGGAGTGGCTCCTTCTGAAATTGCCATTTGGTGCTGGCAGGAAGGGAGGACAGGCATGTTTGGGAGGTAACAGGAGGCGTTTTAAGCACCACTGACCTAGACAGAGGTAGACTGGCTTTTCGTTCACCAGTCTGCCCTGTATACCGGACCTCCTATGTAACAGCTTTCATCCAAAGCGCTCTCATCTTGTTGGTGATTCCACCTGGCTCCAAATAACAAGGCTTTGGCATATATTGACAGTAGTGCACACAAGGGGAAAAACTCTCCATCTGTGGTCTCATAGCAGAGAGACAAGTGGCTGAATTTCTTAACAGATGGCTTAACAAACTACAAGAAACACGTGTCCCCTTGAGACAAATAACCTGACATCAGATAGTTTCAACAACATATTGAAATAAATCCTCCCTGATGAATGCCGGGGCTTCAGATGCAGCCATATCGCAGTCCCAGGATCCCTTGACAAAGCCTTGGGTGATACGAGCACAACAGTTTTGAGAGATACCACCCTGCGTTCTCTGGAAACAGCAGAAGGGAACAGGGTGCCGGGCTGAGCAGTGACTGAAACGGCCTACAGCTGCACAGTCATTAGAGAAACTGGGAGCTGAGGCATTAGTATCTGTCAGAAAATATTAGATCGATTTAAGACAAATAACCTCTTTCTTCTGAGACCCATTCGTTTTAACTTTGCAGGAGTTGTATCATTTTTGCCAGGTGGGAATATATTTGGCCTCCTTATAAACACAACTGGTCTGGCACTGTCACGTAGTCAAAGCTTCCTGACACTTCCCACTATTCAATTCTGTTTTCAATTCTTTATAACTTTGCCAAATTTTAACTGTTTGGGCTGAAGTTTCCCATGCCAGATATCTGCCTCAGGTGGAAAATGTCTGTGAAAAAACAGATTTTGCCCATGTTAAATTTTTCTATAGCATTTTCATCGAGAAGCTTTAGTGCCCCCATGCTTTAAAGTGGGGACTTGAAACTTCACTCGGAGGTTTATCCTGGTTTCAGGAATGTGTCTTTTGCTGCTCCTGGTGGTGGTGGGGCTGTGTGCTACATTTGGCCCAATGATGAGTCTGAAAAATTGCAGTTCACACATGCTCAGTAAGGACTGGTTAGAGTTTGGCAGCTTAATTCTCCAGCATTTACATTGAACTTGCTCTTGCTGAGGAATGCTGGGGCTGAGCAGGACTTTCACTGCAATTACTATTCCTGCTTATTGTGGCCACTTTAATGCTGGACACTGGAACTGGAACAAACTGAGACTGTCTCAGCTATGCTCTCAGTGTGACACTCAGGCCTCTAGGAGGCGAAAGCTGTCTGAAATGCAGTTGGGACAAGAAATAGATCAGGAATGGATGTGCAGTGATGGGCTGGTATTATCCTCATGTTGCAAATAGGGAACTGAAACATTGAGATCAATGTCAAAAGTGCTCACTAATTATGAGTGCCCAGTTTGGGTGTCTGGTACCTATTTTTCAGAGAACCTAGCATTATACAGCTCTGTATATGTTCTAAGAACAGCTCCCATTGATCTCATTTGCAGTTGGGAGAGATCAGCACTTCTGCAAATCAAACCCCAGCATCTCATGTTGAGCACACAGAAAATGAAACACTGCAGCCACCCATGAAAAGTTATGTTTAAGTGACTTGCCCAGTATCTCACAGGATCTCTGTGGCAGAAGCAGGGGTAGAATCTAGTTTTCCAAGGCAGCGTTCAGTTGTCTTTGAGGCCGTCCTATCTTTTCCTACAATTGCTTGCCACATTCATTGCACAGCTTCCAACGTCAGTAACAAAAAGGGCCAGGGTTCTACAGACTGCAGCCTCCTTCATGGACAGTCTTTCTTCTGGCATCTTCTAACTTCCAAGCGTAAACCTACCTTGAAATCAACTCCCATCCACCGCAGAGCCTTCCCCACCTGCTGCCACACCAACCCTGCCCCCTGGCCAGGGACTGGATCCTCCCGCTGCTGGCTGGTGGCCTGGTCCCTGGGCCCCCACTGGTGGTCCAGGCTGGATCGGGCTCCTGCTAGCACCAGCTGGGGGCTGGATCAGGTGCCTGCCCCACCACCGGCAGCTCCAAGCACTGGCCCCAGGTCCAGCTTGAGACTTGGGGCACTGGCTTGGAGACCAGGGGCCCATGCAGTTCGGGCCCATGCAGTTCGGGCCCAGCACCAGTGATGCCCATGATTTTTGTGTCTGTACTTACGTATGAAAGAGGAGGTGAGTGAGGTAATATATTTGCTCGGTAAGATTGGAAATATTTTTATTTTGCTTATTTATGGCACACAAAGCTGTGCTAGGTGCTTTACAGCCCAGTACAGAAAGACATGACCCCTAGCTCAAACAGCTGACAGTCCTGTATAATATAGAGTTCCTGTGCAGTTTTATAAAACTCATCTAGTAGTTTTCTTTTCAAACCATCTAATTGTGGCCTAGAAACCAATACATATTTAAAAGAAATACCTTCAAAAAGTACTGATGTGCAACCACTTCTGGGGATATGGCAGGTCTTTAACAACGATATGTGGCACAAGTGTCTAGAACTGAATGGAGAGAGGAGGAAATCGTACCACCCTCTTAACTCATATGCAAAAAATTCAATACAGTTACCCAACATAAAAAAATAGTCCTTTAAAAAACTTTTTGATTAAATAAAGACTATCTCTTGAGAACATACTACAAACTTAATTTCTGATGTTACAGATATATAAGGAAATACTTATTTGATTGGAATCCTTTCATGCTTATTGCTTGAGTCAGAGATCTTATAAAAGTGTATTTTGATGTTTTAAACTGGAATCTGAGGACAGCCAGCACCTGGTCTCTAAGAAGGCTGATTGTGTTTTAACATTGTGCTCAGTTGCAGATATAAAAATATATTTATCTATTGGGATAAACTAAATAGTGCTCAGAACTGAAATGTAAAATAAACATAATTTCTGACTACTGGTACTGTTGCAAATTCTCACCCCAGGTTCCTGAACTTCCACGTTTCTGACTGGTTAGCTTGTAATTGAACTAGCATGTGTATTTTAGAAAGACATCCAGTCTTGATTTAGACTCCAACTGATGGAGATAAAAAGCTCAATTTTTTTCCCCATAGAATAAACAAGATGACCCCAATGCCCACCAGCATTCTGCCTCTGGTTTTCATTCCCAGACAATTGCATACTGTCCTCTTTTCATCCTCCATCTTCCTTTCTGAATTGGAGGGTAGTTTCTATTTGCTAAGTTGCTTGTCACTTTGGTTAAACTGAACCAATCCCACTATATTGTGAAGCTAAGAATATTTTCTGCTGAAGACTTACCATCTCATTATAGAACCTGTTAAGCAGAGTATAAGTAGATAACTTTCCAGACACCATAAAAGCTGAACTCAGTATATGTTAAAGAATAATTGTGAGCTATCTAAGATACTTCAGACAAAATAAGCCTAAAGTTTGAACTTTAAAGAAGTCAGTGGGCCACATGTCAATCTGTTTTTGCTAGATATTATGGTACTTTCTAGTTCTTAAGTGATACTGGCCTTTGTCCCAGCAGCTGTGTCCACACTGGGGGTTTGGCAAAAAGTTCCCACCATTGTAACCACTAGTGTAGTTCTACTAATAAGAATATAGTGATAGCTCTAACGTAGACCAGCTGCTGGGGTTTTAAACACTTCTGTCTAACCTTGTTAACTACACTAGTGTTTCCACTATGGCTTCCACTGGTGAGAAATTTTTGCCAAAAATACCTAGTGTAGACAAAGTCTAATATATACACTTTTGACTGCTTGGTATGTGTGATAGAGAGGACTTGTCTTGGAAGGTGCGTATCTCTTCAACAGACCCTGCATTGCTCCTTTCTCTCTTCTGAGAGGTGAGACATTGGGCAATGCTGTCTTTGTGGGGTCACTGAGAAAGGAATGGAAAGCAGAGATGCCAGAAATGCTGGATCTCAGCATAGAAATCAGATTCATGCTCCTGCTCCAGTCATCCTGAACTGTCTTCTTCATCCTGTCATTGGTTTCACCTCCCCTTACACGTGCTGTGCATACACACTTCCTGCCTTCCCCTTGTGTAAAAAAACCAAAAACCCACAGAGGGGAAATTGTTACTGTTCAGGACTAAAGACATTGCAAATCAGGATGCATGCCACGTAGAGTGACTGTGGCTATGTTCACATGTAAACTCGCATTATTTTGAAACAACCATTTCAAAATAACCGCAATTTCAATTACAACCTGGGTTTTATTGTTCCAAAACGACAGACATTATTTCAAAACGACGGGGTCCTGTCATTTCAAAATAAAGAAACATTGTTCGGACATGACAACTTTTATTTTGAAACAACAGTTGTTGTTTCGAAATAAAAGCCTCATGTGGACATAGCCTATATGCCCATGACAGCACATGCAATAAATAAATCTGTTAGGCTGTGTTCTCACACAGCCGGTTATTTCGATATGGTTGTTTCACAACAACCGTATATCGAAATAACGCTTATTTCGAAACAACTTATTTCGAATTAACAAAATGTTAATTC
>ML681964.1:62169480-62274480 GCA_007922195.1 Podocnemis expansa
TGACTGGGATGGTTTAAGTGGGAGTGGTCCTGCCTCTGGCAGGGGGTTGGACTAGATGACCTATGAGGTCCCTTCCAACCCTATGGTTCTATGATTCTATGAATCTGCACTAGGATAGAAGCCATATTTACACCCCACAAATAAGACATTAAAATACACATTGCATAAAAGCCCAAGGTCTTCAAATAATTTTGACATTTGCAATCTGATGGTATTTATAAGGGACCTATCAAAGTAAAGTCTGCTTTTGTATGAGGAAAACCATTTAGTATTGTTTTATGATTCTGACAGCTACAACATGTGCACACACAAATTCTTTTTTTTTTTCCCTTTGGTAAAATCTTTTCTTGTTAAAGAACTTGGGGAAAGATCTTGCTCCCACTGAAACCAATAACAAAACTCCATCTGATTTCAATGGGAATAGGATCTGGTCTTCCAAGCTTAACAGCATTTCATTATGAAATTGCTACATGTGCTTTGTAAGCTAGATGGTTAAATAATCAAAAAGTGTTTCCATTCTAGAACACGGCGTGATAGAAGTAAATTCCACATCCATAAGGAAATGTGTGGTTCCAAAATCCACATAACTATGGTGATCTTACTAGGAGATACAGTAAATTTCAAATGATCTGCTTATTTTACTTGTAAGTTTTGGATACTGTAGACTTAACAGATTTCTATCTTGCATGAAATATGCTTAGTAGAGGGCATGCTTCAGCATGGCTCCATTGTTAGCAGACCTTCAGCCATTTGTGTCAAATATCAGTACAATGGACTTACACATACTATTGATTTAATGACAACTATTGCTGCTAGAAATTGATCTAATGTTTTCATTAGACTTTAAAAAACTGTTTTAACAAGGACTTCATTCAGAACTGGATCATTGCAGAGTGCTAAACTGCTGAAAGATCTCATTCCCTTTAGAAGGGTAGTATATATGATCTTTTTGGAAGATAAGCAGACTAATAATAAAGGCAAGACTGAGGGGAATTGTGGATAGCCTAAATCTCTTAACACACAGCTAAAAAGTGTTACTACAAATTGTATTGTCAGTTAAGTTGGTTGAAATATTTTTGAAGTTTAATTATTTGCTTGGAAAAAAATCACTTTTTTTTAGCCATTTCGCATCATCAAAATGTAGCCAGTAGCCACATTCCTTATTCTATATTTTTGGTCTATTTGTTTATTATTATTATTATTATTTCTCCCAGTACTGATTGTAAGCTGGGATTGAACTTGTGACCCTCAATACAAAAAGCATAAGCTTTTTTTGGTTTAGCTGCAGGAAAAACTGTCAATGTTTAGTAGTAATAAGCTCATTTACTCTCTATAGGTACATCTACACTGGAGCGTTAGGTCACCTTAAGGAAGTTTAAGTCAGCCTACAGACTCTTGTGGCCACACTGGGCTCTTATTAAGTAGAATTAAGTGCTTCCTTAAGTTGACTTAATAACACCACCTCTTAAGGTTGACTTAATGCATAAGTCAACCTTGTTAAGTCAACTTTAGCTAATATATATGGGAAAAGCCCTTATGTCAACCTAATTGGCCTCCAGGCCCCCTCTCAGTGTTCCTGGCCACCAAGAAGGGTTGACCTAGCACCTGCCAGTGTGGATGCAGGCAGTCAACAGAAGTTTTCAATGTGGACTCTCTAAGTTGACTTAACAGAGCCTCTGGTGCAGACGTACTCGTGACTGAGCCAGTAAATGGCCTTTTGTGGAGAATTTTGAGAGCGACTGTGTCCCATCATGAATTCAGTGGTATACTATCACCATGAGTACATGCTTTTTTAGGGTGGTGTGCTGCCACTGACTGGAGTTAGTTCTGTACAGTTTCCTGAGGAACCAGCTCAGTGTTAGAAGAGTACATAAACACACATGGAGAAAGAAGTTCCCCAATGTAGCTGGGATGAAGGTTCATAACCTGGTCTCCCCCTGCATCTTTAGTTAATGTTTTTTTCTTTTGAGGTGGTCTAAAGATTCTGCTGTGTCTGTTCCAAATGGCTTATCCTTTTCCAGTTCAGCTGTATGAGTTTCATTTTTGTTTACTTGATACAATACTGTCACATCAGCTTGGTCATTCTGACTGGTACATTATGAGGACGTGTGATTTCCCTTCTGCTGCAGGTTTCTAGCCTTTCCTTTCAAAGGATTACCACTTCTAGGTTCCTTGGGTATGTCTACACTGGAGGCCTGGGTTAACTTCAGGAAGCTTAAATCAACATACAGACCGCACCCCCCCCCCCATGGCCACATTGGGCTTTTATTAAGTCGACTTAAGTGCTTCCTTAAGTCAACTTAAAAATACCACCTCTTAAGGTCAACTTAACACTTCAGTCAACCTATTAAGTCGACTTAAGTCAGTGTAGATGAAGAATAGCCCTTAGGTTTACTTGAGTGGCCTCTAGGCCCCCTCCTAGAGTTCCTGGCCACCAGGAAGGGTTGACCTCACACCTGCTGGTGTAGATGCAGGCAGTCAACAGGAGCTTCCAGTGTGGATGCTCTAAGTCAGCTAAACAAGGCTGACTTTAAGTCAACTTAAAGTTGACCTTGTTAAGTCAACTCAACAGAGCCTCCAGTGTAGGCATACCCAAATAGATTGCTTCTGCCTTTTTATATGTCAATGTGAAGGGCAAGTGAGAGTTTGCTGTGTTGCATCCACAAACTGAGGGGCAGGTGGAGGACCCTCCTCAGCAAGAGGCCCCAGGCAAAAGCCCAGGTTATCCCATAGTTAAGACCACCTATATGTATGTCTAATAAACCAGATCCCTAGGGGATGAGCATCTCATTGTCATGGATGTAACCCACTGATTGTGGGCTCTCAGTATGCACTCTTAAATACAGGACATAAATAAAATTTCCTAGATTCCAAAGCCAGAAGGGACCATCACAATCATCTAGTCCAGGGGTCTCAAATATGCGGCCCGCGGGCCACATGCAGCCCCTAAAACTATTACCTGCTGCCCACAATGACACTATTGTTACCAATATTTGTAATATCATTGTATGAAAAGGTTTCAGTGGTGCGGCCCTTGGGCTAACATACAAGTCCTCATGCGCCTCTGTACTAGCTCTCATGCGGCCCTCATGGTGGTTTGAGTTTGAAACCCCTGATCTAGTCCGTCCTCCTATATAACACAGACCGTAGCAATCTATAGCATCTTTCAGGAAAACATACTAGCTTGATTTTTAAATGGCAACCTTCAATGATTAACTACTCTCAGTGTGAATAGTTCACAGCTTATTTCCAGACTTGATTTATTTAGCTTCATCTTTCAACCATTGTATCATGTTATATCTTTCTCTGCTAGACTGAAGAGCCCATTATTAAATATTCTTGTTGCCCATGTTCTTGTTGCCACATAAACTATAATTAACAGTTAAAAGGAATAGATCTGCTAAGTATAAGGCATGTTTTTGAACCCTTTTATCATTCTTGTGGCTCTTCTCTCAGTCCTCTACAATTTATCAACATCATTATCAAATTGTAGTCACCAGAACCAGATGTATGTTCCAGCAGTGGTTGCACCACTGCCAACTACAATGGTAAAACCACCTTTCTAATTCTACCTGAAAGCCTCCTGTTTATGCATCTGCGGCTGTCGTTAGTGCTTTTGGTTGTAATGTCTCGATGGGAGATCATATTCAGGTGAATGTTACCGTGACCCCCAAATCTTTTCTGGTGTCACTGCTTCTGAAGATAGAGTCTCCTGTCTTAGAAGCATGTCCTACATTCTTTATTCTGAGGTGGATATATTTACATTTGAATATATTAAAACGCATTTTGTTTGCTTGTGCTCAGCTTACCAAGCAATTCAGATTGCTCTGTATGAATGACTTAGCTTCTTCACTATTTGCCACTCCCCCAGTTTTTGCATTCTCTGTGTACTCTATCAGTGAGGAATTTTAATAATTAATTAAAATGTTAAACAGCATAGGGCCAACCACCAATCCCTGCAGGACCTGACTGAAGACATCCATTTGCTGATGATGCCTTGGTTACAGTTACATTCTCAGACCTCTGAACAAGCTGGCTTTTAATTCTTTTACTGTGTATCATATTAAAAATACTGAAACAGGGAATATTTTCTTTGCAGTTTTAGGGGAGACCTCAACATGAACTGAAGAAAAGGTTTGAAAGAGTAGTGCTCAACCAGCAATAAGAACCACCAGTGGGGGAGTCTTTTATTTGCAGTCAGAGGGTGTAAACATTTGGGGATAAGAAAAGCTGCACATATTGGGAACAGGGAGATTCTAAAACCATACTGTGATCCTGTTTCTCTTCTCCCTTGCACTGGTATAAATCAGGAGTAACTATAGCTCAGTAAATTGTGTTACACTTCCCTAAAACTGATAAAAGTGAGGGGAAGACTCAGGCCCTGCCATTGCACCAGGAACTGAGAGAATTCTTTAAATTCTGGGAAACTAAACTGCATGAACTGAATCATATTCTGGTTTGAGTTCAGGCAATCAAGAGTAGAGTCTTCCCTGATACAATGGAGTTGTGACTATATATGCATCAGCTGAGGAAGTTTGTGTTGTGTATGCAGAAGACATTAATGAATTCCAAGATAAAATGTCTTTATCTTGATGGAACTCAAGTCACTTAACTTATTTAGAATGTGTTTTTACCTGTTACCAACAACGAGGATAAAGATTAAGATGCATAATTTCTTATGTTCATTTGCTTTTCTTTCTAGTGTGTTTTACTAGAAAATCTTAAGTCTGAAGAGATCATAGCTGAGAAGAAGTTTCAGAACTACATATATAATTTTAGCAGCAAGTCAGTCAGACATCTAGGCAATTACCTTCTGTTCAGGATGACAGCTTAGAGACATGTTTATTTTGTCTCCAGGAATCCCTGTTATTTTTGGATCCTTCCCAGACAGCAACCAGTTCTAACTCACCAGTATTTGGAGATTCTTGTCTATGCTTTGGTTTCCTATCTGGGCTGGAGTTCTCAGTTATTGACTTGCTGGCCTCCTCTAACCTTTCCAATTCATTTCCTGCTGCCATGGCATTTCTTGGCGAGCGCTTTGAGGCAGTCTAAATTTAGGGTCTCATATCTTCATCAGTCCTGTCAGGTCTATGCTGGGTTAACTAATTTTTGCAGTGTATTAATCTGCATACAGGTTTTGGTGGAAAATAGCTATCTTAGCAGTGTGATGAATTCTGAAATACAGGGCTCAACTCTGTGCTTAGTCTCAGTTTGACTCTCGAAAATAACTTGAAGTCCAATACTGCAATGTTGATTGTCCCCCTTGAGAAGTGATGAATGTCTTCCGTACCCCCTGTGGAGGCATGGAGTACTCTGCAGAAAATGGCCCCATTGTCTCCTATGTAGAAGCACAGGCTTCTGCTCCCTTGGATTTTCTGAGATGCTCCATGCCTCTGTCCTGCTACCAGGCCTTCTCCCTAGTTCAGGGGTCTCAAACTCAAATCACCATGAGGGCCTCATGAGGACTGGTACCTTAGCCCAAGGGCTGCACCACTGAAACCTTTTCATTCAACAATATTGCAAATATCAATAATGAGAGTGTTGCTGCGGGCCACAGAAAATAACTTTGGGGGCCGCATGCGGCCCACAAACCATGACTTTGAGACTCCTGCCCTAGTTCTTGCTCAACTCCAGAGGACAAGTTCCTACAGGAACTTATTTCCAATGGCTCCCACGATAGCTGCTTCCTGACCCTCCCCAAAAGGGGCAGTTCCAGACTGAGGGAAGGCAATGAAGATTAATACAGCTACTTTTCTTGCTTTGAAAGGGAGAGATGCTGGGATACCATCTCTAGCTCTGCAGAATCCCCTGATAATGGTTCCCATTGTTCATGGGTGGGGGTAGGGGGTCCTAAGGCTTTTGTGATTCTGTATGCCTTTGTGCTTCTTTTAATAGATGGTACAATCATTGGCTCCATTCAATAGATAAAAGTCCATTGAGGGGCAGTGTATGAACGTAGCATTTTTGAGAAACTGGGAGACATTCTACTCTAATTCACATCAGTATAAAGCTGGAACAGTGGTTTTCAAACTTAGGGTCGGGACCCAGTACTGGATCTCAGACCCTCAGGCACTGGGTTGCAGCAACCCCTGATGCCAACTCCAAAAGGGTACGTCTACACTGTGTGTTTAAGTTGACTTAAGGGCCCTTAAGTTGACTTAAGCAGAGCCCTGTCTACACTGCAGGGCAATAAAATCGACTTTAGTGTCCAGTAAAGTCAACTTTACCATTAAGTCAACTTAAGGCAATGTGGCCTAACTAAGTCAACTTAATAAAGTCGACTTAGTGCACTGGGACCATTAATTCGACTTTATTAAGTCGAATTAAGCCAGGACACCCATTTAAGGTCGACTTAATGTAGTGTGTACTCACTAAGTCAACTTAATAAGGTCTACTTAAAGTCAACTTTAAGTAGACTTTATTAAGGTGACCTAATAAAGTCAACTTAGCTTTTACAATGTAGACATAGCCAAAGACTGGAATGTATTGCTCAAATATGTAATTGTTGGGTCGTGGGCATAAATGATTTTTTTCAACTGGGTCCCAAGGAAAAAACTTTGACAACCACTGATCTAGAATAACTTCACTGACTTCACTGTCATTATTGTGAATTTACACCAGTATATCTGAAAGCAGAATCTGGTCCACTGTCTCTGCAGTAGACGGAGTACCATTCAGCACACAGGCATTGTAATTCCTATCTAAACTTGATTAGCTAGCAAAATAGTTACTGTTCCCTCAGCTACCCAGTTCCATATAAGCCAGAGGCTTCCCTCAGGCAGTGAACATATGAGCTTAGTTGGAACAGACTTTGTTATCTTTTAGGGGGAAATCAGTTGTTCTGTGAAGGCAGAAAGGTGGCTTGTATTGGAACTGATGGTGTTCCCTTTTTGAAAGATACAGAGTCTCTGACTAGCTAGGAAACTCTGATCAGAACAGGACTCCTGGAAGCCATTCTTTTGCCACCGCCAGGTGGGGCTACTCAGTTCAGTCAGTATGGAGCTGTATGTAATTGTCTCACAAAGAAAGAGGTGAAGTGAGAGAAAAGCAACAAAGACCAACATGACGTGCTTTGTGAGCTATGGTGGCTCTGCTTTATCTCAAAAGAATTCAAAGGCGTGGTCTGAGCCTGCTAAGGCCCTAACGGGATTGGATGGACTGTCTCAGACTATGTTATTGTCCATGACTCTGTAGGACAACAACACAACACTAGAATATCACTGCTGGAGAGACTCAGGGCTCCGGTCAGGCAGTGAGGCAGAATGGTCTCCGTGGCAGGACCTTGGCTGTGGATGTTGCTGCCAGGAAAGGTCACGTGGAAACCATACCCAGCACCCCAGTTCTGAATTCAGAGCTGAGCAAAAATGTTCCCATCTCTCCATAACTCTAATTGTTCTGCTAAGTTATGCTTGGGAGAAATTTGAAGGGTAAACAAACAGCGGAGAAATAGTTGGACAAATGGATGCCTTATGCTATAGTCTGCTGGGGTTTTTTTATTAGCTCAGTGTTTTTTCTCTACTCATTCTCCTGCCACTCCTCAAAAATGGGCAGAGGTCACAGTCATAGTTACAGTGATAAAACCTGGCCACTTGCTATGGGCAGGTTGGCTCATACCCATCCAAAGTTTGCAACATCTTTTCTCAGCCTCCTGCCTGCACACAAAACACTTGTATGTCCCCAGCCAGCTGGCACTATGTGCAGGGCATGACCCCCAGGTGGATCCTCAGCTGCTACATCTTCCACTTCTTTGGGGTTACATCATTTTGTGACCTGAAACATTGACTGGATCAAGTTGTTCATTCCTGAGTCCTCTGCTGGCAGCAATCTGTTTGCTGGCAGCAAGCCACTGGGTCTCTGTCAACTGCTCTCAGAGACTCAGTGCTGTATGTGGGTGTTCGCCAGTCATGGGTCCCCAAGTATTAGGGTAGGCCCAGTCTTTTCCCCATTGAAATCAGGAAAAGATTTAACACTGAATTGCATTCTCACAGGCCCATAATCCTTGCCTCTCAGTGGAGGGCAACCTGAACTTGATTTGCTTCAAGTTCCCTGCCTGTAGTCTATTTAGACTGTAAACTTTTCAGGGAAGAGATGTATTTTTGCTCTGTGTTTGTACAGGGCCCAGCACTATGGGGCCATTCTGGTGCTCTTGGGTGCTGCAATAATACAAACAATTAATACTAATGAAGCGCTGGCTACCTTTTTCATGTAAAAAAATATTAAAGGAACAAGAACACTTTATAATCACATTTAATAAGACAACACATATCTCCACTTGTTACTCACCATCAGTTACTTATTGAAACTGACAGATTAAAAAATTAACTTATTTCTCAGTATTGATGCTCTGTTTACTTTCTGCCAGGTTGGACGGTAAAAATCAATGAGATCACTTTCAGTCACATCTTCAGTACTGCAATGCTTGGGACAAATACTGCAAGGAGCCACTAATTGCTTAAAAATAGCACTTTCCACTGGGATTTTTCTTTAATGGCTTTTTTAAAAAAGCTCATTTTTACAAAGTCTAAATTTTAAACAAATGTATTGTGGACCTCCACAGGACAGAACCCACCAGATGAGCTCCTCCTAGTGACAGTACTGGGGAATTGCCTCAAGTAATCCACCATTTGGTGGCCAGTGCTCTTGTGATGACCAGAGCCTCAGCCCTCTGACTGAGTCCACCCCTTCTAGGTTTCAGTCAAGTCCAGATCAACCCACTTCATCTCATTGGCCACCACTAGTCCCTTCACCACTCTCCTGCAGTCAGTTGCAGGACTGCATCCCTACAGCCAAGTCCTCAGTCCCCACCTTCTGGGGTATAGTCCAGTTTCAACTGGCCCACTTGTATCAGCAGCTACCACATTGCATTGCTCACTCATGGTCCCCCACCCACTGGCAATCTGGATGAGGCATGTGGGACCTAGACCCATCCGCTTCTCCAGAACCAGCTCAGGGACTCTAAACCCTTAACTGAGCACTGCCTCAGCCCCCTCACTCTTCTCCACCTTGCACCTCCTCAGGTCCCCTGAGCCATAGCCACATTTCCCCCAGGTACCTGCAGCCCTTGTACCAAGGCCTGAGACTTGCTGAAGTCCAGCAGCACCCCAGGAGCTGTCCCAGGTCCTGTCTCCCACAGCCCCACTAACAGCCTGATCTTCTCACCTAAGGTCAGAGGTAAACTGCCCTAAGTAGGAGCTGTAGCCCTAACTTTATACCGCCTACTGTGCAGTGATTGGCCGTGCAGCCCTCTGTTCCCATTGGCTAGCCTCCCGGCAGGACTTTTAACCCTTTTCCTGCAGGTGCGGGGAAACTACCCCACTACAGAATGTAACATTTCTCCTAAAATTAAATAGTGTGTGCAATGTCATGGGACATCAACAGATGGTGCTATTATAAATAGCGTTATAAATTTTGGTTATTTGAGTATATAACTATTAGTGCTTAAATAAACTGCTGACTGCTAGAGGATGCACACACCACCCTTAAAGTCTGTTCTGCCTTTGTTTCTTTCTAAAAATCCTTGTAAGGGAGGATCTCCTGCCTGCACGTCGTACTCAGGCAAGCAAACAAAATACATCATGGTGCCAAGCTGATGTTTGTAATTTGGAAAATGTTTTATAAACAGTTCTACTAATATTTTATCTATTTTTTCTATGCTTTTCTTCTCTAATTTGTTATTACTGGTGAATAAACAGAATGGGAAAAGATGTATTTGACACACTTAAGATGAGGAGTGGACCCTGAACTCAGGGACTAGTTACCCCATTTGTGTGAATTGCTGAACCATTAAAACTCTGTCGCCAAACAGAAGCTACCTGGAGGAGACTTCCTTCTTTTGGGGGTTGATCCCCTTCTCCCACCACTGCTAACTCACCCTGCCAAAGATGGCAGCCCCATGTCTAATAAAAAGATCACCTACCTGTGCCCTCATCCACATTCCTACTGATGCAAGCTGAGCCATGTATTGTAGTATCTGTAAGGAAACTTCTTGGGATCAAAATACAGCACATTCCTAGCAAAATGTAGTTTATTATGAATTTGTTTGCTGGATAAGGCTGTCTTCCCTCCTCGATGGCTGTGACAAAACAATTTGTTTAATTCATAAACAAATGAATGGGTTCTCCTAGTATCACCTCTCTCCAAATGCAAACCCCTGGCCCTGAGACACAAGGCTTATTCAAGGTGAGGTACAGACCCTGTGTACATGCACCTCATGGCAGGAGCAGATAATTGCCCCTTCATGCCCCCTGCAAAGGAACATCATCATCAGAAAGGTCAATGTGGTTTCTCTAACAATGAGTTTTCTTTCTTCATACTTAGCTTGCAAGGCACTGGTCGAGGAGCTGCTGTATGACATTAGAAAGGTGAATCCAAAGAGGACCATTGATGTGGGGTCATTCAGAATCAGTCCTGATGGGACACAAGAGAGGAGGAAGGTAACAAGAAAATGGTCTGACAGTACATAATTGCTGATACGTGCAATTACCAACCACTTATCCAAACAGCAGTTGGTCTTAATCTTCCAACCTTTTTCTTGCTAAGAGTATCAGCCACTAAATTGCTTCTGTTTCCTTTGGGACCCAAAGTAATCTTCAGGCTTCAAATTGAAGTATTTTCTTCTTTTCAATACCTACATTTTTGAATGTTTCAAGCAGTATTATTCCACTGATAATCTTGACAGAAATAAATCGCTGCTACACATGCTATTAAAAGAGAGAGAGAGAGAATATATATATCCTGCCTAGAGACTGACATTTATCTAATCAGCTTTTGTACTTTGTACCTGAAGTGTATCTGTTACCTTCCTTATAGCCAGTCGGAGGGTACTGAATGCCTTCCGGTCTCACTGATTGCAATGGAAGTTAAAGATGATGAATGTTTGTCCTTTGGTCTGGTCTACACAAGAAAAGGTTTAACGACATTGGTTAGGGCTGTAAGAAATCCACACCCTGGAGCGCATTGTAAAGCCAACCTAAGTCTCCATGTAGACAGTGCTAGATCAACAGAAGAATTCTTTTATCAACCTAGCTATTGCCTTTTGGGAAGGTGGGTTAACTACGCTGATGAGGAAGCCTTCCCGTTAGGCAGTATCTGTGCTAAAACACTACCTTGGTGGAACAGCAGCACTGCTGTAGGATTTTAAGTGCCACCAACTCCTTTGACTGTAAGCTTAAGGATCAAACCATATTTTCCTCTATGGCTGCATCTACATTGGAGAGCATTTTCAAGGAAACTTTTTTTGAAAAAAATATTTTGAAATATATTTGAAATAATTATTTCAAAATAACTATTTTCAAAACTGCTATTTTGGGAGCATGGTCTGAGGATGGCTCGTTGTCCCAAAATACTGTGGCTTTTTTTTTTCAAAAGTGAAAGTCTGCACCGGACTTTCTTTTTCAAAAAAAAGAAAGCCAATGGAAAAGTTAGGCAGGCTTTTTTTTAAAAACAAAACAAACCTTTGTTGCGTCCAGCGATGGCTTTTTTCCAAAAAGCTATCTTGAAAAAGGCTTTTTCTTTTGAAAAAGCTGTCAGGTTTAGCTTTTTTGAAAAAGTGTGCTGGTATCTCGAAATACCAGTGCAGTTTTTTGCCAATGCTAAGCCTAGTTACATTTTGAAAAAAAGCCTTTTTTGAGGTAGCTTTTTCTAAAAAAGCCATCACTGGATGCAGCAAAAGTTTTTTTTCGAAAAAGCCTGCGTATCTCTTCCATTGACTTGCTTTTTTTTTGAAAAAGAAAGTCCGGTGTAGACTTTCATTTTCAAAAAAAAAGCTGCTGTATTTTGGGACAACGAGCCAATCCCCAGACCGTTCTCCTGAAATAGCAGTTTTGAAAAAAGTTATTTCAAGATAATTATGTTGAATATATTTTGCAATAAGTTTTTCTAAAAATGTTTTTTCAAAAATACTCTCCAGTGTAGACATAGCCTATGGGTTGTGCAGTACAGAGTGAACTGGATTGTACTGGGTAAATAATAGAAAATTGAAAAATAGAAAAGCCCTTGGGAATGTTCAGCCAGTCAAGCCATTCAGTGACTATTCTAGGATGAATTTCAGAAGAGAGTTGTTCTCTCAGGGAATAGCCCTTTCCATCATGGCTTTCTGTGTTAAAGATGAAGGCTGGCCACTCATAGATGTCAGTGCTCACTTCTGATGATGCTTCTCAGGACAAGTCTTCTTATATTTAAGCCCCAAGCTGCCCATGTCAGGGATCAGGGAATGAACAATGTTCCACTCTATATCTGCTGCTGGAGGAGAAGACTGAGATCTGGCTTATGACTTGCAAAATCAGGTCAGAACTGAGTGGCATGAAGCTCTCAAGACAGCGCCCTGGGGGTCACAAGCATTGCTGCAGATGCAGCTAAATGACTTCATTTATATGAGGGCAGTACTTAGATGCCTCAGCTTAATGCAGGGCCCCCTGGAGGCTGGTGCTGTACAAACACATAGTGACTCATAGTCCCTTCTCCAAAGAACATAGGCTAAACAGAAAGACACACTCACCAGAAGAGGGGAAACAGAGATGAAGAGTCTTGTTCCAGAACTGGTCAGTAGTAGAGCTTAGCCCACATGCCTTCCAGGCCAGCACCCTGCCTACTGGACCATAGTGACTCTTACACACCAGTTCAGGCTTATGTTGTGGTATCCCGTATCAGACTCTCCCATTAACATTAACCCAGATGTTTCTTTACAGTCACTTTCTGTGTCCTCACACTGTGAGTGCAAAGGATCTGCTTATATCATGCTTCAAAGTACAAGAGACGTCACTAGTTGCATGTCTTTTTATATAACATAACAGATGACTATTCTAGGAACACAGATCTATGGATGAACTAAGGAGAGCTGACTGCGGCTTACTTTGCTGTAGAGTTTACTCATTAGGAGCTATCTTAAAGTGGGTGAGTGATTTTTTTCCCTCTCCCCTAATATTAAAATTCCATGTTTCCAATCCCTACACACTAAGATAACAGAAAGGCTCATTAAGTCCATCTTTCATTGTTTGTTTAGACATTATGTTACATTTATTTTTTCAGAGGTAAACATTCACTTGGTGTGCCTGTTAACTCATCTCAAAACTCCATGCCTAAACTGATGTAGTTTGTACTTCACAAAAAATGGTTCCCCTGGCCCCAATCATTCTTGTCATTCTTTCAAGATTTAACTTTCTGTAGTAAAATAGATAGTGTAGCCTACAGCGTCAGAATGTTTGGACATCGAATGAGGAAATGCTTTCCAAGGACAGATATACTATATAATTTGGCAGCAAAATTAGTTTTTGACATAGGCTGGGGTCCTGAAAGAGGATATAAGGGAATTAGGTGCCCCAATTCCAAAGACTTTTCATGGGAGTTGAATGCAAGCCTCTTTAGCCCTTTTTGATGACGCCAGCCATAAGCATTTCAGAACCATATCTATTTTAGCGTTATTAATGTAGTGCATATTAAAATGAGTTTACAGCAGGTGGATCCATGACTTCAATATGAATTGACCGTGAATAACATTGTCAAAAACACCTAAGATCCATTTTCAAAAAAGGCACTAAGGAGCCAAACAGCTTTGTTACCGTGCAGACAGCAAGGGTGAGAATCTACAGTGCTCTGAGTTTACCACATCATGGACCCTGCCTTTGTGCACTATAAATTCCATTGCACGTTTTGATGTACTCCCAATGACTATGTCTACACTAGAGGGCTCAGTTAAGTCGACTTAATAAGGTCAACTTAAAATTGACTTTATGACATCAGGTTAGAGAGTCTGCATTTTTTTATGTCAACTTTATTGAGTCAACTTAAGACAGGGTAGCCACCTAAGTCGACTTAATAAAGTTGACTTTAAGCAGGTACCCTGGCTTAGGTAGACTTTATTAAGTCGACTTAAGTGGCTACCCTGGCTTAAGTCAACTTACTTAGGCGGCCACATTTCTTTAAGTCAACGTAATAAAGTTGACTTAACTCTTAAAATTGACTTTAAGGGCAGGAGTTATTAAGTTGACTTAAGCAAGTGCTTAAGTCAACTTAATAAATGCCAAATGTTGCCATGGAATTGCTTAAGTTGACTTAAACCAGGTTAAGTTTACTTAAGCCTCCAGTGTAGACATACCCATTTGGGGCAGCAATATGTCAGAATGCAGTATGGAACTTACACTGCATGGAAACGGGGCCTGGCTGGTGAGTTAGGCCTGGTCCACACTAGCAATTTAGGTTGACCCAGTTATAGCACTTAGTGGTGTGAAAAAGTCACAGCCTCTGAGCAACATAGGTAAGCTAAAGTAACCCCCTACACTAGGTGAGTGGAAGAATTCTTCCATCGGTCTAGCTCCTGCTTCTTGGGAAAGTGGATTATCTACACGGGTGTGTTCACATAGAAGTCTTATTTCGAAACAACAGAGGTTGTTTCAAAATAAGAAAGGCCATGTTCACATGATGCACCATTGTTTCGAAACAAGGGGTTCCATTGTTTCGAAACAACGGCATTGTTTTGAAACAACTTAAACCCCATGTGGGGACGAAACAACGTTGTTTCGAAACAATGCTGTCTGAACATGTTGTTTCAAAACAACGGTGACTCGTTTCGAAATAACTTTTGTCTGAACATGCTATTTCGATTCCTGCTTTTTTCCTTAATTCTAATTAACAAACTGTTAATGCGAATTAACTTATTTTGAAATAAGGCATTATTTCGATACAACTTGTATCAAAACAACTTGTATCGAAATAAACCCCTGTGTGTGAGCATAGCCCACCAGTAGGAGCAGCCCTTCCCACATTGTAAAGAGTGTCTACAGTAAAGAGCTAAAGCTGGTAAACTGCTGAACTACAACTGTGCCTTTTCAGTATTTCAGAGGTAGAAAAGCTTCATCTTGTGTGTGGCAAGCTAGTACATTGCATGTTTGCACCCAGGCTTGTCACCAACTAACTTGCTATCTAGACAAAACATAAGTTTCACTGAAAGTCAGTAGGACTGAGGAGCCTAAGTGATTGTCATGTTTGAAAATAGGATTTAGGATCTAAGTCATTTAAGCACATCTGAAAAATTTACCGTATGTCTTGCTAACCCATTAGGCCAGGAACTATCTTCAGGTTTCTACATCATCAAAATATTAATACAGAGACATCTTCTTTTGTCTGCTGATTCCTGGGCAGTTAATGGAATGTGTTTTCAACATGGTATCTCTGTTTAAAAACAAAAGAAATACATAGCTTTGGATCCATGCATGGTATAATGAGGTATTTGTAACTGGAAATACAGAATGGATAGAGGTGTACAAAGCATTTCATAAGAACCAAAATTTGTTTTCAGCAGATTTGCTGCATTTATTGATTTATTTTTTTTTTTTACTATGATGAAAAAGGCCTGGCGGAAACACAAAAATGCAAAAAAAATAAATAAAAAAAAATCCTTGTCTGGAATCTATGGCATGCCCCTCAGTTTGAGATATCCCACTTTCTTTGATATTTCTATGTTTGTTCCAATTTTAGGCTGTAATTTTGCAAACACATTCTTAACATTACACATGTGAGCCATTCCACTGCCTTCAGCATTCTCACATCCTCCAAGCACCCCTGTGAGTTCCAAAAGTCATAATGTGGATGGTACATGGAAAGAGTTGGCTGGTCACATGGTGTTGTCCCTCCAACATCATTCCAGATAGTAAACTGCATTTATAGCAGCTAAAACTACATCCACTACTACCCTAATATTATTTCCAACAATAGCAGTAGTGGCTACAGGGACATGATGGGGGACTGGAACAGGAAATATAGCTAGCACCTCTGCTTAACATGCAGAAGGTCCTGGGTTCAATTCCTAGGGGGTTGGACTCAATGATCTCATGAGGTCCCTTCCAGCCCTTTGATTGATTGATCTCTTTCTTAATATGTGGCTTTGATTCTGCAAGGAGGTCTGTGTGGCGAGATCCCTCCATCCATTTGGAACTTTCTGCAGAATCAAGGCTTAAGTCAGACCTGGAATGTAAAAGTGAAAAATGGCTTTTCAAATAATTTTCAGTGAAAGTTTTCATATTGTTTAGAACTCTTACTTTTTCATGAAACTGAAAAGAAAAATGTTTAGTTTTTAAATTCCTCCCCCTTTTGTTATCCTCTTTTTAATTCGACTCTTATTTCCCAAGAGGACAAACAAAATTATTAAAAATATTTCTTTGAGCAAATTTTTTAAAAGTTAAAATTTGTAGTTTATTTAGAAAAAAAAACTCTACTAGAAAATGCCATATTTCTTTTAATCCTTTTCAGAACTTACCTGTTCTTAATTATTTGATTTTTAAATCAGTCCTGCAACAGTCACACCACCAATCAAATCAGCAGAGAAAGGAAGTGAATGAGAATATGCACCAACAATACCAGCCTCTATATGCATTATATATACTAGAGATGAACCTGAAGAAGAATCCTCAACTCTGGGAAAATTCAGAACTACCGCTGGCCAAAAAAAAAAAAAAAAAAGGATGTTTTCATATTTTCTCTCATTTTTACATAAAAATATAGTAGTTTGGAAATAAAACCTGACATTTTGAATTTAGAAAATGTTGAACCATGGATTTTAAAAATAAAATATAGACTGAGACTGACGGGTCTTTCTTCATGCATGACAGAGTAAGTGTTACTGTTAGGCCAGGTCTGTGTGCACAGAAAATACACCAATTTAACTAAATTTGTAAAAAAATTAGTTGTAAATTGATACAACTCCCTTGTGTGGAAACTCTTCACTAAGTTTAAGAGTGTCCATGCTGAGGAATTGTATCATATTTCACTTAAATTGGTTTAAAAATAGTTGAAATCAATTTAGTTTAAATCAGTTGCTAACTTTGAAACTGATAGAATTAAAATGGTGTAACTTCTTTATGAAGACCATCCCTTACTTGGCTGAATGAAAGAACCTGTCAAATCTCAGTCAGCTTTTGGATATTTCATTCATTTCTCTTCATCCACCCCTGATTTATTTAGCTCTGAATTCTGCAGCAAGATCACTTCATCAGATCACACAAAGATATAATTGTTATTTCATTTATTCAGGTTAAAATGCAGTTAGTTTATGATTTATGTTATCTCACATTGAAGGGGGTTTTGCTTTGTTATCAAGTGCGTAGCTACTTCTTATACTTTACACATAAGAAATTAGTCTTTACATAGTAATTCAGATTTGTATTCGATTTACATTGATTGTAACTTAATTTGGATTGACTTCAGGTATAATTTGTGAAGAAAGGCAGGGAAATTAGAAGCGGCAGTACAAGAGCAGACCAGTTACTCCGCTAATCCTACTTTTGGCGGTGGTTTATATATGTATCTGATGATTCAAAACAGGGCAAAACCGAAGCATTCTGCCAAATGTTCATTGTCATGGATATCTGTGTCATGTAGGTAGGAGGAGAATTCCCTCTCAGTGCTAGCAGGCAATCACAGCTTATGCACTGAAACATGAACACTGATATCTCTTACAGCTTATTTACATTTTCAGTAGCAATATTGCTAGGTTAAAATATTAAATATCTGATAGAAATTGTAACACCAATTGTAGACCCAGATGGTGCCTGAGAGATTAGATAGATAAACCAGGCAGATGAATACATCACTAAAGACTCCCTTTCTACAGAACATACTTATTCATTTATGAGACAGAAGCCATTCTCAATACTACAACTCCACATGTTGAAGAATTAGTCTGGGTCTCAAACATGTGGACTGAGGGCTGAATGCAGCCCCTAAAGTTATTTCCTGTGGCCCGCAACAGCACTATCACTATCTATATTTGCAATACTGTTGTATGACAAGGTTTTGGTAGTACTCGTGTGGTGTGGCTCTTGGGCTAACGTCCTCACGTGACCCTTGTGGTGATTTGAGTTTGAGACCCCTCTCTGTAGTATATGAAAGTTGGCATTCATGGAAGGGCCCAATTGTGAGCTGCATAGCAATGCAAGGGAGTAAGAACAGTAACTGAAAACACTTTATTTCTCCAACAGATGTAAACTTCATGGTCTCTGCTACCTATCAAAGGGTATGTTAAACTTCAGGCTCTGTTAAGTTGCCTTAACAAGGTCGACTTAAAGTTGACCTTGTTAAGTCCATGTAGAGCGTCCACACTGAAAAATCCTGTCGACTGCCTGTATCCACACTGGCACGTGCTAGGTCTACCCTTCCTGGTTGCAAGGAACTCTGGGAGGGGGCCTGGAGGCCAATTAAGTCAACTTAAGGGCTATTCCCCATCTACACTGGCTTAAGTCAGCTTAATAAGGTCAACTGAAGCATTAAGTAGACCTTAAGAAGTGGTGTTATTAAGTCAACTTAAGGAAGCTCTTAAGTCGACTTAATAGAAGTCCAGTGTGGCCCTGGGGGTCTGTGAGGCAACTTAAGTGTCCTTAAGTCGAGCTAAGGCTCCAGTGTAGACGTACCCAATGTGTCCTTTAAATATGCTCTTGTCTGTAGTTCAGTGGACCATCCTTAAATGTAAGAAGAGGTAGAAATAAAATGATCTTGGTGGCATCTGTATTTTCTAAGGTTGAGGAAAGTGATAGGAAAAATACTGTGTACTGAGCCAAATCCATTTGGGAAAATCATGTCAAGACTCATTCCCCCACATGCATTTACTCAGTCCTTTCAACTCAACCTCACGCATTTGTATGGGATTGTCTGTCTGTCCAAACTGTGGCCTCCAACCAGAGTCAGTAAAAAAGACCCTGCAATCTGCACCACGGACCAAGTTTGAACATGTATTTGTGAAAGAGTTTTGGTGGGGGATGCTTATTCCACCCCTTTTCCTAGTTGATTTAAGGATGGTGCATGAATGGCGCCTCCTTTCAAAATGGAATTTAAACAGATCAATGAAGAAATTACCGTGAGCATTTTCAAGTCAAATTTGCAGAACTGAGGATTTTGTTCTTAATAATTTAAATATGAAATTTTGTTTTATCACCTGCATAAAAATATCATATTCCATAATATTTGATGAATGTAAACATACACAAGATACACCCTGAGTCTGAGCCTACAGGGAAAACACACTGATTGAGATTATGTGGAGCCCCTGCAGTAAAAAGGGGCAAGCAATCCTTGAACCCCAAGCTGGTACCTTCCTTGATGGAGATGTGCAATAGGTCCATGAAATGGAGGGAAGCAAGGGCAGTCTAACCATCTAGGTGAGATGGGAGGTCACCTAAGGAGTCAGGGTTTAAGGGGTGCCAAATGATATATATATGCGTTATCCCTTATAACAGGTGGAGGTTGGTGCCAAAGTCATAGTTCACCTAGGGTGCCAAAAACCTTGGGCTGGCCCTGGAAGGGAGATAATAAACCCATCCTCACTGAGGACAGAGAGATTGCAAGCCATTTGAAATGTTTTCAGAGCAATCTTTGAGCCCAGTTTATCTCCTCTTTCTGCATCAGAGTAACAGCAGCAAAACCTGAGAAGTGAGGCCTTGGGGACAGTCCCTAGCATCTGTTTCCCCACTCAACCTTCACCAAAGGCAGAATGACAGATCAGGACAAAGAAGACCAGATCACAGACAGGCGCCGATTCCTCTGGATGTGCATGTGCTTGCACATACAGAGGGAATTCCTCCTATGTGTGGAATGATAGCAGTCACACATCAGAATTAGGGAATCAAACAGGGTATGTCTACACATCTCTTTTATTTTGAAATAACACTGGTTATTTCAAAATAAAAGAGATTAGGTCCACATGACGTTTTCTTATTTTGAAATGATGGGATCCGTCATTTCAAAATAAGAACCGTCATTTCAAAACAGCTTAAACCCTGATAGTTTCGAAACAGCTGTTATTTCGAAATGGTTATTTCGAAATAAGGCCGTTTGGACATGTTGTTTCGAAACAACACCATTGTTTCGAAACAACTGTTTCGAAACAACATGTCCAAACGGCCTTATTTCGAAATAACCATTTCAAAATAACAGCCGTTTCGATAGCAGGCTTTCCCTTATTTTGAAATAAGTCATTTCAAAATAAGGGTTTTATTTCGAAATAAATGATTTTGAAATGACTTATTTCAAAATAAAACTTTGTGTGTAGACATACCCATAGTATTTTTGTATGATATATCTACAAACAAAAACCAACAAAAAATAACCGAAAGGATAGATCCTTTCAGGCTGAGTACTGAATACTATGAAACTATTCCCAGGAGGTTTGCAGATCCCCTGGAGAAGCTATAGATTGCTCCTCGTGATCTCTGGGAAGGTGTAATGGAGGGATGGAGATTTCCTGCCACACCTAAAAGACTAGGGAAATACTGGGCTGACATCACTGACTGCTGCTGTTGGTCATCATGCATGACATCCTTGCTATTGTTCCTAATAACAATATTGTCACTGCAGCTTGCTGTGTCTGGTTACCACTGATTCATCTCCTCCCCCAGCTGCTGGCTATGCAGTGATAAGAGAGATGGTGGCACAGATATGGAAGATTCAATAGGCCATAGTGGGGTTTTGGGCCACTGCTTTTTTTTGCCTAGTCTCCCTGTTCCTGCCCCCCCCCTCCATTTTATGAGGCTAGAAGGGGTTGTATAGGATCTTCAGATTGCTCTGTCTCACAAGGGAGATGTGCTGTTGCATGAACCAATCCATGAAACACCAGGCAGGTTTGAAGTGGATAGCTAGATATGGTGTAAAAGTTCTTGTGGTACCTTAATGGCAAGAAATAAGCTTATTCCACAGGCTGGTATAAAGTCAATAATTTAACAATGCCATTAGATGAGCAAAATATAACCTTGAGTGATACTAGGAGAGCCCATGTCAGGGCACTTGTGAATGTTCAAGCACAAAGGTCAGGTCTTTTTTGTCTAACATGGAGGTGGAACTTCTTCTCAACACTGCTGTCACCAGGCTTCCGCAGCATTTTAAACATGTCCATAGGGGACTATTTCTCTCCACTCTCTGTTCTCTTTTTTTAAGTGTCATTTCCAGTTGTTTTCATAATCAACATAATTTCACAATCCACATTAGAGCCCCTTTTTTTGTGAGTTCTATGATGTTCTGCTTCTCGGGCTGAGGCACGTTTTCCAGAAATCCTGGAGTGTCTTACTACATATTCCATAAATACACGCCACTCTTTGTTACCTGTCCCGTCTTCTGTCTGCATTGCTCAGGTTTTCTGCCTTGTGTTGGAGCTTTTTTTGTCTAACCTCAATGAAATTTGCACCCCTTTCATATTCTGTGGTGTTGGATGGGTTGGCCAATCATGTACATGTCAAATAGTCTCTTTTCTGTTTTCTATACATTCTTTTGAGCTTGAGTTAAGTATGAAGAGAGTATGGAGGATCTCTGTAAAGATTCTCTAATGGAGCTTCTCTGCACTATCATCCCACGTCCCACCCCAGGCTGCAGGTCCCATGTAAAACCAGGCAGATCTTCAAGGGTCTAAGTGCTATTAGGGCCATATGCATGGAGTACCTATGTCTCAACCCCAACCCTAGCCCTATGCAGCCCCTAGACACTAGAGCCATGCTACCACAGTATCTCCATGGCAGTAGCTGGCTGTGGGACTCCTGAAGGATGTATGCCTTTGTGGAAAAGATTGCTCAGGAAGTTTACCTTTTCAGCTTCTCACTGGAGGTGGAAGATGGCTAATTCAATTTCTCCAGCCTACCCATTATTGTTGCCTCTACTCATTCACCATAGGATGTTCATCCTGGCCTAAATGTTTGGGAGATGTGCCACCTGACCCCACTACCTACTCTTTCCCCATGGACTGGGAATGATCATAGTTGGGTAGAAATCTGGAAGACAGTCTTGGCCTTTGTTTTAATTATTCTTGCTCCTGCTGCTCCTGAAACTCTAAGACAGCTTATTTCTCTGTCACTGGTCCAGTGGAAATGTCCCTTTCCTTTTCTGTTTCACAGGGTCCAGCCTTCCTTGTGACAGCAGCTCATTTTTAGGCCTGCAGCCTCACTGTTGTGCAGATCCTTCACTTAGGACTTGTCTACACATGCACAGCTGTGGTGATGCAGCTGAATTTCTGTAGCATTTAATGAAGATTGTACCTCTGACAGTGGGAGAGCTTCTCCCATTGGTGTAGGAACCCCACCCTCTGTGCCAAGCAGTAGATATGTTCAAGGGAGATGCTTTCCCGTTGACACAGTGCTATTGACACTGAGGGTTAGGTCTATATAGCTACGTCACTGATGTGGGTGCTGTTCAGGTATTTGTGGGAGAGGCAAACAACCTTTCCCCTCATTGTGGTGGAGTCTTACTCATTCTTGTTTTCCCTCATCTCTGGACATTAGAAGCTATGGCTGACACCATGTCAGGTACCAGAGCAGTGAGCACAGTCAGGCAAGTGTGGTAAGCAGTTGGTTAGCAATGATCTGGAAGTTTTAGTGACAAGTCAGTATTACAGCATCAGACATGTGCCCGCTCTGTCTTGCAGTCCTTCATCTCACCTGAGCGTTGCGAAGACAACAAATGTTTGCCTACAGTTCTGCCTGTCGGCCCCTAGAGGTCTCTTGCAGCTTGATCATTGTGTGGAGCAAGCAGCCAGACTGGGAGATGGTGCCTATGGGATGGTTGCACACAATGAAACTTTGATATCCTGGTCTCTGCCCCCTGCCCTCAGCTGATGTTCCCTTCCCATCACATAGTGCCTGCCCCAAAACTGGGAGCCCCACCATCCACCTATCTCTTTAGGAGCACTCCAACCCAAATCAATATTAACAGCCCCAACAGCTTCCCACTCAGCATCCCTCTGCCACCTCACCTGGCAGTTTCAAGCACCCATTCATCTATCTGCTACAGCCAAAGCTAAGTCTTATAATCTGCCCCCCAACCACAGGCTGGGGCAGGGTGTGTTTGGGCATAAGTGTATGGTTAATTTGCAACTAATTTTGAGAAAGGCATTAAAATTGGACTATATGTCACATACAAAGCAGAACAAAACTTGGCATTTATAGTATGAAAAGACCTACCCTAAGTTAATTCTTTGCAGGCCTTCTACCACAGGCTAGAGGGTTAGAGGATGTGTGCATGTGCTGGCTATTCCTCATGCAGTTGAACCTCCTCTACCCTGCTCTGTTGGTGGCCTTTTGAGGCCTTTATGCTGCTATGTGAGCTTTTCCCAATTGTTACTGCTGGCTGAGACTTGGGCATTCTCCAAGATGTGCCTTTTGACCTCTCATATCTTTTCCTGGGGCCAACTGTTAAGCAACACAGATCAATGAAGATAAGTGTTAACTTCTTACCTGGATGTTTAGCTCCAGAAATTTTAGAGTATTCAACCACTTTAAATTTCTTATGAGGGTCTCTGGGGTGTTTTGTTTCCCATGTTTATTATTGCAACCCATGGCATGCAATCTGGAGCGTCATCTCTTTGGCATGAAGTTCTTATTACCCATTTGCTGCATCTGCCTGATTTGATTGTTTTCGTCTTTAGGCAGCAAAATATCCAGTGAGAGCAGATCTAGCCCCTAGACATCAAATAAACAGTAGGGAATTAGTTTGTCACAAAAGGCTAGAAGGGCTATTTATTTCATAGTTGAAGACCTTTATAATGGCAACAGGAAACGTTTATATCATACATTGGGAATGTGATGAGGGATGATATGTTACAGAGGGTAGAATAGCAACACATTGTGATAAACTCAGTGAAAATCTTCTAGGATCCCTGTACTGGTTCCTTAGTTTTGGAATTAGCCTAGACTGAAGGGTTAGAGGTTCTTAAAAAATAGCAAGACTTCGGCCTGCTTCTCACAACTTCCTTCAGCTGAGGGAAATTGCTCAGCTAAATTATCCACATAGATTCAAAAGGACTGTGCTTTTATTTTCAGATATTATCAGAGACGATGAAGTTGTCTCCGAGTTAGAATCCCTGTGCAGTAGTGCAATGTATACACCATTTCTTCATTGCGCTGAAAGTCACTAGCCAGTCCTCTGGATTTAAAGGCCTGAACTGAGGCAAAAAGGAGCTCTTCTCCAATATACTTCCTTAAGTTAGATAAAATAGGCTCTTTTATGCCCCTTATCCTACACTCTTCAAACAAACAAACAAACAAACAAAAACAAAAAATAAAAGCAAAACAAAACCCCTAAAACCAAACTGTTAAATCTGCAACTGCATTTTCTGACACTAATTGAAATGGGCTGAACGAGGCTAGTGGCTAGCATAGCTGCTCTACATACAGAAAGTCCTGGGTTCAAATCCCAGGAGGTTTGATTAAATGATCTCATGAGGTCCCTTCCAACCCTATAATTCAATTCTTTCATGTCAGAACATTCACTCATCCTTTCTTGCAAAAGCTAGAATGAAAGAAATGGTGGTTTGCGTTCTCAGCTTGCCTGCATAGCATTGTCCTGCAAATCAGAACAACTGAAGTCTAGCAGGACACACCCATTTTCAGTGTTTTCCATGTAGGTGCCTGTGGTCATACATGGCCACACCATGAAGTTTCCAGTGGTGCTATTTCTTAGATGTACTGGTAATGCTAAAAGCATCAAGAGTAAAGGGATAGATGCACCCTTTCACTTTCTAACCTGAATCTATGTGACATCCAGTAGGAAACAAATCTAATGAGGTCCTTAGTCTAGACACTCGTGGATATTTGTCCACATAATAGTGTGACTATATACTACAATTAATACCCAATAGTTATTGTGTGCTGAAGGTGTCTTCTACACAATATCAGGAAAAATGCAGTTCTTCATTTTAAAATAGTCTTTTCCATTCCTGATAGAAATATTTTATGCAAGGATTAAATATTGGCTGGAAATAATACAATGAAGGGCTGGCCAGCTTTTTAATAGTGCAACACATTGTTACACAAGAGATTTGTGTGTGCTTGCTCCCCTGTTGGTAATGATTCAGATCACGGCATATAGGTCGACCTCAGCGTATTTTTTTCAGACTAGTATAGAGCATCTCCTGGCTAGTTGAGAAAAACCAATCACATCTGAAAGCAGCCGTATTTACCTGTCTTTATCTGGAAGGTTGGGTTGCCCAAATGGGGGGCGGTTGTACCATGTAGGCACGAGAATATGAGTTGCAAATGGAGAGCCTGCAATTATTTTCTTGCTTTTGTAATAACCCATACATGATTTTAAATAGCACTTTTAAAATTAATTTATATATCAACATCCAGAGTGTATCTGTACCTTTAATGCTTTGCATAGAGTAATGAAAGTGGAGGCTCTGTTTCCTCTTAGAGACACAATTTACAGCAACCCCAAGGGTAGCCTCAAAGGCACAGCTGTCTCTCTGAAAGTCACCACTGAGATCTCTTGGAGCGTACTACAGAAACCACTGCTCTACACAACTGAGAGGTTAAAACCGACTATGAGGAAGAAATAACATTGACTCCAGTTAGAAAGAAGCAGCTCATTTCCTACACAGGGAGCTAACTGGATAAGTTGGAAAGCAGAAAAATGAAAAAAAATGGAGCTGGGAAAACTTTTAAAAGAAAACTACAGTGATTGCTCTTTCAGATACAGATAATTTATTAAGTGTTTCTCTGTGTCTGTTATACCCATTTGTTCTGCCTCGTTGTTGTGTGGGCAGAGTGTGTGTGTGTGTGTGTGTGTGTGTGCGCGCGCACGCACATAGCATTTAGTACAGTTATTAAATGATCCTTTTTGAGGCCTTTATATATATTTGCATACACAATATATTTTTAAAACTCCTCATGGAAATTCTTGTCACTTTCAATGCTCTGCAAAGTGTGAATGGTCTCTCTCACTGGGAGTTATTTTCCAGAAAGAAGGAGGGTCTGAGGCTGTCATCTGTGATCAAGATACAGTTTTGTATATATAAATATATACTTGTAGTACTCAGGGTTGTTGCTCTTCCAAATTACCTCCTCCTTCTCCTAGACACTTAATAGTGCAGGCATGGTTTATTTTTAGAAGCACTTAATACAGAATCTGACTGTTTTCCTCCATCTCCCCAACACCAGGAAATCAATTTGAAGGTAGAGGAAAACAGCTCTGACATGACCTCCTGCTCAGGGCCATAGTTACAACATTGATTGTAGAAATATTGAGCTTTTAATACTCAGATTACCATGCCTGGAAATTTTTATTGGGAGACAGAGGCAAGAGATATTAAGCTACTTTCCTAATTTAACACAGCAGGTTAGTGAAAGAGTCTAGATTTTCTGAGTCCCAGTTCAGTTTTCTAGCCACTAGACCGCTCATCCTCTACTTGAGAACTTGTGTCCCTCACTTAGGAATGGCAGATAGTTCCAGCAACTCCAGGCATTCACAGACTCTGCTGCTTACTGTCTGTAGTCCTAGGAAGGAAGCAAGATACCAACTGTCAGGAAGACTTGGACCTTCTGATTAGCTGCAAATCTGTGATTTCCTTTTGAGAATACTGTTCCTATGCAGTGTAAAAGAGTTTAGAAAAGAATTTATCCTGGGAATTTGGAAACTAGAAGAATAAAAGAAAAACACATTCATGTGAAACTCAATCTGAAATTAGACATTGCCTAAATTTCACAGCAGCGTCTCCTGATTTTTTTGGGCCTTTTTTCTTCATCACCAAAAATCGTCAAGGATTCCACGTTTCCTGTATGTGTGTTAGTTTCTACCCACTGAAGACTAGCGCAGTTATCACACAGGAATTTTGTACAATTAAAAATTAATCTTCACAGGCTACCTTTCAACCAACACCTTGCTAATTGTAGTAGTTTATTAGACTGGTGATTCAAATTTGTTTTTTTTACAAAACGATTAGCACATAAGTTTGGGATTTGCAACAGGAGCCATTGAATCTCTTCACAAATCTCAGCCAAAGGTCTTAAGTGCTAAGGGCTTCACTGAATGCAAGTGTGACTCAGGCCTCCTGGGCTAACCTCCTGAATATGCAAAAATCAGGGCAAGCTGCAAAACCAACTCTGCAACCACTGATGGGTGATACTTAACTGAGGTTCAGACTCTCCAACCACTGATGAGTGGTACTTAAACCAGTCTCCCAATCAGTCACAAAACATACTTCAGATTCCCCACACTGATCATCACAAAGCATAACAAAATAGAAGTAGCCCTTTTTATTGCACATCAGCTCCTCTGGCCCCAGAGTAGCCACTGGGGCTCTTAAGGAAATAGTTTTGCCTGACCCCATAGGCCCAGCCACATTACACAGAACACTATAGGCTTGGACCTTACTCAAAATATAATGCTGCCAGTCAATCCTCTAGTAACTAAAACTAAAGGTTTAATAGAAAGAAAAGAACCAAAATATGAGAGATGTTAAAGAGTCACAGTGAATCACTTATGTACAAATGATTTAAAGTTCATATAAAGCAAGTTCATGGAAGAATTTAGAGTTTGCAGATTAGTCCAATTCCTTTGGTAGACACCCAGAACCTGTGTGGGCCATGGTCCTTTGTCCACTTGCAGAGGAACAGTTCCAGAAATGGGTGTTGGTTGCAGAGTGGAGACAGAATGAAGATGGGGCCGTTGCCTTTTATCACCTCTGGCCTTCCCCATGCTGTGTGGAGTTTTTGCAAATCAAAATTGAGTTGAGTCACACGGCCAAGTCCTGGTGGCTCAACGGGTTGCTCCTGGAGCCCACCATATCTTCAAACTTCCTTAAAGGCCATTAAGGAGATAATGGTTTGTAGACATCCAGTCTGGAGAGTGTGTCAGAATCAAATAAATTGAAACACAAATAGAACAAACATATTCCTAACTGCTAACACAGCAATATGATACCTACACGTAAACCATAGAATCATTCCTATCAGATTACAACCTTTCTGCTGCTACCAAACATGGCATATCACACATGGATTATTGCAAAGATGAAATATTATTAACATGAAAAAGAATTATAAATGTTCCACTAAATCCAGACAGCATCACAGCAAGGACCACCAGAATTTGAGGACAGCAGAGCTGGCTGGCTCATAGTGAAGCATTGAATTAGGGTGGGGGTGTTGGGATACAGAGGAGGGGGAGAGTGTGCTCAGTTGTGCAGGCATCTTTCACAGTTGGCATACCTGGCAAGGTCCAGTGGAGCAAGGCTTCCTTTCTGTACATCCCCGCAATGAACTGGAGAAATACATAAAGATATCCAAGAAGATGGACTGCCTGGATGCTGATGCTACACCTCAGAATTGACAGTGCTCATAGTGGGCCATGGAGTAAGGCTGCTTCTGGGCAATGAGGAATGACTGGGGAGCCAAGTGTGGAGCTGGAGAACTGGGAAGGTAGAGGAAGGGGAAGGAAGCTGGTAAAACAATCATAGGTGATCCAGAAATACCATTGCATGCCCAGCAGAGAAAGCTTTAGCTGAGCCTGAGGTATTTGATGTAGACCTTTGCATCACATTAAATCAGAGTTAGAAAAACTCAAGACAATTAAAAAAAAAACCAAAAAAACCCCCCGAAACCCTTTAATTATATGACAATTGAAGTCATTAGGCACAATTAAAGATTATGCTACAGTAGTAAACATATCTGTTTAGAAATACATAACCTCACAAACATTGAAACCTCTACAAATAACAAGCTAACACGACATAAGAAATATTGACACTAACCCTAACTCCCAACTCACCAAAGAAGATAACTGAAACACATTCTCAGTGAGTAACACCCATACAACCTTTGTCTCGGTAATATAACACTAGCAAGAACGCCAATGTCTAAGTGAACCTTATTTATTTGTCACATAGTTTCTCTAGAAACTGTATATAAAAACCTCTTATTGATACCAGAAAGGTAAAAGCATTGGCTTTTTGTAAAATCACATAGACTCTCCAAACCACATACATTTTAAGAATTTCAAGCTATCTGAATATCATTTTCCAAATGGGTAGCCATGTTAGTTCAGTTCAGCAAAACAAGCAAGGAGTCCTGTGGCCCTTAATGACTAGCAAATTTATTTATTGCATGAGCTTTTGTGGGAGTATCTGACAAAGTGGGATTTTCTCCCACAAACGCTCATGTGATAAATAAATTTGTTAGTCTTTAAGTGCCACAGGACTCCCTGCTTGAAAATCATCTGTTTCTCTTTAGCATCCATCACAATATAAGCATATCCAGATAACTTATCTTTTTCTATTGAGCAACATAAGCCCACGTTCTTTAATTAGACAAAATCATTAGAGACAAAGCTAATTGTGAGAACATAGACTAAATATTATTCTTAGGCCACTTTCCAAAGATACATTCATTATATCATGAAAGCACTGGTCAAGGCTCCATAATTAAGGTTGGGTTGCATTTAAAGCAGGGATTCAGCCTCTTTTTGTCTTTATTTTTGTTTTTGGCATGAAAAATACAGTGGATCCTCCCCAAAACTGCAACACTTACTCTTTTTGATTACAGAATAAATTTTTCAAGGATTTTAACCAGTCAGTCTTTTATTTGTCCTGAACAGTCTTAACAATGGAATAACACAGAGTCCTCAAACTTTCTGTATAGTTAAAATTAACTGAAATCTTGCATTCAGGCTATATGTCACAAAATTAGAACAATCTAATAGCCCCTTCTGTGCTCATAAATTCTATTTAAGATAGGTGCAACAATTATAAATAATTTAATTGTATAGTCTGCAGCAGGCTTGGGTCAACAGCTCACATAAAGTTAGGACAAGGAAACCTCTGGCCTCAACCCAACTATTTGTGGGTTAAATAAAGGGTGGCGCTGGTCAGAAACAACCCTGAACGTCCAGCACTATGGCATGAGAGGGAAAGAGAACGGGTATGTCCTTAGTCTAAATGGGCTCTCAGTGTGGTCTGTGTCAGGGACACCAGCCTAGACATTATAGTTTTTGTTGACACAAGGCAACTATTTCAGTGCCAGCAGTTTTCTTTTTGTGGCAAGTTATCAAAGGGCAGTAGTAGATACTGGTTATAAGCAGTGGTATGACTAGCCATTATGTCGCTCTGCCAAGGATTACTATTAATGATGCCCTAATCCAGAAGTTTGCCTGTTTCTTGCCTGGCATGAGGAAGGGAAAATGTTCCTAGGCATGTGCATTGCCAGCCAGTGCATGATAGCCAATACATGGTTCCAAAAGAGGGTGAGTTACGTGGCCATGTACATCAGTAGTGGAAACAAAAACTAGGTTGATGTGAAGAAATGTCAGTGGAATAGCACTGTAATACAAATCGCTTGTGTCAAAGACAGCAGTAGAGTGTTGGACAAGGCGGGAACTAAGCTCCAAAGGAAAGAACATTTAAGTATAGAAAGCATGGCAAAGAAGTTTGTATAAGCATTACAGGATAAGTGTCCAGAACCAGATCTGGCATTGACAGAAGAGCAATGGAATGACCTCAAAGGAACATGGATTGTGGCAGTCGATTGTGGATAATGCAGTTGGGACAAACCAAGAAGAAAGAGGCATGTTGGTGGACCAAAGACATGCAAGCAACAATCTGAAAGAAGAAAATAATACATGGAGAAGAAGAAATAAAGCCCTGAATGTAAATGAAAACAAATACAAAGAACCAAAGTCAGCTTCCAAGTGCACAATGAAGACAGCTGAAAACAATGCCAAAGACAATTTGTATGCTGAGCTCCAAAATGATCCACAGCGGGCTGATGAAAAAGCTATAGCATTCAAAAAATGTGGTGCAATGGAAGAAAGATGGCATTGTAATACCATTTGCAAATGGGGACTGGGGAGGCTGCTTTTAACATACAAAGAAGTGAAAGATAGTTGGAAGAAATACTTGAGTATATTAAACAAGGTGAACCCCTTTAAGGCAGAATTGTCAACATATGTTCTTAATATGGTTCCTGAGTCTGATACAATAGAGGACGAGATGAAAAATACAGTGCAGGAAGTTAGGAACAGTTAGGCAGTGGGACCTGATGAAGTGACTGCCGACCTAGTGAAAGTTTTGGGCAACAGAGGCATATTATGGAGGAGCAAAGTGATTAAAGCTGAATAGTGAGACAAAAGAATCCTTCAAAACTGGTGCAAGTTTATCCTGGTCCCAATATGAGAAGAAAATTGTCCATGAATGTGGAAACTATTGAATATTGCATGGCATGAAGATACCAGTATGTATCCTGGAGGGTAGGACTTGGAGAATGTGGGATCAGCCCTGCTTTTAGCACGGGGTTGGACTGGATGATCTCATGAGGTCCCTTCCAGACCTAATATTCTATGATTCTATGACTCCTCTTCAAACAAGAACAGTTCCACTTTAGAAAGAATGAGGAATCATGGATGCCACGTTGTAATTTGGCAAGGGATAGAAGAGGGGGCAGAATACCAAAAGAATAGTTTCTGGGCTTTCACAGACCTAGAGAAGGCATACACTCTACAGAAGAATGCTCACACCAGTGCTGAGGAAATATGGAGTGTAAGAGGATTCGATACATGGTCACCTACAACAATGATCTGACTGTGACATGAGTAACAAGTCCATTTGAAGTGAAAGTACTTCAAGAAACGTGGAGAAATTTGGAGAAAGTCTTGAGGAGACAAAAAGAAAAAAATAAAAATTAAAGGTCTAGAAAACATGACTTATGAGGAAAGATTGGGAAAAATGGGTTTGTTTAGACCAGGAGTGTCAAACTCATTTGCTATAATGGGCCAGATTTCACTTAAGTGTACTTCAGGTGGGATGTATGTACCATAAATCAAAATAGTACAGCACTCCCATAGCATCACCGAGTGCTGTGTACGCAAATCTGTGCTCTGTGATATCAGCCTCTCTGTTAGAGAGAGAGTGTGGTCTATCAAGTGCTATCATGGGCCACATGGAAGTCCACATTCACAGTCCTCATTCAACCAGCAGGCCACATGTTTGACACCCCTGGTTTAGACATTGTAGGAAGACATAGCTCTTATTAAGTATGCAAAAGGTTGTTATAAAGAGACTGTGATAAATTGGTCTCCTTAACTACTGAGGATGTAACAGGGTTAATTGCAGCAAGGGAGATTTACATTAGACATTAAGAGAAACTTCCTAACAGTAAGGGTGCTTAAACACTGGGACAAATACTTAGGGAGGTTGTGGAATCTCCCATCATTTGTATGTTTTTAAAAAGCAATCTAGACAAAAACCTATTAGGGATGCTCCAGATGATATTTAGTCATTTCTCAGTATACAATACTGGACTAAATGACCTACCAAGCCCCTACCAGTCTCTTGATTCTATGATGGACTAGGTCAGCAAGAAGATCCCAATAGGAAATGGTGAGAAGCTGTGATATGCAGGTGATATAATAATAAAGAGCATCCTGTAGAAGAAAGGCCTAGAGGAAATAGTAAACCGATGATTGGGGTAACAAACCGGGTGTCAGATGAAAATGAGCATGACTAAGACTGAGGTCATGTGGGTCAGCAGAGGTGCCACGGGGAAATCATGTGTAGAGATCAATGGAACATAGCTAAATCTGACTGACAGGTTCAAATACCTTGGCAGCTGGGTTATGGAAAATGACAAGTTTGAACATGAGATACAATACTTATTGGGAGTGCTGGAATAGTGTGGAATGATAATTTAGGTGCATGTCTATGAGACTGAAAGGCTAATCGTATACAGGGATGTCCTCACAATGCTGTATGGTGCAGACACATGGACGATTAAGAGACATCGGATTCAATGCCTGCAGGTGTTGGAGATCATATATCTTCATACATAAGAGTTAAACAAAGAAACAGATTGTGAAAGTATTAGATTGTGAGTCCAGTCTGTGATGTGGCTGACTAAATTTGGTAAGCATGACTTCATGGGTTTGGACACATGCAAAGGATAAATGAAGGGGATCTGGTGAACGTAACATAGTAGGAAGGAGATGCTGAGAAAGCTATGGATGGATTGCATCAAAGAAGATGGCAGGCCAGGCTCAGACAGAAGACACTGGCAGATGCTGGCACAGTGACATGACCCCAGTTGATGGGATTAGGGGAAGAGAAAGAGTTCAAAATAGTTCATGATAGCATTCTCTTTGACTTTCTTGTTAAGCATTTGTTCATGGCTTCTTAAATAATTTTCTAAAATTGAGGAAATTCCTAGAGAAAAATTGTGTGAAAACTGGATTTAAGATTAAGGATATGTATCAGCAAAAATATTACAGGATAATTAATTGTAATTATCTCAAAGCCAATCAGGATCTTCAAAGTTAAGGTCATGCTTAAATAAATCCAAACATGAAATATGAAATAAAAAGGCATATAAGAATTCAAACCAACTCCAATTAAAAGAAAAACTACTTTTGATTTCAATGAAGTTAGGCCCTAAAATAGTAATACAACTGTAGGGGCAGAGTTAAGGGTGTTTTGGTTGTTGATCATTAGACATGTTTCTGTTTAATGGGTGTGTAATTTGGCTGCTAAAGTTGATGTCGCCTTTGTTTGTCTTACCTTAGCTCGTTATTTCTATAGATTTTAATGATTATTTTTAAACAGCTGCATGATGATAGATGTCTCAAAATTCACTTACAAACTCTGTGTCTTAACCCCTTTTTTTTACTGTAGAGTTTGTATATATATAAATTAGGCTTTCAGTAATTTATTGCATCTGGATCACGATTTTTTTTAATGGGTGCCTAAACAGTTCATAAATTCATATTAGGCACTTAAATAGGTGATAGTTGTCAAACATGCTGAGCAGCTCCCATTTGAAAACCATGCTATTGATTTGGGATCCTGCCTATAAGCACCCATTTTTTAAAAAGAATCTTGGCCCAACTGCAAATTTGTACATGCTATTAAAAGTTTCCCTTGAATGTTGTCAGTTAAAGAGGCTTAGGAAGTTTTTTTGAGACTGTAACACCAAAGGAAGTAAAGATTGAAATGGATCTCAGCCAGATGGCGCCAAAACATTTCAAGAATCCTCATTGGTCATTGATATTTGTCAATCTTGACTGAAAAGGAAGTACCCATCAATTCCAGAACAGTAGGGATAGAATGCAAAACATAACTTACAAGTAAAATTACTTTGTTTAGTTCAAAAAAAAAATCTGTAATCCCTTCTATTTAAATCTACTGTAGTTACCGGAATATCTTGTGATTAATTTGTGATTTTGGTAGTTGATATGCCTGTGAAGCATAAGATTCTTTAGTCAACGGGAAATGAAATGTGCAATGTTTTTAATCTGTGTGTTGCAAACCAATAGTACTCAATTAATGGGTCTCTATAGCTCCGAATGGGGGGTCTCTTTTTATGCCTGTGTAAGCTGTTGGGCAATGTTTTTGAAGTTAATGTGGAAGTTGCTTTGGGAAGGAGAAATGGCATTTGGGGAAAAAAAAAAACAGAAAAATGCTCATGCAGAGGGGACTTTACCCATATTTGCACAGATATGCAGCTCAAGTAAGTAAAAGTGTCTGCTTTGATGTAGTTTTCAGAAGTTACTCTAATGGAAGATATTCTACACATGCTACTTTGTAATAAGCTTTACCTATGCACCGAGTATTGAAATGATTTAACTGTTTGTGATTTTTCAATATCAAATTCTCTTCAACTACCAGTAGAATGTCACTGTTACAAACATCCCTTGAGTATTGGATGTATTTTGCTACTATATGTTTCTGCATCTAAAGCCAGCCAGATTTTCAAAATTAGACATACACACTTCTCTGAGTAGACGTCCATATTTTTAACTCACTCATGCCCAAGTATTTGAGGTAGATGCAGTTATGTGGGCTTAACTTTGAAAATGTGGACTACTTATATAGTGTTATTTTATAGATCTTGTTGTCCCCATTAAAAATTGCCATTTTACCTAGAATAAATAAAGCCATAAATACTCAAACTAGCATAGTAAAGTTATTTAGCTGTATCTAAGACATTATCGGAGGCAGTTTGCAAGCTTCTCCGGTCAGGATCATTCAGAAATATATGCCTGTGCCCTGAATGTAGAAAAGCACTATAAGACAAAGCCTCTTAAGTGTTTTTGCAATTTTATTTATTAACTTCACACACTGAACAAGCAATTGTTGTTTTGAAACTTTTGCCATATTAACCGAGTTTAAGAAATATTTTAGTGGTGCCCTTCCTCTTAAATTCAAGTAAATATGACAATGCTACTGTCAATTCTCTTACCTGATCTCATTGGTCTCTAGATATGCATTACTCACAAAGTACATTTCAGTATGGAGCTAAAATCACCTCTAAGTTTGTGCTTTCTCCCAAATGTGGGTTAATTCTTTGGAGAAATGTGTGCTGTCCCAAAAGACTGTCATAAGAACATGACCTTTGGTACCTGTCAGTGTAGTAAAGAGACAGTCTTTCCTGACAGCTGTGGTGCTAATCCGCTTTGTCTCTGGTAAGTGATAGCTGATAAGTCTGTATAGAATTAGTTTGCGATGTTTATTTATCAACAGATCCCATTTCTCCACAGTGCTAAATTAGTTGGTGTAAACTCATGGGGGAGGCAAGAATGTTTATATTTAAATGAAAGTTTGTAGTTTACCCAAATTTGATTTGCCTTACATAAGTAGATAGCTATTTTGTAGGTTATGGAACAGGACTAAAACTTAATCTTTTATTTTGTAGCTTTTTTTAAAAAAAAGGGCAAAATCCATACTGAAACCTCAGAATGCCTCAAATATCTTCTGCAAAAAAGGCAACATGGGACCATCAGCTTCACTGTGGGCTTATTTTCAACTGAGGGAAGTAAGGAAGAGCTAATAACTCTAAGTAAGTTAATTACCTGTAACCATGATTCCAGTCATGAGTTGTGCTGAAGCTCACTTAGCATAGCTGAGCAGGAAATCCTAAAGGTGGCTTTAAGCCCACTTTTTGAACTTTCTCTTGGACTAGTGGCTCTCAGTCACTGTGTTGGGACATATTACTGGGTCGCTGTACAGCAAGAAGTGCATTGCAGAGAGCGGGGTGGCGGGGGCTCGATTTGACCTGTGGGGTGTCAGCTGGTGTGCCCTATGGGGTTGTATGCACCACCAAGTGTGCCACAACCCACAAAAGATTGAGAACCACTGTCTTGGACAGTTATCGGTTCTGTAATTAGAGCTATCCTGAATGCTCTAAACTATGCTGTCTTGTAACATTTCCTTAGGAACTGTTACGTTGGCCAGGGATCACTGGGAAACCTCAGCCATATATTTAGGGCAACTTTCAAGCCCCGTTGCACTGCCTGAGTGGTGCAAAGGACTCTTAGTATGAACCAGGAACTGGCCCTTTAATTCTTTGATTGCCATAGGGTTCTGTTATGGATGGCATGCGCTCATGTCTGCCAATATTCATACATAAAACGTGGCTCATGCTAATAATGACTTGATGTCTGGCCTGAGCATATTGCCAGAGACTAGCCATGTGCACACAGATGATTCACGGCAACTAGCAGATAATACATTGGAGTGCAGTATTACTCAGAAAGGTGACTATCTAAAAATGACACTTTCGTAACCAAGCTTGCATGCGTTGAGAGAACCAATTCTCAGTAATACACTTGGCTAGGGTTGGCGGGTGCCTGTATCACCTCAGTGTTCAGTCATCGAACATCTGGGATCCACGTTGCTGAAAAATACAATTCAAGGTTGTGTATTACTATAGAAAATCCTTCATAAAATAGGCCTAATTACTGGCATAATTTACCTTTCTCTCTTCTCAACAGTGCAGTTCAGGTGGGTCATGTCAGCTTTTGAGCTGTCATTCTCAAAGGCCTAGGACATCCTTTAGCAAGGGGCATTCTCTCAGCAGTTCCAAGGTGAGAAGCCAAAGTAAAAGTGGGCTAGACTGAAAAAGCTAGACTACAAATCCTCAGTTCAGCAAAACACTTAGGCACGCGCTTAAATCCCACTGAAATCAAGGAGTCCACTCACATACTTCAAGTTAAGCATATATTGTATTGGTTTAATCTGAATAAGGGTCCAAATTGTGACCAGTTGGGACAGGAATAACTAGGGAATTAGGACTGTTTTAATGCCCCCCCTTTTGTTTTTTATATGGCTACAATCAAGCGCCTGAACAATTTGGAATCTTCCTTTCTCACCCTAACCCACGAAGTGTGCATACTAAAATCTTTGTCTGGATTTTATGTGTAATGCTGCCAGGTGTAGGATTAGTGCTGCTGAGGATCTTCTTTGCCACAGAGATTGATATTAGACAAGCTGAGACAAGCTGTTGCTCTCGTGGTGTTTCAGGTAAGGCGTCTTTCTTTAGTAACAAAAGTAATATTGCTGGAGAAACAAAATACACTAGATTGTAATCCTGAAATAGATAAGAGTCCCTTGCCAGGTGACTGGGGGGTGCATCTGTTCTTTCAGTCTTCTCACCAAGCTGTTGTTTGCAGTGACCTGAAGCACATTTTTGACTACCTAAAAGTACAGTCAGTGGTAGAGTGCACCATGGTGTCTGCCTTGTACCTCTCCTGAGCTGAGCTAGCCTAGCTAGCTAGATGAATGGGGTCATGAGCCAAGTCTCCTGCAGTTAACCATTATTTCCTGTGAATAAAGAATGGTTAAGGTTGAGCAGAATGTCAGCTAACCTTTCATCCCCCCTCCTTTCAACTGCCTGTGTTCTTACCCACAAGCCATACAAAGTTTTCTGGCTTGTTTGTCAGATATGTGGCCAGCTGGCTCCTTTGCATAATGAGCGTACCTTGGGAGGACCTGGTGTATTTGGCTCCACATCTGTGAAGACAATTCCTGATGTGCTATAGTTGACCATTCATCAGCTCGTTTTTCACAAGGGGCCCTGTGTACATACCACATCCCCAACATCTCAGGTGGGGGGCAGATCTTTTGTCAGAGAAGGCTGCTCTTATTTCTTCTGTGGTGGAAGTTGTGTTGCAGAGATATAATCATAGAAGATTAGGGTTGGAAGGGATCTCAGCAGGTCATCTAGTCCAACTCCATGCTCATTTTACACATAATACTGAAGCACTTCCCGGACACAAACTTGGCAGATGCTTATGGTAAATTCAACAACCAGTGTTTTAAATTAAAAACCTAGTTCTATGTAGAGATTTTAGATGTTTAATGTTCGGTTGCTGTTCATATTCCTAAAAGTCAAAATGTTATTTTTAGGCCCGTCTAGTGACCTTCTAAAAGGATTCTGTGACAAGGAAATTGAAAGGTGTCTAGCTTGAAATACTCTGGGAATGGATAAACATTTGAATGATGGTGAGGATCTGATTCACCTAGGCCTTGCCATTATTCAGAATTACATCACTTTTATTAAGGCTGTGATTTTTAAACCAATTCTGTTAACTCAGTGAAAAGCACCATGTGGACATTCTTAATCTAGTTTTAAACCTATGACATCAATATAGCTTAATTCAGTAAGAAATTGACAAACTAAATTAATATAGATCTAGTTAAACTGGAATTGTGTCCACCCTGTGTTTTACACCTGTTTAACTAAACCAGTTTAAAGTTAACAGGGGCAACTTTGAATATAGAAAATGCCTAACTTTATGCCAGTGTATTCAATTCATTTCAGAGGAGTTACTCCTGATTTATGTGGAGAATCAAGTACCTGTGTTTCTGAGGAGAGAGAATAGAGTGCTGGTGGTAAGGGTCATTATTTTTTGAGCTTCTAGAAAGGAAATCTAGGAAGCATACAAACTTCTAGCTCATTAGAAAACTTTATTCACTGTCATGTATAAAACTAGTTAAAAATTTCCTTAGAGATTTCTCTTTATTTGCATAGTTTTCTGTGCTGGAGTTATGAATCCATTGTCTGTACAGATGCTGTTGCTTTAAATCATTCCATTAATAGAACATCAAAACCAGGAGCTTCCTGGCTTTTGACATCTTTCTCTTTTATTGTGAAGGTTGGGCAACAGCATCTCCCTTTATGCAAATATGCATGAAAATAGAAAAGTTATTTGGAATATTGATTAAGTAGTGTCCAAAGTACTAACTCCTTGGAGAGAAAATCTTAGTGGCTACTCAGAGAGGGGACTATAGAGACTACACATTTGGACTTTGTAGATTTTGAAGGATAAACACAGGAAATCTCGGCAATAATTCCTGGGATCTCAGGATATTCCTTTACAAAGCCGCACTTCATAATGTTCTCTGCCTCCTTTCGATTACTGCCATCACAATCAGAGCCATTAGTGGCTTGATTGTAACTGTATGTTTACATCCTTTTCATGGATAGAAGCTGTGCACAGAATCAAAATTAGTGCTGTTATGTTTTCTCCAATATGCCGAAGAACTAAGTCACCTAAATCAACAGTAGTTAATCTCTGCCTCCAGCCAACACATCCAAAATTATTTGCAGTGTTAACCATCTGGTGGTCATCAGAAGTGTTTTTATTGTCTCAGGAGTAGTGAGAGAAGAGAATTAATGGCCCATGGACTCCTCTTTACCTGCTTTCTTAGCATATTTGGGTGTGATAGATTCCCTGTATGCCAGTGGTTGTCAAACTTAGGGTTGGAACCCACTACTGGGCCGCAGACCCTTAAGCACTGGGTCGTGGCACCCCTTGCTGCCACTGCCAAAAGACTGGAATGCATTACTCAAAGATGTTATTGCTGGGTTGCAGGTATCAATTATCTTTTCAACTGAGTCCCAAGGAAAAAAGTTTGCAAACCACTGCTCTATGCCCAACTGGTTGTTGAGCACCTTGGTTTCAGCTAACAGAATGGTTAAATTCAGTGGTTTTCAAATTTTTTTTCTTAGGACCCAGGTGAAAAAAAATCATTTATGCTCACAACCCAACAATTAAATCTTTCAGCAATGCATTCCAGTCTTTCAGCAGTGGCAGGGGATTCCATGACCCAGTACCTGAGGGCTTGTGACCCAGTACTCCTGACCTGTAGTTTGAAAACCACTGGTTTAATTTATACTGATCAGACTTAGGCTGGGCCTGTTCTGTTAGGGTCTTGTCACAGAGTAGCAGAAAAGTTGAATAAGTAATGTCGTACTTTGACATATCAGGAGCATGATTTAAGAAAACCATGTTGGTACTGCTCAGCATTCTTTCAAAGATGCTCTTAAATTTTAAGGAGAAAAGGGAAGTGGGAGTGTAAATAAAGTTTGTGTTTTGATAGGATGGTTTGTTTCCATTGCTTCTTTGTTACTTCAGGCACATCAGGCAGTTTCTGAATGCCCAGTAGAGAAGGGCACTCAACAGGTTAGCGGCTTAGAGCAGTGATTTAGATTTTTTTTCCTGGCACTCAGTTGAAAAAAATTATTTAAGTCCACAACTCAAGAATTACATCTTTGAGTTTTCATAAAAGTATACTAGAGGAAAAAGATTTGGGGCACAGGCCCCTAACTTGCTCCCCTCAGGCACAAGTCCTGGCGTCTGTGCACACTACATCAGGGTTCGACAACCTTTGCTGACCCCCATGCTGGCCCCTCCTCCCTGATCCCTCAACCGTGCCAGGGGCCCCCTGCTGCCAAAAATGCTGCCACCACCTGCAAATTTTGTGGCAGCCAGGACTGGGGGGGCGTCTCCAGGGGTGCCACTAGGAGAAGCCCAGAGCAGCTTCTCTCCACAGTTTCCCAGGGACCCCAGAAGACACTGAAAGGGGACCAGTTCCCAGGCAGGCTATGGAGAACAGCAGCTCTGGCAGCCTCTTTCTGCGGTGTGCCTATCGATGGGTGCCCAGAGAAGCCCCCAAAAGAAACTTCTCGGAGCGACTGCTGTCCCCAGTGTGTCTGGAGACAGGTCTTCAGGCACACCTTGGAAAGAAGCTGCCCAGAGCTCTTTTTCCCTATCCCCACTGGGAATGGTAGCATTGGCGGGAGATTTAAAAAGATGCCGACTGCCGCTGCTACCCCATGTGCCACCATGACCCAGTACCTGAGGGTCTTTCTGCAACTCATAGTTTGAAAACCACTCGTTGAGGCGACAGCTTAGGAAAATGAGCAGTCTAGTGAACTGTATTTCAGCTGAAGAAAGGATGTATGGGATGTGATCCTTTTTCTATAGCAAGGAGGACCTCATGTTACTCAGAGTAACAAACACGGGCCACACCAGGTTTTTAAGGACTTCATTACGGAAGAGTTAATTAGCTGCCATTATAGGCTTATGTTTGTATCAGCAATATAAGGGAGTATGATCAATTTGTCAAACTGTGTGCACAATGTTGCCTTTTTTTGGCAGTGGTGATAGGATTGTTTCAAATCTTTTACCTCTTAGGAACATAGGCTTTATGACACAGACCAGTAAAACTAAGCATATTCCTGAAGAAACAGAGTCAAGATGATGAATGAGTAGTTTAATCATATGTTAAAGTCCTCTTTCACAGAGCTTCACCTTCCATTATGCTTCTGTTTTTTCTTAGTAGGTTGCTAGTGACCATTTTTAAATACTTCAAAAAAAAAATCAGAAACACACTCTTCTTTGGATACCATATTAGAGGGAAGCATATTGCTGTTAGGATCATGTTCAGCTATGGATAAGAGCTGAGCAATAATTTTTTCCTATAGTAGTTAAAGTGTGCACATCCTGAATTAGAGCGGTGATTATACATATTTGGAATTGTGGAACTAACTAACATAGTTTAAGGTTTGGTGGTGGTCTTAAATGAAAAGGAATGTGTCTGTTGAGCTTTGCGACCAGCTCTGGAATACCATAGTGTGAATTTCTTCCTTTGTAAGAGGGTTCTTAATTCCAGATATTAAAATGCTGGAGAATCTTACTGAAAGTGACGTTACGCTGATTAGTTACACTACAAAAACTAATGTATGTACATCTCCTTGGATCACGTCTTTAATAGTAATAATAGCTAACTTTGCTCATGGAACACTTCACAAAGTATATCTATACAAACACAGTTGACATCACGGCTGAGAACTGCTTTTTATTTCCATTTTATTTTATTTGTAAAGCAAACAACATTACAATTGCCTGATTAAGAAAGTGACATTCTCCCATATTACAAGAATGTCACCTCTTTTCTTAATGCTCCTATTTTTAAAGTAAAATTTGTTATGAATGGGAAAGGGAAAGGTAAGTTCTTAAACTTTCTTTTAAATGTTATGTGACACAAACAAGTCCCTTTTATTGATTAAGCCCAGATGGTCTGCTTACATAGCAAACAGATATTTTTACAAACCTTTATTATGCCTCATTAGAATTCACTCCTTTAGATGATTTCTAATTATATTGTCTAATAAAACTAAACCTTAGAAGTTATTTGCATATTATATGAAGAAATCTCATACAACAATCTCACAGTGGATTCAATTAACATAATAGCTAATTATATATCCCATCAGCCTTTAGAGTAGCATAGCATTCATGTTTCTTCTATTTTAGCCTAGAGCAAAGGAGGTTTGAATTTTCACTTCTAAATATTGACTTTTAACTAATATCAGAAATGATTTGAACACGTTTGTGGATGAAAAGATACTGATTAAACTACATGAAACATTTTAAAATTATTTAAAACATTTTCCAATAAAACATAAAGCTTTGCATGTGATCTGTTCTATCTCTCTGTTTTTTTTAAGAATATAACCAGATATGTACAGCTTTATTGAAAAGTCCTTGACTGACTGTTTCTGAAAATGCATATAGACTGCAGATACATTTTTGTATCTCATCACACAACATAATGCAATTGTATTCTTGGCTGCTTATGTTATCTATCAGACAAGAAATTTATGGTGAGATTAACAGAGACATAATAATGAACTGGCATGGGAACATCCTGTAACTGACTGTTATTAAGGTTTTTTAATGAGTTCTCTAGCTATGTTTTGTAATTAGCCGAGATATTCTGGAAAACAAACATAAATAGCAAAAATTTCAGTGAATTTTTTAAAAAATTAAAGGGTATGGTTTATTTTTTAAAATACTTTAAATCATATGGAAAATCAACAGATTATGAAATGATTAACAAATTAAATATTTAGAAAGACCAGTGTGATTTATTTAAAAATTAAAATAATTAATGCAGTCTATCAATATGATGCACATCAAAATGACTAACTTATTGGAGATCATATTTAATTTTTTACAAAAGACAGAGGATAAACTTTGGTGCAGGGTAAAATGGCTTTCTCCTATTACAATGATGGCTGTCTTTTCATTCATATTTTAATGAGGTTAGTATCTCTGAGACAGCTTTTTCGGGGAGGAGGCCCATGTCTTCGGTACAATTACAATAGGAGTTGCTTTATTGACAAGTACTATTCAAAATCTTCAGAGTATAGAAAGAAAGGCTTTAGCTTTCCACCACTTGTCCAAATACTTATTGCTTTCTTACCATTAAAACACATTTTAAAAGAGTACTCAACTTTTGGGAGACAGGTATATCTCTGATTATAGCTCAACAAAATCTTTTAGATTCCTTTAAATGCACGTTGCACTTGCTTTTAATGAAAACTCACTATCTGGAAGCCAAAAAGACCTGAGAAAATAAATAAATATATACATATGTTATGTGGAAAGGTGTATAAAATACACTCACTCCCAATACAATATAGGCTACAGGGACTGAGTATTGGATTCCAGACAAATTAATAGCTATATGAAAAATAGTTATCCAGAAGTCACATGTTAAGTATTACTTTTGAATAAGTGGACAAGAAAAAAGTCAAATGTAGAACTTTAAAGCTAAGTTCTTCTAATTATGATTTTATTCATCTACTTTACATATATGTTACTCCTAAAATAATTTTCCTAAACATAATAAGGCAACATACTGAAATTAAAAGAGAAGCTAAAAAAATGCAGTTATGTCGTTCCTCTGAGAACAATTATAGGAAATATAGGACATCCTGCATATGCATCAATACATATATAAATGGTGTAAAAATATATAAACATAAGAATAAACAGTTTGCAAAATTCCCTTCATAAGTGTTAACTCCTGTATACAAAGCATCTATAGAATTTTCTCTGTAATTGCTGTTCATGCATTGTAAAGTTTGATTTTTTTTTAATTTGTTCAGAAGTATTTCCTAATGTATAGATAGCTGGTTTTCAGTACACAGTAAGAGTCAAATTTAGTTTATGTTCTGAGTTTCAAACAGATCATTCTACGTTCTTATACTTGCCACTCATGATGTATAGTCTTGCTAAGCCACTGTTAGCCTTTGTGATTGGATAGTGAGTTCCAGGCCGGGGTGAGGGGGGTTGGGGGGGGTGACTTTTGGTATGTGAGTGAATATTGAACAATCGTTGGGGTATAAACAGAAAGATCTCTTTTTCAGAACTTAAAATATAGTTTTGATTGTATTATGAAAATACTGTATATCTATTCTTATCTGTAAATAAATAGTATCACCATTAAAAGATCCTGCTACTAATGAGCTGACTTGATTTATTGTCATGCAAGTAGGTTTTAGAGGTGTGTGTATGAGTGGTAGAGATTTTATTGCTACTGAAAGCATATTGGGTCAGATACATCCCAGGTGTAAACTCATTGACTTTTGTGGAAGTTACACCAGGGAAGAATCTGGCCTATTGTGTCAAATCTTTGTCATTTGCAAGAGGATTTGTAGAAGTTCTATTTTATTTGCAAATTCACATACTGTAGTTTTTCATTTTTGCACATTAAGTATGTGGAAAAGGCAGTCAGACACATCCATGTGCCATGTTGTCTTGTTATTCACAATTTAAAATGGATGGAGGGGGGAAAAAAAACCCTTGCGATTGGAATACATAATTCAAACAGGCTTTCTGGAACCATGTTGGGCTGCCATTAGTTTTCCTTGTCTTATGATGCACATTTGCTTTTTAAATGTTAATATCACAATTAATACAAGAGTTTGCATAGCAAAATGCAACTCAACCCAACTATGCTCTAAAATAAGTTACACATCTCTACAAAGATATATTATTTTAAACTAAAAGCTGACTTTAAAAAAAAGTCAGTGTTTGCTTCATGCCCTTTTTGCTTTTTCCAGGTTTGAGAAGAAGTAGATTCCACATCTAAAATGAGGTTGGGGGAGGGCAGATTTCATAATAGGACCTCGTTTAAGAAGAAAAAAAACCTTTAGGCTCTAATTTTAATTCTCCTGCCTTTATTTATCTGATCTGTGGCCAGATGGTGGTGAAGCAAGGAAACCCTTTGTGTAAATGAAGCACACATGTGAAAGTGCTTCTGTAATGTAATCATTGAGACCGGAAGGGTTCATACTGTGTCTGAAAAGAGACAATAGAGACTGGATATATCAACATTGCAGAAATCGAGTTCATTTGTGATTCAGCCCCTTTCACTATGGTTGTCATGAAAACTTCCTACTTTGATCAGCAGAGGGTGGAGAGAAAAATCTTCTAAAGGTCCAAGGATGCAGCACTGTTGTTTACTGTGCACTTGGCTTCAGTTCACGCCCCCTTCCGGAAGAAGCAACAGAGATAGGAGCATCTTGCACCTTGACCTGTCTAGACGGGAGAGAAGTTTTTTGTCCCCGTTACCAAGGGCGAGAGGTGCTCTTTGACCCTTGGAGCACTGGCTGTTGAGGCTCTCACTAAGTATGTAGGTAGTGTCTAAATGTTTCTGCTGAATTCTTGCTTAATTCTGAAGGAAAGGGAACGGACAAAGACATGGACCAGCTGTTCGAAAATAAAGCTGAAATAGTAGAACCTGGGAGAAGTTAAATTTTGTAAGCTATTATTTTCTTCACAAAACCCCTGGGAGGTATTAAACAGCTGCATCTGAGTTGAGGAACAGCAACTAAGACAGACCAAGCAAAAGCAAAAGACTTTCTAGAACTCTACTTCAGCTAAAGAAACAAAGTGACTTAAACAAGAAATCTTTCATGGTTATGTCGATAAAATATCAGCTGTAGTCTACGGTCTTTATTTGCTGTATCGCGTATGTCTTTTTGAATGATAATATGTTTACAAATTAAAATCTGATAACTGCATTCTAGAATTGGTTGAGTGTAAAGAGGATGTTTTGTGCAAGATTAAATGTTTAATTTTTCAGTGACACCTTAGTTTTAGCTGACATTTTAAATTATGTATGTAATATGGTATGGGTCAACAATTTTGCAGATTAAAAGATGTGCACTGATTCTTTTTCTGTTTATGACACATCTCTCTTTATAGGTACAACCTCATAAAGGTGTTTTTGGTAATACGTATAACAAGAAAAAAATTCCATCTTCCTCCCCCCCCAGGTTCCTTTAGTAAAGTCAGAGACCTACTTAACAGAAGTATTGGAAAACATATGTGATAGAATGAATGATTACCAACTGCAAGTGGATCCTCAAACCCAGAAAAGGACATTCAAGAGATTTGCTCCTAGGGAAGATGAGAAAATCTATGCAGATTTTAAAAAATTCTATTTTTATTCCGATGCTTACAAACCTTTGAAATTTGCGGTAAGCCAACATAAAAAATTGGTAATACTGTATGTTAAAGTATTATTAGTGTATATTCTTTATTATATGATAAATATAGTTTCAAGTACTAAACTCATGCATCTAGTAAATTGTTTTAACAACAACATATTTTAATATACCCTGTACTTGCTTGTCACAGCATCACATTAAGTGTTTTTAATTAATAATGTGGTTTATGTTATTTAGAAACCTATCTGGATCTGTCTATTGCTACTTAAATATAAATAAAGCATTTACAGATGGCAATTTAGCTGCAGGAGTTACCCATGGATTTTGCTGTGTTTTCTCAGTTTACATGTTACAAATTTCCCAAACTGGAACAATTCAAACTGTTTTACTTGGGGAATTTGTTTTAAGTGATTAAATATAAATCAGTGTTACTACAGAAGTATCTTCATTAATTTCTGTGCAGCAAATAAGGAATTATTATTTTGGATAAAAATCCAAATTAATACTACTGTAGCTCTAATATTTATAGCTGGCTTATAGAAGAAGAAGGGGTGTCATTTTTTTTTTAGGCCTTGTTGAACGAAGACATTTCTGTGAGCTAATTCAAGAATGTGTTGGGCTGAGTTAAAGAAATGTTTAGGTGCTATAGAATAGATGGCTTAATGCCAGTTTCGTCAAGTAAAAAGTGTTTTGTTTTGTTTATGGATTAAGCATCTTTCTAGTGTCAGGAAACACACAGTATAGAAAAGAGTACATAGCGCACTGAAATGGACACAGTAATAAGCTAGATCTGACTTCACATGTATTTAAAAGCAATGTTGTGAGACAATTAAATCCATGAAGTAAAGCCAGTGTTCACATTTAGTGACTTGTATTTTCACTGAGAAGTAAAGGTGATAGCTGAATTTCAAAAATGTTGCATGCTATGAAATGTTGATTTAAAACAGCTTATATTGTACTCCTGCAAAAGCACATGCTACAGCTACTTTTAGAGAAATATGAGATATTTTTTTGTAGTGGAGCTAGGACTTCTTTATTTAACTCAGAGTTTTCCTTAGTGTATTTTTTTAATTGCAATCCATTTCATGGGGCTTCCACCCTTGTTTAATGATTAAACCATAGTTTGGACTTTTGGGAAAGTACTTTATGTCCTTTGTAGTATGTGCTCAGGATTGCCAAAAGATAACTGTAGATAATACAGTACGTGAAAGCAAACCTCTCTTTAGACACACTTCACTAAGACTCTGCTTCAGTAGTGATGAACCCTGTTCAAAAGATCAAAAACCCATTTTCTGTAAGTGGAGTTAAATTACTGGTAGTTTATAAAATGGTTAAAACCTTGAAAAGAGACCATTTAATATATTGCTGTAAACTGTGTTATATATAGTGAACCCAAAAATGCATTAACTTTATCAGAAAGCTTTATTTATCAGCATATTGTAAATACCAGTAAAACAACATGAAATGGATTACCATTTAATTTAAATTTTGAACAACTGTTCCATGAGTGTAGTGACTGATGTTGAAAGGCGTTTTTTCAAAAGCAAGTAAAATGTGATTTGTAAGACATTTCTTATATGTGTGTGTTTTAAAAAGACAACCAGACTGACTGCATCATTATATCTTAAAGAATATTTTGCATTGTTAGTTTTCTGAAAATTAACAGTCTATTATTTGTTTATAGGAAACAGGAAGTGCAAACAAAAAACAAAACAAAACAAAAAAGTTCCCCTTTCCACTCTTACTACTTTACAGTTCTGCTTTAGCAATCTTGTTTATTTCTTTGCTAGAGAGGTACAGTGTGTGTGTGTATAATATATATGTTCCTGCTTTATTCTTACAGTGTGAAAGTATCATAGAAGAGTATGAAGATGAAATTTTCTCACTTATCGCCCAGGAGGCAGACTATCTAGCTGACAAGCTGTGCAGTGAAAAATCAGGTACTGTGTCTGATGTAACATGTGCTCGCTCCATACCATTTTTTTCTCTCCCCCTGTTCACCCCCCCCAAACCTAGTGTACTGCTTTGGGTTCATCGAACCACTTTGGAGAAGTGTTCTGTACCTGAATAAGCAATGGCACTACATAACTTTTTAAAAAATGGTTCTTTTAAAAGAAAGATTTTAACAGCTGCTTTTAATTCTTTTGGAGATTTTAACCTAGCATAATTTTAGCATTGCACATCTAATGTAGTGTGTTTTTCTCCTCGTGTTACACAATCATCACACTTTTAATCTGTGTATTTCTTTCCCATCTAAAAACAAGGCATGAACGTTACCTCTTGTAATAAAACTGAGGTGGGAGGGGTTGAGGGCTTTTTTTTCTTCGTTTGTTTGTTTGGCTGGTTTTTTTGTTTTTGTTTTTAAGTTTAGTTGTTCATTGCTCATGGTTCATGTTACAGGGTAGAACTAAAATGTGGCTTTAAAATGTTAGGCCATCAGTTTAACAGAATTTTTCATGGACATCAATGGGGATTTGTGCTTAAAACTGCAGGCATACTATAGATGTTTGTTAGAAAAATACATTTAAATACATTGTCATTCCTTTGTGAAATGTATGCTTTTCACAAATCTAATGCCTCTCAGAACTTTGAAACTAGGAAAAAATGCCTTGATAATTATTTACTTTATTTATTAAAAACCATAAATTATACTAGTTGTTGACCATGTTTTCAATGTCATCTTATGTAATAATTTTTCAAACCAAGAAACACTTTGTATCATAATATTATTGATGTCTTTGGACTGTCCCTTTTGGATGTGATTTCTATAGAGGAAAGTGATATAATTTGCGTGGAAATATTGACCTCAGAATCAATGACTGTACTATTAGTATGTATCATATGTATGTTAAAGTTTAAAATCTTTAGCACATACAACAAAATGCTAGAATTTGACTCAACAGAAGTTCATAGATATATCTATTTGTTCAGGTTAGTATGTATTTAAACATATGCTGAAAAAGTACATTCTAGAGAACTGGGAAACTCCATCATTGTAAGTTTAAGTTCTTTTTACCTGTTACACAGAGAAATAATTTCTTTTTTTAGAAAAAGAACTTCCCAATGTTTCAATTTAAAAAAACAATAATTTTTGCTGTTGTTATAGGGCTATATTTGGTAAAATGAAGAGATTTAGCACCAAGAATTCTCAAAACCCCATTGCTTCCTCAAAATGCAAAGAATTGTTTTTTCTGTTGTGGTTCTTAAAGAAAATGGCAAATCAGAAGTAACAGTAAGGAGACATACAAGACAGTGTAGGAAAAAGGTGAATATGTTTTTCATAAACAAATAAATTGGGTAGCTTTCCTCATATAGCTGGCTGTTGGCACAATTGACTGTAAACCTAAAGCAAAATAATGCTGTTTTGTACACCTTTGATGGTACTACAAAAATTCTAGGCCAAGTTACACAGAAAATATTTACATTAAAGTCCAATTAATTGAAAAGTCTTTTAAACTAACAAGATGCCTTAATATTTTTTTCCAAATAGTTTTGTTGGGCTTAAACTCAACTATATGAACATATTTTGAACGCATATTCATTCAGTATTGCAACTTTGATACAATAATTCCCTGATGTATAGTGGAAAATATTCTCATTGTTATGTGTTAGTTCTTACTCACATAAACATCCTCAAAGTATATGACTGTTTGTATGAGTAGGGAGAGAAGTTTGGCCTGGAATGACTGAGGAAATATCAAAAATTCTTTGCAGCAGGGAAAAAGTTTAGTACTCTTTCCTACAATTAGCGCAGACAAATAAGGTGCCATTTAATAAATGAAACAGTGCAAAAAATTGCCATTGAAAATTCAGGAACCTGCAAAAAACTGGCAGCTACTCTAAAAAGAAAGAAAATGCAGAGGGAAATAAATTAATCTGCCAGTCTTTGTATGATCAATTTTACAAAGCAAGAAAAGGAATTATATTAAAAGAAAAAGATAATAGATTATTTAAGGCTTTTTTTAAAATGCCACCAAAATTAATGCAGTAAGCCATGAAAGGAGGTAAAAAGAAATTTATTGAACACCAGTGAAATTCAGTGAAAGCAAGACACCATCAATAATCTTGCAGCTAGTTGCTGGTGAACACGACGTATGATACCTGGGAATCAGGAAACTGTCTGGCTGAATTTTCTATGGAATTTGGAATTAAACTTCCAGGAAATAGAAATGGCAATTTTCTGAAAATCACTGTATAAAGATGCATGACAAGTATAAAGTACTTCCATGCAACTTACAAATAAGTGCAACCAAGAAGAATTAATAGTGATCGTCATAATATTTTATCTATATTACAAGCATGTACTTCATTAATATGTTTAATTAAAAAGTATTATAAACTTATGTTTTTACTGTCAACTTTTGGCATTTTGCCACTGTAGCTGTATGTATTCATTCAAGATACCATTTTAAACTTCATGTGTACAAAAATTACCATACCGAAGTGATGAACATGGACAACTTTCTATCAAGGTTTTGCTATGGGCAAATAGTTGATTTTCATGCTATGCATTTCATCTTAAAGGAAAATTCAAAATAGTTGTTGCCTTAGTCTCCCTTATATTAATTTGTTGAAAGCAAAATATGTGGAAGTGACTGATGCTTCTGATCTATAACAAATGTTCTATTATCAGTAAAATCAAATATATCCCTTTTAATCCATAATAAGGTCAAATTTTAAAAGGCACAATATCCTCACAATGCATAAACATGATGCTAATAGGAGTCATGTACACACTGAGAAGAAACTACCCACAAGACATGTTTAGTTCTTTTTTTAGTCACATCTCTGTTCTAGACCTTATGTACATGTTCATAATACATTGACGTTTCTTGTTTGATTAAAGTGTGGAAAAACTTCAGTGAACTGTTTTAGAATGATCAAACTGTTTGATATTTCTAACCGTAGATCAGTTTTCTGTCACATGCCTTCTTTGATCACACAAAAAATCTCTACACTACTCTTTTCATAGACATACAATCAAAAAAAAAAAAAAGAAAGCTGAGAGGTGCCTTTAGATGTTCTACAATTTTTCACATCCCTAGGAGTCTAGAAGTTCATTGTCAAATATAGTACCTGTTTTTCAAGCTACAAGCAGGAAGGCCAAATTTCTGACTTAGCCAATGAAATGATAAAGTGTTTGATAAATAAAGTGATACTGTTGTCATCCGAAGAAAAAATCTTATCTAAAAGTTTTTGTACTTTCCTCTCACAATGATAATTGTTGAACACTGGCATTTCAGTGGTTTCTAATTCAAATTTTGTACTGAATTCTTATAAAAGGCATTTAAACCAATAAGAAGTAGGACACCAGCCAAAAGTGGATTATATTAATGTATAATCTAGCGTCAGTTGTTTTATCTGTTGAAAACAATACAGTCACTGGCAGTGAAAGCTATAATTAAAGTAGCAGTGAGACTTTTATTACAACCCTCTTTATGTGCTCATAACTCTGTAAAATTATTCTTTTTGGATGAAAGTTTGCATTCTTGGTCCCATCCCGAAGGTGATTTTTAATTATTCAACTACTTATTATGAAAGTTTGAGAAGATTCTAATCACCCATTTTCGAGTTATGCAATGAGGGGGAAAAAAACCCTTTTTTATTGTAAAGACTTTTTCTGTACTTGGATTATGCAGTTGGGTTTTGCAACTTGATACTTTCTAGGTAGCTAGTCCTCACTGAGAACTAATCTCCAGGACTGTTTGCCAGAATTAAATAACATAACGGTTTAAAGAAATTAAAATACCTGTTTTGTGTATATGTAGCTTGTTACATTTCCAATATGCTAGGGGTTATGATATTGTCTACTGGATTGTGAAACAAAGCACATACGTTGGTTATATAGATATGGTATTGTGCTGGTATTTCACATGGAATTCCATAATTTCATGGATTTTTCTTTTTGACCCTGCATGTATGGAAATTCACAGTTAATACAGATGTTTCCGTTTTAGGTTTCTCTTCAGCAATGGAATCTGTTAGCACAGACTTAAGTAAGACTTTAAGGGATGGAAAGGCACATGCTAGCAGGTTTCATTACAGATTTGGGGCCATGATCTCCTTTTATTTTTTTTTAAAAAAGATTAGTTCAATGAAAAACCCAAACCATATTTTAATGTGACCTTAAGTTACAATTAAACAGCCAGAAGTCAGGCAATCGACCTTAAATTACAATTAAACACTCAGAAGTCAGGCAATCCACAAATTAAATTTCATATTAACTTGAACTCTCCACATTGCATGATAGTGGGTATTTTCTATTACTGTTAATGTTGCTAAATTTAACTTTAGGTCATAATATGCCCAGTTCTGCTCTCGTAGATCCACACATGACTCCAGTTAACATCAGTCGGATGTGGAAATGTCAGAAGAACAGATTGGAACCTGAGTGTGAAATAGTGTTTGCATTCAGATCACTGTGGAAACCTTGGGCGTTTCCTGAGTTTGAAGCTTTTAAATATATATTTTAGTAAAAGATGGGTGTATGTTTTTGTGATGTGATGATTAAGGAATCTGTATCACATAGCTAATTATTAGGATAACTGTGTGTTCATTTTAGTTCAACGGATTATTTCATAGCATTTAAAACATTTTGCAAGGATGTCATGCACATCAGTTGCCATGGATCTTACTTATGCTGTTTAACAGGAGCGTTGGCCCCTTGAATACTTAAAATTATCATAACTGAAAACAAGGGGCAAAAACTTTTAGCTTTACAGTACTTTAAAAAAGATTTGGTTGCTCTGTGTTAAAGAGGGGTGTATAATTGGTACCCAGGAAAAAGATAGACTTGGCATCAAAGCTTCGGCATTATCCGTCCGACACCCACTTGTCACTGGTTTAGTGTTATTTATTCAAAAACTATGTGCTGCTAACAAAATGTAACTGTTTAAAATATTAGTAATGATATGTAACTTTTTCCACCGCAGGTATTTGTGAAGAATCTGCTACTCACACTGAGTTATAGAATCGATAAACTACTAAGCATACAGAGTGAAGTAAGATGATAACTGAAAAAAAATCTTCCTGTGTAATCAAATATTTATTTTTTGCCTTTTTTGCCTCTGTAACATCTTCTGGTTATTACATTTATTTTTTTAGATGTGCATAATTCCTATTTGTTTTCATGTTACAGTATTTAAATTGAGGTTTGCATGGGCTTGGCGAAGATCTTAGGTTTAACTATTGACCATTTCCGCAGGTAAAAACAATTGGTGTCCCAAGATACTCATACCAGCTGTGTTAATTTTGACAAAACCAATGTCTAATTGTAAGAAAATTGTACTATTGGGGTGTGAAAAATTATGGCTCTTATTTAACTGAAACAAATACCTTGTGCAATTTTAGTAGATCTATTACTGTTCTGCATTTGTCCTTTGTTTTAACAAATGGTTGATTCCTAAGTACTTCCAAATATACATAAATAAATCTTAATACAAAATAATTTTGAGTACTTCTTAGCTTTCTTTTTTCCTCAATATGGAAAAAGTTGAGAACCTTTCCATATTTATCCTTTCCTTTATAAATTATATAAGTTAATAAAATGCACATGGTTTCTTTAAAATAAGCTACTCCCTTAAACTTTCCCACCCTGTTTCAAAACTTTACGTCCAACAAAGTTGAATAAACACTAAAATATTTAATCTGGTGTCAAAGCACTATGGATGTATGCTGTAAATCTGCAATTAACAAGTGATCTTACTTAATACTCAATTACTGTAATGACATTCAGATTTTAAAGAGGCTTTTCAAATGGAGAAACATAAATGTACCCTTAATATACTCCACATAGGTAAATACATTTGGGTATTTGTTTTAAGTGCAAGGTAGTTAACAAGACAAAGTATTTCTTTATATTTCTCAATATTTTATTAAAATTGTCTAGTGCAGTAGGTATGGAATATATTAATAATTTAGCTATCAAGAATTTTGTTCTGAAAAAATTCTGCTTAAAGTTATTTGTCTTTTGATTATTAAAAATACATGAGCACATTCTGCAGTTGTTCCACACACAGAACCCCAATGGTTGTAAATTGCAGTTCAGTGTGTGGAATATTCCCAACAGGATGCCGTATGAGAATATTTGGTTAGGTCTCAAATATCCTGTGAAAATATTATTCTGAAAGACTGAAAAACTTAGTTGAGTTTTTGAGGTTTTCAGGAGAGCTCATCCAAAAATATTAGGAAGTTTCAGTAAAATGTTTAGAAGAAAAGGAGATTGATTTAACTCATAAAGAGATCTTTAAAAATTATGTCTCTGTAATTGCAATTTGACTAACCTCTAAGTATTTACAAACCCTGGCACAAATCCTTAACTGGTGTAAAGTGGTATAGCTACAGTGCAGCCATAGATCCATGCCCATTTACAGTAGCTGAGGATCTGTTGCCACACAGTTATCATGCAAGGATATGTTGTATAATGTAATGCTCTTTAAAAGTGTGTTGCTTTTTTATTTTCATGTCTTTATTTTTATTTTCAGCCATCTGTTTTCAGTTTAAGATGATAGAACAGATTAGCAAGAGTTGCAGTTTGAACACAACACACTTATACTATGTTAAAGAGCATTTCTCATGTTTCAATAATATAGTTGAACTATAAAATTGCAAATATATATATATACACATAGCATTCCATCAAGAGTAAAAAAGTAACTTTAAACTGTTACATTACTCAATGTAAGTGAAAAAAATCAGTCAACTTTTACCAAATTGAGACCTTTAGTATGAATATACAGCTAATTTGCTTAGCAAACGCTCACTATGAGCCATGAACAGTTAGGTTTCTAGTTGGTTTCATTTAGGTATAGATGGTTGGAGAAGATGGCTTATTTGAATATTAAATTGAAAGGTTTAATTCTTCCTTTGCTTATACTCCATGCAATCCTACTGACTTTTTTTTTGAGGGGACAGAAAGGCAGAATTTTTTTTAAAGAAATGTAATAATATGTTCCGACAAAGAGACACTCCATTCATCTGAAATCTCGTCAATTTAAAAAGGAATGGTCTACAATCATTTCAAGTAGTATGTCTTAGCTGTTTGGGGGATTTGACAGACTCCATTTCCTCCCTTATTAAAAAATAAATAAGTAAATAATTAATAAAATACGTTTCTCTATTACTGTGCGAAAGACCCCCACAAACTCACAAAAAAGGAAACTGACTATACAGGGGGGGAAATATTTTTTTAAGTGTCATCAAAGAGCTAAAGTAAATGAACTGGGGGTGAAGTAGAGAGAAAATATTTTCCTCAAATCTTTCTCAGATATACTAGCCTTCACTATTGCTTGTAACAAAAATTTGTAAACTATTTTCAGATATGTGCTTTATTTTTCCTTTTCTTTTTAATACTTCCATGGCTAAGCACTGGGGGTCTCTCATGATAGTGCTGTGTACTTACAGGATTGGAATGAAATTCTAGCTACCTGTCTGAGGTGCTTTACTATTCAGAGAAGATCGTATGCTGTCTTCAATCCTTGTGCACAACCACGGAGTTCAACACGATTTCTGCTGCATCTAGCAGTTAGTGCTGGTATATGGTCCTTCAATAACAACTTATCTTTTAGAGACTAGTTATGCATGTTTGCACTCTGTTCTTATATTTCACAGTGAAAATAATATTGGGCATCCTTCATATCAATGCTTTATTATGCAGATTATAAAATAGGCCAGGTTCACCAGCACATCATTTCAGTTTTACACCAGCATAACTCCAGTGAAATCAGTTTGGTTATTTTATTGTACAGGTGGGGTAACTCCGAGGTGGATCACACCCTATATCTACTGCAACTATCTTGGAAAAGACTTTTTGTGTAAATTTTCAGCTTATGTCAGTACCGTTTTGTTACAACAATTATTACATACTGGGAAATGTACTTAATTTGTAAAGTATCTTAATTTATTGTTCAGTGAGAAATGTTGTGCCTAATAAAATACTGCATGCATTTACCTTTTATAAGTTAGCAGATTATGTAAAAGACATCCCAGGTCTACTTGGGATCCCATCTTTCTAGCTATTAACAACACACTACTCACCATGATATCTGAGTGCCTAGTGAAATGCTGGTGCTTTGTTAACAGCTAATAAAAAGTAATCCACTGGTAGAAATAGCAAAAAAACAACAAGGAGTCGTGTGGCACTTTGCGACTAACAGATTTATTTTTCGCATGAGCTTTCATGGGAGAAAATCCCACTTCCTCAGATGCTTCGAAGATGAAGCATCTGAGGAAATGGGATTTTCTCCCACGAAAGCTCATGCGAAAAATAAATCTGTTAGTCGCAAAGTGCCACACGACTCCTTGTTTTTTTGCTGGACTAGACTAACACGGCTATCCCTTTAGAAATAGCAAGTCTGGTTTGCACATCTGATAGCCTCGTACTTTGCCAATACATGCATATTCACTCAAAATGCAGGGCAAATGGAATGAGGATACATTTATTTTGTAAACCATATTCTGTCTTTATTCATACCATCTTACCGTCATGAAGTCGGTGGGAAATACAAGCATAACTTTATTCAGAATCTGGCTTCTTATTAGTTCAACAAAACCAGAGGTTGTTTGGAAGAATCCAGGACCAGTATCTCAGCTAGTAGGGTAGTTCTACTGACTTCAAGAGGATCTATGTCCATTTGACCCAACTGGGGATCTGGCCTCAAAGTTTTTGTTAAAATAATTGTGACACCATTAGAATTATATATTCACTTTTTAATGGTTTATTTCATTCTCCATGTTGGGTCTAGGGCAAAGAACAAATTTGCTGTGACAGACTTTTAGTTTTAATGTGGATTACCATTTGCTAGGTATGAGCTGAAGCACTAAATTCATTTCACTTAGGAATGAAAAGTGGAATTGAACCAAGGTCCCAAATGGGAAAGATCAATATTTTATTTACTAAGATAAGCCCTAAAAACAAGATGGTTCAATAACTAGTATTTTCTATTCATATTTTTCTTTGTGCTGTGATATTTGTTTACACATATGATAGTGTCATCAAAATACAGTTTTAGAAAATGCTTATTAGTCTGCCAATTTTGGTATTTTATTGATAGAAGGAGCAAAATATTAACTTGTGTGGTATTCCTAACACACATTAAGTTTATCACAAATTAGGGCATCCAAATCTAAATTTAATTAAATATTATTAATTCTTCTTACATAGTGAGCTGTAGGAAATGCTCTGCAATTATATTATACACATCCATATGCAGCATATTTTGTTATGGTAGCTAAGTAGATAATTAGTATTAAGATTATTCAGTTGCTAGATAGCTTAAGCTGTGTTAGTCTCCAATAACTACTCTTACATTTATATGCTGCTGGTGAAGATGTATTCAGCTGTACCTCAAGGAAGATTTACTCAAATTACTTCACTGAGCCAGGTGAGGTAGGCACCATTCAGAACAGTAGCTTTCACCTGGGGGAGGTGGTATTGGAATAGGAAACAAGGTTGTTTTCCCAAGAGGTTAGGAAAGGCTGTGAGAGGAAAAATGATCAAATTAGCTTGGTGTATGTTCTCCTATTGTGAGCAAAGTGTAAATATAAAAAATAATCTGTACCCTACAGTGTCTAACCCAGGATGTTCTGAGATCATACAGAAGGGGGTAGGAGGGCTCTCAGCAAGGAGAGTGCATAGTGTTAGAGAACAAATGCAAGATGGAGTTGCTGCACTTAATGGTTTTCAGAGATTCAAGTGCCTGAGCAATGTTGTAGGGTCACATGTTACTGTGCAAACGTTCATTAACAGCAGAATTGCATATAATAGAATACAGGTTAACACAGTAGCTTTCTTGGGGAGCATCTCAAGAAGGGTTTGTGTTTTGAAAAAAATTATTCACAAAGCTCATTTAAACTGAGAAAAGCTTTTGAAAACAAGGATATCTTCATGCTTTCCAACACTTTTACTGAATTGTCTAGTCTAATGGCATTCAGCAATGAATTCCATAGCCTTCAGGAACAATTGATAAACAGTCTGGTAACTGCCTGCTCCAATCTATTTTGGAGAATGTTAATAAACTGGTTCCTAAGGAATCTTAGGTGCCTGTTGTGGAATACAGGGAGCTAAATGTCAGCTAATTAAGTAGAGCTGAGACCATGAAAGATCTTGTGAGTTAAAAGTTAAATATTAATATCAGTTTCAGACTTTATGAGAAGCTGGCTTAGTGGCAGAGGAGAAGATGGGATATATATCCAGCATGCTCATGACATTTTATATTCTTAGATAACCTTGCAGCGGCATTTTAAAACAGCTGAAGTTTTCCTAAAGCCCAGACTGGAAGAACAGACAATAAAGAATTATAACCACCCTTGAGGTGACATAGGCATTAATGAAGGAAAAGAAAAAAGATTTCAACACAGCAATGCTCCTCAAATGGAGCTCTCCTATTAAATGTGATATGAAGAAAAGGTGTGAGTTCAGAATGACAGTATTGGCAGGGACTAAATACTGTAGGTATGAGACTTTTTTTCATGTTTGTGGGGTTTTGTTATTGTTTTGGGGTTTTCTGACAGAGGGAGTTATCAACTGCATTTTTTGCTAACGAGAACCTCTGTTTTATTGGAACTGAACTCCAGCCGGTTTTGATGTCACACAAGCACTGAAGCAGCACAGAGATGCCACTGCTCAGATCTGTGGTGAGGGTCAAATAAATCTAAACTAGTGTCAGCTGTTTAGTAGTAAACACCCAATTACAGCAAATTACTATTTAACAGAGCCACGTACAGGCAAATATTTTCAGTGTGAATTTGGGATTCATAAAAATGAGGGGCTAATAACTGGCTACCGCCCTGTAAAATAAGGAATATGCACTGTGCAAAGTTTCCTACCTAATAATCAAAATATCTCATGTTTGATGTGCACCATAAATGGTTTTGTCTTTATTATTAACTGCACTACAGTAGCAGCAATAGGTTCTAACCAGAATCAGCTCCTCATTGTGCTAAGGCCTGGACAAATACAGTAAGAGATGATCCCTGTTCCCGAAAACTTATACTCCAAATAAACAATGAAAAGAAAAATTATCTTTCCATTGCTAGGGAACTCAAAGAAATTAAATGATTTCCCTGTAGTCACAATGTCTGTAGAAAAGCCAGGACTTGAACCAACAGTTTCTGAATCATAGCACTTGTCTGTGCTATATGTACTGCCACAGCACACTTATGGTATGTCACCTGTCACCCATAACATTGTAGTGTTGATGCTTGCTACAGCAAAGAAAAGTTTTTTTTCCACAGTGGTAGTCATTCTCTTGAGAGGCACTATCTATGTTGACAGACAAATTTTTTTGTTGACCTAACAGTGTCCATGCTCGAATTTAACCACATCTTTTCACACCTCTAGGCAATGTATCTAAGGTGACCCAAGTTTTAGGTGTGGACCAGGCCTTAATCTTGAGTCTTAACCATACAACCATCTTTTGTGTCGTAAACAGAGGATGTGAATTATGTCTTTGGCTTTGGTAGCACATTTGAAGTTGTATTAGCCAGCCAGCTTGTGGCTTAGGTGCTCCCCATCCCAAAAGACAAGTCTCCAAACAAGTTTACTTTCATTTTAATTGGGTATTTCAATTGTGTTTGAGCTAACTTGGGGAACACACCCCTATCAAGGGTTCTAGACTCCTCTGGAAGAAGAACAAGAGCTGGTGTCATACACAGCCCAAGAAATTTATGACTGCTGTTACAGAGTATCGGAAGGTTTTGTCTGACACGTTCAGATGGCTGCAGTGGCTGATAATAGAGGCAGAGCTACAGCTACATTCTTGGCAAGCCAAAGTAGGACTGCTTTCTAGGCCCACTTGTGTTTTCTGTGCGTTGGTTTGCCCTTGGCCTGAAGGATATGATCTTGCTCTTCGTGTTATAGTGCCCTTGAGCAGTGCTGCCCTCCATTTGGCTTAGTCAATATGGATCCCTAAGGAATGCCACCACAGATATCCTGTTAGACTCAAACAAAGCATCACCTAACAAAAGAAACACAGGACAAGAAGATTTCATGTTTAAACTGAGGCATGCAAAAACTGCACCAAAAAGTCCTGGTATTTTGTGCCTTGACCGCTAAAGGTGGTGGGGGGTTTCATGCTTCATATTAAACTTTGATTATGAATGCATTTTAGTAAGTATCCCCCTTCTAATCCCCCCTCCCCTATCGCCAAATTTGCAGAATATAAAACTGAGCTGTCTCAGTTTGTTGGTCCAAAGAGCTTCCTCTGGCCAATCCCATGGATTTAATTCTATTCCATCAAATCCCTTCCCCCTTGCCCTGCCCCATTCCTCTACAAATCCTAGCGACACTTCAGTGGCATAAGCATGATTAGAGAAACTCTAAAATAGAGTCATGTACTTTCACACTCCTTAAGGAGGAGTGCTTCAGCTGCAGCCTCTGCTTCCCTCTCACTGGCTTAGTTTATACACATCCCAAAGCAGTGGGTCTGGTACCTGGCTGCTTACTAAGTCTGAACTGTTGTAAACTCTGCGCCCTTGACTGCTCCACAGTAGAATCAGGCTGAAAATGTAAGAGTTGAAGATGTGAGAACAATGAAGCATACAAAAAATTCTGGAGATGGAATTACCCTTTTTTAAGACCTGGGTTTGTAAGTCCATTCTAGGTTACTGGGGAAATTCAAGAATTCTGGAGGCCTATGGCCTCAGCTCATTTTTATATAACCTGTAGCATTTATATAATGCTTTTTCGTCTGACAATATTAGCACTTATAAAGATTTACTTTATAGAAGAACTGATTTACAGCATTGTACAGTTTACAGGTGCAGAAACCAAGGCACAGAATAGCAGAGTCACACAGTGATTCAGTGGAAGAAAAGAGACTATAAGCCAGGTCACATGACTTCTAGACTATGCCTACCCAATGCACCAAATTACTGAAAATGACTTAGCCATAATAATGTAAACATTTATGACTGCCAGGGTCAATTATTGCAATTCTCTGTACCTTGTTTTTGCAAAAACACTGTACACCATTTGCTTGGCAGTAAAGACAAGCACAAGTACCTTAAGTCAGCGAAACGCTTCTTTTACTGGTTCCCTGCACAATGCTACACGAAATTCAAAGCTTCACTCCTCTTCAGAATCCTTGATAGGACTAACCCAAATTACCAGGAGGCCATTCCATCTTGCATGATCATGTTTTCCCACCCCCAGAATCACAACTTCAAGGGTAACATTTGTGTGCGCAGTTCAGAGTTGTCTGAAGGATTGACCTATGATTCTGAATGAGAACGAACTTCAGCATGGATTCACCAAAGCCAAATCATGCTTGACCAACCTGATTGCCTTCTACGATGAGACGACAGGAGATGTGGATGAGAGAATAGTCATCAATATGATATATTTGACTTTAACAAAGCTTTTGATATGCTTTCCCACAGCATTATCAGCAAGTTAAGGAAGTATGGTTTGGATGAACGGATGGTAAGGTGGATGGAAAGCTGCCTAAATCATCGGGCTCATCGGGTAGGGATCAATGGCTCAATGTCTAATTGGCAACCAGTAACTAACAAGAGTCCCCTGGGGTAGGTCCTGGGGCCAGGTCTATTCAACATCTTTATTAATAATCTGGATGAGGGGACAGATTGCACACTCAGAAAATTTGTGGATGACACCAAACTGGGGGGAATGGTAAACACCCTGGAGGGCAAGGATAGGATTCAGAGAGACCTAGACAAATTAGAGCATTGGGCCAAACAAAATCTCATGACGTCCAGCAAGGGCAAGTGCTAAGTCTTGCACTTAGGACAGAAAAATCCTATGTACTGCTACAGGCTAGGGACCAATCAGCTAAGTAGCGGCACAGTAAAAAAGGACCTGGATGTTATGATGGATGGGAAGCTAGATACAAGTCAACAATGAGCTCTTGTTGCCAAAAAGGCCAATGGCATATTGGGCTGCACCTGTAGGAGTGTTGCCAACAGATCAAGGGATGTGATTATTCCCCTCTATTTGGCACTGGTGAGGCCTCATCTGGAATAGTGTGTCCAGTTTTGGGTTCCCCACTACAAAAAGGTTATGGACAAATTAGAAAGAGTCCAGTGGAGGGCAATGAAAATGATTAGAGGGCTGGGGCACATGACTTATGAGGAGAGACTGAAGGAACTAGGTTTATTTAGCCTGCAGAAGAGAAGACTGAGGGGGGATTTGATAGCAACCTTCCCCTACTTGAAGGGGTGCTCCAGAGAGGAGGGCTCAAGGCTGTTCTCAGCAGTAACAGAGAACAGAACAAGGAGCAATGGTTTCAAGCTGCAGCTGAGCGGTCGAGGTTGGATATTAGAAAAAACTTTCTCTCTGGGAGGGTGGTGAAGCATTGGAATGGGTTACCTACAGAGGTAGTGGAATCTCCATCTTTTAAGGCCTAAACCCTGGTTGGGATGATTTAGTGGGAGTAGTCCTCCTTTTCGTAGGGGGTTGGACTAGATGACCTCATGATGTCCTTTCCAACCCTATGATTCTATGATTCAGCCACTTCAGAGCAAAATATAGTCCTACATAATGCTCTATAATTAAAAAAAAAAAAAGTAAGTCATACAAAACCTGGATACTTCTTACTGAGGGAATGAATGAGAGAAATGTATCTTAATGTACATACTTTGTAATTCTGAGAGCTTTTGGTTATCACAGTGATGAGGCCCATACAAGAACCTAATTAGATAGAAGGGAACTGGGGCATCACTATTTTCCTCTGTTTCAGCCTTAATATCCATCTAGTCCTTGATGTATCTGCTGAGACAGTCAACAAGAGTATCAATTAACTCTAACTCTTGGATGGACTAGGAACTGGAATTAGACCACCAGCTAGAGCATCACTAGGAACTGGACTGAGACCAGCAGCTCACTGGAGCTTCTTTCCACTTGACACATTATGCAGAGCACTCTTCTCCTTTTATGATCATCTTTCAACATGGGTAGAGTGATTCCTTTGGTTACAGCACTGTACAACATCAGGTTACTCTTCGCTCTAATGAATTTATGGTTTTTATTCTCTGCTGGTCGACACCAAACTTCTTCTTAAGGTGAAGAAGATGCCAGCAATACTAAACATGGCAAGACAATTTCAAGGAATCCAGGTTCTGTTTAGAGATCCCTCTCTTCTGGGACGGTCTTGTGCTATTGACACGCTTTCTAGAAAGCAATGATGGCTGGAATATTTTGGATGCCCCCTCATGAAAGTGAAAGTTCAGCAATTTCAGTTTTTTTCTTGCTGTCCCAGCAGTGAGTAAGGAACATTGCAGTACCATCTAGTCTAATTAGGCTTTCTTGGGCTTTGATGTCATTTATCATTCATTGTTTCTGAGTTTGTCATTACAGTGAGTGGCATTATGCAACTACATGGTTTGTCTGATTCCATGCCTGATAGGTTATCCAAACTGTTTGATTCTCATTGTCATTCCCATACTTTTGCTTCAGTTCCTGTATGGTGGGATCTTAAGTGCTCGGGGTGCAAACTGTATCTTTGCTGCAATGCCTGACATGGATCAGCATGTAAGCTGCCATTTGTTTTTAAGAGCATGACATACATTTAAGAGATGCAGATACATTGCAGGCCTCCGTAGACATTGCAACCCCAGCCTGCAAGGTATGAGAAAACTGCAGCTCTTCCTGACTGAGGAGGTTCACCAGGTAGTTATTGAGCCTGCTCCTACTTTAAAGCAGTCTTCTCAAGAGTTTCACACCAATAACTGCCTCAGTGAAGAGGCTGTGAAATGGGCTCAGAGTAAGTGAAGAAGTGGCTTGGGTCCAGCACAGATCCAAGTGAGATGGACCCCAGTTAGCTGCTGACCCTGTGCACTCACAGGAGTCAGAGGCTATAGTGCAGGAAGAGACATGCCCTAGATTTGTAATCCTTTCCAGAGCCAGCAGCAGCCGAGGGCTGGGTTCTATATCTAGGGGTTCCTGTCAGTGATACAACATCAAACCAGCTCTGGCCCTCACTCACTCACCAGGGAATCACACCCTATTCCCTGGGCTCCCCCACAAGCCAATATTCCCCTCTCACAAGCATAGAGTCTGAGTGTAGACAGTAAGCCTTTTGATAAAAGGAAGGAAATAACAGCACTGGTTTGGGAAAACTGTGCAAACAGAATTCATGAACATAATGAGCTGAACCCAGCTGACCTCAGAGTGCCTCCGGCATGTCCTTCACCTTTCCCTCCTCACTTTCCTCTGCCCTATTGATCATTGTAGTTGAACTATTCACCTCTGTTTTAGGCTAAGCCACTCCCCTTCTGCAGACTCCTGTCACATGCAGGTTTGATCAGTCCCCTGGTGCAGTCTCCTACCATCTGCAGGACTCACCAAGTCCCCACGCCTGGCTCCCAACATCTGCTGGCACTGACTGCTGCTAGCTCTGGCTGTTTGCAAGTGCCGATTACTACTGGGTCCTCTCTGCTGGTTGTCAGTCAAGGTTTCCCAGTTCATTTAGTGATTTCAGCTCTTAGTGAATGTCAGTTGTCAGCTTTCACTGATGGGAAACCTACTGACCCAAGAGCAATGTCCCTGCTTTTAACAAAACAAAAGACTCCAAGAGGAATAATTAATTCTACCTTTTAACAGTGGGAGGAGATAGTCACTACATGCCTGAGGATAGCTGTTGTCAGGAGTAGTGTAAGCTCAGCAGAAGATTCCCTAACCCCTCCCTCTCCTTCTTACAGTCTCTGGCATCTAAACACCTCGTTTGCCAAGTTCTGTTCAGATAAGAGTAAAGCTTTCAACAAAACAGACCAAGCACAGTTCTACTGCCATCTGATACACTAGGGAGACTTTTCATTACCCCTGCAGTTAAAGTTCCTGTGATTAGTAACCCAGTACAGACTATTTCCTATCATGCTGCTCAGCAGTTAGGTGAGCTTATGCACACACAGAGACCATGAATATAAAGAGCCCCCCTTCAGCTAGCTGAGCAAGGGGGAGGGTCACTCAGATACTCAGTCCTCGGCTGTAGATTAAAGCAGCCTTCCCATTCTCATTCAGCTTGAAAGACACAGCTCTAAAGAGGCTTCGCTGCTGAGATAGTTTCCCAACCTGTAGAGATCAATGCATTAAGTCTTGTTTCAGTTTCAAGTGCCTTGATTCCTCCAAAGGTAGTGACTCAGGTTTGGCACTCTTGGCACCAAATGGGTTGGTCCCAAGGATGCAATCTGCATGAGTATGAGTCACCACCCTTCTCCCCCATCTCTGTGGAGGTCAGTAGGACTCCAGTAATTATCCCTCTGAAGACTTTGTGATATTACTTATCTTTGTGTCCAAGAGTTCTATGTGCCTCTGATGGAGTTTGAGATTGCTTCCGAGATCCCTTGGTTGCAGATGATTACTGTCTTGTAGTCTTCTCTGACAATTATATCTACATCCACATTCTATATTTTCTGAATCAATCTGTTGTGCTATTTTATGCGTATGGACCATCTACTCCTTGCTCTTACGGACCTCAAGGGACTCCACTTCCCTGTTCCCTTATCTCTTAGCCTGCCCCATCTTCCTGACTGGTCCATTTGTGTCTTCCTTCACTTATTAAAATTATGCTTGGAGCAGGGGCCATCTTTTTTATTATATATTTGTTCAGCATTTAGCACACCGAAGATATCTGTGACTCCCAAGGTATCACCAAATTGAAATGATGAATAACATCATCCTTCCTAGCAGAAGTCTCCCAAGACTCCCTGAAAAACCTGTATACTCTCTTGGTCTGTCTAAGAAACTTTCTTTGCCTTGTCTTCCTTTTGATGCAGCATGATGATGAGTAAGGTGACATGATTAACTTGGACCAGCCAGCTGATCGTTCATCTTTGGGTCCAGAAGAGATTATGTATTCTTGATCTGAGCCCCCTCTGAATATTTCTTGAATGGACATTCGACAGTAAAGCTTGAGCAGTGACAGTCCAAGGAAAGTCAGAAATATCACTTTGATATTTTGGAGCTAAAACAGTCAGATGGCAATCCCATTTAATAAGATTTCCTCAGACCTTCTAGAGACCTTTGTCTTAGTCTAGTTTCTATTCCATTTATACCCAAGAGGGCAAATAGGTTGTACTGGAGCTTTTAGCAGATACCTGAACAACCATTCAGTGAATGCATGGCTAGTAGCATTAGCTGGCATAGGAAGAGACTGAAGTCCAGAAAGTGATTTAGTTCAACACCTCTAGACAAGGATGATAAGAAGAGTGACTTTTTAATCTACAAAATATATTAGTCAGTGGCTTTGCTGCTTAGAGTTGCAAATTACCAAGCACTCTTAGTGAGGTATGATTACATGGTCTTTGATAAGTTCTTTCTACCCATTGATTGTCTGCCTGAAGTCTAAGGAGGAAGTGAAGAATCTAGATGAAGATGGAGTGTATCTAATATTGCATATGAGAAGCCTATGACATCTCCAACATAGGGACAAAGTCCATAGCTAAAATAGTTATTCTGAGGTTCATAGTATTACCCCTTCTTAAAATCCACAAGATTGGTTTGATTTACAATTTGAAAAGTGCCTATTTGCATATTCCTTTCAGACTCTCTAGAGACCATGGGTCTTCCTCAGATGCCTTGTGATGGTGGTAGGCCACATTAGACTTTAAAATACCCACATAGGAAGTGTGTGCTGAGGAGAAGCCACAAGAAGTCTTCATTGATTCTGTTTCAGGGTGTGGAACTCATAATGTCTCTCCTAGACATGAGACGCCTGGTTCTCTTCTCCCTACCAGTTTTATATCAGTGTAATGCTGTTGAGTTCTGACGGTGTATTCTTGAGTTAGACCTCTAGGAGAAAAGAACTGGGCTCAAGCTCTGCAACTGATTACTAACAGGAGACCAATTTCCTGTAGACTCTCATAACTGAGCATCCAAATGCTAAACAAGTCTTTCAGAGACTTCTGGATCTCATTGCTTCCCCCTGCATATGATCATTTGCCAGACTCCAAATGAGGACTTCACAGAATAGGTTCAGGGAAGTACATCAGCCTCAGCCAGCTAACATATAATTTCTTTTAACCATACCCCAAGTGATCCGAGTCTCTTCGAAAGGGATCAGTCCTCCTCTGCAGTTGGTGGTGAACACGACATGCTTCAGACCAAGACTGGGAGACCTCAAACCACTTCAGTGTTCAAATGTATTGAGAAACAAACAGGCCAAGTTTCAAATAAATAAAAGGGCCAAGCTTCACATAGTATTAGAAAGGTCACCTGATGAAGGCAGCTCATCTGGCTTTCAGGGCCTTCCTCCCTCAAATTGGTAACAAGTCAATAGTTCTTTATAGACCATTCCCAAGTCAGGTGAAATATCTTTCAATAGTCTTCAAGAGCAAACCTCCTGCTCTGTCAGTAAGCTGTCCAATTTATGGAAAGGTGTATCCAGGATCAAATTATGCCTGTAGCATTTCCTATCAAGGACAAAATCTTGGCTGATAAACTGACTTAAAAATGACCATGAACAGCTTGAGTCATATCACAAAGACACTAATCATATCTCATGGACACCAGTCATGTCTTTGTTTCAAAGATGGGGAATAACTTAAATAGATCTCTTTTCCATTAAGGAATACACAAAGTACTTTCAGTTCTGCTCTCAAGGCATCAGAGACCCCAGATTCGTGATGGAGATCATCTTTGTGGATTGGGGGCAAGAATTCTTGTGTGCCTTTTCTCTCCTGACTTTGCTGCACTAGAACCTTAATTTAATCAGGCAGGAACAAGGTCCTGTGATGCTTTAGTTGAGTTAGTCAGTCCCGGTTTTCAAATCTCCCTACCTTCGTCCAATTACCAACTCATCTCGATCTCATATAATAAATTCAAGATCAAGTATGTTATCCAGATCTGAAATCTCTCACCCACACAACTTGGTTTGAGGCATGTTTCAACTTTGTTTGTTCCCAGGAAATTCAGCAGACTCTTTTGGACATACTAAAACCTTTCACAAGAAAGTCTTATGTCTCAAAGAGGACAAGGTTTCTGATGAGTGTCTTAACAATGGCTTTCATTGACTTCCGCATTCCTCTCATTCTGGGATATTTGTTATTGCTCCTGATTTTGTTGACTCCATTTGACAGTTATATTAGTATACAATCTTTTGCATATCTTAATTAGAAGCTTATTTAAAGGACTAATTCATATAGTCATGTAGATTTTCAGATTAGAAGGAACCATTATGATTTTCTAGTCTGACCTTCTGCACAACAGAAGCCACAGAAGCTCAATAACTGAGTCCTGTAATAGACCCTTAACTTATGACTGAATTATTGAAGTCCTCAAGACAGAGTTTAAAGACTTCAGGGTACAGGGAATCCACCAGCAAGTGACCCATGTCCCATGCAGCAGAGGAAGGAAAAAAAAAAGAAAAAGAAAAATGAAAAACACCCCGGACTCAACCTGCTGTGGGGGACATTTGACCCCATATACAGCAATCAGTTAAACCCTGAACATGGAGGCTAGACACTTCAGCCAAACACGCAGAAAAATTCTCTGTAGCAATTCAAAACCTACTTCATCTAACATCCCATCACAGGCCACTTGGCATATTTAGTGCTATTATTCAAAGATCAGTTAATTGCTAAATTAAGCTACCCCATCATACCATCCCCTCCATCAACTTCTCAAGCTCCATCTTAAAGATGGCTAGGTTTCTTGTCCCCACTGCTTCCTTTCGAAGGTTGTTCCAGAACTTTATTCCTCTGATGGTTAGAAACCTTCATCCCATTTCAAGTCTTCAGCTAATTTCAAGTCTTTCATGGTCAGTTTATATCCATTTTGTTCTTGTGTTCACATTGATGCTGAACTTAATAACTCCTCTCCCTCCCTGGTAATTTATCCCTCTGGTACATTTAGAGAGAGCTATCAATATCTACTCTCAGCCTTCTTTTGGTTAGGCTGAAAAAAACCAAGCTCTTTGAGTGTCCTCTCATAAAGCAGGTTTTTCTGTTCCTCTGATCATCCTAGTAGCCCTTCTCTGTACCTCATCTTTGTTAAATATGGGAGGCACAAAGTGTACTGTACACAATACACAGTATTCCACATGAGGTCTTACCAGAGCCTTGTATAATGATACTAACACTTTCCTATCTCTACTGGAAATATTTTATCTGATGCATCCTAGGACTCCATTAGCTTTTTTCATGGTCTTATCATATTGACAGCTCTCAGTCATCCTGTGAACAACCAATACTCCTAGGTCTTTCCCTTCCTCTGTCATTTCCAACTCATGCACCCCCAGTTTATAGCAAAAGTTCTTGTTATTAATCCCTAATGCATGATCTTGCACTTTCCACTATTAAAGTTTATCCTATTTCTATTACTCCAGTTTATGAGGTCAGCCAGATCCTGCTGTATAACATCTTGGTCTTTTTCAGTACTGGCAATGCCTCTCAACTTTGTGTCATCTACAAACTCTGTTAGCACATTTCGACTTTTTGTGCCAGTGTCAGTAATAAAAAGGTTAAATTAGATTGGTCTCAAAACTGATCCATGAGGAGCTCCAGCAGAAACCTCCCTCCAGCCTAATAATTCACCTTTCAGTATGACCTACTGTAGTCTCCCCTTTAACCAATCACTGCCTTCTTGAGACTTCAATGTGGTATTCATCGGACCTAATGGAATCAACATTTTGTATCTTTTAAAGGAAGAATGCTTCATACTACCTACCATTTTCACTAGATATAGCATCAGTCAAGAGAATTTGTGAAATATAAGAATTTATGGATGACTCCTCCCTACATAGTGTTTTGAGAAGCATGAGACAGCATTACACCCATAACCTGAATTCCTGAGTAAAGTGATGAATAACTTCTAGCTGCCTTGACCCATTAATCCCCCACTATTTTGCTCTTTAATACACAATATCAGGAGCAACTGGGTTGTACAGACTAACTGGTAAAGCAGGGCTTAACTAGAAACAAGATCCAATTAATTTAGTCTCCCAGAGTTTGTGACATTTCAACATAAGCCCAGGAGGAAGTCCAAGTGGCAAGGGAGAGATAGACAGACTTCTGAAAGATGTTATGTAAACCAGACTTTGCATGTAATCCTATTTGTAATTTCACAAGTATCATAGTACCTAAGAACACACTTATTAACTCCAGAGAATGTGAGGGAGTTTATTCATGCTTTTATGCAACATTATTAACCTCTTAGCAATGGAACCTGGGACCCAACCTAGGAATATGCAGAGGCGTCGCTGGCCCTGGGCACCCGGGGCATGTGCCCCGAATCCCAGTGCCAATGCCCCGGATCTCTGGCCCAATCAGGCCAGAGATCCAGGGCCCAGCCACTAGCGGCCCCAGAGGTCCCATCCCCAGCCGGGGATCCAGGGCCTGGCCGCCCGTGGCCACTTCTGTCCCCGGCCCCGGCCCCGGCCCCGGCCAGGGATCCGGGGCCTGGCCGCCCGTGGCCACGGTGCAGAATCTGGGGCCCAGCTGCCCGTGGCGGCAGCAGCCCCGTCCCCAGCCAGGGATGCGGGCCCTAGCTGCCTGCGGTGGCGCAGCGGCTTCTGGCCCTGTCCTCGGCCAGGGGGTGGGGCCTGCAGGCTGGTGGAGGGGCCTGGGGGCCAGGGGTGGGGCCTGGGCCCGTGCCCCGGGTCCCTCCCCAGGCCAGCGATGCCTCTGGGAATATGTCTACACTGGAGTCTTAGATTGACTTAAGGAAGGTTAAGATGACCTAGAGATCCCTGTGGTCACCCTGGGCTTTTATTTAGTTGACTTAAGTGCTTCCTTAAGTTGACTTAATAATACCACCTCTTAAGGTTGACTTAATGACTTTTCCCTGTCCACAGTGGCTTAAGTCAACCTAATTGGCCGCCAGGCCCCCTCCCAGAGTTCCTGGCCATGAGGAAGGGTCAACCTAGTACCTGCTAGTTTGGATGCAGGCAGTCAACAGGAGTGTTCAATGTGGGCTTGTTAAGTCAACTTAACAAAGCCAACTTTAAGGGGACAAAGTTGACTTAACAGAGCCTCCAATGTAGACATACCATAGGAGAGCAGTTTTGCAATCTTTGTTTCATTGACAATGCTCAGTTCTTTGAGAATTGTTACTGCTAATTAACCTCATGGAGATGGGCATCTCTGAATCATAATTCAGCAGATTTGTCAGTACTGATCCATACTTTGTCACTGCTTTGGAGGCTCTATTAAATTCTGATAAGTAAGTGAGGCAGAATTAAACCTTTTAAAGCCTTGTATCAAATATTTCACTGTACAAAAGGGCCCAAAGGTCACTTCTCTGTAGTTTGCCCTGTCTCAGCGCATGCAGTAAATGCCTTTTCCAGAGGTGGAAAGCCACTCAGCCCTACTTACTGGTAGTATATACAGTCTTGTTGTAGCTGTTTCAGTCCAGGATATTAGAAAGACAATGTCAGTGAGGTAACAACTTTTACTGGACAGTTTCTGTTGTTGAGAGAAGTTTTGGAGTTATGCAGAGCTGAAAACACTCAAAAGTTTGTCTTTCTCACCAACAGAATCTGGTCTAGTAAACGTTAGTACTTCACCCACCTTGTTTCTCCAGCTACTGGAAAGTAATTATTCTGAGACTGTCGGTGATGCTGCAGTTCTTGCCACCTCCCAGCCTGATGCTGCCATAGGAAAGCCTGGTTGGAGGAAATTACGCAAATCTGAGATTCCTAGACTTCCTTGATCCCTGGCTATGGGTTTGGCCCCTCCGAGTCTTCAGCAGCCAGCATAAATTACAGTCTCCCTCAGCTAGTACAATTTACACTGGAAGACCATCCCTGTATACAGCAACCCAAGCATGAGGGATTACACCTCCACTATGTGTTTTCATATCCTCCCCCCAAAACCCTTCTGTCATAGACGAGGATCTGGTGCATTATGTTTTACAATTTGGGAGTACATTTTTGAAGCCATAGGTACAGATTTTAGCAGTTATACTCCCACTAAGGTCACTGGGGACTTTCACAGCTGACAGTCAGTGCTTCCAAAAAATATGTCCTCCTTTTATACCTATTATTTGTGAGCTACTTTTCTGAAGCTCATACCTTTGTTAACTTTATGCCAGACAACAGTACTGTATTCTAAAATATTCCCTTGGGCTACATCCGCCAAGCCCTTGCTCAGAGACACAGGGAGGTAAAGCCTCCTGTATTCAGCCTTGATCCCATTAAGACTCCAGCCACACAGGAAAAGGAGGAGGACAGTCAATGCATCCCACTGGCAGGGCTGGCTCTAGCCATGAGCCAATGAGGCACTGGCCTAGGGCATTGTAGCTGAGGGGCAGCGCGGCGGGCTAGCCCAAAAGCTGGACCCCGCGCTCCCACCCCTCCCCTGAGCCAGCCACTCGGCCCCTGTGGCCCCAGACAGAGTGGGCCAATCCATGGGGCGGACTCTGCTCTCTCGCCCTGCCTCTGGGCTGGCCCTTCCCGCCACTGGGCCAGCTGTTTCCCACCCTGGGGATGGGGCAAGCTGGCCCAGAGCAGAGGCTGGGCTCTGCACCACACCCCCACCTGGGTGTGCAAAAGCTGCCTCGGGATGCCACAGCCGCTTGAGCCTATCCTGCCCACTGGAAGCATTAGGACTGGAGGAGAGCTGACTTTGCAGCAAGCAGGCCCAAGATGATGTCCAGGAGTGCAATGGGAATTTATGCAACAAAAATGGTTGAAGCAACTTGCTTCCTGCCCAGAGCACATGGGGAACATGAAAGAATTGAGACTCTGTCACAGTTTGCTGCCTGTTCCGCTCCAGGAGAAGCACAACTACACATTGCCCCAGGAAAGCTTATAGTGGCAAAACGTGCCTCTTAAGTTGCTATGATCCATACAACACTGCCTATAATTTAATCATAGAGCCACTGTGGGTACAGAGCCTCCAGCACTTCAGCTTTTGAATTTCACCCCCCACCCATGCCACACCATTTTCTAACACTGCTATAAAATGTCCTTTTGGACAACAGGGTTCCTGTGCTAGATATGTGCGTGGTTACTTGCTATGATGTGAACATGTATGTTTAATTGCAGGCTAAAGAGAGGATGAAAACATCACGCCTGTGAGCACCCACTACATCCATTGTCCTGTATCATTTGATGTGATGGCTACAAGGGAACCCACAATTCACTCTCTACTGGGTGTGTGCAGAAGTGCAGGTCAGTTAGAGCCATTCATTGACACCACATCTCTGACTAGTGTTCACTTTCTTGCCCCATGAAAGTATTTTAATTATTCATTTATATTGCGCCTCTCTCTTGTATTTGGGTGTGTGCTACAAAACTTCAGACAAGCAACAGTTGTGGGTAACTGTCACCAATCAAACCCACTTATCTCCAACTTCTACACTCACTGTCAAAATAAATAGCCCTCTCTGTTGCTACACATTAAGCAAAATTGCCGGCCAGATGTTCAGCCAGTGTAAATTGGTGTAGCTCCATGGAAGGCAACAGAGTTCATCAGTTACAGCATCTCGGAAATCGGCCTAGTGTGAATTATTTCCTTATTTGCTGTATCTTAAAAATTACTTGCATTGGATTCTGCATGGCATCGAAGAGTGATTGCCAGTGACAGGGAATGTGCCAGGCCATCGACCTCAGGAGTTCACCACTGGGGACAACAGCAAGAACATTCCAGCTGGCTTTAACTGCAGCAGTCGGGTAGGAGACAGTTTCTGAGACTGCCAAATCTCCGGGAATCCAGGGCTTTATCAATAATAGCCAGCACTGTGAATTGAGACTGGAAGTCAGTTGGGGAGCAGATACAGCACAGGTGTTGTGTTCACGTCAGCTCACCATATGAAAGACAGGCAGGAATATTCTGCACCAATGGAGGCTTCCTGTTGATGTTAAGGGTAGCTGTAAGTCCAATATGGAGGTGCCAAAAGCACTGGTGTCTCTGGATCTTGGGGAGCTCTATTTCCAAGACAAAAGACCAGACTCTCTGGACTAGCCAAAATACTAATAGGACATGCTGGAGCCAGCTGCTGGGCACACTTGATACTCCTTATCATGCCTTAGACACGAACCATCTCACTCCATCTGCCACTGAAACCTTTATGTGGGAATTTTGCTCTACACCTAAACAGAATATTTTTCACACTCCAATCACATAAATATGATATGCAGGCACCCAGTTTTCCAGGTCCACCACTGCCATTCTTTTGTTTCTCCTGCTTGCATTTTCTGAGCAAAGCACCTTGTCTTTATCAGTCTTGTTCTCTTCATTATCATTCTGGGATGCATTAAGAAAGCCATCATAGAAGTACACATTTTTCCCATTTCTGGTTAATTCCAGCAAGTGGAATTCCAGCGGTGGGGAGAGGGAAAGAACGGTAGAGGGGATGCAGAGACATCATACCTACATGTCCTCATCACCCCCGTGTTCATTGCCTCACTTTCCAGGCTACTGACCACTGTGCATCTACTTAAGCTTTTCTCCAATGCTGAGAAATGCCTTTACTGTTAGTTCCAGGATTATCTACACACCGTATACACTACATGCTGTCCCCACCCTCAACACAACAGCTCTGATACCTTGTGTGATCAGGCCACTTACTCAAATGATGATGTCTATTGTGACTACACCTAGCTATGGGGCAGGATGCACTTTGCAGTGTAACCACTATGTGTAACCACCCCTAAAAACCCAATGTGGAACACTATTTATGCTTGGGGAGTCCCATCTAAAGTCCCTGGGTTTATTAATTTGTGAGTGTGTTACAGCTGGGTTATTCTGGAGCTCCTGCATAGAGGAGCACCCTATAAATGTCAGCCAGGCCACCCCATCGTTCTCCTTCAAAGTCTAATTTAGAGCTCTCTTCTTCCATGATGCCTATAAAAACCCCAACATTATGCAACTGGTGTGCTCTGACCATGACTTATGCTGATCTGGTTTGTCTCATTGTTATCTTACACTCTATTGCATCCAACATGCCCCTTGTTAGTTTGTAAGCTCTTCAGGGCAGTTACCTCTTTGTGCAGCACCTAGCACAATGGAGCACAGATCCTGACTAGGGTCTCTACATGCTACTGCTCTACAAATAGTAGATACTGATGCTACAACTACTAATTAATATCTCTGCTATTTCCCTGTTATATGATTTATGCCTAAATTGTCAGCAGTTATATCCACAGCACCTCTAATATGCCCTGCCACTAGCAGAAACAAGATAGTTTCTATCCGGCAGAGAAAGTGACTGTATTCCATACAGTCGGGCCCATCTCTGTTTCTTAGAACTATAGACGAGGCTGACTTAGCACTTTTGGCTCCCCAGGAGCAACGCAGGACTTTGCACTTGAGCTGGTTTTATGGTCTTCCCTGGAGGAAGCAAACCTAAGGAACCATAAAGTATTTGCCCTGCTCCCTCTGCAAGCTGGCTGGATATTCATTCCTGCTACTTTTTGCACACTGATACAAAACATATTCTTGTCTGTTTAATGTTGTCCAGGCTCAATATTTCATTCCTTCCCTCCTCTCTTGTCAGGTACATCACCCCAGAGGGGAAAGCAGACGAGAGCTGTCCCCTTGGTGTCTGAGCCATGTAGCTCCCGTCAGATGTATGATTGTTTCCCAAGGTCCCCTAACCGCGAGTAGACACCCTTCAAAGAATATTGAAGTCATTTCCCCTTGTCAGTTAAATCCTTTGATATTACCGTTCCCCTTCTGTCACAAGTGTTGGCAACACTGACCTAGCTCCCCACACATGTCCAATATTTCAAGAAAAGCTACCTTTGTGATCTTCTGAACTGCAGCCCGGAGCCTATACATTGTCATCCCTCCTTTCTCAGTCACTGGAGCTGGAGCTGTGACTTTAGTGGACAGTCTGTTACTTCTTCCTTTAGCGTCTTCTTTTTGCAGGATTGTGACTATTGGTTACTGCACCCTGGGAATCCTTGCAGGCCAGCAGCCATCCCACGCTGGTCTCCATGGTAACCACCCCCACTCACTCAAGTGAAGTGATGCTGAACTTGCTCCCTCAGCAGAAATGTTGGCCACTTTAGGGGCTCTAAACCATCTGCTCCACCCTCACAAGTGCTTTCCGATCCATGCTCTGCTCTGACAGAGACCGTGTACACGATGCTTCTGCTTCCTTAGATAGCATCGTCCAGTGCAAGGGACAGTTCTGCACTTCTAGGGAGATGGATGATAAAATAGGTGTAGCTGTCTTTTCTACCTTGAACGTCTCTGGTGTTCACTTGGATTCTCCAAGAGCAACGTCTGGGAATTTCTCCTCACCTGAGTCTCTCTGTAACCCCCATGCCATCCCCTCTGCCTATCTGGGTGGTGTGAAGATGCATTTTTTGGTAGTCTGCTCAGTTACTGGCATTCAAAACCAGTCATGCTAGAGCACATTATGGCTTCCTCTTCTATAGTTGGAAACAGGAGCTAGAGCAACAGAATGTAAAGTTAATCATCCAAAACTAGCATCGGACCAGAACTCAGGAGACAGCCATTTCCCAGCTCTGCTACAGATCTCCTGTGTGACCTCAGGCAAAATCACTTAACTTTTATTGTGCCTTAATTTCCCCCTCTGAAATGGAGGTAATAGCACTTCCCTACCTCATGAGATTGCAGTATGGATAAATCCATCAAGGTTTTCAAATACTACGGTGATCTATGAGCTGCATAAGGACCTAGACATATTGGTAGAAGGTTTCTTCTCATATAGGTGAAAACAGCCATCGCAGGTTCATGATTTGAAATTACGCATCAGAAAAATCACTTACCTCAGTAGATCTTCAGTAAGAAGAAATAGCTTTAGAGTCCAGTCCTGAAACTTAAGTAACTAGACCCTGGATACAAAGAGAATGTGAGTACAAGGATGCAGACTGTGCATTTCTGGAGAAATTTTCAGAAGTGACTAAGGCTATGTCCACGCGTACATCGTTATTTTGAAATAAGTTATTTTGAAATGAGTTATTTTGAAATAAAGTCCTTATTTTGAAATAAGTTCATTCAAATTAAGGGAAAAGGTCAAAGCAAAATAGCATGTCCAAACATAGGACTTGCTATTTCGCTTTAGGAGAGGGGCACCATGGGAGGTGTGGCAACATGGCCCCCTCCCTGGGCCATCCCCCCACCCAATATAGGCTAAAAGGAAGGCACCCTGGAAAGAGAAGGGCAAAAGTGTTATTTTGAAATAATGGTTATGTTAAAATAACACATCCGAACGGCATTATTTTGAAATAACCATTTCAAAATAACAGCCGTTTCAATGTAAAGAAGGTTTAAGCTATTTCGAAATGATGGCTCTTATTTCAAAATGACGGAGCCTGTCATTCAAAATAAGAATACATCGTGTGGACCTAATCTCTTTTATTTCAAAATAACCAGTGTTATTTTGAAATAAAAGACGTGTGGACATACTCTAAATGAAATAGGTTTTATTAAGAAAGTCAACAAATTGACTTTCAGTGTGACTTGTGTTCCTGAGTCATTTAGGTACTTAGGAAAATCTAACCCTTAGCAATTGATGTCATTTATTCACCAGTCATATTTTCTAACTGACTGAGGGATTTTAACATTTTCAAAAATTAAAACTAAACAAACAAAACCAACCACAAACAAGTTGGTGACTTGATTATAGAAAGGATGACTTTCTACAGTCTTGCTGTGATTTTATTACAAGTTCAGCTTAAAAACTGCATCTACTAAATTACATCAGTATCTCCTGGATGAATCCTTGGCAATCATACTGTCATTTAATTCCCACCTTTCTTGTACCAGAAATAAAAGGTAAAATAGAAGTTTTAGAGACATTAGCCTTGTGTTACTTCAACCTTGCTGATGGTATTTCTTTTACATACAAGTCTTTTATCCAAACTAGTGAGTGGATCTCCTTAGCAGCACAGACTAGAGCCAGGAACTAAACAGGGCTTTATGTTCTGGTGCCATCTGATGCCAACACTGAATGAAATAAAATAAAAGTCATGAAGGACTGGAAATCAATAATGAGGTAGGCCGCATGACACTGACTCTCTGTGACAATGCTCCAGACACCAGTGGAGAAGTGCAAGAAGAACAAATTCAGAAAAAAAAAAATGCTGAAAATGCAGAGGAAAATCTCACCAAAGAATAAGTCAAAACAGAGAGTTAGTGCCTTAGTCAATGAGTAGCAGCTGAAATGCTAAGAGGCAACTGAGGAATTACAGGCAGCAGAGACAGAGAGAAAAAAAAATCATCCAAGCGTTAAGTGGCAAACAGTCCAAACAATTGTCATGACAAGAGGAAATGAATTTCAGCACTGCTAAAGGTTGGCTATCAAGAACGAACAAATAAATGTCCAAAGTCTACTGGCACAAAAGGCAGCTCATAGAAAACTACAGTGCAAAACTCCAAATGAAAAAAGGACTAAGAGATGATACTAAATCAGTTAAGCCTGTAAGATTAAAAAGTGAAACTGTAGAAAGCTTGTGTTAAACTCGTTAGACCAAATCATCAACTGGTGTAAAATGGAGTAACTCCATTGAAGCCTATGAGACTAATCCAGTTTACATCAGTTGAGGGCCTAGATCATCAATAACCGAATTAAGTAAAACAAATTGTAACAAACCCAGATAAATTTTAAACTAATATGAACAAAACATAACAGGAATGCAAAAGAATGCAAGTAGTCAGAATATGAGAAAAGTGAACTGAGAAATATGATGAACCTGTTTTTCTAAAAGGAGTTCTGCACATTCCAGTATTTTAGTCCCACCACCCATAGTGGAGGGTTTTATAAAAGTAAAGAGGTAACACTAGATGTATGTGACTAAAGGAGAACAAATTAGAAAAGTAATAATTGAAAACAGTTGTAGAGAAGCATTCATAAAAATTAATAGGGTGCTCTACAATCCAAACACAATTCAGATTATTGTTTCTTCCATTTTTCTTTGAACAAATTCATCCTATGTCAACTAAAACAGATTAATCCTAATAGAACAGAATTTGAAACTTGATTCCATAAACACAAGCCATTAGTTCTAAAAGCTCAAGCCCTTAACATTTCTCTCTGTGCATGAGTATGCACATGTATAAAAAATAAAAATTGAGTAATGAGGAAATTCCCATTTAGGAGTGCCAATATTACCAGTAAAGGTAAGCAGAAATGCTTTGAGATTAATGACACACTTCATTAATAACTTCAAGCCAAATTCTGGGCTTGTGCAAATTAGGTTTGTGTAAATTAGCTTGGCAACACTGAAATCAATAGACTTCCCTGATTTGCATCATTGAGGATCTGGCCTCCGATTTCAAGAGTGGAGTAATATGATCCACTGACGTAAAATATGTAAGAACTACAACCTCAGCACTTTGAATCAACAGCTAGCTTTTTACCATATTTACAGGAATATAAAGAATCAGTGTTGAAAATAATAAAAGCATTAATATCATCTTGTCCTTTCAAAACAAATACCTTAATCAAGCAGCAATATGAGAACAATAAAAGCAACTCTTGTAGCAGAAACAAAAAGTCTGTCAAAAGGTAAATCTGTCGATACACGTGCCAGCAGAGTAAAATCATATTACCAAATTGCATTGTCCAAAGTAAGAATAGGCAAGTCTTAAAAATAAGTAAATAAATAAAGAGACCCACAAAAACCATACATGATATATAATGTGGGGTTTTTTTCAAAGCAGCAAACTGGAGATGAAGAATATTGTACAAGTCACCAGAGCGAGAAGAAGCAGGGGGAATCTTATAAGAAGCCATAATTAAGCTGCAAAAGCTACAGTTCCTCTGAAAATGAAGAACAGAGAGGACACGAAACAGCCAACGTGGCTTGACCGTTCAAAGATCTGAGGCTTTTAATTTTTTTTTTTTAATTTAAAAAAGCTTTACTTGAAATGGTAAGGCAAGAAGGGGTGTGGAAGGAAAACAAACTAGCATATTCAGGTTTGGCTAAGGATTATAAGAAAATAGGGGTGTGGAAAGAGAAGTTAAAAGCTAGCCAAAGAGGTTAAAACAGGCTTTTAAACCTATATCAAAGGAAAAAGAAATTCTGGAGAGACACTAGGCCAATTAATTAATTAGGAGAGGAATTAAATGAATGGTGACTCAAAAATGGCTGAGCTATTGAACATCTTTTTAAAGTCTATCTGTAGTAAGAAAAAGGAAAGAAGTTTGTATGATTGAAGTAGGACGGAATGAAAAGATCTATTAAAACAAGAATATCAAAGAAAGGAAGAAAACTTGGAAACTTTCAAATCAAGTAATTCATTCAGTTAATTTTTTTTCTTTTTGTTTGAGTTTTTAGAAGCTTATTAGAGATATTTACATTGATATGGAATGTATTCCTTTATTTAAAATGTGCCAAGAAGTCACTGTGAGTTCTTTATGTGTTGTACATTGTTCACGAGCAGTTTATTGCAAGTATTCACTGTGCAAAATTTCACTCATAACCTGACTAAATGAACAAATCTCTTAACATCAGGCTGACAATGTGTACACTTACATTTACATTTACTGTTTGCTGTCCTAGAATGCTCACTTATATATGCTTATAATTTTCTTCTTGATGAATAGTCCTCCAAGCAAACATATTCATGAGTATATGTGTAGGAAGTGAACATGACTGAAGGAACTAATTTAAAAATGTGAATGAATATTCACAAACAAGCAAACATGAAGTTTGAAAATGTGAACATATAAAAATTAATATGGACTGCATTCCTTTGATAGTGATAACAGAACCAATCTCCAAAATATTAACAATTACTGGGAAAACTGAGAATCTACTGGAACATTAGAAAAAGGCAACATATTATCAACGCTGACAAAAAGAAAAGCGTGGTCCTGATAGTTGTCACCCAGTCATTTTAATTTCTATACTGCATCTGTTAATATAATGGAACAAATATTAAGAGAAAAACACCACTGAGGGCTTGTTTACAAAAAGAAAATTGACCTGAATAGCTATTGTGGAGTAAATTATTCTTCAGTAGCTGTTCCAGAATAGCTCCACTTTTAGACACACTATTTCAGAATAAAAGTCATTTTATTCTGGCCTGATCAATGTGTTTTGGGCATCAATAATTATTTTGGAATAAAGTGACTTTTATTCTGGAATACACTGCCAACATAGCAGCTATTCCAGAATACCTTTTGTGGATTAGTTCATTCCACAATAATTTGTGCTGGTCATTTTTTGTTTTCAAACTCTTGCAGCCTGATCCAGTGTCAATTAAAGTCAATGGGAGCATTCTATCTGTTTCAGGGGATGCAGGATCAGACACTCACAAATAAGCAGCATGGATTTATGAGGAAAAAATCTTGACCAGCAAACTGATTTCTTTTTTGTCAAATTATTAAATTAGTGAATTAAAGTACCACCATCAAAATGAATGGTCTTTCTTGTGTGAGTAAGTGTTCAACACAACTAAGGACTACACAACTGGGCCCTCAGATTTTAGCAAAACATTTACTGCAGTCACTCAAATATGATTCTTAAATTTAATTCAATTATAACTTGACTATAAATCATGGATTAGGAGACTATTATATACAGTGAGAAGTGATGAGTGACAGTCTACTGAATTGGGAGAAATGTTGAGTGGAGTATTAAACCATTGATGTTGGGCCCAGCCTTGCAATTTACAATGTGTAGGTGAATCCTTGTACCTACGCAGAGTTCTGCTGACTGCAGAGGGGCTCCGTACAAGCACGTCTCCTTCCCGCTCACTGTACGTTATAGGACTGAGGCCTTAAGCCCCCATGCAACAAAGCACTTGAATAAATTTTTTAACTTTAGTTGTCCTTATTCAGGAAAACAAACAAGGAGTCCTGTGGCATGAAAGCTCATGCAATAAATAAATGTTTTAGTCTTTAAGTGCCACAGGACTCCTTGTTTATTTTACCGAACTAGACTAATACAGCAGCCCTATCAAACTTATTCAGGAAACTACTCAGGCCCCAATTTAGAATACAAATTTAAATACATATATACATTTAAGCATGTGCTTAAGTCCCAGACCTCGATAATACTTAAGCATGTACTCAAACACCTTACTGAATCAGGGCCTTATTTATCATCTGCATGACTGACTTAAAAGAGGAAGGAAATACCACCTTGATGAAATTTGCAAATACAACAAAATTAGGAGGACTTGCAGACACTACTGTGGACAGAGAAATATTGCAAAGGGATCCAAAGAGGCTGGAAATGTGAATGGAAAATAAGAAGTTTCACCTAGGATGATAGAAGCTACTACATTTGTGGAAAAATAATCTAAAAGTCAATGAGTAATAAGAACCCAAAAAAGCAGTAATTCAGCAGGAGATGTATTGATGATAATGGTGACTAAATTAGACATGAGTTTGCCTTGCAGTACGGCAGCTAAAAAGGTCAATTTTATCTTGGGCTAAAGATACCTCCATGGGCTGTGATGTGATCATAGTCCCTCAGCATATGGTTCTGGCGCAGTGGTATCTTTGGTATTTAATTATGAGCACCACATTACCTAAAAACCAAAATAGAGAGAGGCTGAAGATTATTTAGAGAAGATTAATAAGACTAATTCAGAGACTGGCAGGTCTGATTAGTGAACAGAAGCATATTAAGATGTATCCAGATCCTTTGGTTGGGAAGGTGCCCATGTACTTACAAAGCCCAGATTTGCAGCTCAGTGGAGGCCCCACAAATATAGAAGTGGGGGCCAGGGGAAGCAGGAGCTGGATGAGATAGGGTGGCAGCATACCTGATCTCTGGGCCTGTCTGTCCTTTGCTGTTCCCTCTTGTTTGCACAGAGAATACTACTTTGCGTGCACAGAAAGGCACCATTTGAAATAATCCATAATGGGTAGCACAGTAGCATGTTCACTCCAACAGCAGAACAGGAGAGGACAGGAATGCACCAGCCTAGCAACAAGGCAGGAGGGATCAGCCAGAGATTTACATGCAGTTGACACTAGCGCCCTGACCAGAAAAGGCAGGAGAGAACTGAGTGCTTGGATGAAGCTGGGGAGACGTCTGAGGCATCCTGTGTGTGATGTTTGTGGGGATAGGATGAAGTGTGCACATATGCACATGTGTGTGCACATAAGATGAGGCCTGATTTGGATTTTGAGGAGGAGCAGACTTGGAGTGTGTCTTCACTGACAAGTTAACTTGGGAGACTGGCACACAGGTCTTAGTACCTAGCCAAGCCCAGGTCTGAGCAGTCACATTGCAAAGGACTGCCGGAGTTACTGCTGCCTCACAGGTGCTGTGCTCACCTGGATGTCTGACAGCATATCCCATCGTTCTTTGTGCAGCAGTAAACTGAGATGCTTGGGGAGTCTTTCCCAGTGAATTGTGGGAGAATTTGTCCGTCCTGGCACAGGAGAGGGAGGGGAATTGTGGGAAAGCACAGCTAGGGGACTAATAGGCACTCAAGTGCTTTTTAGCTTATATCCTTGCTGCAAAGTGGCTAAGTGAAAGCCTCCAGTGGGTTTTATCCTACTGACTCCAAAAAGCCATCTAGCCAGGGTTGAAAGCACCACCAAACTCCAGTCCCAGGCTTCCATGTGTGAATGGGAGGGGGCTGGGTCCTGTTCGAATAGTTGACTCCATAGTGAAGACATACTCGGATGGGTCATGGCATGTATGTATGAGTGAAGGGGAGGAGAGAAGACAGCCAGAGAGATGAAGCAAATGTGAATGGAGACGGAGGATCATGGGTGTAATTCTGAGGGTAGCATTTCCCCACCCTCCATTTTCAGCCCCCACCTCCAGGGGAAGAAGGGAGACAGCAGCACCAGAGCAGGAATCTGCGGCTGCTGTTTAATCCAGCTGTGATCAGGGCTCTGCCCCGCTCCCACTGAACAACAGGTTGACGGATAACTGGGCAGGGAGATGGAAGATCCAGTGAAACCTCCTGCATTGGAGCTACTCTGTCTCCCCTAACTGGGTGGGTGACTCAGTTCTCCCTTTCCTTACTTGCTAGGCCTGGCTCAGAAGAGAAACAAACTGCCAGCCTCCTGTCCAGAGGATCCAGCACCACTTTCTCATCTCCCCGTCCCAGAAGCAGGATTAAATATGGGGGAAAGGAGTGACAGGCACAGGCACCAAGGAGAAGATGGAGGAGGACAATGCGGGCTGGGAGGGCGAGTGCTGTTCTGGCAGGACGAAACCATGAGGGAAGGAACTGAGAAAACCATAGCTCAGAGATGGAGGAAACATAGCTCGGGATGGGCTAAGGTCAGGAAGGCGTAATGCTGGGTAGCACGGATGCAGGCCTGGGGGCCCATAGCTCAGGCCACGATAGCACTGGGCTGGCCGGGGGGATCACAGAGAGGGATTGAAGCAGGGTTGAACGGGGCTGGAGTTCATGTGTGGGAAGCCTCAAAGGATGAAACAAGCACCCAAGGGCCTCTTAGGAAACCAGACTGGCAGGACAGAGGTTCTGAGAGAGCTTTGATGAGAGTCATGGCACTGAAAGGTCTTTGGAAGAACGGAGGGGGGACTGGATAGTTTGGGAGGAGGTTTAGAAAGAGGAAGGGATTCAGAGCCTTGTGCATTGGTTGGGGTGAAAAGGAGACCTCACACTGTGTGGGAGGAGCTCACTTTTGTGAGGGTCTCTCCCCCCCCGATCTTTGTTGTCAAAATGACTAGTCTACTCTAGAAATTGAGGGGAGAGTACACAGCGAGAGGGAGGGAGGGACTGGGGATGAGAATGGGGTGAGGCCATGAATGCTGTGTGTGAATGATGAGAGAAGAGAGGGGAGCAGACAGATGGAGGGAAAGATTTGGGGGTGAAAGGCAGGTAATTGAAGGATTAGGGAAGGAAATAGAAGTGTGGGAGAGTAGGGTGGAAAAACAAGAGAATCCCAGCCAGCAAGGATTGCCACAGCCTGTCCTCACAGGACATTTTAATGGTGCACCCGGATTTGGAAGGAAACAGCACAAAGGCTAAAATAAGTAAATTATTTTAATTGCCATTCCTCCTCTTCAGCAAGATGAGTGTGTAGGGAAGAAAAGGGACTCCAATGGAGGATTTGTGGGGAGTCCAATTAAGAGGAAGTGCCTATTGTGGAGGGTGCTAAATTTCTATGCGGGGTGCAAATATTAGTGAATCTAGGCTCTAAAGCACCTTACTGCACCTCTCTTCATAAGAATACAATAAGGGCTCCATGTGGAGAAAGAGCAGCTACTGTAGCCCAGAGGCTTTAGTAAAAGCTCAGCTAGACTGATGGGTCTACAAATTTTTGAGGGGTCTGAACATCAGTAAGGAAAAGGATGAAGCAAGATTTACAAATCTGAGCAGTGGAGTTCAGTTAAGTGAAAAAATTGGCTCCAGCATCTGAAAAACTACTTAAGCTTTTAGATCATGGAACAGTTTGCCAAAGGAAGTTGAGAAAAGAACATCATTTAGCACATAAGAAAAAGATAAGTACTAGGAGAAAATACAGTATAGCATATCATTCTGTATTGGCAGGGGAATGGATAGCATAACATAAAGCTTTTCTTTATGCTGAATTGACCTGAATCTGTGGTGCTATTTATTCACATACCACTTGTGCATTTTATTTAAAACTAGCATGTTTGTCTCACTATAAAATGGATAGCTAAGAACCCCCCCCCCCCTTTTTTTTTTTATTTTACACTATTCAGGTAGGAAGTGTAGTTTAATGAACAAAGGGAGAAGGAGGAGTTGTGTACTCATCTGCCTGATGTATGGATTCATACCAGTTCCTCACAATTTTCTTGTGTTTGGAGCATGTGAAATGACCTTTTAAACTTATATTTATTTGTAAGTGGTATTTCTTTACTAGTAGAGTGCAGTGGGTATGTTCTCTGAGGAAGGAATAGAGCCCATTGAAAAAAGATACAAACTTATCCCCTTAAAAATGCAGGTTTTTCATTAAACAGAAATGTTGGATTTTAGAAGAAACCTTGACTATCTTCAGTGAGGAGTGTGCTTGTTTCACTGAAAAGCTAGCTGCAGCTTAGTCAATTAGTGCACACCCAACAGCACAACAGTCAATAGAAAAAGTTTCCTTTGATTTCAGTGAGTTGGATTGTTCCCTAAGAGAACAAAATGTTGGGGAAGACAACAGATACTGCATCTCAAAGGTACTTTCATTTATCATCATATTCCATTGTTATTTTACTTAAAATAAGGGCATAAACAAAGTAATATAGTCAAGCTTCATGTCACCTTTTTGTAGGGCTTCTTTCACTTTAGGATTCCCAACCCCCTTTGTCAGTTCTGGTTCCACAATGTGCTGTTTCCATCACCCAGACCTCCAGCTAGGTAACCTCTCAGTCCATTCCTCTTTGAGGAGGAAGGGAAAGTCCAAAGGTAAGAAAGCACAGAGCCTAATGACCTTTAAGTCCATCCCTCAGCTTCTATCTGGAATTCATAGTTCTTAGCATCTTTTACTCTTGATACTTGTACATTTCTTGGTGTGAGGGAAAGGTAGTGGAGGCCACCCTCTTATCTAGGTTCCAGCCAAGGGACCCTGTTTTAGGCTTCTAAGGAATATTCCTTCAATCCCTCCAGTACTTTCCTAAGCTGCTCCTACCATTACCCTACTTGCCAGCATCTTCACCAGATCTGCCAACTTGGATTTGTGGTTCCTCACAGCTCTATCTTAAACTACCCACTCAAAGCCTCTACTAGCCCCTCTCTGCAACAGCTGGGCTGTACAGCCACCAACTCCTTTGTGCCTTGCCTTAACACAATCAGCATTTCCTTATCCCAAACTTGAGCCTCTCTCTCAGTCTTCCTTCGGGAACCAAGATTGAATCACCACACTGTCTTGGCTTAGAACAATCAACATTTTCCTTCTCTCAGCAAGAATTCTCCCTCAGACCTCTTTTTGGGCTGAGGTAGTGATTTCCACCCACTAAAAGCCAGCTTCAGCTGAGCATGCTTTCCCAATTAATCCATCACCTCACTAGATTCAGCTGCTGATGACCACCCTACTGCAACCTAGGAGTTAGCATATATGCTAGTCCCTTCTCCCAGCTCATTCTCCGTTGACTGAATGAGAGGGGCATCTTGCCCCAGCCACACTGCTAGGTTCCTAGTCCCAGGACCTTAAAAAAATAGTGCCTGACTATCTCACAAATACCACTTACTCCTGGGAAGGTTTCCTTCCCTCTAATGCCTCTTACATCTGAGGTCTCTGTATGCATCAAAATAACTCCCAGAATCTTGAAAGATCATGCCACAGGAACAGGTGGACTGACCTATTGGCACACTATCCCATCACACTGTGCATGCTGCTTAACAGAAAAATTAAAGAGAGTAAAATCCTAGGCCTGTTGGCATTAATGGGAGTTTTGTCACTGACTTCAGCAGAGCCAGACTTTCACACACAGTTCCTTCCCCTAAAGACAATCTGTGGGCTTTATCCTACGATGCTTATCCGCACCAGAGTTCTGTTCCATTCAACTTCTTATGCCAGTCTGACCACTGCAGAATTTTAGACCCAAGTTCACAAAGGGGCTTAGGTATTGCAACACAAAGCATTACGGTACTGAATTTTTGAGTGCCTAGAAGTCCAATGGAACAACAATGCAATCCACAGTCTGGATTCAGTGCTTAGGCTCCTATACAAAGCATAGGAGAGACAGGCACCTTAGAATGCAATCCACAGCAAGAGACAGGGAGCTGTGTAAGTGAGCTAATGACAGAGGTGTATCCTAAGCCCTTCTGGGATCCTAGAAGGCACCTGTCTCTCCCTGCAATCCATAACTGGGAACTCCTCTCCTGGGACCAGTCAGTTTAAGCACTTATCAGTAAATTGCTTCTTGTGAGAATGAGCTAAGTGCCTGCCTCACTCCACACAGCATGGCTGGAGAAGAAGGCAAGGTGCCTGCCTTGAAACTTTTAGCCCAGTGGTTAGAACATTCCTATGGGACACGGGTAGGGTTATCAGATGTCAGGCAAAAGGAGGACATGTCCTTCTTTTCACCTTCATGTCCTCCGTCTGGCAAGCATTCTAAAAATACATGATTTTTGTCTGGCTTTTTACTTATCGGGGTTAAAAGTATGATGGAATGCCCTAGAAGACCCTATTTTGGGGGGGAAGCATTCCAGGACCCCCTAAAAACAGAAGACTATTACACTAATACTACATTTTCTCCATGTGTCTTCTAATGTCCTCCTTTTCGTACTTCCCTGTCCTCCTTTCCATGCTTTGGTAACTGGTAACCCTACACATGGGAGACTTCTGTTCTCAGAGAAGGGAATTCTGCCCATATTTCCAGCCTTCTGGATGAGCATTTTAACCACAGGATTGAAATTCATGAGGTTGCACCACTTCCTCCTCCAGCCGGATTTTGAACAGGACCTGTTCTGATATGCCACTTCTGAGCCTACCTACTGAATTGGGCCCTAGGCTAAAGGCAAGATACATGTTCCTCTGCCTATCTTCCCGTACTTCGTGGATCACAGTCGGCCTTAGCTGGTAGAAAGGTGCCCAGGCCACCATGCACATGCCCAGAGGCAAAACTTTAGGTGCCAAATTAAATTTATTCCCAAGTGAATTTAGATTCCTATACAGTTAGGTGGGAGCTGAGCAAGACTTTTGTGAATTGCAGTGAGGCCTGATTTAGGCGCCAAAATACCTTTTCGGATCTGGATCTTTGTGCTTTACAATAGTGCATTAAACAATGTGACTAATGTCTGCCATGTGTGGTGTGTTCTTTTTCTCCTCCTCTCCCTAGAAGGCGAGACATAGCATTTTGTCCTGGTAGCATTTTCTTATGTTTTGTGCTTGTTCATTCCGAAATGTACGTGCTGCTGAGTGTTTATGTTAGAGAAGGCAAAGCCAAAGACAAGGAGGCTATGTCTACTCTTGCAAGTTAATTCTAATTAAGGAGGCTTAATCAAACTAACTTAGTTTCTGTCTACACTAGGCTTTCATTAGTTTGAATTAAGGAATTCCTTAATTTGAACTAGTGAAAGCTTAGTTTGAACTAGTAAGACCTGCCCTTTAGGTCGAACTAAGCCCTTAGTTTGATCATTAGTTCAAACTTGGCACAGTGTGGACATTTAAGAGCAGTTAGTTCGAATTAACAAAGTGAGTTAAGTCAGATTAACTGTAAGTCAACTTTATCCACGCTGTTAATTCAAACTAATAAGTTTGAATGTAGTTTGAACTACATTCAAACGTATTAGTTCAAATTAACAAATTAGAGCTAAATATAGGAAGCGTAGACATAGCTGAGAGTCCTGTGGCATCTTAATGACTAACAGATTTCTTTGGGCCTAAGCTTTCATGGGCTCCAACCCAGTTTGTCAGATGCAAAGCCAAAGAATTTGTTGAGCTTGGCACAGAAGTGGTGGGGTTTGGTGAGGTTTGTTGTGGTCCCTAGCTCTGGAGGAAGTCCTTTCCCCAGTGTCAGCCTGGGCACTTAGAAAACTCTGTCTCCACATAGATGGGGTTTACCCTTACATTAGAAAGTCCAGTTTCTGCAAGGAACAGAGTTATTAACCATAATCTTCATCTTGCAGGTTTACATTATCTCTTCAATGCGCTGTGCCCCAGCCACTGAGTGTCTTGGGCTATGTCTACACTAGCCATGTGAGTTTGAATTACTCAGTTTGAACTGGTCAATTCAAACTAATAATTATTAGTTTGAATTGAGTGAATTCAAATTGACATGGCTAAACTAGAAACTCCTATTCAAATTGACACGTCCAGGGACTGGACCTGCCAGTTCGAATTGGAGGGGGCACCATGTTAGGTGTGGCAAGATGGCTGTGAAAGATGGCCACTGCCACAGCCAATCCCCAGCCAGATTCTGCCACTCTGAGCCGGGCACAGGGAAAAGCATCCCCTGCCCAGCTCCAGCCACAGTGCAGCTAGAGCTGGGGAGGGGATGCTTTACCCCATGCCTGGGCTCAGAGTGCCAGATCCTGGCAGGGGAAGTTTCCCCTACAAGGAGGGGAGGCCTGTCCCCAGGGAGCTGCCCCCCGGGAAGACAACCTAGGCGGGCGGCTTGTCCCAGCCTGGTTGCCCACTGGGAAGATACCCCAGCAGGCAGCTTCTGCCCCGCTGGCTGCCTGCCGGCCAAGCACCCCGGTGGGCAACTTCTCCCAGCCTGGCCGCCTACCAGGAAGAGACCCCAGCAGGCAGCTTGTCCCTGGCTGGCTGCCCACCAGGAAAGCCTTGAGGCGGGGAACCAGCGCTGGAGAAGCCGCCCGCTGGCTGCCTTGTGGGCGGGTGGCCAGCGGGACAGAAGCCGCCCACCGGCTTGCCTTAGTGGGGGCTAGCCCATTACAAGCCACCTCTCAGGGTGCCTTGCTGGTGGGTGGCCAGGTTGGGACAAGCCGCCCTCTGGGGTCTCTTCCCGGCGGGCAGCCAGCGCAGCAGAAGCCGCCCACTGGGGTTTCTTTCCGGCAGGTGGCCAGGCTGGGAGATGCCACCTGCCAGGGTCTCTTCCTGGCAGGTGGCCAGCCCATGACAAGCTGCCCACTGGAGTGCCTTGCTGGTGGGCAGCCAGCCTGGGACAAGCTGCCCACCGGGGTCTCTTGCGGGCACCCAACCAGCAGGGCTGGAGTGGGGGCTGGGGTCCCTGTCCCCAACCTAGGACAGGAACCCCATTGGTCCTCCCACGCCCATGTGGCTGGGGGGATGAAGGCACCCTTGGGGCTGCTGCTCCAGGTGCTGAAGGGATGGTCTTCCTCCCAGGGTGCCTGGCACCCTGGGAGGATATTCATCCCTTGTCAATTCGAACTCAGTGAGTTCAAATTGACATGGCCACACAGGGTCAATTTGAACTCCTCCGTTCTAAGTGACCCGGACTTCAATGTCAAAGGAGGTTTGATGAATTCAAAGTCAGCTTTCCTCAATTCGAAGTGAGGAGTGCTTCACTTCGAATTGATGACAGTGGACATGTCCAGGGTCTTAATAGAATTCACATTGATAGTCATCAGTTTGAATTCTGCTGTAAGTGTAGACACACCCTTGAAGATAAGGATTGAGACTGCAGTCATTAGCTGGCCCACTGGAATTAATATACAAGTAAATGTTACAGGACCAAGCCCAAAGTTAAGTAAAATGTGACACGAGGAGGCATGGCAACAGAAAAAGGCTGTAGTTAATGATAGGAAGATTTACACAATAGGTGGTCAGAAGGTAACGTGCTTTTCCACTGTATGCATCATGTTAGATCCGTTTAACAAATTTAATGGATTGGTTTTCCTCATTTTAGAAACTGATTTTATTATATTGGCATAAATTGGAATGGGAACTGATGCTGGGAAGCAAGCCAGAAAAAAATGTGCCAAAAAAGCTGAAAGAAGTGTATTTCATGCTATATAATTAAATAGGAAGTGGTATATTTTTAAGCCATAATGATGGTCTAGCAAAGTATAACCTCATTATAACATCCTACCATTAAATCAAGTGATCATGTTTGCAGTTTAGCAAAGCGAGAATAAATGGAATTCTAAAGGAAACTAAATGCATTTTTAACTGAAGTTGGTGACAGAATGTAAAAGGTTGGGGGGGAGGGCAGAATTAACAGGCAAAGCAACATAAGTGAAATTACCTGACTTCTTTATTCTGCAGTTCAGTAAAACAGTTTTTTTAAACCTCTGCCATACTGGACCCAGAATCACAAATAAGAGACATTAGCTTGAAAAAAGTATATTTCAATATAATAAACATGATTTGGGACTGAAGATTATTTAGAAATCCCCTAAGAGTTCAAATTATGCTAAAACCTCTGTTTCAAGATTCCATCTCAGATGATTGGATCCCTGCTATATAAATCTGCTCCAGACAGAAACTTGATATACAAGTTCTTGCCCAGTGTATCAGACTTTCTATTCCATTAAATTCAAGGTAAAAAATCTCACTTTTTATACAAATCTTCCTTTCCAACATTAATAATATTTTAGCTTTTGAGAACTGGGGGTATTTTAATGAATTGAATCAAATTTACAGCATTTATACTTACTTTTTGCACTTCACTTAGCTTGGACAATTTTTGTTTATACTCAAATTGTGCATAAGCACAATATTAGAGCATTTGGCTTTCAAACATTGCAGGAAGATTTTTAGGTTAAAAATCAATTTCCACTTTGTGCACATTTAGAATATTTTATTCAAGTGTTACCAGTACTAAAAGACTTTTTTTTTTTAACACAGGCACCAGCTGTAACTCCCTAATTCAGGCTGAGTTGCATTTCGCACTTAAATCCGCTTCTTTTTATATATGAAAAATACAACATATCCTCCTCAAATTTACTGTATTTAATCTTTGACTATATAATGAATTTTCTGAGAACTTCCAAGTAATTTTTTCAATTAACTTATTAGTTAAAAGTAATTAAAATTGGTCCTTTAAACTATTTCGCATTTTATGAATCTTTATTTTGACTTGAGTTATCTTAATAACAGAATGTAACATACACTTTTCTTTCCATACAGTTAAAATGATAAAATATAGGTAACGGGCTCGTGAATGAATCTATCAATTATTAATTGCCAGATTCACCAGTGGACTTCAGCTGCTTTGTGAAGCTCTGCTGAACTGATGAGTCTGTCCTTAACATTTAAAATAAAATATATTAAGAATGCCATTACATGTCTTCAGATGATTAGAAATATTGCATGGCAGCATTCTCAATGGGCTGCTTATTTAGTGTTCATGTAGAAAATTTTAAACAGGAAAATAAATTCAGGCCGGACCCTCTGCCACGCAAGGAAAAACTCACTAAGTGGATATTTTTTGTCTAAGAGTTTAAATATAAATCTAAATTTTTGGCCCAAACTTCCTGGTAGTTTCACTTTGGGGAAATAAGAATGGCATGAGCATTTTTAAGTTATATGTGATTCGGAAAGACCCACCCACCCATGCCTCTTAAAGCTAATAACTGGATGAGAAATTATTTTCAATATAACAAGGAGAAAGGGAAAGAAAAAGAGAGAGAAAAACTAATGTATTTCTTCTATTGAATCCAACACAACTGTATCTCTCAGGGGTGCAGCCACTGATGGGAACGGGTAAAATTACTAGATACTTACTAGTTTGGTGTGGCTGCTTCCATAGCTTTTCAAAGTACATTTACTGGAGTCTGGAGATTTATGCTGAAATTTTTTTTTTGTCTACTTAAATGGATGTATGGAGGTGATATTTAATGCATTAAATGTTTTAAATCATTTGCAATATAAGCAATTTGCTGTAATATCAAATGTTTGCTCATTGCGCATCCACCATAATTTGGGGCCCACCCTAATTTCTAGTTCTTGCTACACCTCTGGTGTCTACCCTATAATAAAGAATCATTTTGTGCATATCAGAATTTGGTCCATTACTATTAAACTTTAGTTTTCTTTCTGAATGGAGTATACAGTACAATATCAATGTGTTTTTTTTGCTATATTTATATATTCAATGTATATATAAATTAACAAGTAGTACATCTTGCTTGAAAGTATGCATTATTGGTAAGATTGTGCAGCAAGGTAGATAAACATTTATTTTTAAACTTAAAAATCATTTTTAAGTTTAAATCCAAATTTATTTAATATAAACTAAGTTTATTTTTAAAATATAAACCTCTGTAAAATTAAATTTAAATTGACAACCTATGTTAAGGCCCAAACTTACTATAATCTATTCAAATAATTAAAATTAAATGCAAAAAATAATTACTACACATTTGCTGCCTGGTTTTAAAAGTGAACTGGAGACAGTCACAGGATAAGCACCTGGAACCAGAGTGTGATGAAGTGCTCAACTAGCTTTTTACTTCAGTAGCCTCTTCTTCAGGTGCAAAGAAACTATTTACTTCATGTCAGCTTATTCAGCTAGTCCAGTTCATTTAACCTTAAGAAACCAAATGGGAGCTGGAAAAGTAGAGGGGGGGGGTTGTTTTCCTTTTTCAAGTAATGAATAAAAATAAGGTGTGAAAGGAAGAGATCTACTAGTTCTAAAATCTTGAAGTACATGCATAATGATGAAATATAATCAATTCAGTTCACTAACTACAGGTGCTTGCTTTGTTTAATTAATCATTTAGTTTTAAATGCAAAACATGTTTTGATAAACTTTATTCCCATGTGTTTCCAGCACATTTAAGGTAGTATTTTTACATTATTTTTTTAAATACTGTTTTTGTCCATTTTTAATTAATTTTAATTTCCATCCAAACTTGATCTTAACACATCATGAATGAAAAACTGATGGTCATGCACCAGATAAGAGGGCCTCATTCACCATTTTTTAAAAATAATATCTAATGTAAAAATATCCTAAGTGGCCACAGTTCCACAATGAGAACCTATAGAATAACGTGACTATATGTACTAGATTATGTGAACATGACTACTGTTCAAATATTTATTTACAGAAAAGAAGCGCCATTTAAAAAACACTGTTCTTTCCACTGCTGCTTCTTTATTCTTCTCCAGATGTAGGTCTTCCCTCCTAATCTTCTTTTAATGATAATTTAAAACATTTACAAAGATGACCAACTAGAATAGAATTTGCTAAAAAGATTTTTTAAATTAATTAAAATTGTATGACTGCTGTAGATTTCTAGACACTCTGATATGTTTGTAAAAGCATTTCATAATTATTTGTGTGTAGGTGCATTATATTCTTAGTGTGTTAGCTCTAGTGAATGCTAGAAATATGATTGTTAAAATGCAAGTGTGAGTTTTCCCACTGGTAGTCTAATTTATGCACCATTGTTATGGAAGCATTTTTAGTCTGTTGTTAGATTTGGGAATAGTTTTCTTCTTTGAGCATAAGTGCCACTTCGTCACTTCACACTTCCCTGCCACCCTGTATGTAGATTATACTTTCTCTGAGGCACAATAAATTATTAGTTATTTATAGAGTTTGACTTGTGAATGTGAACTGTTGAATGTATTTGTTTTGGAAATGTTCTTCTCTTAGCCAAAAAATGTTGCAATGCCACATAATGAGAGCAAAAATCTTGTGAAATCAGTGCTTAGAGTCTCTAGAGTAATTACAAAGACTGTTACAGTCTTCTTTTGCATAGATCTCAGTCCATAACAATGGTGCTAAACTGCCAATTTCACACTGGGTACATTTGGACCAGATTCTAGTCTCACAGCTGTTTAAATCCAGTGGCACTCCATTCAGTGGAGATCAGTATCTGGCCCAAAATGCTTATATGGGTGAAAACCTGGCAGTCAGACCGTGTAAATCACTGATTCATACCAGGTGACTGTCAGGCCCATGAAAGCTGATTTTTTACTTCTTTCTACCTAGGCTTTGTAATACTTACAGGCTATGTTCACATGTAAACTCTTATTTCTAAATAAGTTATTTTGAAATGAGTTATTTTGAAATAAAATCCTTATTTTGAAATAACTTAAGTCGAAATAAGCAAATATTAAATCAAAATAAGGGAAAACCTCAAAGCGAAATAGCATCTCCGGACACCGGACTTGCCATTTTGATTCAGAAGAGGAGCACCATGGGAGGTGTGGCAACATGGCCCCCTCCCTGGGCAAAGCCCCCACCCAATATACACAAAAAGGAAGGCACCCTGGGAAGGAGAAGGGCAAAAGTGTTATTTCAAAATAACTGTTATTTCACAATGACACGTTTGAACAGTTTTGTTTTGAAACAACTGTTTCAAAACAACGGCTATTTTGATTTCAGGCGAGGTTTTATTGTTCCGAAATGACAGATGTTATTTCGAAATGATGGGGTCCTGGTCATTTCAAAATAAAGAAACATCCTTCAGAAATTCTCAACTTTTATTTCGAAACAACAGTTGTTGTTTCTAAATAAAAGCCTGGTGTGGACATAGCCACAGTGTTTAAGATCACACAGTTATAAGGAGATCAAACCTGCAGAGTGTTTTGCCATTGATGTCAGTTGATGTGGAATCAGTTCCATGTATTGTAAAGCCACATTGTATCTACTGCCACATGTCAGTAAACTGGGATGAGCTAAGGACAGTTCCAACCTTAAAGAGTGGTTCTGTTCAATAAAAATGAAACAGAGAGGTTCTAGATTTGTGAGACCTGATTCTTCAGTCTTTTACCCTGGTGTGTCTCCATTGGTTGACTAAAGTCATCCTTCAGTTACATGGTCTTTCTGCCTGTCAGCCTGCAAACTTTCCTGGAATCTGAGGGTCAAGCTAAATTCTTTCCTGCTTCTCCATCTGTCTATGTATCTAGGTTCCTATATTTTGTCATTATTGAGGTACCTGGATACCCTCTAAATATATCAGTGTACACATGTGCAGATGCCTGTGTATCACCAGTAATAAATATTCTGCAAGACAGATTCTGTCCTTCCTTACACCTCTGCAATCATAATGCCTTCACGCATTTCACTGCTACAGTTGTGCAAACCCATTGTCACAATCAACTGCCCAGACTCATTTAAGAAGATCTCTATCTATTAGGGATGAAGATAAAACCCTCATGGTGAGGGTGGGGAATTCTTCCACACTTGTGAAGTTTCTTGCATTTTCCTCGGAAGTGTCTGCTGTTGGAGACAGGCTAATGCAGGCATCTCAAACACGCGGCCCACGGGCCGCATGCAGCCCCTAAAGCTATCTCCTGTGGCCTGCAATGACACTATTGTTACCAATATTTGCAATATCATTGCATGAAAAGGTTTCAGTGGTGCGGCCCTCAGGCTAACGTCCTAGTCCTCATGCGGCCCTATAGTAGTCCTCATGTGGCCTTCATGGTGTTATTTGAGTTTGAGACCCCTGGGATAATGGATTAAATGGACCCCAGTGTGGCAGTTCTTATATTCCTAACAGAGTACATTTGGCACTTAGGCCCCATCTAAAATTAAAGCTTAGCTCAACATAGCTATTGGGCTTGAAAATGTGAAAAAAACACACCAATTAGCAGAGCACCTATGCCAAAGTAAACCCCCAGTGTAGACTATCTAGGTCGAGGGTGAGGAAACTTTTTGGCCTGAGGCCCCCATGCTGGTCTACGCAGGCTGGAGAGAGGCAGGGAAGAAGGGGCAGGGCTGGGAGAAAGGAGAGACCATTGCACTTAGGCCCGGGCACTGCTGGGAGTTAGGGGGAGAAGTTGTTGCCATTAGGCCCCCACAGTGGGAGAGGGGTGGTGCATGGCAGCCATGCTCTGGACCAGCCAGGGTGCTGCACCAGCACACAGTGGTGGGGAGAGAGGTAGGGGGATGTGGACTGGACCTTCCTGCCAGGGCACTGTTGGGCCCACATGGTGGGAGAGGAGTGCACCCCCCATGAGTGAACAGGTGCGGGACTCCAACCAGGCCCAGCTGGTGAGCTGGATGAAAGGCTCCCATGGGCCACATTCAGCCTGTGGGTTGTAGTTTGCCCACCTCGGATCTAGGTTGATGGGTGCATTCTTCTGTTGACTCGGGAAGGTGAAGTTACTACAGTAAAGAAGAACACTTTCTATTGGTGTAGACTGTGTCTACTACACAACAGGGTTATACCAGCAAAGCTGTGGCACCCTAGGTATGCCGCTGTAACCTCCATAGCCTTTACCTAACCACTCTTTTGATAGTGAGAGAGAATTGAATCCATCCCATGTTCCCATAGCTGTGTTGTCCTTAAAGTAAAAAGTAGTAATTACTTTTTTCAGTAGCAGAATTGGCTATGACTGTGAATGTGCACAGAGCAGATCTGTGCCTTGTATCTAGTCACTTCTCAGAATAGAATTGCTTTTTAACTGTGAGCTTCCTGGCTAGTAGCAGTTTAAGGCAAACCTTTAATATTATTCCTAGGTGGTACTCTTGCATACAAGTGACCTTTGGTTTTCAGTTTAAAATGGTGAAAATCTCTTGAAAGTATGCAAAAGTTAAGATAAATTTGTAAATGTATGTTTACCTAAAGACTCTGTAACTTGTTTGAATGTGTTATTGTCACAGAAAACTGCCAAGGGTTACATAAGATAGGTATTTTTGATCAACAGATTCCCACAATTTTGAAAGCACAAGTAAGAAAAGTAGGGCACTTTATTACATTGATTATTGACGGGACACAACTGTCTGTTTTGTACCAATCAATATGGAGACATGCTTCCTCCCTCTAGCCTGGTCCTGCACTTGCTGATGTCAAAATCGTAGCTACTATTGACTTCAGTGTTGCAAGATCAAACCCCACATACATAGTTACCTACAACTAAAGGACCTGATCATATCCTCAAGATCGACAGGTGGACTGGAGCCTCTTTGTGCTGATCTCACTTCCAGGTAGCCTATCCTTTGTTCCCTCCCACTAGTTTTTATATGGGAGAGAGTTGCTGGAACTACAGATACCAGTAAAGATATGTCTACTTCTATGTGAAAATAGATACCATTATGATAAGCACTGCACTGCTGGGTAACAAATTTAGCCTCAGATGTAATATGGCAATTTTGAATGCAGTAAGGCACCTGCAGGTTTAGAGAAGGCAATCTCCTTCTTCCAGCTATACAATGTAGCAACATAAAAGTATAAACTAGCCATACTGGGTAAGAGTAATGGTCCCTCCAGCGCAATATCATGTCTTCCAACAGTGGACCATGTCAGATGCTCCAGAAGGAAAGAACAGAACAGAGAAGCTACTGAGTAATCCGTTCCAGCTTCTGCCAGGCAGATGTTTAGGGACATCTAAAGCACTGGGTGGCAAAGCCCTGATCATCTTGGCTAACAACCATTGATGGATCTATCCTTGATGAACTTACCTAATTCTTTTTGGAACCCAGTTATGACTTTATCCTTCCCAACATTCCTGACGAGTGCTGCAGGTTGACTGTGCTTTGCGTGAAGTACTTTCTTGTGTTTGCTGTAAATCCACTGCATGTTAATGTCATTGTTTCCAGGAGTGTCGTTGCCCCAGGGAAAGACCTGGGGCCCTGGCCCAGGCTCTGCCCGCTGGGTGCTAGCCCTGCCCTCTGGCCCCAATCCAGAGTCGGGGCCTTGGGTTCCCACCGCTGCCAGCCCAGCTCCCACTCCCCAGCCAGGCCTGGGGCCGGGTGAGACAGTAGCTGCCGTGGGCGGCCCGGCCTCGGAGAGACAGGTACCACCGTGGCTGGCCCAGTCCCAGATAGCTGGCCAGGAGAGGTAGGTGCCACCACAGCTGGCCTGGACCCGCATACCCAGCTGGGGACGGGAACAGCAGTGGCAGAGGGTATCCCAGGCATTTGGGGCACTGGCACCAGACTTTGGGCATGTGCCCTGTGTGCCAGGCACCAGCAACACCTGATTGTCTCCACACCATTCATGATTTTAGACATCTATCATATCCCCCTTAGTTGTCTCTCTTCTAAAATGAGCAATCCTAATCTTTTAAATCTCTCCTCATATGGAAACTGTTCCATACCCCTAAATGCTTTTTGTTGCCCTTCTCTACACCTTTTCCAATTCTAATATGTCTTTTTGGAAACAAGCTGACCAGAACTAAATAGAGCATTCAAGGTGTTTATATAGTGATCTTATCATGTGTTTTATTTTATTATCTAGTCCCTGCCCTAATAGGTCTTAACATTGTTAGCTTTTTTGAATGCCACTGCACATTGAGCAGATATTTTCAGAGAACTGTCAATAATGACACCAAAATCTCTTCCTTGAGTGGTAACAGTTGATTTAGACTCCATCAGTTTGTATCTATAGTTGCGATTATGGTTTCCAATGTACATGATTTTGCACATATCAGAATTAAATTTCATACACCATTTTATTGCCCAGTCACCCAGTTTTGTGAGATCTCTTTGTAACTCTTTGCAGTCATCTTTGGATTTAATTTTCTCCAGCAATTTAGTATGTCTGCCAGCTCACAGTTTACCTCCTTTTCTAGATCATTTATGAATACATTGAATGGCGTTGGTCCCAGTACAGATCTATGGGGACCTTAACTATTTCCCTCTCTCTACTATGAAAAATGACCATTTATTCCTACCCTTTCCCCCTGTCTTTTAACCAGTTACTAATCCATGAGAGGATCTTGCCTATTATTCCATGACCACTTATTTTACTGAAGATCCTTTGGTAAAGGACTTTGTTAAAGGCTTTCTGAAAGTTCAAGTACGCTAACTATATCCACTGGTTCCAAAGGGGCAGTCGTGTTAGTCGAGTTCAGCAAAACCAACAGGGCCCTTTTAAAGAATACAATGCGATAAATAAGTGTGTTAGTCTTTAAAAGTGCCACAGAACTCTTTGTTTGCTTTTATATCCTCTGGATCACTCTTGTCCACCTGTTTTCACCTCTTCAGAGAATTCTAATAGCCTCTTCCCCCAACAAATTGTGTTCATCTTGGTTTCTAATAATTCTGTTCTTTACTGTAGATGCAACCAATTTTTCCAGGGCTGAAATTAAGTTAAATGGCTTGATTTCACCAGGATCACCTCTAGGCCTTTTAAAAAAGAAATCAATGTTATATTAGCTATCTGCCAATCATTTGGTACAGAGGCACTTTTAAATGATAGATTCCATACAACAGTTACCCAGTTCCAAAGAGGTATCTGTGCTAGTCTAGTTCAGCAACAAGTCTGTTCCACAGTACAGTTAGTAGTTCAGAAATTTCATTTTTGAGTTCTGTCAGAATTCTTGGGTGAATATCATCTGCTCCTGGTGATATACTATTGTTTAATTGTTCCAAAACTTCCTCCCAGATTTAGACTGACATATCAACCTGGAACAGTTTCTCAGATTGGTCACCTGAAAAGAATGATTCAGCGTGGGAATCTCCCTCACAACCTCTGGAGTGAAAGGTGATGGAAAGAATTCATTTAGCTCCTCTGCAATGGCCTTGTCTTCCTTGCGTGCTCCTTCAGCACCTTGGTCATACACTGCCTCTCTGGCAGGCTTCATGCTTCTGGTGTACTTTTAAAAATGTGCTGGTTTTATGTCTTTTACTAGTCTCTCTTCAAATTCTTTTTGGCCTGCCCGATTATACTTTTACATGCCACTTTCCAGATACTATTTTCCTTTCTCCTTTCCTCAGCCAGTTGTTAAAAGATCTCTTTTTGCTGTTAACTGCCTCTTTTGGTCTGCTATTTAGCTATAGCTGATTTTTTTGGTTCCCCTTACTGTTGGTCAGTTGCTTTTCTGAGCCAGTATTAGGCTGTTTATAAAAACTTTCCATGAAACTTGCATGCATTTCACTCTTGTGATTGCTCCTTTTAATTTCCATTTAACTAGTTTCCTCATATATCTGTAGCTTCCCTTTTGGAAGTTAAATGCTACTACGAGTGAGGGGGTTCCTTGGAATTTTACCCCCTACAAGTATGTTAAATGTAATTATATTATGATTGCTATCACCAAGCAGTTCAGATATATCATGGACCATATTGTGTGCACTTGGATGTTTTTTGCCATCCAGGTGAACATATCTTTGTGGTAGATCATCCTCATACTAAGAATGACAGTAATATTCAGATTACTCCCAGCCCCAAAGGACCAATTACTTATCTCAGTTCTGTTGCACCTCAGATCTCACTCCAAAGACAACACTTGTAGCCAATCTTCAAACAAACTATATAAAATTTATTAAATAGATAAAGGAAGCAAGAGATCTATTTACAAGAATAAATCAAGTAAACATGTATATATACAAATGAGTTGCAATGTTAAGTTTCAAAGGATAATAAAAGCTTCTATAATTAGCAAGTGCTATATATTTATTAGGCCTAAAGCAACTAAGCCCTGAGGATCTTTTTCTTAAGCCTAGAAATACTCCCCTCCCTGAATCCAAGCAGTATAGAAATACAGACTTCCTTTTGTTGGGAGTTTTTATCCTCCTCTTGCATTGCGCTCTGAGCTTCAAATTCACCTGATGGGAGGAGGCCACTTGCATGACTCATCTTCACAGGGAGAAGAGAATAACAAACATCTCTCATCCTCTTGTACCTAGGAAAGTCCAGTTGCAACATCTAGTATCAATGAACCTTTCCTTGTGAGGAGAGTGTAACACCTTCTGTTTCATAAGAGCCCTCCACTCTAATTAATCTCTCTCCTATTTGGTGATTTACACAGGCACAGATGCTCACAATGCAGCTGCTTGAATATTATCTTACAATATGGGATACAGCAGTTATGAGTGAAGTTAAGGCATGCAGCAACTCACAGGCATTCAATGAAGTCTAAACACATTCTCATAATGCTAATATCCATTTTAACAATGCTAACACACAGTGAGACAAACTGGTTCCAGTTCTGTATTTGTTCATTTTCAATTGAGACTTGTCATGGGCTAGCACCAGGGCTCCAAACATCATACTCTCCCTAGTATAGTTTGATTCATTTAAGATTTTGCTGTATTTGAATGTATGCTTTCTTTCATGTGTAGTGCTACTTCTCCCAACATGCAACCCACTCTTTCATTCCTACATACTTTGTACTCTCATATTACCATACCCTATTGATTATCATCATTCTGTCAAGTTTCTGGGGTGATTGTTATACCAATATTCTCATTTAATACCAGGTAATCAATTCACCAGTCTTAGTATATAGACTTCTAGTATCTGTATACAAGCACTTTATAAAATGTCTCGATATTTAGTAGACTGCCTTTGTGTGAGGAAACTGAACGAGACTCTCTTTTCATTTGACCGTTTTTCTTCAGCTCCTACCTGTACTTTATCAAATTCTGTCCTCTCCTCTTTATTTGGATATGAGCGTTCCCTTTTATAAATCTCATCCTAAGGGATGTTTCTGTCCAAACTGTCTGTTCCTCCATACCTGCTGATTTTTCCCCAGTCCTTCATTTAAACCAGAGATGACTCATGCTGGATGATAGCGAGGGGGAAGAGTGAGGGTAGTTGACTTCAACAGTGTTACTGAGCATGCTCATGTCACATGAGCAGTGGAGTTTGGGGCAGGAGAAGCAGACCTCTGGGCTACAGACTATAGGGGGCACCATCTTGGACCTCACATCCCGCAAGGCTGGGGGAGCCATGGATGAGGATGCAGGGAGGCGGCGAGCAGCACCTGGCCAGGCCACAGGGCCTTTTGCAATGGGTGGGGGGACAGCAGATGCAGGAGGTGCCCCTCAGCATCTCCATCCTCAAGCATGGTGAAGGGCCAGCCTGGCTGGGGAGAAGGCTGCCCCTGGTGTCCGAAGAGCAAGGTTGTGGGGTTGGAGCAGCAGGTAACTGTTGGCAGGATGCTGTGTGGTGCTTCTCAGAAAAAGGCACGGGAGGTGCTGAGGGGTGCCCCTCACTAGCCCCCCCAGGCTGAGTGGGTGACGCTGTTCCATCAGAGCGAATGCGAGGCTGCAGGGAAACAGGCAGGCGTTGCAGACTGGCTAAGTGTGAAGGGGGATTTAAAGCTAACCTGCATTCCCCCCCAAAGCCTCCAGCCTCCCCCCTTCCAGTTACAGACTCCCCTTCCCTGAGGCAGCCCCTTTCCCAACACCACATGGCCCTGGCACACCCCCTACCCTCTGAGGGGGATGTGAGCCGGAGGGGGCGGGGGGCAGAGATGTAGGCTTGGTCCTCAGGTGCCGGATACCCTTGGTACATCACTGCACGTGAGCATGCTCAGTACAAGCCAAGTGGAAAATATGGGGGGGGGCACATGACCCCACATCCCTCTGTCCATGCATGGCATCTGTTTATCATCTTTTTAATTTTCTTGCCAGCAATCTGGTTTCATTTTGGTTTAGGTGGAGCCCATCTTTCCTGTCTAGGCCCCTCCTTTCCTCCAGTTCCTAAAAAACCTAAATCCCAGATCCCAACAGCTGCAGTAAACTCTGATCCTACAAATTCATAAACTAGTGCCTTTCTTTACTCACAAGTCTAAGCGTTTGCAGGATATAGGCCTAATATTTCAGTTAAAGATACAAGACATGATTCTCATCTCACTGAAATTATAAATGGTAATTTATTCAACTGAAATTGGAAGAACTAAATGGTACAAGATCATATACTTACTGTTTGGATGTATCTGAAATCTGGCCAAGTGAAACTTGAATAAGCAAAATAGGGTAAAAAGCAAAATATTTTTTTTTCAAAGATTTATCTGCAATGAACTTCTGGCCCCTTGTTCACTTCTACCAGCTTACTTCCTAACATGGTGTGTAGTATATTAGGTAAGATTAGATATAATGGCAAGTACTGTGGACTAGTAGTTACTCTGTAGGACTATTTTTCCTCAAGTTATTTAGGGTCTGATTCTCATTTATACTAAGGCCTTTTTACACCACTCTAGCAGTGTCAAGGGGCCCTAAAGAGTTCATAAATTCACTTTTAAGGCCCATTTTCACTGCTGGAGCCACATAAAAAGTCCTATGTGTAAATGAGAATCAGCCTTATTACAGATCTGTGCCTCAGTTTCGCCAGCTATTCAGTGGGAAGCCCAATACTTACATTCTTCACCCTGGAGTTAATATGCTTTATTCATTTGTGCTCGTAAAGTGATTTGGGACCACAAATAAAAAATGCTAATTAAAGTGCAAAGTATTTTCAGCCTACAGATTTTTTGTTAACAATAAGTTACTATTTATGACTAATGGCTACTTACCTAAACAAAGTAAGTGATATTTAAAATGTATCAAAAATGTCATAGATTCCCAGATTCTGTGGCTAGACAGGAAAATATTGTGATTATTTAGTCTGATCTCCTATTTAATACAGGCCATAGAACCTCCCCAATTTAATTCCTAGAACAGATATAGGAAAATTTATCTAGGAAAAATAGAAACATTATGCTGTAAAGCTATCAAATTGCTACGTACGAAGAAACTGATTTTGAATAACTAGGGCATATAAAGGCATTTGAAAATTAAAATTTAATTTATAAAAGTTGACTTCTATTTTGACATGTTTCTGTGATCTGAAAACAACCAAACATGTTTTTTTACATTTTCTAAAAAAGTAACATTTACTCACTTATTGTGCATTTAGTGAGTCAAATTAATTTAAGGAAACAAATGCATTTTACATCTGTGAAATAATTCTCACAGTGAATCCATGAGCTGGGTCCATATTAGCTCATTTTACAGATGTAGAAATTAATGAACAAAGTTTAAATGACTTGGCTAAGGACACGCTACAGGTGACCGTCTATGCCAGCACTCCCAGTTTTGCAGTCACCAGGGTAGCTGAACTAATGTTGAACTAATGTCAAGAATGTTGCTAAATTTGTGGACAAAATCCC